>JAWNPP010000078.1:3870000-4470000 GCA_035047445.1 Drosophila siamana | reverse complement strand
TTCACAGTGCAAATAAACTACAGCTACATAATTAGTACGCTATTGGCTTTATTTGGGTGGGGTGGGACGAAGTTATTGCGCTGGCGCCTGGAGATGAAGATTGAGTATCGGCTCGGATATCGGGCAAAAGATGGCGCCAGATGATTAGGCTGCAAACGGACACACACTAACTTATGTATTTAATATGTATATGTATGTACACATTGCTCTAAACATATTTGTGTTTACATGTTTATACATTGGTGCTGGATGCGTTACGGGTGCTGGACTCTTGGCATACTTACGGTTGCTTGTGCACAACTTCGCCAACATATCTGAAGGGCGTGGCATGGGCACAGGTAACGGGTAACGGTAACAGGAAGCAGTAACGGTAAACGGAACGGTTGCGTGTGTGTGTGTACGAAATACAGATGTATGGAGGAGGGGGAGATCAATATCAAGTTGTTATCGTTATCGTTATCAATTTGTAAGCGTTTTGCACAATTTCGCGATATTTTGTTGTTGTTTTCAATGAACAATATCAATAATAGTATTATAATTATAAATATACGATTATTTTTGGATTCCGTTTTTGTTTTGGATTTTGTACATTCGAGTGTTTTGTGTATGTAGAAAGATAATGGTGAAAATTTACATGAATGCGCGATATATGTGTGTATATATATTATTTGTTTTGATTATGGTACAGATGACATTGGCGCGAGCGAGCGTGAGCAAAGCGTAATTTGATATTGTTGCGAATGATACACACAAGAAGGCGATAAATACGGCAACGAAAACGAAAGAGAGAAATAGAGAAAAATGAGAGAAAAAATAAGCATTAGCATTAATATTTACAAGACGAACGACAGCACGAACGAACGAACTCAACCAAAATAGGACATGCAAGCAAACTGTAGCAGCAAATTTAAGCCAGGCCCGGCTCACAGCCTGGAATGATACTCACTGCACAGGTGACGGCGCTGCAGCAGCCGCTGGTGGCATGCGAGGCGCTTCAGGGTTCCGCTGCGGCCCAGTGACCGGGCGATACTCCAAGAGATTGTACGTCTTCCAGAACAGATACTCGCGATAGTATTTGAGGCCCTCGTAGAGCAGCGCCAGCAGAAAGATGGCGATCATGGAACCAATCAGGCCGGCCACCGTCTCGATGTGCCACCACGAGAACAGTATGGTCTCATTGTAGCCAAAATGGAACTGCAATTAGCTTCAATGATAGCAGGCGCCATGATAGCAAACTGATAGAGCCGTTGTCTTACCGCCATGGACATCATGTGCTCCATGCCCGTGCCCGTGCCGCCAGCATGGTGATGATGCGCATGCATGCTCATGTCGGCATCAGCGTGCGGCGTCACCAGGGGCGGACTTAGCGTCGTCGAATCCATCGCAGCGCTGGCCATGTGCAAGGAATGATCAATCAGTTCTGTAAGCAGTAAGTAGATTCGGGCGTAATTGCAGCCAAAAAGTGGGGCAGCGAGCGCGGGCTGAACGAATTACTTACCAACATTGGGGTCCGCGTGATGATGTGCGTGATGAGCATGTGCGTCCATTTCGACTGTGAGCAGAGAGGGGGCCCTTTATTATCTGTGTAAATCTGTTTGGCGAATGGTGAAAGTTGAGTGCCAAATATGTAACGAACACAATTAAATAAAAAGCAAATGGAACGAGTACATTCACACAGAAAGTGGAATACACTGATGGAGATAGAGGGCATTCGGCGGGTCCATGGGACACCGCCCCAATCAATTGCACAGCTGGCTGGCTGGCAGACTAGAAAGTCAATCATTCAATATGCCACTGACTCTCGGCACACCTTTCACCCGCCGCTCAATCGCGCTGTACTTTCCCAAAACGCTTCCATTATCTATGCCCATTCCACAGCATTCATTATAATAAAGGTCAAACATTCCCCATCGAAGTTCGCAGTTTGCAGCTCGCAGCTCGCAGCTCGCAGCTCAATGTTGAAGTTTAATGAAATTCCTCACATTACATTGCGATGCGTGCCTGCCACAACACAACTTAAGGGAGGCGGGGAGCCAGCTTCCAGCTTCATTCCAACCTCACTAATCGATTATGATGGCATTGCAGAACACTGCACGACAATCATCAATTTAAGTTTAATATTTAAGACTTTTATGCAATTTAACTCTTTGTCTGGCTCCACTGATAACATTTTGCTTATATTTCCAGCCGCAGGAAAGAGCTGAGATTATGTTATGCGAAGTAATAAAACAAGTCTTCTTCAGTTTCTGTACAGTATTAACAAAATATTTATCGAGCGCTCTTCTATCCATTTATTTTGATTATTTATAAATTAATTTCGACTTTGCATGCCATTTCAAGGTTGGAGCTAAAATTTAAATGTTTATACTATATATTCACAAATTTTAACAATTCAATTAACTTTAGATTTAATTTGTTGCTCTCTTTAGTTGTGTAAATTTAGTTGCGATTCTATCGCATTTATATACGTATCACAAATCGTAACTATTTAAAAGTATTGCTTATGGTTGGTTTTAAAATATTCATATATTTGGCAATTTAACTAAATTAATAACACTGGCAAAAGACCATTTAGTAAATACTTCTCTATATGTTCATAAATAATTCTCTACCCTTCGACAGCTTGAGATTTTTGCACGTTCCAAACTACTTACGACTTTTTGGGGTTATGTTGTGACTTGTTTGAGGTTATACTTGGATAACTTTCGCAAGTATGTAATCGTCGACGCAGTTCACTTTTTCGACTGTGCTCGGGGTATCGGAAAATGTGCATTCTTTCTGATAATGCCCAGTTATTGGATGGACAAAGCTAAAATATGGTTTACCGCAGCTGAGGCTTTTCGACTTGGAAGCCACTGTCATGTCGACGAGTTGAGTGTATGTTTGTGGGTAGTTACGACAACAACAACTACAACGGCAACAGCAATAATCGGGGGAATTCAGCTTGTTGTTCTGCGGTTCGTGCATATCAGAGAAAAGCACACAAAAAGACAACGGGCGACGCGAAATGTTCTTGATAAGGTGCATTATTAGAGGGTTCTCACTCACTCACTCTCGCTCTATGTCTCTCTCTCTCTCTTTCACTCTGTGGCTGTGGTGCATGCACAATCAGTGAGGGTAGCAAATGAATGGGAATTGTGATTTCAGCATAAATATGTTCCCTACCACGTCCCACTCTCTGATACTCTCCGGCGATCGCGTAGATAACCAACTACATACATGGTTTGACTTAATCAACGATCGTTGAAAACAATTGCAAAAACACATTGTCAGATCGTTTCACATTGCATATGTATTTGTGTACATGCGTATGTAGTACTGTACATACTACACAAGTCGAGGCTATAATGAGTTTCTGGAGAAATTCAAAAAAACCGTCCGTCTGTCTGTCTGTCTGTCTGCCTGTCGGCTTGCCCCCCGTTTTGATGGAGTCACGCGACTTGCCACCATATCCGGGTATCCGGGAGGGGGGAAGCTGACACATATGGATTTACCCAGCAATGAGAAACTAGTTGCGAGCTGCGATTCGCGTTCCACATTTTATGCGATAGCAATCCAAGCTGACCAGGTTAACCACAAGAGAGCGTACTGCCCATAAAAAAGTAAAGCAACAAGTCTCGCAATAATACAATAATTATAAGCGTCTATCTCTCAGTCTAACAAAGAAACCGCAATAAAAAGCAGTTGAGGTTTTTTTTTTGTGTTTCTGTTCTTTTTTTTTTTTTGGAATTTCTGCTGAGTTGCTTAAGATAAGGCAAATCGAGTTAAGTGTGGGCCCTCAATTCTAAGCACAATTTTATTTTGCTGCCAAACACTGACCCCACCACTAAGAGCCAACTATAGCCCATAACGGGCTCCCAAAAGACGTTCACCTTGAGTGCCAACTCGCCCAGCTGGTTGCACCTAAATCAGAAAACAAATCACAGCACGACTGCAAAATACCCACAACTCGGCTATACAAATCACACAGATGTCGGGATTTACTAAATTAAATAGCTCTAGCTTTTAGTCTATGAGATCTGGGTTATCACTACGGATGGATAAATGGGCATCGTCAGTGATGATTCTGCTGCCATTTTAAACAATTTCGACCGTTTAAATTTTATCTCAGACAAGGAATAGCAAATGCAGAAATCAGAAAAAACATAGATAAGGAAACCATTATCGCATACGTAATTCTTTATAAGTCATTTTAACATAAAGCCTGTTTTTAGTTAAAGTAATAATTCAGAGAAACGCCTACTCACTGCACAATGCATTTACCCAAACTGTCTTGTGTGTAAGTTGTAGCTTCCTAGACCTCTTACCGTTTCAACTTTAAATGGATATTTTATAGCCAGTCAGGCAATCAAATAATTAGCCATGTTACAGAAGTTATAAAAGCAAAACTAATACTAAAGAAATCACTAAAGACACCTGTGGATTCAAATCTTTAATTATGACTAGAGAATAGTGAGACATGCAATATCGGTGTAGCCATGCCGTTTACTTATGCCAGAGACCCATTTGACGCATTAGCTGTTCGAAATAGCGCTCCAACGTTGAGGCACAGCGATAGTACTCGGTTCCAGCTGCATTGTACAGACGGCAATTGGTAAAGATGCGTGCCATATCCGCCATGAATAGACGACGTGTGCTGTAATAGCCCGCGGCGAGGCGCTCCTTCATCTTGGACAAGTCCATGGGATACTTGATAATGTCATAATAGTCCGGCACCTGACTGGCCTCCACAGGATCTATGAAGCACCAGGCAGCATTGTGACGACGCACCGCGCGTAATATGGAGACAAACGCAGATTTTAGTTTAGCCGGATCAGAATCCAAGGTACATTTTGATCTGGGCTCCATTGTGGGACGCCAATTGACTTCATTGATGCCGGGTATATCCTTAATGGCAATGCTAGCGACTCCCTCCTTGAAGCAATTGAGACCTGGACGCACACGTTGCACCTCTTGCTGCTTCTGCTGAATGATCTCTTTGAGTACGGCGCTTTGCTGACGAATCACCGACTGAAATTGTGTGTTCACAATGGTCGGATGCAGTTCACAATGCATTAAAGTGGCGCAATTATACTGCTTGATGAAACCCTTGTAGGTCTCGAGGTCTAGACGAATTGTGTCGCTGAAGCCTTGCTTGCGAAAGTAGCCAATCGCATTGCAGTCGGCGTATGTGATCAAATGCATAATCTTCTGCGACACCACAAAGTCCTTCAGTTGATTCATAAGTTGGCTCCCATAGCCCTTCAATTGGTCGCCAATTGAGACAGCACAAAACACAATCTCAACGAAACCTTGATCGCGAAATAGACGAAAGCAAATGCCACCGATTGTCTGGTGCATCCTGACGAGAGCCAAACATTTGTGGTTGACATCAAACACCAAGCGACTGATGTATTCAGCGGGCATCTCGGGCAACTGTTGCCCAAATAGCGATTGTAGCACCAACATTATGGCGGTACTGCCCGAATCGAGTGGTTTAGTCAGCGTATTGCCCACCACATGGAAACGGATGATCCCCTCCTCCTGCTCCGACTTGACAACTTTATCCCGTGTCTCGCTGTAGGGATCCAAGAGCTCGGTTGTTGTGTTCTTGATCTCCGATACGGTCTTGAGGGCACGTTGCACGACCTCCATGGGCACATCATTTTCGTCGTTGTCATCCTTGGCAAACAGCGGCTCGATTTTGTATTTCTTGCTACGCCCCTCAAATTCATGTCCAATCATATTCGATTTACGACCAGCCTTTTTCTCATTCATTTTGTTTTTATTTTTTTGTTTTTGCGAAAATAACTTGCTTGTAGATACTTTTTGACTTGCAAACTATTAAAAAGGCAAAGCATACTTGTCAATTGAAGAAAAGCAAAAAAATGGCAAAAAAAATAAAAAGGCAAAACAAGAAACAAAACTACAAAAACAAAAATAATTACATATGGGGGTTTCCCCACCCCAGCTTTGCTAACACTGAACGCAGTGATTGTGCAACACTGCTTCCCGCCCCGACGTCGTGCCAGTTGCAAAGATCAACAGTTCGCTTTGCATGCTCGTTCATCTTTCATTCCCCTTCGTGTCTGAAGCTGAAGACTTTCGCTTTCAGCTGGTCACATTCATTAGCAGCCATTAGCAACATTATTGCTGTTGATATGGCAACACAGCTTTGCCGTTATGTGAAAGGGAATTGTGAGAGAATTAAAGATGGCGAACATGCAAGCACATTCAATTATCCATTATCGATAATCGGCATTTCTAACGCCATTTAAATATACAACGTAACTACAAACGCTACAATTTACTTTTCACAACAAATGTCTTCTAATTATATTGTTCATCACTTCAAAGAACTTTTAATTTAATCTGATTGGATCTGTTTAGAGTGCATCAACGTAATGCAAAAAGTTGTTATTATTTTTTGATGGGCAACACTGCTTACTCGGCAAATACGCGAGAGAGAGCTTCTCGCCAGCTGACAGTAGGAGACTGGGTGAACAATTGTATGCGTGTGTGTGTTTGAGAGTGCGTTCGGTTGAACAGCCGAAACGGGTTGCGGAACGCTTTTGTATGCGGGCGGTTGGGGAGGAATACGGGCAATTCTTCTATGTATGTGTGTGTTTACGAGTGTGTGCGTTACGTCACAGTGCGCGCAGTGATACAGAGTTTCGAGACAATTGCAAATATTGCACGATTCAAATTTGAATTCGAAATCGATCAAAAAGATTCGAAATACCAACCACAGACAGATGCACGAATAACGTGCTTGAGTGTGCATATTAATATCAACAATGCATGACATACATACACGCATACATGAATAGCATCGATATGTTCGTACATATGCAAGTGTTAAATGGCGAATCGACTGATTAACGAGCGAGCCCAACTGATAAACAGGTCTTCACGCGTTCTTTTATATTATTGATGATAAGTATGTGAATATGTTTGTGTGTGCGAGTGTATACAAAACGCAACAACTAAAAAGTAATAATACATCGTTATTGTTGTATACAAACTTACATGTATTTTTGCTGCGCTGCACTGCACTTGATGCGATGATTTACCGCACACTTGCGAATGCGAATAATAAATATGCCGGGTACAAAAACTCCA
This sequence comes from Drosophila siamana, assembly GCA_035047445.1. Lineage (NCBI taxonomy): Eukaryota > Metazoa > Arthropoda > Insecta > Diptera > Drosophilidae > Drosophila > Drosophila siamana. The sequence goes on along the minus strand of JAWNPP010000078.1, from coordinate 4,462,899 downwards.
ACGGAATGTGAGCAAAGCTGCAACAGAAATTAATGTAAAATCAAATTGAATAAAAAAAACACGTAAATGCTAAACACTAGCACACTCGAAATTGTGACGTTTTAACGTAGTAAGTAGATGTCGGTCACTCTGCTACTTTGAGATTTCACTTTCACATGCTGCTAGAGATCATCAATGGAAACTGCACGGCACATGTATTACATATCGATGCACAATAAGAAAACAGCTGTTTTGGGCTGGCTGAACTATACAGTTAAGTGGTCTGAGGCTGAACTCAACTTTCATTAGCATAACAACATGCTGCGCCGTTCTATAACTGTTAATGTTTTCACACTATTTTGCTGCTGCACTTTGTTCACTTTTTGGTCGTGCGCAACATAACGGCAACAAAAAATGAAAAAAACGGAAATAAATTAACGCAAATAATTTGCTTTGACATCGTTATTTAATCACATATGTTTGCACGAAATGGGTTGCATTAAACAGTTATATGCTACTTTGTTGCACTATCTGGCCGTAATTGAGTTGGTGTTTATTTTATAATGCTGCATTTATTTACTTCTTTTTGCCGTATTTGCGATAATTTACGAAACCAAAAAAAGCGCACGTCTGCCCGCAGACAACTTGTTCGCACGATTAAATACGGAAAAAAACTAAAGCAAACGCTAGCGTGACCGCAAGCTGTAGTTTAAAATGCACTATTTTAAGTCGCAAAGTAGATTTTGCGCGCTATCGATTATTTCTTATCGAGTGGTAGCTATCGTATACATTGTAGCGAAATAAGCGTACTATTTAAATGCATTAGTAAACACATTCTCAGTTTGTTTCAAAAAGAATAAATTTGTGTACATAGTAATTCCATAATTATGTCATATCGATTGGACATCGCATAAATAAATATAAAGCAGCTGTAGCGTGTTTACACAGCTGGTATCGTTTGTACTGTCAGCAGTGTGTACACACCGAATCGTAATCAGCAGGGCTATTGCAGTGTGCACCTACTCAGTTATTTTTGTACAACTATTTATGCGCAGTAAATTGTTAAAGACATTGTTTATTAGTTAATAGTGTAGGTACAAAATAATATATTTGTTGCTATCTACACGTTCTAATTATGGGTTTGTTTTAGTGCTGTACATCTATATAATTTGGATTGTTGCTGTGCGAGCTACCCCACTGCAAAGTGCTACAAAACAAAACACGTGCAGTCGTTGGACAACAAAAAACAAAAACACGGTTCCAATTTTTTTTTATATTATACAAGAGTGATATTGAAAGAAAACCATTCAAGATGGGTATGGTACAGAAGCGTAAGAAGATGCACTACGGCGATACGCATCTACAGCGTCGCTGGCGTGTGCGTAATCGCCGCCGGGATCTCGATCAGATCGATGATGATCTGAAAACCCGCAGCGGCGAACTAATCAACCAGAACGTGGACTTGGACAAGCCGGGCTTTGCGCAATTCTACTGTGTGCACTGTGCCAAGTACTTTATCGATGATACCGCGATGCAGGCACATTTTCGCACCAAAGTCCACAAGCGCCGCATGAAGGCCCTCGAAACAGAACCCTACAGTATCGAGGAGTCAGAGCGTGCGGCGGGCCGCGGCAGCTTCCAGAAGCCTAAGAAGCGTGTGATTAGCACGCAACCCAGTAAGGAGGAGGTCATCGCTGGCAAGCGCATTAAAGTCGAAGAAGTGCCCGATGCAGACGCAGTCGAGAGCAGCAACACGATGGAGCAGGAGATGGAGGAAACAGAAAAACCTGAACCAGCGACAAAGTCCAAGAAGGCGTCTAGAAAGCGAACCAAGAAAATGGCCACATAAAAATTGCAGAACAGTTTTTAGTTTAGATGACAATTCTTCATTTTTTTACGTACATAATATGTAATAATCTTTTGCGCGAAATAAACTCAATTTGTAAACTGATAAGCTGCTCGACTGTGAGATACCTGTAAAAAAAATACAAATATATTGCTTGCATCTCAAAATAATTGTTTCCGATTGCTACAGTTATCCTTTAAAAATCTTTGACTAGCCAGTAACGATGTGATTGATTAGGCGTTTTGGGTACATTTCAAATAGCATCGTATAAATATATTTGTTTTGTATATACACATCAAGAATTATATATATATATACATATATATGTATCTGTATTATGATGTTTCTAGCTCATTTGCTTGATTTGCCCCATACATGGGCACATATATAAATATATGTGTGTTGGTGTGTATATAAGTGTGTTTTAAAAACTATTCGAATTATACAACATGGTATACGTTCTATATAATACAAATAGGTATAGTTGGTGTTCTACTGTTGTTATATTATACGTTGCCAACATAACATATCACTTAACAAAAAAAAAAAAAAAAAAAAAAAAATGTACACATTCACTTTTTAACTTATAGCTTATATCAATTTATGATTATATGTTTTATTTGGTGTAGATGATATGGGAAATCCATGTCGGGAAATCGCGCATATTTCTTGAGTATAACACAACGATCTCTACAATACAGTTTCAAGGACTTAGATCCAAAATGAGTGAGTTGCTTGTTGAATCGTGATGGCAATGATGATGATATATATATATATATACATATATACATCACCTGGACACTGGTGAAGATTAAGTTCTAATGGGGGTTTTTACACAGACATACATATAAATAGTTTCATACATATATGTATATGTTGTAGATTGTAGTGTAGTTTCGACTAGTTTCACAGTTTGTTTAGAGCCGGATGCATCTGCTCCTCAGCTCCAGCTCCAGCTCCAGCTACCTCAACCGCTTTAGTTACACGTTTGCGCGACGTTGGCGTCAGTGTCAGTGATTGCCTCACGTTGGTGGGTAACTGCGGCTCGTTGAAGAAGGGATGCTGCAACGCCTGCTCGGCACTAATGCGTTGATGCGGATTTATCTCGAGCAGCTGGGCAAGCAGATCGTATGCGCTGCTTGGGAAACATTCGTAGGGTTCCAATGGTTCCGTTACGTACTCGCTATCCTCGCATAGGCAATTGAAGAAGTATTGATCACAGTTCTTGCAGACGTCACAGCGACCATCGGGCGTCTCATATTTGCGTATCATCTGCGCATCACTGAAGATTTGGCGATGGCGAAAGCGCAGGCACAGCTTGCGCAGATTCAGCGGTTTCGAGCGCTGACTAATTGTGACCATGCGCTCCAGCGCCAACGCAGTCTTCCTGATCGTCCGATCACCGAATATCGTCACGATTTCCGCGAGTGCCACAAAATCATTGGGCGCCTTAAAGAACGGATACACAGAGGAGAGTATCGACAGAAAAATGACGCCCGCTGCCCAGACATCCACAGCGGTTGTTTGATCCGCATACTTGAGCAACACCTCGGGCGGACGATAGCCCGGTGTGCCGGCCCTCGAGGCATGCACCTCCTTCTTCATCAGACAGTTGAGGCACACCGACGGATTAGCAAAACAATAGCACTTCCCATTGCCGCCGACTACGCCAACGCCACCAACTGAGCCGCCAGCTGTGCGATTCGTGTTGTACTTGTTGCCGGCCGCTGGCGTCGCTGTAGTCCCAATTGTTGCCGCAATTGGAGCCACTGTTACGCCGGACTGTTGTTCATTTTGTGGCTGAACTTGCACTTGATTGGGGATGGCCACATCGCTCTGCTTGGGATTATCGGTAGGCAGTTCGACGGCTCCTGGTCTGCTGCTGCTCTGTGCAATTTCGTTCACGGGCTTGAGTGGCATCTTGTTCCAGCAGCTGCTAGACGTGGACGTATCCTCAATCAAACGCATGCGTTTTACGGCGCCACCCAACTGCGCATCGGTGGAACTTGCCGCCTGTTGCTGCTGCTGTGATGTGGCCAATGATTCGCGATCCCTTGGGCGCTTGGCGGTAATTATGCCTGTGTTGCATTTCTGTACCTGAAGCTGTGATTGTCCTGCAGGGGTGACCACCATTGATGCACTACTGTTGTTATTCACATGCTGCGCCAGACCAAAGTCGACGAGCAGAAATTGTCCCTGGCGACGATTGTAGAGGAAATTGCTAGGCTTCACATCGCGATGGATAATGTTGAACTTGTGCACGTGCCGCAGGGCGAGCAGCAAATTTCGCATATACATGCGAATCTCTGGCACATCCATTTTGGTATAGAAGTCATGGAAGCGATCGTGCGGCATGTACGGCATAACAAAGGCAGCCGAAGCATCGCAGCGCAGGCAACAGTGAATGCCTACAACATTATCCGTACCACTGGAGAAAGGGAAGAGAGAAAAGATCGCGATTAGTTTCAAAGTTGTCAACAGAGCAGTTATCTGTTACAATTTTAAAGTAATTCTAACAAGAATGAAAGTATTTTAATAAATTTACGACTATAGTCATCATATTTGCGCAAAACTAATATTTAATCAATTGGATATTTTTAAATATTTTAAGTAGATATCCTTTTTGAGTTCCTTTCATAAAGATTAATAATAATATGGTCAAATATCGCACTTTTGATGGAAAAAAATAATAAATAAATATAGTTTAATGATTATCATTAAATAAAAAACACAGAACAACTCAATTTCTAACCATGGTTCAAAAAGGATAATTTTTGTGCAAATCATTTCGTTCTAGAATGTGTAACATTAATTTTTAGTGCTTGCTAAAAACGTAAACCGTTGCGTAGTTAGGAAATCGTGCAGTATTTTGAATGTACGCCATGTTGAAGATTTGCAGTGACGTTAAAGCGCAGCACGTAAACGCAAAGAAACAACGTAAGAGGTCCGTGCCGCCCACGTCGACAGCAGTGTGACTGCCGACGTCACAGCGATGATAATTTCTCGCCTAGCATTGCGCACGAACCAAATCCGCGGCCCAGTCATAATTATCATCAACGAACGACGGTGCTGTGACGCAATTGGGCAAACGGAATTTGCGCAAATTGAACACGGATAGAGAACGATATAGAAAATCAACAGCGTTAGCCATAAGCGAGAGCGAGAACGAAAGACATGCAGCAACACAGAGGACCCAGGCAAACATACACATACATTGACAGAAAGACACACACATACACCCACTCTTACATGCAGAGAGCAGAGTGAAAGCAAGGAGAGCTTCAGCCGGCCGGCCGGTGGCCTGACTAATAAGTATGCTGCTGTGTAGTCACCGAAACATCCACCCACCCACTTATCACCCACCTGCTCTGCTGCTGCTGTTGCCCACGCACAAAGCGTCACGCTGTCGCCAGTCTGCATCTCCCTCTCTGTGTCGCTAGAGTCAATTGGTTAGGGTGAGGCGGCACATTAATAAATAATGCAAGACAACAGACAACAGACAACAAACAAAACAATCCCTAGCGGAATATCGAACGCAGCCAGCTGGTTTAAAACATTAATGATGATAACCTTGTTCAAGGTAGTTCAAAGCGGAATTGAACAGTTTAGCTAAATACACAAACAAACAAACAGACACACGCACATGCAAACAGTATGTGGTCAGTGTTTGTTTTTGGAGCTTATCTAATCGCTCAGTTAAGCAGCATGCGGTCTATCGATAAGCTTTATCGATAAAAATGGCTGGACAGGACAACTGTTCAACAAATTTCCCAAATTGCATTATTTATCGATAGATAAATGGATACATACACACATCCCGGCAGAAGTGTGTGAGTATGTGTTGTATTTGATGTTTGTATGATTTGTAAACAAATGTTACACGAGCAAACCAAATGCAAATGTGCGTCGTATAGAAGAGAACAGAGAGAGAGAGAGAGAGAGACCTGTGTAACTGACTGAGAAACATCAGGGCACGTGAATGGTGTGTGAAAGTGCAATAAACGACGTTGTTGTTGTGGGGCCAATGGCAATGGCAACGGCAACTTAAATAAATTGCAATGACGTATTGACGTAGGCACGTAGAATGAGAGGAGAGATGTGTGTCTACATCGTTTTGGCTGTCGACTGACGTCGTTCGTGACGCGCGCGCTCTCTTAACAACCAATGTTCGTTTTAAGGCGGCCACCGTACAAACCACAAATTATGAAAGCTGTTTGTTTATACTTATATGGAGGATTTGAATATGCTTACGACTCTTACTTACCCCATATCGGTCATGCACTGCAGCTCCTTCATAATGCGATCTGGATGGCTTGTTGGTATGTGATGTTTGATCGCAAATTTGCGCCGTTTGCTGTCCGGCAAATGGGATTCGCGTTTCAGTGTGGCCAGCAGCACAGTGCTAAAAGTGCCATTGCCGATGCGGCTATGCACGTCGAAGATGTGACCGATGTCGGGTATGCGATGCAGTAAATCATTGATGGCCTCTGCGTAAGGGAGATAGAGAGCGCAAATGAATACTCGATAATTAGTATGAAGTATGCTTAATTCTGACAGCCCTATCCAACCCCCTCTCTCTCTCGCATTCACTTACTCATCACTCACTCTCTTGCTCTCGCCCCACAAGTACAACGAAAGTTGTGCACAAAAATAGATTTCAAACACACTCGCACACAAAACACACACGTAAACGACAGAAATCAGTGCTGCCAAAAGGAAATAAGAAATCGGAAAAAATTCAAAATGGTGGCCTACCTTCGCTTTTGTTGCGCGGTTTCGTCCTGATGACGCCGCTGCCAACAATTGTCGCCTGCTGTTGTTGTTGGTGTTGCTGTTCTATTATCATTCCAGGGAGCAGCAACTGCGACTGCGGCGGTGGCTTCAGTAGCTTCTGATTGTGAATGTTGTTGTTGCTACTGCCTTGCGGCTGCCGCTGCTGTCCAATGATGTGTGCCTGCTTTGGCAGCATCGTCTGCACAACATTCACACTCATGCCTTGAAATGTGGATGCCAATTTGGGACTGGAATTTCCAGCACGTCCAGCTGTTGTATTGATAAGTTGTTGTTGTTGCTTTGGCCTGATATTGTTGTTCAGCCTTTGACAATGCTTCGCAGTTGTTGTCGCTGTTGCTGTTGGAACTGCTACGAACGTTGCATTTGTGTTGTGATTTGTGTAGCAGCCAGATCCTGATCCCGAATTGACGAGCTTATCCATTTTTCAGGCGTTCCAGTTTCAGCTCCAGTCATCGAGAGCACCATCGGCGTGACCTAGCTATAAGAAGGTTATACGACCGAATAAAGTTGGAATCGTGTCCGGTTATGTCCGGTTGTTGTCAGTTGCTCCCCTCCAAGAGATTACAACGCTGTTGCTGTTATTGTGTCCGTTGTTTTATCGCCACCCTCTTGAGTTATTTTTCCTGTTGATGTGTGAAGAATTATATGAGTTCTCCGCTATACAAATATATGCAAATTTTGAACCGAAAGATTTTGGGTTTTAATGCATCTTAAGTTTTGTCAAATGAAAGTGTTAACTGTCGACGAGCTTTTCTCTGGTAGTCTCGAAAATTGAACCGCTTACTTGTTTTTTGTTAAATGTATATTTTTGTTGTTGCGCTGCTGCTGCTGCTGCTGCTACCGCGTCCGCCGTCACTCGCCGCCGCCTTCTACGTCATATGCACGGAGTGTGAAACACGATGTTGGCGAATATCAGCTGGAGCACTAGACAGCCGCCGCACTTACAGTACTATCATCCTCTAATTAAAAACGACCATAGAGCACAAATATTTTATTTACTCTGGCTGGCGATGGAACCGCAAGCTAGTGTGGCCGTAACTCGAATTTAGTAAAAATACCAAAATATACCACTTGCATAACTACCAGCACTGGTATCTTGCAGTATTTCGCATATATCGGCGCATAGGCCAAAAACCGCAATTCTTCAAGTTCAGTATTAAAAGTGTTACGGGGATAGCCATTTGTATTTATATTTGAACAAGTGAAGAAACAAAACTACACTTAAATGGGACTAAAATGTAAAGTACATGGAATAATTTGAATAATTGCATAAATACATATAAGTAGCAAGCTACAAAACATAAAAATACGAAGAAAAAATGCAAACTGGATCACCATCAATACCGGTGAGAAAATAAAACGCAAACTTTTTGCAAACGGCCTGCGTAAGCATTAAACAAAGTACAAATTAGACGCGACTAGAATCGTCGTTTAGCAGTGGAATTCCCACCGTATACGTCGCATTGGTGGCATCCAAAGTTTGATTAGGATCGTCGCAACGTGCACACGGTCCAAAAAGTCGCAGGATGCGCGAAGTCAGTGATTTCTTTGGACGACGCACAAACGCGTTTGTCGTGTACTGGCCAAACACAAAAGATTGACTGGAGTTGTTAGAGCTGTTAGCCATAACACTCTCAACTGAATGGTTTGTTGACGCTTCAACGGCGTTCAGTGGTATGAGATCGATGACACGATTGCTGTGCTTATCAAAGCAGATGATTGTCTTCCGCTGACTCCAATTGCCGGCCGGACCAAATGTGATTGTCTCACCACGAAAACGGGGGGGCTGCGGTGAACGCTCCACGATCTCAATGGCAGAATCATTGCTGCTGGGCTGGCTGCTGCCCGAATTATTGGTCGTCGCTATGTGGCCATTGCGATTGGAGCCGCTGGGCTGCAACAGATTGCCATTGGCATCGCTATGGGCTGCAAAATGGAAACCGCAATTAACTGAATGTAGTCGTTAATCATGTGCAACAACATACGCATATTGATGGCATTTCCATTGGCATCCACGTCGCTGCAATCATCACTAAAGTTCAACGAGAGCGGTTTCATATTTTTGCTCGACTGGTTGACATGTAGAGGCTCCATGCGACGTCGTGTCGTGGGCTGCACACTGAGTAGGGGTATTTCAATAGAGCCATCGCGGCTATCGTACGTAATATCATTGAGATTGGGATGCGTATTGGGATGTGGTGTCGCATTTGCTGCAATCGCCGGCAGGTCCGACAGATTCGACAGCTGCGACGTCATGTGCGCATGCGCTGTGGTGGCGCTCAAGCTTAATGGTAGCAGATCTGTCTGTGTGGCTGTCGTCTCACTATTCACCACCGGATTGTAAACCAGCGAGTGTAACGAGTGCCCAAACTTGATGCTGTTATTGTTGGCTGATTGCCGCTTCAGCTTGTCCTTGTATTCGCTTAGCTCGTTGCGCATCACATCGATGTTTTTGCGCAGCAGTATATTTTCGTCGATCTTCTTGTAGAGGCGGGCCTCCAGAAAGTTATTATGCGACTGTAGAAAGTCCTTTTCGTTGATCAGACGCTCGTAGCTTTCGTCGCGCGCATGCGCTGTGTTTGTTGCATCACTGCTGTTTGCCACCGACATGGACTCCTCCTCATCTCGCTGCCGCTGATGTTGCTGCTGGTGCTGGTCATCGTCACGCGGCGTCAAGCATTCAGGCATGGAACGATGGCGTTGAAATGGTCCCGAAGCGCTGCCATGTCCACTGCTGCCCAACTGCCCCCCCTTGCTGCCCTTGCCATTCATGTCGGCAATGTATTTGGCCACCTTGCTGGTCACATGCTTATATCGTCGCTTCGTGTACGCTGAATGTATATCCTGGTATGACACCGCTTTGCTGCTCCTCCCATTACCCAGCTGTTGTTGGCCGTCCTCCTCATCGTTAGTGGAGTCTGCGCAAGAATGCTTAAAGTATTCGCTCACACACGCATGCATTCTTGGGTGCACTCACCATTTTTGCGCTCATCGCGATCGTGCTCGAGTCCCACAGGATCGCTGGCGCAAGTCTCCTCGGAGCAGTCGCTATTTAAAAATGGCGTCTCATTGTCATTAGCTGCTCCTTCAGCTGCTGTCTCTATAGTTGTTGGAAGGTTGCGGCAAATGCTGTATTGCCGCCGGAGGCTGGCTCGGGTGTTGTTTAGCTCATCGAAGAGTTCGTCTGTGGGAAAGCTTTCGTCCATCAGACTCATTGTTGCAAAATAATACAATATAATTTGCACTATGACTCAGCTGAACTTGTTGCCAAGTGCACTTCCCACTATTCACATTTCCAATTGGAATGGCACCGTTACATTTGGGCGCAAACTGTGTGACCAGCATTGAAGGAAAGCAATCGAATACTACAATGCAATAATCGGTGAGGATTCATGATTTCCAAATTGCCCGCCATCTTGTTGCGATACTTATTCGATTCGGCATTAGGTATTTTTAGTGTATTTGTAATATTCTTGCTGCGGCCACGCTACCTCGATAACAACCCTGTTTTTTTTTTGCCGGCGTCATTGTTGCTCGAAATTTCTGCTTGTAAAAGAATTTTAAGAATACACAAAAATGTCGCTGGAACAGGTGAGCTAGAAGCTAGTGTAATATCGATATAACATCTGACGTCTGACTGCATGATTTGTTATCAATAAGAACAGCTCACTGCGGATGCTGCCGAATTTGCCGCTTTGCTGGAGCAGGCAAAGGGAGCGCGTGTTAAGGCCGCATTGACGCAGGCCAAAGCCGAGGTGGATCGCGAAATAATCAATTTGGAGATTAAGGCGCGTCTAGCAGCTGAACGTCAGGCAGCTGGCAACGAGGCCAAAAGGTAATAAATACAAATATTTTTTTTGCATTGCATTCAAATAAATATTTGGTTATTTTCTTTGTTTGGCAGATATTTGCACGAATTAACCGACTATGGATGGGATCAGAGTGCCAAATTTGTTAAGCTATTCATTACGCTGACCGGCGTGCAGCAGTGCCAAGAGGATGCTGTCACTGTCGATTACACGGCGCATTCGCTGAAACTGCACGTCCGCGATCTCAATGGCAAGGACTTTGGCCTGAGCGTCAATAATCTCCTGTTTGCCATCGATGTGGCGCAAAGCTATCGCAAGCTCAAAACGGACATGGTGGCTATATATTTGAAGAAAGCGGAGGAGGGACAACACTGGGATGTGCTGACGTCCATACAGAAGCGTTTGAAGCAGAAGCAGGACAATGAAATGGCCAAGGATAATGCCAATCCAGAGGAGGCGCTTGTCAACATTATGAAGAAAATGTACAATAGTGGCGATACGAAGACAAAACAAGTCATTGCCAAGGCCTGGACTGAGAGTCAGGAGAAGGCACGTTTTGGCCAAGAAGTTGGCGGCGGTCCTGGTGGTGCTCTAGGCGCTCTCGGTAACATGGGGGATTTGTAGGTGAGAGTTGTGCACATATACATTTGACATCGATGCTGGCGCAAAATTCCATAAGTTAAAATAATAAAATTTAAAAAACAACGAACATTTCAAAAGTGCCAAAGTAGTGACATTTTGGTCAATATATGAGCACTGAGTTTTAGTCGGACATATAGATTAATGATAAGTTTTAGCGTAATTTTTAAGAGACGTCTACTGTGTTCATCTTCAGCCCTCCCGTCCCATACAGAATGGGCAAATGAAACCAAACTGGCTTTGATGAACATAACTATTTATTGGCCAAATGCGTGCAAATTTGGTTGAATTCTTTAGGCCGTTTTATAAAAAAATTGGTTTTTGTCAACGCCCCTAAATTACTTAATTTTACAGGTGCAGCTGGGACCTCTATCAAAAATATTTTTATCTTGGATAACACAAAATGCGGAAAAAGTGCTTTAAATATTGCAAAACTTACCAAATTTAATAGTTAAGGTAAGTTTTCAAAATATGATTCTGATAATTTTAAAATTACGGCATCAATAAGTTGAAAAGGTGCTCGTTGGTATATTTTGGTATATTCAGTAAACTACAGGGTGTCTATCGAAAACGTCCAACCGATTATTAAATCTGTGCACAACAGAAAGCTCTCTGCTATGACCGTTGTAATTTCAAACTGAGATTTGAATGCTTCAATAAGCTATTAAAAATGTGGGGAAAGCAAAATGCCTTTTTGCTATCTAATTATATGCACTCGCTAATTTACCTTGACGACAGGTGGCGAGTGCAACGATGACGCGTTGCATAAATATGGCAGCCAAGCATGGCGAGATGCCATCCATCGTGCGTAATGACTTCATTTTTCTATAATTATTATGCAGACAGGCGACTGATACTTACGCTGTGCCATCAGATTGCAGTCCATATTGAAATATATTTACATATACTCAGGAAGAACCGACGTTCAAATATAAAAACAAAAGTTCGTTATAGCATATACTCGTATTTATTTGTATTAAATTCTTGTGATTAAAATCAATAATGTTGTTGCTGTTTGCTTGCAATACATGTACGCATAATGTAATCTATTCCATTTTTAATAGTTAGTTTGCTTTAAATGATTTCGTATTAATTAATTGTATTTTAAATACATTTTCATATATGTTTCAATTTCCCCAAAAATAACAATTAAAAAAAGTAAGGAAGAGCAAAATATAATTGAGAGAAAAGGAGAAAAGTTCCAGACATCAGTAGATGTCCTTTTTGTTATACTTATTCAATTATAGTTAAGCAATTGATCTTCTTACATTTTGTATGTGCGTGTGTTGTAAACAATTATATTGTTCACCTTTCGTCATTGCTGAAATCATTTTTTTTGTTTTGTTTTGTTTTGTGTTTTGATTTGATCTATATATATGTCTCGTAATAATTGTTGTGAATTAGCATAGTTAGGAGCCGGGGCTCTCAATTTGTATATAGTATATATATATATATATATATGTATATATATATAGTATATAGAGCATATATGTATGTGTGTTTAATTGTTTAAGTATATATGTATGTATGTTGTATATAATTATAGTATAATTATGTATGTTTGGTTTACACTCAACTCGGAAATCATTTAACAACATCGAACAGAACACGTCAAGTTTGAAGATATTAAGGCCGATTCCAACAAAGATTAAACAAAGCATATGCGATATACTATATACAATATACGATGTACATATATATATTTGTGTATATCATGTAAAAGGTACGACGTACTAAATATGATTAACATTAATCCACAAAAAAAACATATTAAAAAAAAACAAATTATTTATATGCAAGAATAGATCATTGCAGTTAAATTAAGCTAATGTATTATTGTTGTCTCTGATAACTGTAAACGCTGCGCTCTCTCTCTCGCTATGTCCTTTAATAGACATTATCGACAGCAAAGGTTATGGATATATGTAGATAGTATCGTAAGTAGTATTCATTATATGTATGTATGTGGTAAGCAAGTGTTTGTAAGATTCGAAAAGATTTGTGACTTATATTGGGGGGGAGAGGGGAAAATCGGAATAGAGATATTGTGGCTGTATCTGTATCTGTATCTGTGTTGTTTGTAAGTGTGTGTTTGCCTTGACCTAAGTAAAGCACCAAATTCGTTTTGTTCTACGCTCTGATCGGAACCTTGTTGCCTAACTACTGCCATATGTATATACTATTTAGTATGCTCTAAACATCATATCAAATCATATGATATTTCCACTTGCTGTAAAATCGCGTTTTCTCGTGTTAAAAGCTTTTTTCCTTTCTCGCTTGCTCTGTGTATAAAAATAAATGTTCCTTTTCTAAGACTATGCTGGAAAATAGCAAGCACACGCACACACTCACACATTCCGTCGACACACACACACACACACACACACATAGACACTTGCACACTTACACGCACACACGCACACGCACAACAATCAGTCCTACGAATTCGATCTTCTTTTCTCCTCGTCTATATATACACTACATTCATGTGCGTGTCGGTGTAAGTGTGTATTTGTGTGTGTGTGTGTGTGTGTGTGTGTATTAGTTCTAATCGTAAAACTTCTAGAAAATTACGTGCTTTCTTATATATGGGAGTGGGATCGGGGTCTTAGGGGGAGCCTTGAGGGGATTCTATTAAGTTCTATCACGACAATTATGCATTTATATATTGTATTTTAAAATGTTTCCCTCTTGTCTTCATTTTCTTCTCTACATCTTAGTGCTATTAAAAAAGTCCGACTACAGCTGCAAATTTTGTAAAATGTTCTCGTTGAAAGTCTCAATTTGGATTGTAAATGTTTGGTTCACTTGGCGCAACAACAATCTCGACTTATCCCTAAAAAAAAGCACAGTTTTTACTGCTCGTCGCTAGCAAGGACATCAACGAGTAGCGAGTGATGAGTGAGAATGCAATGAGTGCTGGCTAACAAGTGGTGAGTACAAACACAAATGCAACAAATAATTGGGACAGCGAAGAATGGACTGTCATAAATTGAATAAAACTGTCGCTGACCCTAGAAACGGGTCGAGCGATCAGTGAACAAATGCAACGAGTGCGAGTTACAGGAATGTAACAAGTGGCGGAGTATAAATAAGTGAAGCAAAATGAAGATGATTATGCAATGGCCAAGTACAAGTGGCGAGTAAAGCAACGAGTGCGAATTAAATACGTTTAGCCACGCAGCAAGTAACGAGTGGCAAGTGAAATAATACAACAAGTGTAACGAGTGGATGCGTGGAGAGTAGCGAGTGGGTGAAATGCAACGATACTTGGGAGATTTGTTGCAAATAATACGATGGCCAAGCGCTAGCAACGAAAATGTAAATGTAACGAGTGGCGAGTACGACAAATGAATGTTGCTAGTTCTCTGAAATGCTAGGATTTGCTTGTTATTGCGGGGATCGTCGACTAGTCGATTGGTCGATTGGTCGATTTGTCGTTGCGCCAGCTGTGTGTTCCTGATGAGGCAGTTCTAATTACATTATTATTGATTACGCTTCTATATATAGAATATATATGTATTCATGTGTAGATTGATACTGTGGTGTACATAGATATATATAGATCTACGGCATAAACTTATGCACTCGTTTGTTGTCTATGAGGTTTTCTGGAACGGTTCCGTTCGCTGTTGCTACGCTTCGCTTCGGTTCGGTTCGGTTCGGTACGGTTCGGTTGTGTTCTGTCTGGTTCTTTCCGGTTCGGTTCAACGCACAACCACACACACACACTCACACACGGACAATTCCAGCTTGGCCCTAACATTAACCTAACACCTTAACTCTTACCCCTCCTGAGGGGGATTCCCCCACTGCCCACTTCCCATGCTCGTTTTGTATTCGTTTTTGTTTTGTTGTTTTTGGGGGGAGGGGGTTTTCAGAAAACACTCGGAAGTAGCTTGACATTGACCTGGGACATCGATCTGGGCCGTGGCCGTGGCCGCAGCCGGGCTAGCGCAATTGGCCGGACGCTGGGCGTCCGCACGTGCCGTTAATAAAGCTCCGTATGGTGACGCACCGGCGCTGGAATCTTGGACATGCCACGCTCGCGTCGCGGCGAGATGACCGCCGCTGCAGCTCCTGCCGTTCCCGCACCCGCACCGGAGTGATTGCTGCCGCACGAGGAGGCTGCCGAGCTGGAGCGCTTGGAGCGCGCCTTGGCCGGCGGCGAGCAGCTCTCGGAGCGCTCCGGATTGCCGTTGCTGTGCACCCAGGCGCTGGTAAAGTCCTCGTAGACGGGCGTCTTCTTGCCATTGCTGTTGGGCCTGACGAGGACATCCTTGGTGGCATCCTTGCTGCCGTGCTGCTGCTGCTGGTTGCCGGCGGCGTAGCGCGAGAGCAGCGTCTTCATCTTCTCTAGTATCTGCGCATCGTTCTTGGCACTGCTCGCCGCCTCGAGCAGCTGCTGGGCGAGCGGCGACGAGGCGTGATTCTTCACCGGTGACGTGGTCAGCGAACTGCTGCAGCCGCGCACGCGTCGCCCGTTGCTGTCGTACAGTATCTGGGAGGAGCGCGTCTTGGTGTTGCGCTCAAACGGCGACGGCGATGGCGACGTCGACGATGCTGCGGGCGGCGCGAACGTGTCGCTGCTGATGGCGGGCCGCTTCTTGCTGGGCAGCGCACTGGCCGCACTGCGTCCGCTCCACGTGTTGGTCACGTCGCGCACCAGCGGCAATTGCGACGCCTTGCTGCGACCGGCAGCAGCTGCCGCTTGCGACGGCGGCGAGGCTGCTGAGGCTGTGGCAGCCGGACGTCGCACCGAGCGATAGACGGGCTGCTTGCGACTGAAATTGTTGCTGGCGATGGCGCAGCCGTTGCTGGAGCGCGTGCTCAGATCCTGTAGGCTGCCGCCGGCGCCGCTGCAGGTGCTGTTGTCGATGCTGCTGCGGCGACGACGTCGCTGCGCCAGCGGCGAACGCGGAATTTTGCTGGTGTTCGACTGCGAGGCCGCCACCTTGACGCTGTCCTGCTGCTCCTGTTTGTGTTGCTGCTGCTGCTGCTCGGGCTGCTCCTGCTCCTGCTCTGTGGTCACTGTGATCTCGTCGTCGGTGATGTAGACGCCGGACTGCGCAAACTTGTTGTCCGCGCCGTAGGCTGTTGGCTTCAACTTGGACTGCAGCTTGTTGCTTGCGGTTTTGGGCTTGGGCAGCGCCAGCACAGCGGGCAGCGATTGCGGCCCATCGATAAAGTCCTGCTCATCGTCCTCCACCTGCTCTTCCTCCTCTACCTCCTCCTCCTCCTCCTCCACTGTCTCTGTCTGCTGCTCGGGCTGCTGTTGTTTGTGGTGTGTTTGCTCCGCTTCGGGTTCGTCTGTGGGCGAAATCTGCGAGTCGCTCGACGTTTGATCTAGACGCGCTGAGGAACGAGAGGATGAGTTTAGGAACTAATCTAGCTGAAAGTGGAGAGTGGAGAGTGCTTACCTTGACTGTCAGCGTCCTCGATGGAGGCCTGACTGTGCAGCGACTCGCGTTTCTGTGCTGTGGACTGGATGACGCCCAGACTGCGGTAGCCCTCGTCGCTGATCTCGCTGCCATTGTCGCTGATATTCTCGAATTTGCTATTCTGCTCCGGCTGTGCAGCAGCTGCTGCTCCTGTTCCTGCTCCCGTTGCGCCCCCAACTGTTGCTGTCTCGTCCTTGGGATTGTTGTAGCTATCCTGTGAGTTCGGCTTCTGCTTGCGCATCTCGCTCATCAGACGGCGCTGCTGACTCGGTGACATGCTGCGCCTCGCCACACACGGCGATCCCTGCGCTGTGTCCGAGCCATTTACATTGCTGTTGCCGTTGCCGTTGCCGTTGCCGTTGCTCGTCTGGTTGAGGAACTTGCGCTGTGGCGTCGGGCTGCGACTGCGATGCTTGGGTGTGAAGCCACTGACGCCACCGGGCGACAGATTGGGCACGAAGCCAGCGCTAGCTGTGGGCGAGGCGGAACCAGTGCCAGTGGCCGTTGCGCTGCCAGGCGAAGTTGTGGAGATGATGCGACGGGCTGCATGCGGTGAGCTGCAACGAGGCACGAAACAACATTAGAAGAAGACGAGGAGGAGAAGGGGAACGAAAAGCAGCAACTGGAGCAGAAGATACGCAGCGAGCGAAGGATGCTTGCTTGTCAGCTACGTTTTCCGCAGCCCAAATACAGTTGGGTGCCAGAAGTTGCCTCGCGGAAACTCTGCTCGGATATCTCCCACTTTACGTAAAGCGCTCAATACGCTGAGTAAACATTGCCAATGTGCCGTCGATTATAAACCCATTTCTTGTCACGCTGTGTAGCAATTGAACAGACTTTTCAGTTCTAATCTACAAGCGATTAATGGGCCCAAACTGATAAAAAGAGTGATGACTGATAAGTGACGCTAGTTCCGTTGTATTTTCGCTATGAGTTTTCACAGAACTATAAATAGTTATCGAACTACAATTATTCATGGTGGTGTGTAAAACAAAATATATTGTTTTTGGTACGAGTTGCAGCGGAACGCGTGGAACACAATTAAATAAGGAACAATTGGAATGGAATGAAATATTCAAAGGAATGACTGTAATTGAAATGACATTTTATATATTGTTTTTGCTACGAATTGCAGCGGAACGAGTGGAATGGAACACAATCAGATAGGAAACAATTGGAATAGAATGAAATATTCAAGGGAATGGCTGAAATGACATTTTATATATACTTTTTGGTACGATTTGCATCGGAACGCGTGGAATGGAATACAATCAGATAGGGAACAATTGGAATAGAATGAAATATTCAAAGGAATGACTGTAATTGAAAGGACATTTTATATATAGTTTTTGGTACGAATTGCTGCGGAACGCGTGGAATGGAACACAATCAGATAGGAAACAATTGGAACAGAATGAAATATTCAAAGGAATGGCTGCAATTGAAATGACATTTATATATTGTTTTGGTACGAATTGCAGCGGAACGCGTGGAATGGAACACAGTCTGATACCAACTGTCGCTGTAGTGTAGTGTATGGGAATAGGAGTGCTTGTTAAAAACTACGAGAATGGAATGCAATATTCAAAGGAATGGCTGCAATTGAAATGGCATTTTGTATAGCGCACGTCCTCAAAATGCAGCTAATGTGTTCGCTCGACTAAATGAGTAAGTGGCATGCATTTTGTCTAGCTTAACTGCAGCACTGCGCCTCATCTGCACCACCGAAAGCTCCTCTCGCGCCCCGCCGCTGCTAATGGAGCACTCAAGTGGCATGATTCTGTTGCTGCCGCCATCATTATGCCGCTTTATGCATGCAATTAACGCTGGCGATAACAACTTAATGCACACTCCACCCCCCCTTTATGCCCCTCTGCGATTCTGCGGCTTAGTTTTTCACATTAAAGTGGAGCTGTCACCGTCGCTGTTTTGACTCACCGTTCGTATATCACCTGCGCATTGTGCAGCTCGATGCCGCCGCCTCCATTGGGGGACTGCGCGTTGCCGCTGCTGTTGCCGGTCGAGTTGCGGGGCAGCAGACGGGCCGTGATGGAGCTGCGATGCTGGGCCCGACAGCGACAGGGATCGTGCTTGTCCAGATAATGCGACAACGTGTCCCAGCCGCCGCCCACACGCACCATCACATGGGATCGCAGGATCTGCAAAAGGGATGGATGTCTTGCTTGTCTAGTTGTCGTTGGGAATGGAAGCGGATGGAGGCGTGATACTTACGCGCACAAAGATGAGCACTTTGGTGTCGCCAATGCGATACTTGCCCTCGGAGACGCGCACCATGGGAAACTGTGAGGGGCACGTGCATTTCTCCACCAAATCCCTGACCTGCAAATGCGAACAAAAATGCGAAAATGTTAGAAAATGTTGGCAAAAAAATGTGTCAGCTAGTCCGCTCTTTGTCTCCTTCTCCCCTGCTGTTGCTGTCTCTGTCTCTGTTTGTGCTCAACCCGTGGCGTGACCCCGTAGGGCATTGCATAAGATCAAGAGCCACAGGCGATCGCAGTCGACGAATCCAATACCAGCCACAGCCAACACAGAAGACCATCTATCGACTGCGGACTGAGGACTGTGGACTGGATGCGACACTAGAGATGTGAAACAGCTGAAGGGGGCACGAAAACGCGGACGAAGCGACCTCCAAAAAAAAAAAGGATGTTACAAAGAGCAGCTTTATCTTTATTGCTGTGGATAAATAGAAATGCTCTGTACCTTAAACTATTACTTTGTTACAAGGGAAAGTTTTGGGGATTTAAATTTTGACCACAGCAATTTAATATTCATGCAGAACAGTTGTCTTCATATTGATGTGTGTATATAACGTTAAACTTCTATGTTACAAAGAGATGCTTTGGGGATTTAAGGTTTGATTAAACCAAATTGGTATTTTTACGGCAGATTAGCAGATATATCTATATGGCTTTGGATGCACAGAAATGCTTTGAACCTTAAACTGCTATATAATTATATATAATTATAGTTCAATTGACAACTGTAGCCCAACTATCTACTTAGCTATATTTCTATTTGCTTCTCTATTTACAGCCCTATCCCAGCTTTTAAATAACACGCCTTCTAAAGCGTTGCTCACTGTCAATGTGTCGTGTCCGGTCGTGTCACGCGCCCATCTGCAGCGTCCATCTGAGCTAAGTATGTTGAAGAGTGTGCTGAGTGCTGCTGCTGCTGTTGCTGCTGCTGCTGTTGCTGCTGCTGTTGCTGCTGCTGTTGCTGCTGCTGCTGCTGCTGCTGTTGCTGCTGCTGTTGCTGCTGCTGTGGATCAATGGGCTGTGGGCAATGCATTGCGACTGCATAAATTCACGCGCTGCCATTGTCCGATGGCCGAGCAAATGATCAAACAAATGAGCGGAACAGCAAACGAAACGACTTTGCTTCCAGTCGGCAGTCAGATGGACAGACAAACAGACAAACAGATGGACAGACGGACAGACGGAGGGACGTCAGGCAACCCAGAGCCCAGGGCAACACAGACTCCTTCCACTAGTTGTTGTTCGATGTTCGCTGTTGATTCGTGTCTGTGGGGAGAGCTTGAGCTTGAGTCGCTCGGCCAAGTTGGCTACTGTGGCGACGTCGCCTTTGACAGGCCTTCGACGACTGGGCTAACAAAGCTCAAGTTTTGGCCAACAGCGGCGGCAGCAACAACAACTGTAACTGCAACTGCAACTGCAACACGAACAAGGAGACAAAAAACAAACATACAAAACGCATTTGCACCTTTGAACTTCGCCAGTTGCCAGCAAATGCCGTGCAACCAACTGTGCCCCAAAGTGGGGTATGTGCAGCAACAACAACAACTCACAGGCGTAACAGTTGCAGGGTGTGCGATGGTCGCGCATCGCGGCGCAGCCAGCGAAACCCACAGGAGGGCGCAGGCATGATTGGGAACTGTGCCACAGCAGCAGCAGCAGCAGCGACGGCGGCGGCAACTGTATGCGTGCAACACAACAGCAACTGTTGCTGCTGCGGGGAGGGGGCGGCAGTCGGAGGACAGTTGTGCAGTTGGTGCCTTTTGTGTGGTAAGTCGACATCACAATAAATCTAGCGTTTGGCGATAAGCCGCAAAAAGCGATCTGGCCATCGACAAGACGGCAATAGCGACGGCAACACGGCAACACGGCAACAACAATCTTGGCATGACTGTGACGCATGCGAGATTAGCTGGCGCTGGCAATGGCGCTGTGATCCTGGCCAGGCCATAAATCGCAAGCAGCAGCAGCAATGTTGACGACGCGGACGTGCCAAACGGCAGCGACAAATGATTCGTGGCTCGTTTGGGCCGCGTTGCCAGCCCGTTGTGGCGCACAGCGGCGGCGGTGGCTGCGGCAGCGGCGGCTTGGTGGCACATCATTTGATTTTCGACAAGTTGTTGCGGCTATTTGCTGATTTGGCAGCAGCAACTGTGGCTCGTTGCTGCCGTGCCCGGCTGCCGTTGCCAAACAAATTGATTGGCCGCCTGACTGATCGCCACAGACAACAAGCAGGAGGCAGACGCCAACTCCAACTCCAACTCCACGTCGAAGCCGTCGTCGTCGTCGGCAGCCACCGAGCATGTCCGCCCGCCGGGCCACTTTGCCATTGTTGCTGACAATGTTTGTGGCAGCATGTGGCAGACAGACAGACGGCGAGGCATGTCCATGTTGCGTCCAATAAATGCGCAACGATTTAACCAGCCATCCATCCAGCTGCTGTCGATTGTGGCAACCCATTGACAGCGACCGCAGAGCTCAGCAGAAGCAGACATTGTTGCCGTTGCTGCTGCTGCTGCTGTTGTCAATGTTGCTGGCGGCGTGAGGAAATGTTTGCATGGCTTTTCATTAGTTTTCCGATTTTGCTGATTTTGGCGATTTTTTGGCTCCTCAATCCTTGGGCGCTGCCGTTCGCTGTTGCACGTTGCACGTTGTCTTCTGTCGTCGCTGGTTTGTTGGCTGTTTGTTGCTCGTTTACCTGCTCGTTGTCATCGCGCAATCGCTGCTCGCAGTCACACTTGCAATTACATTGCCAATTGCGATTTGTTGTAATTGTTGTTGGCACATCGGCTGGCAACGCTGTGGCGCCACCGGGCAGCAGCGAACAGTGCAACAGCAACACGACAATGCAACACGCCTCGAACATCTTGTCAAATTAATTTACAATATGATGAGACCACAAATGTGACATAAGCAACAGCCAAACAACAATTGAAACTGCCAGCGAAATTGCAATTGAAATGCAACAGCAACAGCAACAGTAACGGCGACAACAATTGCAATCGATCAATCAAGATCAATCAATTAGCGCCAAATTAAAGCAGACTACGATTGAGCAGCAATTGAGTCTTTTAGTGACTTTGTTTCCTACAAAACTTTGGAGGCGTAGGCAGCAATATAAATTCATTTGCTTGAGAGCCATTTATATAAAGAATTTTATGGCTGTAGCCTGTTGTAGACTTTGAGAGTTTTTGGCCGACTTGACTTGACTGCTGATTAAGTTATAAAGCTGTAAACATCTCGACAAAGACTTAAAGTAGAGTGAGACGCAAAGACTTAAAGTAGAGTGAGACGCAAAGACTTAAAGTAGCGTGTGAGACACTTGGGTATGATTTGAAATAATGCAAAGCATCTTCACTTGCTTGTTTTTGTGGCATATGCAGAATACGACAATAGTTAAGCTGCTTGAATTGGTTGCAAATATTGATCGCACCATTTTAGACGCTCATTTAAATATGTTGCTCAAAGTGTGAATCACTGAGAACTCGGGCTGCCAAAAGCGGCAACAGATGCCGTCGATCACGGCGCGCGGATCACGATTCGTAGCTGCGTTTTATGGCCGTGGCGATATCAATGCTAGCCGATTGTTTGTCGCTAGGGGTAAAGCGCATATATCCGATATCCGTTTATAGCCAGAGTCTCCCAAGTCTCTCCCACCCCACAATTAAGCGTTGCTGTTGTTGCCGTTGTTGCTGTTTGCTTTTGATTTGTTTTGACCAAGTTTGAAACTGGAAACTTAGCCATGGCTTAAAATGGACATGAGAAAAGTCGCTGCAGCAGCAGCAGCAGCAGCAGCAACAATCTGAAGAAATCAAAGTCGTGAGCAGCAGCAAACACAAATAATGCAAACAGCAACGACAACAACGACAGCAGCGACAACAACAAAAGAGAAAACATAAGAAATGCGCCCAACTGGAGCAGTAATCGATTCGTAATCGAATCGTATCGAATCGTATCGAATCGATAGCTTCACTCACCATCTCGTCGAGGCTCTTGAGATCGTTGGTAACGATCTGTGGCTGTGGTCCGTACATCAGCATCGGATCCTTGTCGTCCTCATCCTCGTTCTCCGTGTCGCTGTCGTACAGATCCGTTTCAGCGGCCGCGCACTCGGCGCCAATTGGTGGCGCCTCCGTCTGTGTGCCGCTCTCCGCGCAGCCGTTGCTCGTCTGCGTGCCACAGCCGACACCGACGCCGCTGCCGCAGCCGACGCCGACGCCGACACCGTTCGCCTTGTTATCGGCCGCGATTTCGCGATCGATTTGTCGTTCCATTTGCACCAGCATCGGCGCTAGCATACCTATGAATATGCATCATCATATATCGATCACTCGCTCAACTGATCAGACCAGACTGTCGATCACTTACCGAACTTGGCGCCGCGTCGCGCCACCTCGAGCAGGCAGAGGATGACGTGCTTCTCGTTCTTGCGCATGATCAGATCGTCCGTTTCGAACAGTAGGCACTCGATGATTTTAAGGCTCTTTCTGCATGAGTGATTGATCAATCAATGTATTAGTTCAATATAAATTAACGCTTAAACAAGGCTACATTTTAAATAACATTTGGCAATTATACTTAGTGAGCTTTGTTACAAAAAACGCTCTTCAATCAAGCAGATCATGATTCAATCACAACAACTTTAATTTGTGTGACTTATTGTCGGCTACTTCATTTTGTATAGCAAATTAGGAATGAATCTTTGTTAGTGCAATTTTCATTTAACGCTTAAATGAAGCCTCATAATTATATTTAGTGATCTTTGCTAAAAAAGCGTTCTTCAATCATGCAGATCAATCACAATGACTTTAATGTGTATGAATTATTGTTATGAATAGACAAATCCCCATCAAAGCAAATATTTTGTATTTTGTATTTCAATCAGAGCAAACTATGCAGCTTTAATTAACACACAATCTAGACAGCATTTTGTGTGATCTCATTGATTATTTCGATGAGTTGTTTGATTGTTCTTCCACTTTAGAGAGCAAATATTTTGTAGCTATATTATTGAATGCCTTCAATCAGAGCAAACTATGCAGCTTTGATTAACACACAATCTAGACAGCATTTTGTGTGATTTCATTGATTATTTCGCTAATTTGTTTGATTGATCTTCTACTTTAGAGCTGCATATGAGTGGTTTGATTGATCTTCTGCTTTCTGAGCTAGCGTCCAAGCATCAATCAAAGATCAATCGTGTCTGCGTTCCGTTTGATCTTTGATTGATGGCGGAGCCAGCAGCATTCGGAGCACTCACCTGCACCAGGTTATGAAGTTGGAGACGTTGTCGCGGGAGAAGAAGGTGCCGCTCTTCGCAGTCGGCAGAAAGTGGACATTGCCCAGGGCGAGTATGGGGCCGGCCAATCCGGAAGTCATCGAGCGTGTCATTGATTTGTTGCGCGCCTGTCGCCGGGCCAAATAATCCTCGGCCGCTTGCCGCACATAATTTGCGTGCTGCAACAACAAATAAACAAAACAACAAATTAAAGAGTGCACCACGAACAACAACAACAACAACAGCAGCAACAACAACAATAAATTAAACACAAAAGACACAAATGAATGCAATGCGACTGCAATCGCATTGCGATTCGAGTGAAAGTCAAAATGAAATATTTTTGGCTTATTCAAAAGCGCGAC
Organism: Drosophila siamana; assembly: GCA_035047445.1. Taxonomy (NCBI): domain Eukaryota; kingdom Metazoa; phylum Arthropoda; class Insecta; order Diptera; family Drosophilidae; genus Drosophila; species Drosophila siamana. Next base: position 4,438,472 of record JAWNPP010000078.1, on the reverse strand, counting down.
AAAAATCTAGAAAAAGTTTATTTTTAAGCGTCGCAAGAATTTAGCGCAGCATTTTTAGGCTGACGGCGGCCCCAAACGCCCAGAGTTGCCATCGCCCAAGTGGAGCCGAAGGCGTCGCGAGGGGAGTGTGGGGGGAGGGGGCGTGGCAGCTACACACCTTGCTGCCACCCTTCCCGCTCCCCCCCCCCCCACCTTCCACCACAAGCCTGTGGGCTGTGCTCCCAAAAGTGACTTGGCAATTTCAATTGCAGTTGAACTGCTTTGATTAAAGAGCACAGCACAAAGGGGGGAAACAGCGCATGGCGGCGTGGGGAGCTCGGGGAGAGGGGGCGAAGCAGGCGCCGCAATGTTATGCATAATTAATTGACACGCAGCCAGTGCAATAAAAACAAAAACAAGACAACGAAACGAAACGAAAAGCAAGACACTCGTCACTCATCAGTCATCATTCAGCCGCATTCGCAATTTATTTTGTGAATGGCCGAAAGAATGGGCACCTGACACAAATACTCTTCTCACTCTGTCTCTCTCTCTCTCTCTCTCTCGCTCTTTCTCTCCTTCGCTGCATAAATTCAACTAACTGAATAACCAGTTGCATGCTCATGAAATATTCAGAACATATTGTTGACAACGTTAGCGAAGATCGTAATTTCAGCAGAATGCAATTTATGACAGATCAAAGTATTGTGGGGCACAAACAAAAGCAAAATGCAGACAAATTAAAGAAAAATACGTAATTAGACAAACGAAATTCAGTGTCTTATCAAATCTTTAAATGTGATAGATAAATAAATCATGCTGTAATATATTTTTTAATAGCATGATGAAGTGTTGGTCGTAATCTAAAAATATATAGAGCATAAATCACACTCGCATAACATTTCTAATATATACGTCATCGTTTTTAAATATTCTAGTCATTGGCTATGTGTCAATCGATGAGTGCTTATCATAGTGTTCAATAAGAGAAATAACTCATGCTATTTATGATATTTACTTATGTCGAGTGCTGATCGTGTTTTGAAAATAGTTGTAGCATAATTCAAGCTTATCTTGCTTGGAAAATATTTGATTAATCATATTCTATTTCAGCTACAACTAATATTCACTTGCATTGCTTCTAGTTGCAATTCACGGCTTTCCGTTTATGGCGCTTCTACAGCTTGAATCTTTTGATTTCTTCCCGTGCGATTCGCTTGACGCATTTCTCATTTCTCCTGTTGTGCAAGTGTTGACACTTGTTGCCTCCATGCGACGCCCTCGCTGGCATTGATGTCTGAGTTGAGCTGCAGCTTATGTCATCATCGAAGTCGCGCGTGCTCGCGATCACCTCTCGCTCTCTGCCCGCCTCCCCCTCACTACGCTGCGATGCGATGCCAAAAACGATTCAATTCCAATCCCAATTCGAATTTGAGGCGATGCGATGCGATGCGATGCACGACGAGTGTTGTGTCTCTCGCTTCTCGAGACGTGTCATGCATTTCCATTTCCATTTCGATTTCGATATCCATTTACATGCATTCGATATTCATTTATGCACATTTTTGTAATAATTTAATATTTAAACAATTTCAATATTTCTCCCCTCGCCACAGCGATTATTATTATTATGTGTCGTGCTTTTTTTTCGCTCTGCCGTTTGCCTTTTTGTTTTTTATGGTTATCTCCTCGAACTGCATTGTAGCGCGCTTTATTTGGTGTTTATTGCTTACCCTAACCGATCCATAGAAGGGCAACATCGGGCATCATTATTATCATCCACTGCTGTCGTCTGTTTGGCGACGTGGGCGTGGCGTTTACGCCCTGTTTTGGGACGGGGGGCCAAGCAGGATAAGTCAGCAATGCAAAGTTCATTGAGACGATCTATAAGTCTATAATTCGCAAGTTGAGTAAGAGCATTTGTCGGTCGAGGTCGCTTCTTCGCTTCGCTGTCTACTGTCGACGTCTTCATCGTCTTCTTCGTCTGCAGCTTGCAGCCTCTTATCATTGAGCCGGACAGCACGACGCCCACGTAGCCGTTGCCGTTGCCGTTGGCCGCCAGAGGCGTTAAATAGCTGGGCATCTTCTGCCCACGATTGCAAGTCGGGTATTCAGTGAATCGAATACTATTCACCATTCAACACATTAAGCATTCAGTAATCGGCATTTGGCATTTAGCTCGCCATCCAAATTATCAGCTGCAGCTTTGCTGCGCTATATAATGCTCGTATTTTCCATTTCTCTTTGTCTTTTCTCAATCGCTTTTAGTGCATCAACAAATTCGTCGAGAATCGTTCACCATTTTCACTTTCGAAAGGTGAATTAGTAGCCATTTCAATGACATCACAAGCTTCACACACAACAAATATGTTGCGTACATGCTTCAAACGCGCCAGTGTTGGAAAATGCGCTGAATTGTGTTTATTAGAGGTGCGCCAAGTGCTTTAAGCAAACCGTCACTGACGCCTCACAGATGCCAGAAAAAGTGTGTTTCCAATCAATCAATAAATCATATTTCATATATCTAATGTTGCATTTTTCGACCGTTGTTGTGAAAAGGTTTTTGTGTGTACTTATAAAAATAATAGCTATGCGAATATTTCGTTAGTTTTCAATTCATGTCACTGCATGTTCTTAGTTTCGCATTTAAATAATATTCAGTTATACTAAATAAAACTCAAGCTGATTAGCTGATAATTTATGTCTGTTGAAAATATCAAATTTGTTTTGCAAAATATATTATTAGTCTTTTCGATATTTAACGCTTATCTGACTTCTTTAGGACTTGATAGTTAATAAAAGCATAGCGTGTCACGTTGTTCACTTCAGTATCCTCAAGCACATTAATCGATAACTGAGCAGGCTTTGGCGACAGCTTTCGATAACAAAGCATGCGTGGCGCAGAGTCGCATTCTGCCAACGATTTGAGCTTGTGTCTGTGTGTGTGTGTGTGTGTGAATTGTCAAGCTCAGCGTCGAGTTGTCTGTCGAGCAGATCCTGCCAAATCACTCTCAGCATTTGCCGAGGCGTAAGTTAAGGGAAAAAAATATCGAGCAATACAAAAAACAAACTTTTTTTTCTCTTTTTCGGTGTTTAGTTAAGCAATGCAGTCAATGCGAGTTGGGCGCGCAAAGCCGCAATTGGAGTGCTACGAGCAGCAGATCGAGCAAATCGAGCAAATCGAGCAAATCGAACAAATCGACGAGTTCGAGAAGGTCGAGCCCAGCGACATTACCGAGACCAAGCGGCGCATCCTGCTGCACTACGCGATGCCGACGACGAGCTTCCTGATCAGCGCCATTATACAGGTGGCGCACGACAACGTTTACGCCAGCCGGCTCAACTTTCCGCTCAACACGTACATGGATCGCTTCATGCGCTATCACTTGCGGCTGCCGGGGCCGCAGCTGCTGCTCCACCATCTGGTGCTGCAGTCGGCGCTGCTGATGCTCTGCTTTTGCCGGCTGCACCAGCAGCGCGTCTCCGCCGCCGCCGGCAGCGCCACCATCAGCAGCAGCAGCGCCCGAACACGCGGCGACGATGCACAGAGGAGCACGTCGAAGCACCGGCGCCACAAGAAGCGCAAGAGCGAGCGACGGCGCAAGCGCAGCAAGGCCAAAGAGTCGATGCGAACGTATGAGAAGCGCATGCGGCGCAAGCACAAGAAGTACGACACCGACGACGACTCGTTGGGCCACAAGAGCGGCGCCAAGAAGCTGAAAATTGATCGGGAAACGGCGGTACAGGCGGCGCTGTTGTCACCGCAGGAGGCCGCACCATTGACGACCCCAGCAGCAACACCGCTGACAACGCCAACGACCACGCCAGTGTCTACGCCACTGGGGACGCCGTCGGCAACGCCGGTGACATCACCAACGGCCACACCGTCGGCAACGCCCACAGGCACAACGACCTTCTCAGATGAATCGACCTTACCGACCTTTGAAGAGGACGCTTTGCGGCGCGGGCGCAAGCGCAGCTTGTCCTGTTCCTCGGACACCTCCAGGACCGATTGTCTGTCCCTGGATGCGCCCTCCGACCGCACCTTCTCCTATGATTCGAACACGGACAGCGGCGATTGCTCGGCTTTCGAGGCGCAGCAGGAAGAGGATCGCGATGCTGTGGACGCCAAACCGCAATATGATTTGCAATTCGAGCTGATGAAATTCACGGCGGACATTGAGCGCAGAAATCAGGAGAAGCAGCGGCAGGAACAACTGCAACAACAACTACAGCTGCAGATACAAGAACAACTGCGGCAACAGCAACGACTGCAGCAACAGCGACAGCAGCAACAGCGACAGCAGCAACAGCGACAGCAGCAACAGCGACAGCAGCAACAGCGACAGCAGCAACAGCGACAGCAACAACTACAACAACTACAACGACAGTACCAACAACGTCAGCAACAACAACGTCAGCAACAACAACTGCAAGTAATCGACATGGAGCTGGAGGAGGTCGACTATCTGCCGCGACAGCCACGCAGCTGGGAACTCGATCGCAATGCCCAATGCGTCACCAAGTCGAAGTACAACCCGACAGTTTTGATGAAGCGAGTCCGGCCAACCAATGAGGTGGAGCACAAGCTGAACAGACTGAGCGAGACCGCCGATCAGCTGTGCTGCGGCATGCGAAAGGTCTTTCCGCCGCAGCGAGTCGCGGTTGACCCGTTGATGACCGCTGCCCCCGCAGCGCAACCCCATCGACCGGTCTATCCGCTGCGACAGCCCCAACGACAGCAGCTGGCAGTGCGGCCCATGATGAGACCGCAGCCGGAGCCGCAGCCGCAGCCGAAGCCGCAGCCGAAGCTCAAGCCGAAGTCGAAGTCGAAGTGGAGCTTGCAGCGCATAAGCGATGAGATGAACGGTTTCTACGACGCGGACATGTCGGCGGAGTGGCCGGAGCAGGAGTGCAGCTACGATCCCAGGCTGTTCTACGAGATGCCGGAGGAAGTGCGCTTCAGCGATGCCAACACAAAGAAACAGCTCGATATGCAGAAGAACGAGGAGCAGCCAGACTCGCACCCCAAGCCGCAACCGTTGCCCGAACCCGAGCCGGAGCCCGAACCGGAGCCAGAGCCCGAACCAGAACCCCAACCGGAACCGGACGCGGAACCAGAACCGCAGCCAGAACCGCAGCCAGAACCGCAGCAGGAGGCGATCACCCCAGCGAAGCGCAAAGACCTGGCCAACAAGACTGTGAACGACTTCGCAGCCATACTCAACTTCCTGGAGGACAAGCTGACCGAGTTGCTGCGTGAGGTGTCCACCGCCATAGCCGAAGAACTGTACGACCGCAAGGCCCAGGCACGCCCCAGACGTTCGCCAAGGGTCAACGAGATCTGGTGTCTGCCCTATGGCAGCGATGGCAAGGTGATCGTCCGCCGTACCAAGGAGGGCTTCATGAGCATTCAGTTGGAGGCCATTGAGGAGGTCGCGACACCGCAGCCCTCCAGACTGCACATGCGTCGCACAAGGGCGAAGTCGAACGTGAACAACGACATCAACAACAACGAGTTCTTTGCGCCACATGATCTGAACAGATCGCTGATCGGCAGCGCGTCCAAGCAGCTGTCATTTCAGGTGCCGTCCGCTCAGAGGAGATCATTCTCGAAGCAGCAAACGAGCGAGCCGAAATCGTTCTTCCAGAAGTCGTACAATGAGCCTTGGTTCCCGAAGCCGCCGATCAAGCAGCAATCGTTCAACGAGCGTTCGTTCAACGAGCAATCGATCAAGCAGCAGTCGTTCCAAGAGAAATCAATTCAGGAGCAATCGTTCCAGGAGAAATCATTGCTGGGGCAGTCGAGCAAGCAAGAAGTCTACGACTATCCGAAGCTCAGGCGCAGCTGCGTCGAGCGTCACGTCCAGGATCTGCAGCTTCGTCTGTTATTCCCCAGCACGAGCCAGGAAGCACTTCGCTGCCAATGCGACATTGCCGAGTTTCGTCGCCAGCTTGCAACACCAAATGAATTAGTGGATGACTTTGACGACAGTGACGTTGAGGAAGAACAAGAGGAGCGGCAGCAGGTGGAAGAGGATGAGAAAGTTGTAGATGAGAAGGAAGAGGAAGCTGAAGAGGCGAAGGAGGAGGAGGAGGAAACTAAAGAGAAGGAGGAGGAGGAGAAGGAAGTCAAAGACAAACAGACAGTTGACAGTGACGAAGAGCACAACGACGATGATAGCGAAAAGAATGATAATTATACCGATAGCTATAGTGATAGCGACAGCAGCAGCGACAGCAGCAGCGATAGACGAAGCGATAGTCGTAGCGATAGTCGCAGCGATAGTCGTAGCGATAGTCATAGCGATATTCGGAGCTATACTAGGAGCCATAGTGATACCGATAGTGATAGCGATACTGCTTATAGCGATACTCGGAGCTATACTCGGAGCGATAGTCGTAGCGATAGTGATACCGATAGTGTTAGCGACACTGCCAGCCGTACAGCTAGCAATACTGGAAGCAATACTGCTAGCGATAGCGCTAAAAACAATGCCGAAATTAGCAACATTAACGAAAATCCCATTGCCATGGATTTGGATCTCTCTTCCGATTCCGAATCGGAATCCTACGACTCGTCCTCCGACGACGAATCCACATTGGGCTTAGAGATCTCGGGACGTGAGTATCGACGCCTCTTGCAACGCAGCCGCCTCGAGTCCTTTCACCACCAGCGCATCATCCAGCTCGAAGTCCGTGCACGCATGGTTTTCGGGCAGCAAACGAATACAAATGAGACAGAGGAGATTGAGAATGCCAATGTTGCTGAAGCTTCCATCGGGGATCGCAACACTGCTGACGATTAGATTGCAGAGAAGAAGCCTGCGCTAAGTAGTGAGAGATCAGGCTTCCAAAGCAAATTCGAAATGTAACAGATGTAACAATTAACACTAGTCGTAGAACATGCCAAATACTTTACAATTTTACCGCACCCAAAACACTTGAAACACGCAGAATATTTGAGAACCCGAAACACATTTGCAAGACACATTTATATTCACTTTTACAAACTTTACGCCAAACTGCATTATTGTCTTTGGCAATTAAAGTTTCTGTTACGTTTACGAATTTGCCACACAAAGACACCGAACAACTTTGATTTAAATAATATTATTATTGATACACTGAACATTGAATACATTCCGATTTTGTAATAAGCTTTAAGCAGGATTTGGTAATAAAAACGAAAGCAGTTGAATTTGATTTCTAGCTAAACTTTTTTCCCTATTGCGCGAAACCAAATCCAATATGTTTTGTGGTCATTATATTCGATTTTCATTTATTTACATGGGGGGTGCTTTCTGAAGGGTTTCTGAAGTTTTGTATAATGCTATTAAGATTAGTCCACAATTGCGTTGCAGCATGCAAAATGACTTTCTGTTTTACTTTGTGTCGCTTTCTGCTGAGGTCAGAGGCCTCGTGTGGCAGACGCAGAGGCAGCGTCAAGTGTCGAAGCTGTCGAAGCAATTAACGTGACTTTGGGAGTCAAGAGGCGCCTCAAAAGTGGGCCACACCAAACAAGACGGGTGGGGCAGGGTGGTGGCGGTGGCAGCTCTTAACGTTTGCTCGAATCGGGCTGAAGCCGCAACTGATTGCGACGTTGCGACGTTGCGACTCAACATCAAGTACGTGACAGGTAGAAAAGAGAGCGAAAGCTGTTAAGGAAGCGCCCATGTTGCAACGTGCAACAGTGCGGCAGAGACGGGGGGACTGGGGACGCTGGCGTTATGCATATTGTGGGTGGTTGGTTGGTGGGGCATCATCATCGCTGTCGCTGTCGCAGTCGCTGTCACGTAATTAGCTTAGATTTTTCTTCGTTGTTGCTTTGCTCGTTTTTTACCTTTTTGCTTTTTTTTGTCGGCAAATGTGTGTCAATATGGCGTTAATAACATTAGGTAAAAGGCAATTGCAAAAGGCAACAAAAGGCAGCAGCACCACAACGTGCCTGCCACATTATACAGATAGACAGCGATATAGCAATATATATATATGTACATATATATATTGTTGTATGTGGAGCATGTAGCGTAATGGCCGCAACAGCATTTTGCTTCCGCAAACGCGCGCAGAAAAAAAAAGACGCCAAATTAAATCAAAAAGCGACAACAACAACAATCGAAATGACATTGCAAAAACTGAACATGAAAAAAACACACATAGATACAACAACAACAACAACAACAACAACATCAACAGCAACAAGATCGAAGGGGGCGCGCATAATGTTTATTGTACAATTGCCGGATTTCAGCGGCAAACGCGCAATTATCAAATGTATGCGCATTGCGCATACCCTGCAAACCACGCACTAGGCGGCGGGTATGCACAACTAGCCAAAATAGTCTACAACAACAACAAGGTACAAGTTACGGTGTTGGAAAACGCTGCAAAGTGCGAGCGATACAAAAGAGTGTTGCAAACAATTTAGTCTTAATCGAGAACAGTGTTGTACAACAGTGTCGAGTTTTCACGTTTTATAGCATCGAGTCAGCCTAGTGTTAGACAACACCATTTGTGCTCAGCTAGTCGACCTATTAGTTAACTCCAGTGTGGAAACAATTCGAGAATTTATAGCATCGGCAATAAATAGTGTTTCCTAACACAGCTGTTGCTCATTTAAGCGACTTATCGGTTGGGACGGTCAACTTGCGAACAGTGCTGATCAACAGAGCGAAAAAGTGTAGCAATAATTGGGCGACTAGGCCATCTCTAGCTGGAATTCTAGACCTTCTCTAGCCGGGAGTGAGTCGCTCTTTCATTCGATATTTGTCGCAGCGTCAGCAGGCAATTGTCTCGACCTTTCTAATCATCTTTTCTTTTTCTTCTTCTGTGGTACACAAAGATTAATTGAAAGAAAATGGAGGGCAAGAAGAAACCAGCTGGAAAAATCGTTCCAAGTGACGGCAATGCTGGTGTGGTTGCTGCTACTGGTCCAGGACCAGGTCCTGGTGCTGTTGCTGCTGCCGGTCTTTATGTGGCTCGACCTATGGGTAGTCGTAAGCCTGCGGCTGGTCCTGGGGCTGCTGCGGCTGCTGCTGCTGTTCGTGGTGACGTTGCGGAGGACGAAAAGAGCAAGGGTCGTGCCGGGCTGAAGCGTCCGGGCGAAACAGAATCGTCGGACAATTCGATGGAGGAGAAACGTCGTCGTCAGGAGGGCGGCACTCTTGAGGCCTACTCGGACACTTCGGAGGAGGAATCTTCTGACTCGTCCGACGAATCCGACGAGTCGCCCGACACCGAGGAGGAGGTTGAGGATGAAGACGATGAATCCGACTCGGACTCCGACGACGATGAGGACAAGGAGGGCGACGAGGAGGACGCTGCTACTACCGCTTGGCCAGAGAAGGCCAAGCGTGGCAAATACTCCAGGGATGCCAACTGGCATTAAGCGAACAGCGAACAGCGGGTAAACGGCAGCGATTAATGGATGACCACTAACCCCACTAAAGAAACACAACAAACCCCCCCCCAACCTCCAGCCCCCACTAATAATTCTGCATGCATTGTATGCTCCAACATTGTCTAAACACAGCTGTGATTAACAATTAAAACTCAATAATCTAAATGAAATACTAATGGCTTTATTTTTGCATCAACCAACATAGAAATTTGTTGGCATGCGCCCTAACCTCACTTTCATTAGAAGTTTCAGAAGTCGCACGTTTCATGCACATGGTTCCGCATCCAATCAGAATGTTGGTCTAGAATGTTCCTATGCCAAGCCATGCGTTTCTCCCTAATCTAGTTGGAGCTTTCGTCACGTTTTCCACAAACCGAATGCAACTCTACAAAATGGCCGCCACGACCATCGCTAGTTGACAGCCTGGAGTAAGTTCCATCTCTAGCAGAGCAAAACTTTGTCAAGCAACGCGGTGAGTGAAAATTGTAACTTTAATTACGTCCGACATATTGACTTTTGTAAATTGCAGAAGACAACCAACAAAAACCGAGAAAACTGCAAAATGAACAACGATCAGCGGCAGGAAGACATCAACAAAATGGAAGAGACGCTCAAGCAAATCAAACTGTACGAGGACCAATTGGATTCGCCGGTGAACTTCGAGGCCCAGTCGAGCTTCTGGGCCGAAAACAAGGCGATGCTCGACCTGAAGCTCAACAGCACAAAGTCCTCGGAGCCGGCGCAGTACCTCAGGGAGGCCATCAAGCTGGCCAGCGACAGGAAGTTGAAGCTGGTCGACAAGCACGGCAAGCTGCTGTCACCCGAGCTGCTCAACACGCTGCTGCGCGAGCGTCCGGCCGAAAAGGAGTAGAAAAAAGAAGATGAAGACGAAGACGAAGACGAAGGCGAAGATGTTTAATACGAATGCGGAATAAAATAGTAGTGTGCAAGACAATTGCATCCGTGGTGGCAGCATACCAAAAAAAAGAAACACAGCTGCAGATTTGGTAATTAATAGCAAATGCTTAGCGGGTATTTGAGAGTCGAGCTGCGGCATTCTGGCGCTCGCGACTTATTGATTTGGGTAAAGCGCTGAGTTGGCCAGGGCGACGCCTAAGCGGATTTGCTAACAATGAGCAATGAGCCAAAAAAAAAAAAAAAAAAAAAACGCAACAACAAACAGGCTTAAAGAGCTGCCACCGATTGCCAGATAGCCCGGCTCACTGAATTGGCCATAACAGCTAAAAGCTAACACCTAGCATGGCCAACAAAGCACGTCAGTCTCGCTGTTGTTGTTGTTGTTGTTGTTGTTGCTTTCAACTCAATCAAATTCAAAACTGTCCACAATTTACCATTCACAACGCTGAATTCAAAGCCGTGTCGACGTTGCCGTCATCGGCCACAACAACAACAAACCACAAACAACCACTGTGCTTAACTGTTTGTTGTCTCGCTGTCTTGTTGTCTTGTCGCGGGGTTCAAGGTTCTCTTGGACAACTTCCTAGCTGACCATTTGGCAATGATCGATTGCTGCCAGCTGATTATTGCACCCACAACGACAACGACAACTACAACGTGAATAGATCTTTCGATTGATCGGTCACCTGTCTCGGTGCTCGCTTTTGATCTTGGCTTCATTTGATTGCCACTAACGGTATTTCCATAATGCTCCCAAAGTTTGTTGCTCCCTCTCTCTCTCTGTCTCTCTCTCACTCTTTCTAACTGTTGTGGGAAACGACCATGGACATCGCACAAGACACAAGATGGATGGGAGATGAGATCATTGATCGCCTGATTGCATCGTTGATCATTAGCAAGCGAGTGTTTCGTTCTGTCTCTGTCTCTGTCTCTGTCTGTGTGTGGGCAGGCAACAACAGCAACAACAACCGCAATAACAACACATCGGTAATTGATACATGCCGCAACACTTGCTGCACACTGGAGGAGGAGGCATGCAACTTTTTGGGCTCGATTTCCACATTTCGCATTTCTCACAGTTGCCCAAGAATCTTGGCGCTTCACGGACGCTTCGCTTCGATTGCGCTGCACCATATTTGTGGCAATTATGGAATAGTTATTATAGAATATCGCTGCTCACTTCTTCACATCTTCAGTTGAAACCCACATGTTTCACTTCTGTATTTGCTGTTTTTATTTCATCATCGATCATCATTAAATTTGAATTTGCGTATACGATTTAATACTTCTTTCTAGCCTCCATTGTTGTTCTTTGATTGCTCTTCGATTTTGAATTCCAATTGCATTTACTATATACATATATACTATAGATATATTGTCATTTTTCTCTCTATGTGGCAGGTATTATCTATAACATGTTGTATGCTCATTAAGACACCAGCAACGACAACAAAGAGAAGTTTAAGTTAAGCGACAACCACTTGGAAACAAGACAAAAGCCGCTGCCAAAACTAAACCAATCGGAACTGGTTTCTATTAAAATATTATTGTTGTTGTTGTAGCTATTTTCCAAAGCCAAAACGAATTTTGAATGTGGGTGAAGTTGTTAAAAATGTGGCAAACGCCGCAAACGCAATCGAGGCCAGTCTAAAGACTCGAGTCTTCGCCTCGATCTCGATCTCAGTCTCAGACTCAGTCTCAGTCTCAGTAAAACACCCTAGCCCACCTCCCAACCCTCCCCCCTCTTGGCCAGCTAAGCGCATATTTAGTTATAAACTTGAATTTAGACGCGGCCCAAATTAGATAGATCGACTATGACTATTGGGCCACGGTGAGAGCGCCACAAATGTTGCCCAAGCAAAGAATGCGGAGAAATAATAATATGCATAAAACAATGCCAACTAAAAAGCCAATGAGTGATGAAATAATGCAAATTTATTGATTAGGCTACGCCATGAATGAAACCGGGAATTAATAAATTAAATCAAATCTGCTAAAAGAATACAAATTAAAAGCAAATGGTAAAAGGAAAATTGGAACGCAAATAAAATGAAATAAATTGGTGAATAAAAACGCAGTAACAAAAAACGAAACGAAATGAAACGAACCGAAATGAAACGAAAAACAATGTGTAACAATAGGAAATAAAGTGAAACACAGTCATCAAACAAATGGGAACCGACTATAAAGAACACGAATCAGTTTAATACCCATTTCCAGTGCCATTCTGAGATTGAGATTAACATTCTAATTCAGTTTCGTATTTGGTGTTGAGCTTCCTGTTGCAAATTGCCATGTCAACTAATTAAATGGTCAAATGGACTGAGAGCATTCACATTGTTCCATTTTATTCTTAATGTAAATACTTCTTATGGGCATTTCTAAAATGTTGTTCACTGAACACTAAAAAAAGCTAAATAATCATAATCTAACTGATATTTTGATATGATTATTTAAAAACTGACTATCGATAGTCGCTTATGCTGTTGACAGCCTTATCGCGACTTCACCAGGGAATACCTCTAACAATTGTGTATTTTGCGTGCGTTGCGGCTGATCTGGGATCTGAGGCTGAAGGAAAGAAAGAAGCAAAGAAAAAAGAAACGGTTGGGAATCGTGCAAATTGCCGCGACATGTCTATCTTTCTGTCGTTTTTCTTTTGCTCTTTTGGCTATTTGTCCACTTTTGGGCACAGCAAATGACAAGCACAAGCGTAGCTGGGGCCAGGGACGGGGGAGTTGGCGACGTTCAAAGCGTTTTGGCCAAGTAAATACGAGCATATGTAAATATTAATTTTATTAAACAAACGTGACGCTAACTCAACCCAAACTGAAACTGAAATTCAAACTCTGGGAGCAGCCAAATTGGAGATGACAGCAAGAGTGGGGGAGGAAGAGTGGTGAGGAGCATGGAGAGAGAAATAGATTAAACAGTGCGCGCTTTTCATATTTGGCTTTTCAATTCGCAATATGCGATGCGAAGAAAAAAAAAAAAACAAAACTGTTGTTTATTGTGAATGCGAATGCGACTCTGGCCCCGACAATTGTTTTGCTTTTTTTTCGAACGTTGAGGTCTTTGCTTTGGACTTGGACTCGTTTCGCAAAAAAACAAAAAAATAGTCGGTGACATCGTCATCGGCATCGGCATCGGCATCGTTGTCCGTGCTTATGTAGCTCCGCCTAAGCGACGTGGAGTCGAGTCGACTTCAAATCGGAGGCAGTTCATCAACAAGCCAAACGCAAACGCATCCAAAATGCGTGGGAATTGTGCCGGCCTTGCTTTGAAGTCAGCTGGCGCTGCTTGCGAAAAGGCTATTTGCGGAATTTCAAACGCAAAAGCTGTGCACACTCATCGCACACACACACACACACATACATCTTAAGCACGTGAATTCTCGGCGCAGTGAAAGCCGCGTGTGTACACACTGGCGGTCATTACAAGTGTAACCCTGCAAGCTGCAGTCAGTGAGAGTGTTGCCACTTTAGCCTTTTTTTCTTTGGCTGCTCGCTAGCTTAGCAGATATTCTGCTCACCACAGAAGCCGTGTTATACAAAAGTCAATAATTACATATTAGAATTATTATTTAATTTGATTGACTCTGTGAGTGCTTTGAAGTGTTTTTCAACCACTCTAGCGAGAGATAATAAATGCCAGAAATAGACGCAATTCAATTGATTGAGTTTTCCAATTGTTGACAGATTGGTTCTTGCCAGTTCATTACTAATAAACTACACATCGATAGCTGTACATTATTAAATTACAAAAATGGCACGTGAGAGTTTCAAAATAGTAGATAGCATTTTCATTGTCACTTTTACTGTCGATTCAGCGACTAGTTTGCAGCTAATTTGATGGATGAAATTAGCTATTTTTGGTTATCGCGCGAATCACGCTTTACGCTATCGCAACAGGGATGGTTGGCAACGCGTCGCTGTGCAAAAAACATCGGCATAAATGGTTGGCAAATATGGCTAAAGAAGCATAATAATTGTCACATAATCGACACAATGCTTCGGATCGACTTGGACTTGCGACTTTAATTGGCCAAAAGTGATTCATCGACAACAACAACTGTGGCAATGGCAGCAGCAATAACAACAAGTAGTACAACAACAACAACAACAACAACACCAACAACAATAGTCGTCACATTTCGTAGGCGACTCTCGACGACGATTTGGACTTCCTTTTGTGGCGGCGGGCAAATGATTGTCGCCATTGAGACTGCACGACAACTGGCAACGTGACGCATGAACAGCGCCGCCCTCCGCGACGCTAGTTGCCACAGCAGCAGCAACAGTGGAGTTCGCTGCTGAAGGGGAAGCAGCAGCAACAGCAGCAACAGCAGCGGGAGCAACAGTCGCTCTTTAACCTTTCCCCCTGATGGTTTTCTATTTTCGAAACGACGACAAATTTAGAATGCGATTCTTCGTCCCCCCTCAGCCTAAAACTATACGACTGATGATGACCGCTAATGGAGACACAACTCCACAACGTCAAAGGGGAAGGGGATGGATCAAAGAATGTGGGTGGAAGTGATACAGTGTTGAAGAGGGAGGGAGGAAGCTATTTAAACTATTTATAAGCTGCTGCCTCAGATGGCAGCTGCTGCATAAAACTAATTATTTCTATTTAGTGCTTCATACACGAATCTCTCTCTCTATGCAAGCTCTTTTCTTTAGGTATAAAATAATCAATAGTTGTTTAAATACGCCTATTTAGACAAACAAATTCAATGCGAACTCTATTTGAAGCAAATGTAATTTATTAATTTTAATGCATGATTTATCTTTGCTGGCCATTTTTATATCATTTTAAAATCATTTTCTATATAACGAAATTAAGTATCAATCTTGCACGAATGCCAACTATTTTCTTGAAATTTTATTGACGATTTTTATGTGAGCTCCTCAAATGCTGAACAACTGAGTTTTATTGTAATGCTCTTTGTGCAGCTGCCGCGGCACATGCCACACAAAGGCGGCGGCGAGGGAGGTTATGTGGCTTAAACAATGGCCAAAATGCAATTACCAAGAAGTCGAGGCACTCGAGGAGGTGGCGCACAGTGGCGCACCACTTACAAGAACTTTAACACGCCAGAGTTCAAATTAGTCAGCCACACTCCATAAATCAGACAACGCAAAACAATCATAAAAAGGCCGCTCTCAGTTGCCACCGCCACCGGTTCGTGCCCCAATGTCTCAGCGCCATGCTGGGGGTCTGCTGGACAGCTGCCACCACAAAACGGGCGAACTGGCCAATCGAGTTGGGCCGCCCGCTGTTGCCGGGTCGAGCGATTAGCATACAATTTGTGTGGCAACTTGTTGTTGCCACTGCGGCTGCTGCCGTTGTTGTTGCACGTTGCACGTTGCATTGACAGCAATAAATAACAAAATTGCATTGCGATACCCTGGCCGCGGTTTTTAGCAACTGATGCGAAAGCTTATGCGTCTCGCAAAAACGCTGCAGTGGAACGCGTGGAATTGAAACGACACAATGCAAATTGTGGGGTTATGTGAAAATCACTACAAAAGCAACGAAATCGATGTTAGCTCAAGGAACGATTGGAATTGGAACACTGTGGAAACGAATGGAATTGGAACACCTCAATAAGCAGAACCTAGCAGCATAAATTCATAACTTCTATAAGGAAACGCTTGGAATTGAAACGTTAACGCTTAAGCCACAATGGAATGAAACAGTTCTTGCTGCAGCCACTTTACAGGGTATTTGAAAGTCGCGCAGCGGCGCTTGGGGTTAGAGGGTGGCAGACAACAGCGCTTTTAGAGAGTGGGGGGTATGGAGAGCGAGGAGGGAGCTGGCTGGATAGAGGAGCATAAAATATAACTACAGACTCTTGCGATGTTGTCGTAGCTGCTGCAGTTGCAGTCGGAGTTGGAGTTGGAGTTGTTATTGTTGCTGTGGCACAGTGTGTCGTACAAATTGCACCGTTAATAAAGTCAAAATCGGATTAGACACGCCTCAACCTCAACCTCAACATGAGCCCTGCCTGCCTCCGAGTGCTCGCCATGCCTCAGGCCCGATCTCAGCTGCACGCCATCCAGTTGCCAACAGCGGCGCAACTGCGGCAACTGTGGCAACTGGCAAATGGACACACTTGCAGATCTTGATCCCGACTCGCAGATGCAGAAAAGATATTTGATTTCAGTCAGAAATAACAAAAATATCTGCAACAACAACGAGAAAAAAAAACATATCATAACGATAACAAAAATGCCAAACAATAAATTGGCACTAATGAATTTGATTCATTTCGATTTGCTTTTGGGCAATAACTAAATCAAGCTCCACAAGAGACACGTCCCAAGCGGCAGGGAGGCGAGTGGACATTTGACAGTTGTCATAAGGCAAAACACTCCACACGCTCTGAGAGAGACTGACTGACCCATATGTGTCGACCAAGTGGGCAGCGACAGCCGAGAATTTGCAATCGAATTGAAAATCGAAAGGAAAAACCTTTCGCATTTAACTGCCAGATACTTTATGTTGCCTTAATTACCAAACAAATAATCTGTGTGAGCCGCAGCTGGACAATAATAAAGAGATTATATGTATGCACAAAGCAGTTCACATTTTTATATTCACGATGCTGAACGATATTCACGATAAGAACTTTTGCAGGCGAGAATTCTGGAATGCGTCAAGTGGAGAATAATAAATACATCCACCATCAAAGATCTTCAATGATTGCCGTTGACAAATGGCATCGATATACGATCATATTGTTTACATATTGAGGAGCAACAAATCGGTGGCAATCTCCTCGCATTGCGCCACGTCCGCGATCAAGTCCGTGTCCGTGTCCGCGTGCGTGTCCGTGTGCGTGTCCAGGCATTTAGCTGCGAATTTCCCAATAACTTGCGGCCACTTTGTATGCACGAAGGTGGCCAGAGTGACAAAGATAGAGGCACAAGGAGAGTGAGAGGCAGATAGTAGCAAGTAGCGGCAGCAGCAGAGACGACTGTAAAGTCGAGTCTCAATTAAGAAGCCAACGACCGAGGTTGGACTATAAAATTGGATGGGCTCACGAAGTGTCCATTGAGTCATTGAGTCACGACTGATGGACTGAATGAATGCTTCAAGAATTCTTTCATTTAATGTCAATGTCGAATCTGTTACAGATACACATCGACAGCTTCGAGATACATAAATTATGTCCACTCAACGAAGTGCAAACAAAACGTTGCTCAATTATTTCAATATTCAAATCTAAAAACAGTGTTGGAAATCGATCAAAACTAATCGATAGTTTACTAGGCAGCCAGAAATCACGATAATTAGCTTTAGAATATCGTTGATTATTAATTATTGCAGTTTAAATCAGTTTCACGTTGAAAATGTTTCTCGTCAGCAGCATCTTGAGCTCTTTAAGTGCCCCGACTTGCAGGCGAATTGAGAATAATTGCTGCACACACAGCGGCAGCGGAAGTAACCCAATTTGCAGCAATTTCCTTATCATATTCCCTTTTTCTTCGCTCTCTCTTCTAGAGTCGCTGCTGCGCCATTGTTGGTGTTGATATGAGACGAGTGTGCTCGGGAAATCAACTTGCGGGGCACTTGCCGCACAATCGCAAGCACAATGCGCTGCATTTAATTGGGGCACGCAAAAGTTGTAGCAGTTCGCGGCGCTTGGCGACTAGTGAGGAGGAGGAGGAGGCAATGAAATGCATTTATTATCAGTCCACTGCCCAAACAAGAGTGGAGCGAGGGCCAGGAGTGTGGGGGGGTTGGGGGCTGACGATAATTGGCAGTGTGAGTGTTTGGCCAATTAAAAGCACTCGTCGACTTTATCAAATTCAATTAGTTTGGCTGTCTGCAGAGCCCAAAAACTGCCAGACTAGCAGATACCCAGGCAGCTTTAAAGTAATGCATTGAAAACGCTTTACAATCGCATCGCTTGGCGTCTGCCTATTTTTAAGTTACGCGTCTGGAAATAACGCTCACCACTGTTGTGATATCATGTTCTGAGTCACAAGCTGAAGAGACGAGGCCACGTTGAGTTACTAATTATTAATAATAATCATTGCGATAATGGTGAGCGATCTTCAGGATAGTATATAGATGTGTATCTAGCAGCAAGTTTGGTGTCGTTAAAGCCAGGTGGCATATTAATTAGTTGCTGCTAAGTTGTGCTCTATGCGCTTGTGTGGATGCTGCTGCTGGGATCGTTGTGGATCGTTAGACAATTCGCTAATGATGCCAACTAACGACCTGGTGCTGCTAATTGGCATACAGAACAGACGTATATCCGCGTACCGCCAAATGAGATATGGCTAAAAACATATACATATCATTAATACACACACACACACACACACACACTTGATAGCTCTATCTCGCTCTGTCTGTCGTTCGCTCTCTTTCGCGGCTGGAGATGAAGACATGACAAACAAACAAAGTTGCTTTATTTTCTTTCATTCAGTCTCAGCTGCAGCGCGCTACAAATGCATCTAGATGCATGCAGTCGAGTCCCCCCTCCTCCCCCCTTCCCCCTCCCCCCTTCCCCCTGCGCCTGGCATGTTGCATGTTGATGTTGCAGGCACATCGCGAGTTTCAATTAAAGTTCCATTAACGCTTCGCGACACACACAATTATCAAAAATTAAATTTATGCTTATGACATTTCCGGCAGCAGCCAACTCCCCTCTCTCACCCTCTCGCCCTCCCTCCCCTCTTCCCCTTACTATGCAAAATCGAAATGTGACGCATGCTGTGTGTGTATGTGTGTGTGTGTGACTAAATAAATAAATAAATAAATATGTATGTGTGTGCGATGCATTTAAAGACAGCCAGCGAAGATCAAAGCAACTTTATGATTATGCTCCATGCATATCCATCACCATGTGGAGCTGCTGATCTCAAAGGCCAACCTGACCACGCGACGGACGGACGAAAAGACGGCGAGCGGGCCAGAGACAAAAGAGTTCCTGCTTCTAGAGTATGCGAGGTGCAAATATGTAAACGCCTCAAGTTCTGCTCGCCACTCGCCACTCGTCGCGCGTCGTTCGCCGCTCGCTCCCTCGCTTTGTCTGGCTGCAATTTTACTTTCAGGAATAGCCACCACAACAATGAAGCACACAAACACACACACACATAAATACACATGCCGCACAGCGGGAGAGCCCACAGAGCAAGGCAGCTATGAGATGCGATGCAACGTTGCCGATACGCAGCCGCTTCATACACTGAGAGAAAGACGCAGAGCATGTCAACTAGTGTGTTTAAAAGATTTTGAATCCATAACTGAAGCAGTAGTTTTATATGTCAAGAAAATAGACCTAGGCGACCTTTTAGATGCCTTCTATTTCAATTGTTTTTCATGTCACGTCTTAAAGAACTTGCTAAGTTTTCATGCACTGCTTTGTTAGCTATATCTTCAAAGACTCGTGTAATAAATTGTATTAATAATCGACAAGTTTGTATTAGTTTAAATCGACAGCCAAATGTTACAGCAGGCTTAATTTATAATCGTTTGTTGTTAGTTATTACATAAAGTTAATTAGTCCAATGTCCGTTCGTCGTTTGCGTAATTTGAACAATTAAAAAGAATTTGCTTGCAACTAAAGTTATTTGCTTTACAGCATAAAAGTCCAAGTTGTTAATACTTGTATCGGCATTTAAAACTTATTCAACTCATCCAACAGTCGCAGTCAGTTCTGAGCTTGTTCATTGTTGCAGTGCAGCGTTGCATTCAGTTGGTCTGCAGTTTTCAGCTCGTCTGCTTGCCGACAACGGCAACAACAAGAAGTCGAGTCAAGACAAATTGTCTACGCGTTGAGGTCTTGGCTATTGGCCTCCAGCATGAGCATGACGTTGTCGGCATCGCAGTCACAGTCACAGTCGGAGTCGGAGTCGGAGTTGGAGTTGGGGTTGGAGAGTCGAGCACAGACATTGGCGCCAGTAGCCGCGGGCAGCGCCACTCAGCGCCATAATCACAACAAACATGGCAATGCCACAAACCACACAGAGAGCGGCAGAAGAACGAGACAGCGAGCAGGGAAGGAGGGGGGCTGAGGAGTGGCAATTGCACTGGCAATGGGCAGAGGTTTTTTTTGTGGCATGCGCCACGTAACCGAAACCGAAACCGAAACCAAAACCAAAACAGGCAACGACAACGACAACGACAACGACGACGACGACGACGACGACGGCAACGCATCGGTAATTAAAAGTGGCATCGTGGAATTTGCAGCAGTCAAACGAAGGGGCATGGTCATGAGCGGAGTTCAAGGAGGCGAGGCATGCAGCTCGTTTGTGCCTCGCTGCAAACCGCAACGCGCACACACAGTGAACATCGCATCCTTGCGCTTTCCTGTGGGAAATCGTTGCACATTTCCTAGACAAAATTCAACATTATTTTCGTGTAATTTATTCTTTGTAAATGAATGCTTTAATTGAATTGCGATTGCTGCAAAACTTGGCCACTGATTGAGCAGCAGCAATTGAGCTATGTGCGCTGAGTATCCTTGGGAAGCAATGCAGCAAAATGAGGCATAAACCACTCCCCACTCCCCACTCGCCACTTCGCATCGCTTAAGTGCAACATTTAAAGCACTTAACGTGGAGCAGCAAAAAAAACCAAGCGCAAGCAGAACATTTGCATTTGCATTTACATTTGGATTTGCATTTAGCCAGGAATGAAATGGCTGAATGAGTGGAGCCTTTTGGCCATGCGCTCAGCTCGCAGCCAGCTGGCAGCTGGCACAACGAACGGAGGTAACCTCAATACCAAGGAGCTCCAGTTGCAGGTAGATGCAGTAGGTGTGATTGTGGGCTACCAAAGGAGCTTTGACCTGGCCCAAAGGCGACAACGACAACGACAACGACAGCGACAGCGACGAGGACGAGACGGGAAGAAGGAAAAGGAGGAGGATAATGCAAATGCATGACGAAAGCGACTGTCAGGATGTGCCCAACTCGACTAGCTCGACTCGAGCTTAGGCCCAAAGCCGGATGGCTTTGATAATGTGCCGCGATGCAGTGGAGCATGCTTTCGACTGCATTTAGTCCACAACAAACAGCCGACTGACTGACTGACTGACTGACTCCCCGACTGTGCTTTAGGGGGGCCTCCATAAAAGTCGAATGCACCTAAATCCGTAAATCGCCAGCGCTTTTAACACCTAACCAAACAAACATGAATGCGAGGCGAGGCAGCCACAACGGCAATCGAGGTAAACAGAAGCAGCAGCAAGTAGCGATGGCACTTTTGCAGCACTTTGAGCTAATAGTTTCTCCTTACTTGCCACACAAAAGTGGCTAATTGTGTCATCTTTACAAAATGATTGCAATGCGAATGCTTTGCTTGCTTTTTAGCTGCTCAACTGCATATTAAGTTTAAACGAGTAGCTGAAAATACTTTGGCTAGAGTTTCAAAGATTCTTCTTAGTCTCCATGTCAATGCAAATGATTTGCCTGCTTTTTAGTTTAAGTATATCGAACTCTACCATAGCGACAAACGTTGGCTAAAGTTTCAAAGATTCTCCTTACTCTCCATGTCAATGCAATTGATTTGCCTGCTCTTGAGGTGCTCAATTGCATAGCAAGTTTAAACGAGTAGCTGAAAATACTCTGGCTAAAGTTTCAAAGATTTTTCTTAGTCTCCATGTTAATGCAAATGATTTGCCTGCTTTTTAGTTTAAGTATATCGAACTCTACCATAGCGACAAACGTTGGCTAGAGTTTCAAAGATGCTCCTTACTCTCCATGTCAATGCAAATGATTTGCCTGCTTTTTAGTTTAGGTGTATCGAACTCTACCATAGCGACAAACGTTGGCTAAAGTTTCAAAGATTCTCCTTACTCTCCGTCTCACTGCAATTGATTTGTCTGCTCTTGAGGTGCTCAATTGCATAGCAAGTTTAAGCATATCGAACTCTGCCATAGCAACAAAAGCTGCCTAAAGTTTCAGTTGCTTAATCATCGCTTGTGGTGCCATCTCTAGCCACTATCGCTTTAGCCGCCCACCGCACAACAATCGACGAGGGCATGTGTGAATTTGTTTTATGGGCCCCAAAGGTAGTCGGTCGGTCACAAGGGGCACGACGCTAAACGCGAGACGCCAGACGGGGCAATTTCCCCCTGCAGCTGCAGCTGCAGCATCTGCTGCAAATGTGTGCCACAGCAGCAGCAGCTGCGGCGCTCGTAAAAGAACTGCTTGCAATTGCGCAAACAGAAACCGGTGTGATTGTGTGATTGATTATGCGATTGATGGCATGATTGACTGACTCACCTTGCAGAGGGCCACGCCCGTGTCGAGGCGATCCATGAAGTTGTCGGCATTGATGCTGAGCTCCGGGTAGAGGGTGCTCAGCCATTCGGCGAGATCCTCCTTCATCGCCTCCAGGTACTCCTCGCTGGACTTGAAGGGCCGGTAAGGCCGCGCCTCGAGCATTGCCATGGCGCCTCACTCGTTACTCGTTACTCGTTACGCGTTACCCGTTACTCCTTATTCGTTACTCGTTGCCCCTCACTCGTTAATCGTTTCTTTCGTTCGCTCTCGCGCTTTGTCTTTTTGCTCTCTCGTTATCGTTATATCGTTTATATTTTGCTCTTCTCGTTAGGTTTCCAAATGCAAATGGGGAATTGAATTGCTCGCTATCGTCACTTATGGCTCATGGACAACAGCACAAAATCGTGCATCGTCTCTTCCTCTCTCTCTCTCTCTCTCTCTCTCTCTCTCGTTCGTAGTTCAGGCTGTCGATCCCGCTGTCTTAAGACTTCAATCAGTTCTGCAAATGGACAATAAGAAGGTGCATTCATAATTAGTAGAGTTTAGAAATTATTCTTGTATTACAAAACAGAGTGTATTGCTAGGAGTTTATTCAAACTCTTGATCAACAAAATGAAATTTCAAATAGATCTTTAACTTCTATTTGCAAGCACTCTTCAAATATATTATAGAACGACACAGTTTCGATACAACACGGAATGGAACGTAGCAAAATCAACGTTACACTTCAGCGGAACGCAATGTAACGAACTGGAATGGAATGGAACGGAATGGAACGCAAAACGAACGTGCATTCCAGCTGTAAATGCGATGCGATGCGGCAACCAGGCTGCCTATCAGCTGGGCCATAACAAATGAACTGCACGTTTAGGAATTTGATTAAGTTATAAAAACAACAGCAACAGCAACAAGAACAACAAAAAGTGCAGTAAAGTAAAGCACAAGCAATGAGCGCGGGTGTGCAGAGGAGAAGGGGAAAAGCAAGGGAAGGGAAGGGAAGGGGGTGGAGGAGGACAGGAGGGCAGGAGGGCAGGAGGGGGCGGCGACAGCAAGTTAAAAGTGGAATCATAAATTTCAATATGCACATTTCCCATTAAATCTGCATTCCGTGTACATATTTGCACTTAATGGATTGCTCTCAGTTTGTTATCGTTGTTGTTGCTCCTGTTGTTGCTGTTGTTGCCTGGCTAAGTACGTTTCTTTGCGGAACAAATGAATGAATGTGCATTGAAAGACGGCGCAAATTTATGACTTTGGCACTGCAGCTGACATAATTATGGGACACAAAGCCACAACAGCAACAACGGCAACTACAACTGCAACTACAACTACAACTACAACTGCAACTACAACTACAACTGCAACTACAACAGCAACAGAAATTATACAAATAAAATCAATAAATAAAACATAAAAGTGACTCGCAGCAGTCGGTTACTTAAAAGCCTCCAGCAACAACAGCGACAACAACAACAGTTGCTGCTGGGCGCCAGGTTAATGGCAATGCCAACACCAACTACTACATAGCAGTCATGCTGCCCACCTCTTCAGGCGCCTCCTCCACCTCCGCCATCTCCTCCATCTCCGCCTCCCGCTCTTGTCAGCTGCACAGCTAATTAGCGGTAAGCTCAATTGAACTGTGAACTTGCCGTGAACAAGGAGCAGTCGCAAGATTAATGCCACCGCCTCGCATTGTGGCTGCAACCAAATGTTGTCAGCTTTTGTGAGTGCGAGTATCGCGACTGCCTTTTGGCAAATCTCTGCACTTTTATTGTACATATGTTATAAAATACAATATTTATAGGTAGACGACGAGAGCTATCCAAGGCTGCGAAGCTCGTAAAACTTATCGCTTATCTATTTATCAAAGTGTTGCTTGGCGTCGTCGTTGGAGTCGCAGTTGGAGTTGGAGTTGAAGTTGGCGTTGGCGAGTTGCAAAAACTTGCACAACCTCGGCACGAGCTGCGCTGTGTGTTGCAAGCGCACTTCGAGGCGAACTCGACGTCGAACTCGCTGTCATCCCAAAAACCCAATTGACCTTGTTGGGGGGCGTAGAACTCTCGCGGCGGCCTCTAGCGATCTTCAACACATTTTTCTAGCTCTTCGTTGTCTAATTTACTTCTTCTGCTGCAGGCTTTGACCTCTGTTATTGTGTTTTAATTATCCTTCTTTTCAAATTCTCACACTGCTTCACGCTGCAACTTATTTCTCTCTTTCTCTCTCGCTTATGGCGTCTCTTTCATTAACTTTGTCTCCTACGCTTGCGCCATCACGTATTTCGTATAATCCTCCATTCAAACTTTCTTTAGCCATTAAAACTTCTCGATCTACGACGCAACTTTCTCGCACCAAAGAAATGAGCAGCGCAAAAAAAAAAAACAAAAAGCAAAACACACACAAAGCCCAAACAATAAAATTGAAAAGCTTATTTCGATTTTGCCAAAAAAAACAATGTAAAGAAAAGAAAAACAATCGCATATGCAATCTTAATGCCCTGCAGTAACGTCAAATGGGGTAGATTAGCTGGGGGGAAAACGAGAAGCTCATCTATGAAAGAATTGAAATAGCGATGTAAAGCAAAATTTACATACTTCGCTTAAATGTAGTATTTTTTTTTTAATTTATACTACAGCTTTCACAACAATCGAGCGAGCATAAAATAATTGTCACCGAAAGTTCTTGAAAGCAGTTGGCAAACTTTAATTTACAGGGTAGCCAAGCGTTGGGTGCATCTTACATAAGTAGGCCGTCTTAGTTGCTTTTGTTTTTGCTTTTGCCATTTATGTAACGTTCCCGGCAATCCAATCCGATGAAACGACGACGACGACGACGACGACGACGACGACGACGACGTGGTCTTAATTAAGCTCCAGCTTTGCCCGGTTTACTTAACTCGCAGTTCGCAACTTAATGCGAAGCAATAAAGGAAACCTAAATGTATGCAATTGTGCGAACAACGACGCGCAGATACCCTGCTTTATGCAAATACTGTTTCAGCAACAACAACAGAAATTTGTTATGTATATTTGCTTTAAGTGTGAACGAGCCAAAGGCTGTAAAAGATTTGATGTTTGTGGCTGTGCAATACGTAGTAGAAAGTTGCACAATGCGAGTGCGCTAAGAAACTATTCTAAGCACATTGCACAATACAAAGTTAACTAAATGTCGGGCAAAAACCCCATATTACATCGTCAGATTATATCAGCATTGCCAGATGCCGTTTTGTTTCAACTCCAGTTCAATTTCGCAAATCACTTGCATTTAATATCCTGTTAATTGGCCGCCAAACTAATTGGACAACCCTCGCATAGCTGCGGAGTGTTATATAGCCGCTAACTATTGGCTAATTAGTGGTATTGATCAAACGGATTGGGATTTGGAATTGGGATTCGATTGGTTCAGATGCGAGATCGGATCACAAGCCAAAAAAAAGTCTGCTCTGGGTGGTGCTGGTGGTGCTGATGGTGGTGGTGGTGGTGGACTAATAGTTTGATAGATAAGTTATTTTGTTTTGTGCAACTTTTGATTGGAAATTGTAGCAAAACACTGCGCCCCGCGGTGACGATGATGATGATGATGGGTCCCAGTGATGCGATGGATCGATGGATGGACAACTGGCGGGTCGCCGTATAAGCAATTTAGTGTTCGATTTCGATTACGATTTCGATTCCTCAATGTTGCGCAAAAATTTGTGTTGTGCTGTGTTTTGTTGTTGGTTTCTTGTTTTGTAGTTTTTTGGCATCGATCACTGAATGACTCTATAAATTGTGATCGATGGATGGAATCGATCCCACCCATTGAGTGAGTGAAAACAGTGAAACAAATATGCAAATTTGAGCATATTATTATTATTTATTTGCATGTATTTCGTCTGCTTCTTTGCCTCTTTCTTCTGCTATTACGTATTTCGTATTCGTATTCGTATTTTAATTTTCGTCTTTAATGATTAGCGGTATTTTTGAAAGTGAATTTAATTAAAATCCAAATTGTGCATAGGATGCATCGCCATCGTCATCATCGTCATCGTCATCGTCATCGGCCACATGCTTATAAGGCCAATCGCCAGTTACCCGTCGTCGTCTCTGTCTCCACTTCCCCTTAGTTTAGCCAACTACTTCTCTAAATTTCCCCCTCTCCAAAACGTAATTGAATTTTTGTGTTTTTTTCTTTTTTCGGGGGGAAAAAACACATTTTTTTTTTTGCAGTAAATTTGGCAATTGTAATTTGAGTTTGTCTTTCGACTTTCGAAATTTGTCACGAGAGTGTTTAACAGTTTGACAATATAACAGTTGCCGAAACATCATCAAATTAATATTAATATTTTGGACGTTTCAACGCGAATCTTACAATTTCTTTAGACACTTCAGGAAATTGACACACACAGAGTGCTTTAATCGCTGTCTTAATTGTGCAATAATAATAATGATTAGGCGATATCAGATCGACAGAACTCGAGAGCTGTTCTCCGTAACGGTTGCAGTTTCATAACTTCAAGTAGTTGGGGTAAATAAAATGAAATTTGGGGGAAAAATGTGTTAATCAATTGATTTGATAGTGCGAAACAATCACGCTAATGAAATTATTAGGCCTCAAAGCTGAACGAGACTATAACATACTATATGATATGATATGATATGATATGATATGTGATGTGATGTGGTGTGGTGTGGACTGGAGTGGAGTGGAGTGAAGTGTGTGCAATGTTTGTTTGTATATTGTGCACACATATTATGATTGTGGTTGCGACTTTTTTTTAAATATTGTTCGGCTTTGTTGTAGTACGCGTGTTGTGTCGTCGAACGGTTTTTCATTATCAAAGTGTCGACGAAGTCTTTACGAAATTGGAGGTATGCATGTACTATACGAGTGCCTCTGCCTGTCTTTCGATGGGGTGCTTCAAAAAGGTTGTTAAGTGTGAATTGCCAAATGACAGGCAGACAGGCAGACAGACAAGAGCAACACCGCATAAACAGAAACAGAAACGAGAGCACAACAAAAGCACTTTCAATTCGTTTCGTCGTCGAGTTGGGAAAAATTGTGGCTCGCATCGTATCGCACACACAAAATAGATGTTGACTCTTTCAATTAACAATTGCCGTTTGATCGATGGGACAGGTTGCTGCAATCGCAATACTTTACAATAAGCATATATCTATCTATCGATATATGTACATACACTCTCTTGCATTGAGCTCGCTGTTGAGCTGTCACTTCGATGGGTGGCAAAGGAGCTGCATTGACTGCCTGCCCTTTTGCCCCGCTCTCTCAGCGCCCTCCCCTTGAACTTGAAACGCCAACTACAACAACTCCTGACAACGCTTCAACTCCTTCTCCTTATCCAACTCGAGTTTGAATGACACTTGAAGCGACAATCGAAACGATTTTGTTTCAAGCCAAAATGACATCAATGGCAACAGAGACATTTACCCATTCCCATATCATATACGAGATACACATGTGTGTACTGCACTCCTCTCCCCGTGCTCGCTCCATCGCTGCATATCTGCGCAACACATGTGGAGCATTGCCGGCACGAATTTGAAGCATTTGTTGCACTTCTTCGCATCTGTCAGATTTCAGTGTCGAGGCTTTTTCTCTTTTCCTTTTGCTTTTTTTGTTTTTAGCTTGCATGCAACATGAAAGTGGCAAAGGGAATGGGAAGGGGTTAGACGCCGCGCAACAGACAAAGTTGTTGAGGCTGGAAGCGGAGCAGACGACACCCATGGACCGCGATTTTGACAGATCCCCAGATCCCCAGATCCCCTTCGTTCACCAGCAGGAATCAATGTGAGTGCCAGCAAAGAGCAAGATATGAACGACTAGCAGATACGCTCATGCCTCCTGAAACCTGCTGAAGCCTCAAGTGCAACAATTGGACGTTAAGCGAAAGGACGCCAAGTAATTTTCAAACTTTTTGTCAGTGCTTTTGTAAGACAATAGATATAATATATATTGTCGATAACTCAATTCCGCTGGTGGTTTTTAAGTAAAGCTAAGACGCTGTTCTTAACACATAAAATATGCACAAGTAAAGCGCAGACTACAAAATGTTTTCTGCAGCAACTTTCCTTGCTTTCCGTTTCTTAACAACTACCCTGTCAAGTGCTGCACGTTCACAGGGTATACGCTGCTTGGCTGACATCGTCAAGTGCAAGAGTTATTTTCACAAGTTATTATCTATCCATTTATCCATTGAACCAACAGCAACAGCAACAGCAACAATGCAACAGCTCAGCGGCTAAACTGCGCTGCACCCCCGTAGCGTGCTGCTTACCCCACCTCCATCTGCCTTCTCTCTGTCCCTTTCTCTGTCTTGCCCGCTCCCCTTGTGTGCCTTGTGTGTCTATTGTGCTGCACTTCAGTCGACACTCGCACAACAAATGCATCCACACAGCGAGTGTGGCATTTAAAGCCCTATGATGGATGCGTTCGCTCTGCGTTGCGGCTGTTGCTCTTTTGCCCATACCCTGCACTGCATGCAGCTGCAGTTGGGTGTGCACAACTAGCACTACATCTCACTGCAACTATGCACAAAACCAAGTTAGTTCTGACCAAATTATTGCTCTGTACAATAGTAACAAACCGATTACAGTGGGTTGCAACAAATATCGCCATAAGTTACAGTCTTAAACTTGTACATAAAGCTGTAAACACAGTTGAACATAATCTATACTAACATATCGGATTATAGCATAATTTTAAAGCATTATAGCATTATCTAAACGAACCTCCTGAGACACATTTCCCTTTCAGATAAATTATTCACTTAAATTGCAATAAACTGCGTTGCATTTACTGATTCTGTGTTAACTTCTGGTGTCAATTGATCGATAAACAATAATTGCAATGTAATAAATCAAAAGCCCTGGCGACTTTTACTACCCTATAATTATATCATGTGTAGCACTTCAAAGCTAGTTGCTATTACAGGGTATGCGTTAGTCGTGCACACTTGCTTCCCTTGAACGGCTTAGTGTGCTTTGTTTTTGTTTTTGTGTTTTATACATATGCATTTCTATACGTTTGGTGCGCAACAACACGAACAACACGAGCATTGTCATCGTCATCGCCACTCTCAGCATTATGAACAACTTCATTTGTGGAGCCGAGCAGTGGGGAGGGGAGGGGGAAACTTCATTACGAGCAGTGCACGTATTATGAAGTGTTGCCATAAATGTCGTCACTTCGTTCTCGCCTTATTTGATTTCCAGGGTAAATGCACTGCGGCTAAAAGGAAAATCAATAGACGACGACGATGACGACGGCGAAGACGAAGCCTCGCCCACGCGGCGGCGCCGCAGACAAAGGATCGCAACAACAAACACACAACAACTCCTCTGGCTTGCCGGCCATATTGAGTAAAGTTGGCCAAGAAAATCGGTTGACAATTTCATTTTGTGCAGCGGCGGCGGCGGCGACTTTGACTCATCGTCTCGGGCCGCAAAGTGGGAGAGATGAGAGATGGCAGCTAGCTGACTAACAGGACGACGACCTTGGCTAAAAGTCCATTGGGCACAATGCCAGACAGCCAGACAGTGGGGTGGGGTAGGGGGGGGGGGGGGTAGGGAGAGGGTGAGGGTGAGGTTTGAGGGAGCAGCTGCTGCTGTAAAACTGAGTCACAGCGTGTGTTGCATGCCGCATGTTCACAACACATTCACATTCGCATTCACTGTAGTGTATTTCCATAACCTTCGCTTACAATAAATACAAATAAAACTACAAAATAAAAGCTGGCCCAAAGTCTTTTTGTTTTCGTTTTGTTGTCGAAACTTAAGAACAACAACACAAAAACTGTCGCACACACAGTGCTTACAATATGTGAGTGTGTGTGTGTGTGTGTGTGTGTGTGTTTGTGTGACAACGACAAGTTAAGAATTCGAAACAAGAAACGCAACTTAAGCTGCGTAGGTTTCTTAAGTAACTTCAAATGTTTTGATTAGACTTTAAATGACAACAACAACAACGACGACGACGACGAAACAACCAAACAACGAAACAACCAAATCAACAACAACAAAAGCTGTGTGAATGCCAAATGGCAGGCCAAGTCGAGAGTCGAGAGTCGAGTGTCGCGAGTCGCGAGTCGCCGTCGAAGTCCAAGTCTCTCGCAGTCGAACTCATTTGCGCAGTCGCAGTGTGGGTTGCCTCAAAAGACCTCGTCGAGAGCCGCGAGCAGCGAGAATTAAGAATCGAGCATTGCAACCAGAGACCAGAGACCAGAGACCAAAGACCTGGAGAGTTGAACTGAAACTGCCGCCGTTTGTGGCATACACAATCACAATCACAAGCACAAGCACAAAACACAAGACAACAGCACAATGGCAATAGCAATTGGCTAACAACTAATTAAAGCCGCACTTTGATTGCCCTAAAGCCATCAGCATGAATCTTCAGTGCATACTAATAATGTCGCATGCTCGTAAATCTAAAACTACACGATTCCGCTGTCCACGAGCCTAATTCTGCGGCTCGTAAATAAGCCACAATTTACACATTTGTAAGCCACTTTATTACCATTTCACGTTCCACTGAACAAGTCGACAAATTACGCGAATCAGGACTTTAAATACGATCTTATTTTATGTGCAAAAAGAAACAATCATATTATTAGTCCACACATGAAAATCTCATGCGATAAACGTAAGTTCAACAGAAAATCAAAATATATTGTGAAGTAAAATGAATTATTATGTCGATATTTACTGAATGTGGCACACAATTTAAATGCTCAAAGGCAAATTTATTAATGAATATCGATCTCTTTAACTCATATTCTTTTCTTAGATTTAATTTAGCATAATCTATTGTTTTTCGCTCAGTGCAGTGCGGCAAGTGTATTGCGAGTTCTTTAATTGCCTGCATTTCTCTGGCGAGCTTCGATGTTGTCTCTGGCGTCTAATGAACAATCGAAGCGAACAAACAAACAAACAAACGAACAACAAACAAACAGGACACAGCGCTTGGTCGCATGCGTATTCGTCGTGTATCTGTATCTCCAACTGCAGCTGTATCTGTATCTTTAACTGTAGCTGTCGTTCGCATTATCCGCGCGATAAATTATCGACAAGCAGTCGCTGTTGCATGCCACGCTGCATGGGTGGCGCAACTGCAGCCCAAAAAATATAAACGACTTCTTGTAGGAGTTTGTTGTGAGTTGAGTGTGTTAATGTGCTTCTAAGCACTGATGGCATTTGAAGTCGCGCTTCGAATGTTATAAGTATGCGATGTAGCAGACAATCAATTTATCAAGACTGCAAAATACGTTGCACATAATGTGCAAAAAAGCAGCTAAGCGAGTGAAAGAACGGCCTCAAGACGCCGCTTTCAGGCGGCAAAATTCAAGAGATACTTTTGTGCGCACCCTGTAAGCAAGCGACCCAAAGGAGTCTGCTAAATGCGTGATCACGCTTGGCTACACATTCGCAAATTACAAAATCATTAAGCTGCCTCAGTTTGCTGCATTCGAAGCTTACAATTTATTGAAAATACTTTTGTTATAATTATGCTTTCACAAACACTTCTAATTGCCGCGTTTCTGGGCGTCGAGCAAACTCACTGTTTGCTGTTCTGAGCTTTGTCTGAGGTGCCTCAAGTCTCGCTTTGTTTGTGTCTGTTCGTAGCGTGTGTCTGTCTGTGTGTGTGTGTGTGTGTGTGTGTTGGCCTGGTCGCTTCGCTTGGACGCAGCTGCGCATCTCAAACAACATTGTATCTGTAGCTTAGCTTTTTGTATCTGTATCTGTAGCTGTTGCTGTTGCCGTTGCCGTTGCCGTTGCCGTTGCTGCTGCGTTGCTTGTGTGCGAGACAGACCCGCACTTGACCTTGAACTTGTACAGGTTTACTTTTGTTTTCTTTGGCTCGTTTTCGTCTTTGACTTTGGCCGTTTTGTGCGCTCTTCAACTTTTCTCGAGTCTCTAAAGATTTGCCTTTCCTTTCTTCGACGTCACTTTTTGGCCTTTCGACTGCTTTGCGGCGCGTGAACCTAATCAGGCTTAATGCCGTTCAGTTTATTGCTCTCACTCTCTCGCTTCTTGCTCGTTTTTTTTTTCTTTTTTTTTTTTTTGATCGGGCTAGGATTATTGTGAACGCCGCCGCTTCCAGGAATCAT
Organism: Drosophila siamana; assembly: GCA_035047445.1. NCBI lineage: Eukaryota > Metazoa > Arthropoda > Insecta > Diptera > Drosophilidae > Drosophila > Drosophila siamana. The sequence goes on along the minus strand of JAWNPP010000078.1, from coordinate 4,405,816 downwards.
TTTACAGCCTCATCGCCATCATCCTCCACTTATGCAGAACTCAATTCGATACGTACTTAATTTATATTTATACGCGTTGTATGCAAAAGATTTATGCGATTTATGAGATTCGAAAAAAGAGCACAAAACAAAAAAAAAAAAAACAAAACAACCAAAAGCGAAGAACACAACTTGAAGCATTAAAATATCGTTGGCTTGATCAACAGATTCCCCGGAAAGCCAGTCTAAATAAAGAAGCGCAATCCGCTTGTGTTGCCTTTGTGTGGCAAGAGAAGCGAGCAAGCTGAGTTAAATAACAATATAACAATATCGCAATATCTATTTTAAGATTTATTTGCCCAAAAGAATTTGCGTTAGGAATCGCTTTGAATAAATACATTCAAGGATTTTTCACATTTTTTGCTCGCCTTTTGCCCTTGGCATTTGATCGTGTCGTATTTTTGAAGACTTATTCGATTCGAGCATTAATAACACGAATACTTTTCAAATTCAAGTGATTCTTTTTTCGGTGTTTTTATGTTGGGTTTCGTAGAAGAGTTTGTGGAGCTTGAGAAGAATTCTTTTTGTGTGCATATCATTTGGCAGTTTAGACGCCTTAATAAGCAAAGTTCGAAAACAATTTATTTCGCTTTAAATGCGATCTAGTAAAAGTCGGGAAATATCTTTAACATTTTCTTATATCTCTGCTAACATTTCTATGTTTTTTTCAAGCATAAATTATTAATTACTATTTTGCACATATTTTGCTGAATTATTTAATACTAAATATTTATTATTTTAATTATTGCATGTAGCTGACTTCACTTCACATCTTTTTCATAAGCATCTGAACTATTTTTGTAGTTAATCTTTTCTCAATAATTGTGTTTAGCTTTAAGCTAGATTTGTCTGCGTTTAGTTCTCTTGAAATGAGTTTTCGAGCGCAAAAGCAAAACATGATATATGGGCTAGTGTTACAGCACAGCAATTGGCATAAATGGAAAGATGTGGCCATATGGGATACTCACACACACACATACACACACACACGCACACACTCGAGTGTTGGACGAAGCGTGACATTTTCCTCATGAGCGAATTGTGCCTTATATAGAGAGCGTGTGTGTTGCTGACAATCTTAAGCTGCAACTCAATCTCAATTACAGACACCGTCAGATCTAGGTGAGCTAGACAGCGGACAAGATGGTAAAGCTGCGGACAGCAAGACAGAGAGACAAAGATAGCGACAGAGACGGCGACAGACTGAAGTGAGGTGAACAGAGCCTTGGGCTTGAGGCTGAGACTGAGACTGAGGCTGCAGGGATTGGGACTGTGACTTCGACATCGACATGGGGCTTAAGTGGAGCACTTAAAGCACGAGTAGCAGCAGTTTCAAGTGCGCAGAAAGAGGCAGAGGGAGAGAGCGAGGGAGCGTGATGGACAACAGTCTATGACAAATGACATTGGACAAGTGGAAACAGCAGCTTCGCAGTAGTATGTAACTGGAACCAGGTCCAGAGGTGTGACACAATTGTTCGCTATCAAATGACAACAGCAGCATAAACAACAACAGCAACAGCAACAGCTAGAACAAGAAGAACAACAGCTGAGAATTGCCTTTTGCTAATTCTTTAGACAGCATCAGATTGAGACTGCGAGACGGAGATTAAGACTAAAGTGTAGCACAGCGGAGAGTGGAGAGTGGAGAGTGGAGAGAGATCAGTCTTTAGACTGGACATGGACATGCACATAATTGTTGCATTGTTGCATTAGCCGGCGACCACATTGCGTATACTCAATATGTGTGTCTACGGAGAACAGGTGAGAGTTATGCGCTGTTGTTAATTAACCATTTACGGACTGATTGCAGAATGACAGCCACACAGGCAGACAGACAGCAGGACAGCTAGACGAACAAACAAACACAGAGACAATTAGAGAGCGAGACAGCAAGTGTGGGCTGCAAGTGTAACGAGGTCAGTTGCAAGCAGCTGGTGGCAAGCCAAGCCAAGCCAAGCGAATCTCTCTGCAAGCAGGTCAGGGAGGCGCCACCAAGGGCTGAAGCGTGAACCAACAGTGTTGATCAGTGTCAAGAGTAGCAGTCCAACGGATAAAAAACCTATAGACTTTGGCCAAATGGCAAAAGTGAATTCACAATGCAATGACAAATTCCTATAGAGTCCAACAATAGTTTCTTGTGTCACTTACAATGCATTTTCGGTAGTTCGCCTGAGAATATTTCAAAATTCCTACTCTGACCATCTAAAATCAGCAATTGAATCAACAAACCTATAAAGACTTCAGCCAATTAGCAAAAGTGAATTCACAATGCAATGACAAATTCCTATAGAGTCCAACAATAGTTTCTTGTGTCACTTACAATGCATTTTAGGTAGTTGGGCTGAGAATATTTCAAAATTCCTACTCTTACCATCTAAAATCACCAATTGAATCAACAAAAAAAAGCAGCGATTCAAGCTGGTTAGTTGAATAAAATAAAGATACTCGCTTCATTTGTGCGAACGTTTAAAATGCAAAGCAGTATTTCGAAAACTTACATTACGACAGTTTCCAGTGTGCGGCGTTGTTGCACTTGTTGCGCATATTGCTGCAAGTGGATTGAGAAGCACAGCTGCAAAGACAGAAAGAGAGCGAATGAGGGAAAATATCGATTAATTTATTTTGTTCATTTGTACATTTGTTGATTTCGATTTCTTTAATTAATATGCACTGCACACTTGCCACTCGAATCAATCCAATTGATGCAGCGATATGTCAAGCCGCAAACGCACTCGCATTTCAAATGCGATGCCGTTTTTTTTTTTTTTTTTCTCTGTTGCTTTTTTTTCGGGGGCGTTGACAGCCAAGGAGACGACTCCCCTTTTACAGTGCAGTGGCGAGCAGTTGTCGTGGTGCTCGTAAATAAATGTAACGCGCCACAAGTGCACAGCGAGAAAAAATCAATCGATGATCGACGATCGACTGCTGACTATTTGTGTACAAGTTCATCTGTGATTAATTTCAATTTGATTTTAAGTAGAGTACAATTTTAGAGTAGGTTTCTGTATTCACACTTAAGTTACTTGTATTTATTTTTGCTATTTGTTGTTTAATTTTTATTCATTTGTTTGCATACTTGTATCTTATTATTCCCAGATTCGCAGTTAATTTCATTTAACCTCCGCAATTTTTGTCGGTGTAAAGAGCTGACAGCAAATCGGGTCAATCAACTGGCCAGCAGACAGAAGAACAAGCCAAGACAAGACACGTCGCTTCGCTTGGCTCCCCTTTTGCCTACTTCACGTCTGCCCCCCCTCCACGGCCCCCTCACTCCGCTAGAGTGTTGTTCGCCTGGTTAGCTACCTTTTGCTGCCCACCAAGTTGATAGCACGCACGTGATCTGCAGACTGAACGAACGAGCTGCGTACCAAATCTGAATGAAGAATTTATGAATGGAGCTGATGCGTGAGCGAAGCCACAATCAAAGTGCTCTGTGTCTATGTGTCTGTGTGTGTGTGTGTGTTGTGTGTGTGTCGCACGTTAGAGGATCCCCAGTTGGCTGAAAGCTGCGCTGAGCTGAGCTCGGCTCGGCTGCGCAAGCTGCAAAGATACAAAGATACAAATGTATCTTCGCGCACGTGCCAAGCGATTATCGATAAACGCTAATCACAGCGCATAGTTGCCCCATCGATTAGCGACTCTCCCTCTCGACTCACTGCCTCCCTCTTCGCTCTCTGCCCTCGCCCCTCTCTGGGCTGCTGCGATTTCCGCAACGCCCACCGTTTGTTTGGCACTCAAAGGTTGCTCTCGGCTACTGTGCAACGGCAGCTGACGGGCTGACTGAATGACTGCCAGGCTGCATGCCACCATAGGATGTATCTACGACGGCGACGGCGACAGCGACAGCGACTGTATCTGTATCTGTATCTGTGGCTGTTGCTGTTTGGCACGCATGTCTCGTTGGCCGCTGTCTGACGCATTGTGCGTGGCTCAACAACTTGAAATTGTGGCATAAACACGTTCTACAATTTCCGGCATGAGTGTTGTTGGCGTTGTTGTTGCTGCCGTCGCTTGTCGACTGTCGGCCGCTGCTGCTCTTGGTGTTGTTGTTTATTAGTTTCATTGATCATCATCATTGCTCGCTTTAATGTGATCTCTCTGCAAGTTGTTTGCTTCCCTTTGGCGAAACGAAACAACAACCGCAACAACCGCAGCTGACCTCTTGCCCTAATTGAATGCCTTTTGCTTGATGCTCGATGCCCCCCCGCGTCTCTGGCTCAATTTCGGACACTTGCAGAATGATTTGGGGAGCGCAGGTAATTGATGCCGGACCATTGCAGAATTCGATTTAGACGAGTTGCAGATGGAGAGATCAAACCACAAATCTACACAAAGCGCATGACCCACAAAAACACAAGCGTATGAATGAACTAATGTGATGGCGTATTAACAGCTAATGAAGAGGCCAAGTGAGGAAAGCCGCAAGCGCAACAAGAGAAAGAGAAAAAGTGACCAGCAATGTTTAGAATCTGAAGGCAGAGTAACCAAAAAGTAAGAAAAAGAATGTTTCACTTGTTCAGAGCTGGAAAACATGGAAAGCAGTTTAGTATATTTAATTTTTCATAGAATTTTACGCCAATCAACTCAAGAGCATTGTCAACCAACTCTTTTTCTTTTCATTCCATTTCCAATGTCAACTATTGATAAATTGTGTTGATAATTGATTGGCGTTTGCTTGATCTGCTTGTGGCGAAACAAAATACTTCCCAGGCAATAAAGAATTGCCAAAGTTGAAAATAGATCAACAGTTTTGTATTTCTGTTCGTTGCCAGCCAAATAAATAAGTCAACGACAGAGATGGAGATGGAGATATATGACTGCGACCTTGCAATGCTGCTAAAGGTCTTGGCTCTGGGGTCTTGGTCTTGGGGGTCTTTAAAAGGTCTTTCATCTCCGCTCGGAGCGAGCGAAATGACAAATTTGGTCGCTTGGCGTTAGAACAATTAATTTGCTGTGTGTTGTTGATTTTGTTTTTTTTTTTGGTTTTTTTCAACTTGAAAACCAAATGAAACGCAGCAACGAAAACGAAGAAAAATCAACAAATGTTGTGCAAGTGGTGGGATGGTTCAACGGATCGACAGAGCGATCGGAACCAGGGCCAGACCAACAGACAGATGGACAGATGACAGAGACGACGGACTGACCTTAGGCGAGTTGGACTGCGTTGGACTTGGACTCTGGCTGCGGAGCTGTGATCACAAGTGTTGCGCATGTGCGCACTCAAATGATCGTAAATTAAATAAAAATTAACTTTCGATTTCGATATTTGTTGCTGCTGTTTGAGCAATTAATTGATGACTCTTTAAAGGGCAATTACCGCCAGCGAGTACTAGCGACATTTTTTGTTTTTCTTTTTGGTGGGAAAGGGCTTGCCAACTAACTAAACTGCTCCAAGTTGTCGAGGACAGAGCAAGAGCAACATCATCTGTGCAGTTTTGGGTTTGGGTTTGGGTTTGGGTTGAATCATTAGCGATAATGATCCATGGGTAATCAAACAAAGACCAAAGACCAAAACCAACAGCAAACCAAGTGTGTGAATGCCAAGTCAATGGCATGTCAAATGACCTGCTCAAGTCTTGGCCAAGTGGCCAAGTGGCCAACAGCCAGCGCCTCGCCAATGGCCAATTAAAGGTTCACGAAAAGGCAACAGACCTAATAAACATAATAAACATGCCAATGGCATTATAATGAACATGCAGTCGGAAAAGCAATCCAAATCTAAGTCCACATCCACAAAACGAAATCAATTTCAGCTCAGCAGGCTATCGATTCGATTGACCAATTCCGTCCCCAGCTCAACATTTACATTTACATTTTACAAGTTTGTCTCGCAGCAATTAAATCATGTTGAAGGCTCTGCAGCCATCTTTTACACGCATCGTAGAAAGTTTAAATCGTTTGGCGTTGGCTTTGACTTTGGCTTTGGATTCGGCCTGCGTGCTTTGCTTGTTATTGGGCTATAACAAGCTTTACGATCCATTTTGTCGCATTGGGCAATAGCCAACGATTTCCCTCCTCGCCCCCCACTTCGCCATTCCAACGGTGTATAGATTGTTGATTCTGGATGACCATTTGCATAATGAGTTGTTTCTGTTGTATCTGTCACTCAAATCGCTTGACATGATCATTTAACAAGTACTAAATTATGTAAGATAAGCAAACCGCTTAATTATTAAGTAAAAAGAAATCAGCACACATGAAATTGCTCGTCATCTGGTGATTTATCGATCAGCTAAACATGTGTTCTACAACTGTTTTTATTGCCAATTGATTATTTTGAACACATTTGCAGTTTTAGATTAGTTTCCACCGCTAGTTGACTCACAATTTTGTATTGAATTCTTTAGTTGATCAAATTTATAACTTTAGAAACTAAACCAAAAATGACAGCCTTCTCACAAGTTATGATTATTATTAATATATTGAATTATTTTTATTTTGTGGCTTGCGATCTTCTCAACGACTATACATTATTTTATTCAGTGTGTTGAGTTTGAAGTTGAGTGGCTTGCATATTGATTGATCGTCGCGATCGACTGCTAACGTTGTGCTATCGATAAGTGCCGAGGCGTGTTATCGCTATCGATGATCGCCTAGCTGCTGTCACTTCCGCATCGTCTTTGGCCGCATTCACATTCGCATTCCCCCCATTCGCGCATCGCATTCGCATGCATATCGCGACGCTTCGATGGACGAGCTTTAACCATATTTGTCAACCAACGCCCATTTGTCCATCGATCGCCACATTCTCCCAAGATATATACATATATATATGTGTGTAAATGTATAATTGTTCCGTCATATATCATCGCCAATTGGCGAGCGACAGGAGAAGAAGGCGGAGTAGGAGGTGACAGGCCGGCAACAACGGCGCCAATTGCATTAACATCTGACAGCGCAGGAGAAGCTGAAGCTGGGCGAATGCGGGGGAGGTGTGGGGACGGCGAATGCCGAACGGGTTAAATATTGATGATAATGCAAGTTGCAGGGAAATGCTCGTCGATTAATTGCCGAGAACTGCGCGAACTCGCCGCGCATGCATAGATAAATATTAATGTTAACGACACCGATGATTTCCCTTCCTCCCCCCCTCTCCCCTTCAGCTCCCACATCATGGGCAGTCTAACAATCTATTCCACCCCACAGTGCACACACACAGACACACACACTAATGCAGTCTTACGGTGCACAGTTACTGTGTGTAACGAATGAATGACCAAAGCCCAAACGAATTGCGCAGCGATAAATTACAAAAGGAATTCGCAACGCCCAAACGTCCCCAAAACGAGGCGTAACGAAGGCGGCAGCCGAGGAATTTCGCCAGTGTTGCAAAACGGCCAGCCACAAGAATTGCCATGAGTGTGGGAAAACGAGGTGGCCCAGAGCGAGCGAGAGAGAGAGAGAGACGACAGAAGACAGAAGACAGAATTGAGGGCAATTAAGTGTGATAGAAATGCAACAAAACGATAAAATGGAAGTGCATGTGAAGAGAGGCAAAAGAGCAAAAGCGGGAAGCAGCAGAATACAAGAATACAGCGAAAGTCGTAGCAGTGACATTTCAAGTGATAAGCTTAGCAACGAAGTAAATAAGTTAGACATAAAACCTTCCGAGAGCAGTTAGCTATAAAATACTCAAGCTTTAAGCTGCAAAGTCAGTGGTAAAGGAAATAATTGCAATGGTAAAGCAACAATTTGCTGATGCTACAACGTGGTGCCAGCATTTGAATGAAATGAAATTTAAATTGCAATTAAATGCGACTTCTTTTGTGCGGCAGATACTTTAGAAAGATACTTTTATGAAGACTTGCATGTGAGGCATTCATTGAAGACGAGCGAGCTGCTTGCCTGCCGCATTGTGCGACATCTGTGCGACATCTCGCCCCTCTTTGGGCCCCTCATTATGCGCACTTTTAATGCACTTTCCACGCAGCATCCGCAGCTCGCACCCTGCACTCTGCACCCTGCACCCCTCGCGCAGCAGCCGCGTCGCCACTGCGAGTGTATTCATTTAGTGATAGTGAATATTACCCGCATGCACTTATTCACTTACTCGCATACTGCAATCGAATTATTTATGCAAATTTTATGCGCAAACGCAAAGCAAAAAAGACAAGAAGAAATACAAAAGAGAGAGAGAGAGAGAGAGAGAGAGGGAGAAATAACGCTTGCATTTTCATAAAAAAAATGTATAATAAATATGTGTTTATAAATATGTGCACATATGTATGTGATAACAGCATAAATCTGTGTGTGTGTGTGTGTGTGTGTGTGTGTGTGTGTGTGTGTGTGTGTGTGTGTGTGTGTGTGTGTGTGTGTGTGTGTGTGTGTTTAATGCACTTTGAGTTTTGCTTTTGCAACTTGAAACGAATCGCATCGAATCGAGTTGAGTTGAGTCAAGTCGAGTCGGGTCTCTGCACTGGGGGCGTGGGTACTCAGATATACCCATACTCATACTCATATACTCATTCATACTCAGACTCACACTCATACACTTGGGCACAGCTCGTCATGCTCGCAGTCGTGGAGCAAACGGGGGCGTCTGTTGTCGGCATTTGTCAAAGGCATTTGGCTACCGATTTGTTTTACTTGCAACTTCGACATTGGCGGCAAGGCAACTAGTTGTGGCAGCAACAGCAACAACATCTAAAATTGCAGTAGTTATTCTTGAGAGTCGCCGCGATGTGTGTATTATTTGGGCAACTAATGAGGCTGCCAGAGCAGCCGCGTTGCGGCATGCAACATGTGTCCACATAATTAAACAAATCTCCTCCGCCAACTGGCCGCAAGAAGTGCACTCGCAGTCAGCGTCGCAATCGCAATCGCACTCGCAACTCGCATTCGCACTATTGGCCAAGTAAAGCACCCAAGTATCTGCAAGATACTAAATGTATCTCTGTACACAGCGAGAACGAATCAATTAACTCTTTTATGGCAAGGAAAGACAATTTATACACAATAATTTATATCTATATTAAATAGCAATTGAAATTCCTTTTCATTCTTATATTTATTAACACAAATTCGAAGTGGAATTAATAAGAGTTTTGTTTTGCGCTTGCTTGTCACACGTTGTTTTCTCTGTGTGTAGCTGGCGAGCAGCTTGGCCGCTCGTGGTTGCGTTTGTTGTTGTTTTCGTTAATTAATGCAGCCACAAAAGCAGCATTAACAACGTCAACAACAACAACTGAGCAACGCACCAAGTTGTCGTCGGCAGGCGGCAAGTTTCAGTGACTAAATTGAACTTTTCAAATGATTTAAGCCAAATGCCACTTTGCATTCAGGGCCATCGACTTGGCCACACACACTGTTGCATACACACACACTCACACACACACACACTCGCGCACACACAGTCGCCAAGCAGACAGACATGGAAATGGGCGTCTTGTAGCTGTATCTATATCTATACATTTGTATCTGTATCTGCGACTGCGTCTGCGTCTGCAACTCGGATGCCTTGACAAGTCAATTTTAGTCGCGTCTAACGGTAACAAGCTGTTGACAGAACGGCAGCGTGAGCGAGCGAGCGAGCGAGCGAGAGAGGACGACTGTTGTCAAATCAAATGCGACTGCAACTAATGAACTATTAAAATCCATAAGTCAATCAGCCCGAGAGCAGCCACAGACTGTTCTTTTAGTCGCAGCAAATGCCAAAGCTCAGATACTTTTCGCAGACGGTTTCAGAAAATGCACAACATAAATATAAATTTCAATTTTTACTATTGATTTTAGATGCTCGCCAGCCGCCAATTTAAAAAACAATTTCTAAACAACAGCAGGCGGTGCTTAATTTTGGTATTTTGTGATAACTCTGTAAGCATTTTATTTATCATAAATTCAGCAGACATCCGCAGCGCTATCTTCATTAACTAGAACTCTCTAATGCACATAAATCATACACATTTCAAGCATATTTCAACAGACTTTCTGCTCCGCATTTCCGCTAATTTGTTAGTCTGGATTTTCACAAAAAAACATAATTATAAATATGCTGCACGTGCCAAGTTAATTATGCATAATTACAGGGCTGATGAGTTCAGCTGATCAATCAATGCCAATGCTAATGTTAATGATCATAATGATCCCTGACAAAGATCGAGACGCGTCTTGGCCAAGATCTCGATTAGAGCGAGGCCTAAACGATGATATCCGGTGTGTGTGATGTGTGTGGAGATTGGAAATGAATTCACGGCACAAATGCTGGCACATTAAACTAAAGCAACCCCCAATGTCAGAGACAAGCTTGGGGCACGTTGTGGCAAGCGGGGTGTGAGCTGCAGGAGGTGGGGGGGGTCGTCGGTGCCACAGTGCACAGTGCAGAGTGTGGCAAGTAGTTTAAATGAAATAAATGCAATCGCAATTGAAATTGCAGCCGAGTAACGAGACGACGACGACGACAACGTTGCAAATGTGCTTCCACTTGGTTGGGCTCGTAAAGTGAGTCGAAGGGGGTGGGAGAGGGGTGGGAGGGTGTGCGAGACACGTGTGCCGCACTAGCTAAAAACCAATAAAATGCAATGGCCACAAAATATTGTAGACTTTCCACCCGACGGCCTGAGGAAAGAAAAGGAAGGAAAGTCTGTCTGAAAGGGGTTGAGAAAAGAATTCAAAGCATGGCAAAAACGCAGATTCATTAAAATTGAAAAGGCGGAAAAGTGGAGAAAAACATCGTAAAACGAACGCGAACGCAAACGCAAACGCAAACGAAAATGAAAATCCAAATCAAAATGAAGAAATGTTGAGAAAAGAAGCAGAAAAAATACAAATTTGGTGCTGGTGCTGAAAGGTAATAAATAAGCGCTCGATGCACAGAACACACAGAACACACAGACACGTGTGTGTTGTTAATCCCGCCAAAGCAAATGAGAAACACGCTCCGAGAATCAGAATCAGAGAAACTCCTCCCCATCAGGCCCTAAACCCCTTCCTCGCTGCTTACATTGAGGCTCCCCCACACACACAAACACACACACAACTGAAATGCGAAGCGATCCATCGCTGCAGCCACGCATGGTGCATCGTTCTAATTAACGTCAACATGCAGAACCATGCCCTATAGCACAGTATGTGCCATGCCATGCCATATGCCAGACTATATAGCATATAGCGAGCTGGCGAGCGAAAGAAGTCGTTGCACAAAAGATGAAAGCAAAGGGAATGGCAGGAAGGCTGGCAAAATGGGGCTGGGGCTGGAGCTGCAGCTGCAGCCTCTTCAACTGCCAGGGGTGGAAGCGAGCACAAAGAGAGGCAGGGAGGGAGGGGGGAGGGAGAAAGTACTGCTGCAATTAGGGGTTCGTTCGGGTTCAACAAATGCCGCGTCTCCCCAATACGCAAATATAAACAGTAAGACGAAGGAAAAAAAACCACTACAGTGCCTGCCAAGCGTATGCGCACACATCTCTCTCACTCTCTCTTTCTCTCTCTCTCTCTGTCTCCTCCCGCTTTTTAGAACGCGTGCAAATCCGGCTTGATTTCCAGCTACAGATTAAACACTCAAGACTGTGATTAAGCGTTTCGCCAGCTGATTTCACTTGAACTGATCGCGATCTGCTCCAAGCGATCAGCGATCAATCTAGGGCTATTCTAATGAGCTGTTCGCCAGAGCCAGCAATTAATTATCATTAGTGAGCATCTTTTAAGCGATCGTATAATCAACTGTGGGCCATGCGGGGTGGTAATTTTTATTAGTTGTTTTGCTGAACTTTAGCCAATTTGAAACAACGTCCATTAATCAATCAGTTTCTTTTGCTGCTCGCCAATCGGCAAGTGATCGACTTAAATCAGTTTGTTTAGTTTAGATGATCGCAAAAGCACAACGCAAAACGTATCAACAGCTTGACGATCGCTTATTGAAGTCATCTTCTTGGCTTAATTCATCAATCTTGGCAACATATGTACATGGATCACTTTTCATTCAGCGATCGCACAATCGATTTGTAAGACTCGGCATACTAACAAATCGTTCGCCGTTGATGATCGTCAATCAACTTCCCGTGCATCCCGCTTACAAAGTATTTGATCACTTCATCAATTCAGAGCACTGTCAAATGTGCTAAATGTGCAATTAGCGCTTTTGAGAGCATCTCAGTGATCGGCAATTGATCGGCAATTGATCGTGCATTGCAATCTAATCAAGCGAATCTATCCATGTTCTTCTGCAAGAATGACACAAATAAATATTCAAATGCAGCAACTAAGTGTAGAATTTATATAGAGATCAAATGCAACCGTTTCGCAGTCATTATCGTAGTTGTTGTCTTCAAGATCGCTTAGATTGTGTAGTGAAGTGATCGTGTAATCAGCTTTGAAATGCAAATGACACATTCAATTAGTCATCTCATTAAGCAACGCAGTTTATAGCCGATTATTATTGTCCTAGTTGCAGCCGATCACGCTTTCCACACAGCCACAGCCCCAGCCACAACCTGGAGTTAGCCTACTTCTTGGCTGATGAACTGATCGCGCCGATCATGCCACTCAATTGCGAGTGCACTGCATGCTAAATGCTTTGGCCTAGCCCACAACAGCGACTGATTGACTGACTGAGAGAGTCGAAGTTGCAGGAATATCGACAGATGCCTCAAGTGGCACACTCAGTCAGTCAGTCAGTCAGTTCGACAGTCTGACAGTCTGTTTACATCACAACACCCACCCAAAACCCATAGATATTGAGATGCAGATGCTGCCGCCGTTTGTTGCAGTTGCAGATGCTGGGTTGCTATTTTGTTGGGTTGGGTTGTTTGCCGCTGCTTGGGTTGGGTTCGATTTTGTTGCGCTGCTGCGAGTTTCTTTCTGCGTTGGGCTTGGGCTGGGCTAATAACCTTGACCCAAATAATGCTGTGTGTGGTATGTGCTGAAAGCGTGCTAACTGCTCTCCAGCAAAGCATAAACATAATAAAAAATGAACAAACCAAATATCGAAATACCTAAGAACCATTCGAAAGCAGACAGCCAGCAAAGCAAAGCAAAGCAAGAGAGATGTATCTTCTCGCTGCTCGATTCTACACAAACAGTTTAGACAACTTTATGGACACGCATTGGGCCACAAGTGGTTCACAAGTGGTAAGTGGCAAGTGGCAAGCGGATTGGGAAAGCCGCCAGTCGGATAGAGTGCGAAGAACTGTAGACAGACAGCGATCGGGGGGGGGGGGTGGGGAAGCCAACTTAATAAACAGCCCGGAAAAGACAAATGCGTTAAACGTTTTCCACTCCCCATTGTTGTTGCTGTTCTTGTTGCATGTGATCCAGCACACGTCGTCATCGTTTCGCTGCCATATGGGAAACAGCAACAAAAACCAAACACACACACACACACAGAGACACATATGTGTGGCTTGACAAACAGCATAGATAAGATAAGGAAAAGCCACGAGCATTCGCTGTTTACATTCAGTTCAAATTCCAATAATATTTGCCTTGTGGCTTGATTGATACGAACTGCGATTAGGCGCTGAATATGGCGAGTATTCACACTACTCACACTACTCACACTACTCACACTCACTCTCACTGTCACCCTTTCAAAACAATAGAGTCGAGCTACTGTATCTCCCAGTACTAATCTTTGTAAGCCTATAAGCTGGAAAATATAACAGACAACAGACAGATATGCTTTACTTTCCACAATGTTCATCAATTCAATTACAAAATATGTTTCACTTTAATGTTACTCATTTAGTTGAAACACATAAACTAATCTTGCTTTTTTACTGCTGTCTTTTTATGCAGTTCTTCTCGCATTTCAACAACGTATCTCACAGCAGTTACAGCAGCAGCCGTTAGAATTTGGGCAACTTCAGTTAGTTAGCTGAGCATTTTTCGGCCAACCATAAAGACTTAAAATGCCATAAAATATCGAGGCGTTCGATAACTATTTGATGGCTTTTCTATGGGCCATCTTTTGGTAAACGCGTCGTTACTGAAAATGGAAAGTTGGCCAAAATTGCGATAGCCTTATGCCTTAGGCCTTATGCCTTCTGCGTGTGCGTCTGTTTCTCTATCTATGCAAATCCACTTGGGAGCCCAATAAAACAGCCATAAAGGCTTAAACTCGTGCATTTGTTTGGTCGGCCTAAGCTTTTGGCTCAATTAAGAGCCACTGTTGTGGCCTAAGCTTCCAGAAAAATGCATAAAAACGTGCGCAATAAAAACCACATACACAGCTGGCCATTAAACTGGGCTAAGTGGGCGTGCCACACAGACTACATTCAACAGATACTACTCGCTACTACTGGAGACATCAGATTTGTGACTTGTGACTCTCACTGCGCTCGCTGCACATCTTGGTTTATGGCCATCAGCCATCAGCGGCGATTTAAGGTATTTGTCTGGCTGCAGGTAGAGCTCGAGGATTCCCCGAAGGTCGCTGGCAAAGCACTTGACACTCCACACTCCACACTCGACACCTCGACGACGATCCTCAGAGCCGCAAAGAGTGTGTCGAGTTTGTGGCAGCCCAAGTCGCATTTAATACTAAATTTACAAATTTAATTACTAAATTATTTGTTCATACTATAAAGAGTTTTTGATTTAACTTTTGCTACATTCAATTTGCTGAATATCTTTTAACAGCAGCACACAATCTTAACTTTTGCCAGCATCTTTGACTTGGCATTTCATATTCATATTTAAGAATGTCCTTCGTCTGTGTTACAGCATAACTACACGTCGAGCACACTCGCTGAGCACTCGTTGCCTAAACTGTCCGCTCACTGCGGTTTATTAATATCGAGAGTCTTTTAATAGACCCGAGATCAACTTGGAAACAATGCCTGATCCCCAAGGGGTTGCAACAGGGATTAATGCACTCTCTCTCTCTCTCTCTCACTCTCTCTATCACTCTCTCTTTCTCTACTTATCGTACTTTGTTGCTGTCTCTGTCACGCCAGTCGTTGCTATTGTGATGTAAAGTAAAACCCGGTCGAGTGCTCTTGAGCTCGTTTCGTTTTGTGAGATGTTGGGTCAACTGAGTGTTGTTGTACTGCTCAGGGTTGCACTTGACATTCACAAGATATGCCGGAAAATTAGCAACAAGAAGAAGAAGGAGACGAACAATACATAAATGTATGTGTTGAAAAATGATCATCAAGTTGAGACAACAATGCCAGGCCGTAATGTTAGCTGGCAAAAGCTGCAAGAATAGAATGGAAGTTGGCTTTGAACTGAAGCTGAAGTTAACACACACACACACACACACACACACACACACACTGACAATTAAAGAGTGTGAAGTGCAAGCAGAGTCTAGAGAATAAGAAGAAGAAGATGAGGCAATTCAAACAACACACAACAAATTAGATAAATACAACTGACAGAAGACAGCAGATGAGCGGAGGAGGTGCCACCAGGGGGGAGGGGCAGCGGGGTAAATAGAGGCTAGCCCAAAAGAGCCGCATCGCAAACACTAACAACAACAACAGCAACGACAACAGCAACAACAACGACAACAGAAATGACATTGACATAATGATTCTTAGTTAGCGTTTACAATTTCAAACTTGTTGCCATTGTTGTTGTAGCTATTGTTGTTATTGCTGCTGCTGCTGCTGTTGCTTCTTCTGCGCTATTGTTGTTTATATTATTGTTGTTGCTGTTGCTGTTGGCGTCTTTCAATGTGACGGCAAAGTCTGTGTTCCGGCGTGTGTCGCTTGCGAGACTTTTGACAAGTTTTATTTCGTCTATCTTTGCTTTGTTTTCTTCTGCTTCTTCTCTTCTCTTTCGCCCCCCTCCGGCAACCCCAACACATTTGCATACCCTGCAGCAAAGGGTGGAGATAAAGGAGACGGGGGAGGCCTCTTATATAGACAGCTATTTGCCTATTTTTAGCACGCTTTGCTAACCATTTGAAGAATCACGTCGCGTTCTGGGGGCAGTAAAGCTGGAGATGTGAGTGCCAAAAAAAGCATAATAAAATAACTATGGATAAGCTGGAAAATCAATTGCAAATGCTACAAAATAGATGAACGTGATAATATAGTGAAAAAAAAATAGAAAACATAGCCACAGCTGTAAAATGCTGCTAGTAACTTGAGCTGCAGTTCATCAACCGTTTAGTTTAAGGCTTTTTTAACATTTAGTTCTTACCCAACTTTTAATTAAGTGCAACACTTGATAGAAAAGCACCAGAGCACATTATATAAATTTTGTTCTTATGGGAAATTAGCAACATTCATATTTTTGTAGTCATCTTAGTTGCCAGGGTGTCGCGCAGTCGATTCGACTTGCTCTTTATTGCCTTCATCGTTTTTGGCGTCTGAGCGAAACTGAACAACTTAATGAGTAAGACACTTGAGGCCAAGTATTTAGTCTTCCTCTCTGCCCCCGTCCCCCAAACTGCTTCTGCTCCTCCTCCTCCTTCTGCTTGGGTTTCTTTTGCGACTTCAGCTGGTTCTTCTTGATGTTGCTGCTGTCGTTGAGTAACCCCAAACCGATCGCCCACCCAACGAAACATTAGCCAAAAAAAAAAGCAAAACAAAAACAAAAACAAAAACCAAAATTCTTAATTGCGCGCCTTTGGCGCAATTTGGTTGTTTGTTGTTCAACGTTGTTGTCTCAAGTTGTCGCCGCTGTTGTTGTTGTTGTTTGGAGTTGTTGTCGTCGTTATTTTCGCACAACTCTTAAAGACTCCGCTTGGAGTCGGCAAGATCATGATGTAAGCCGCCTAATTTGTCTTCACCTTTTATTCATCAGGTTCGTCCGGTTCGCTGTTTTTTTTTTTTCGTTTTAATTTTGTTTTTTTTTCTCATTTTTTTTTTTTTTGGTTCCATCATAATTCATCAGCTTTTGCACAATTTTCGCTTGATGTTGCGCTCTCAGTCACTCACGCAGTCAGAGTATTTCATTCATTCATCATTCATTCGCATGGCATTTGATGGTGTTTCATTATGTTCAATGGGTTTACCACTCGCTTACAGAGTGCAACCACCCAGCAAAAAAGCAATGTGAACAGGCAGCCAGCGACGAGCATGCTCGACTACAACATGCCCAACAATTGCGCAAATTCTGACGGCCATAACTTGTGTATTCATTAATTGAAAGCCATTAAATTTCGAGAATGGCTAAAGAACTTAAGTGGCCTCATGACAATTATGCACATTAAATTGTTAATTCAATTTTATGTTGGTAATAACACCCGCTTTTCACACACTTATGTTGCTTACTGGGTATTTAAAACCAAAAATAAAAACTACAAAATCCGTTGATGACTAAACGTTATTAAATGTAATGAAATTTAAGTATGTTATACGCCGCTGTCGTTTGCTACCCCTGACCCACTAACGAGTTTGTAATAGGAACTCACACACACACATATCTATATATATTTATAGTGAACACACACACACACAGAGAAAGAGGGAGATACGAGTTGTTCATATCGCATAAATATGCTTTTGATTAGCGCCGCCAGCCGCCCGCATCGCAGTTGATTTTGTTTAATAGGCAACAATCGTGGCGAGGCATTTAATCGAACCAACTCGGCTCGCCTCTCCTCGCCTCCCGGCCCCGCCTCTTGCAGCCCCTCCCTGGTGCCTGCTGCCTGATGCCACGCCCAGCGTTGAGCGGTTTAAATGATTAGGCCCCATAGAGTGTTAATTTGACAATTGCCTCGACAATGCGGCCAAGTCGCAGCTGAAACTGCTGTTGAAACTGAAGTTGAAGTTGAAGTTGAAGTTGAAAAGCCGCAGGTAACTCAAATTGGCTACTTACAAAACAATCATCATCAAGTGATCTCAGATCTCTGATCTCAGTTCCAAGATCTTGAGCTGCAGATCAACAGCTTCATCACTTGGCAAACTTAAGAGCGCCAGGGGGCTTCCTTCAGCGCCCAGGCAGAAACCATATTTTTAATGGGATCCCTAACGAGATTACAGCGAGAACTAAAGATGAAACGCCCAAAGATTTACGATCTTTATGAATACTGCTTTCAAGCCACTTAAGTTAATTGTAAAGCTAATCAGAAACAGAAGTCAACTAAAGTCATAAATATGCTGAAGATTTCCTTTTATTTAGACATTAAACTACGCAACTTCAGTGCATAATTTGTTTATTAATTGCGAGGCGCTCAAATCTTTTAAGCTCCCCCCAAAAGTTAAATCATTTGGAATGAAAAAAAACAGAAGCAAAGCAGGATTGCAGTTGCTCACAGATTAGTTAACTTCATCAGCATATTTTCCGGCTCAAGTTTATTGCAAATTGAGCTGCTATTGTCAATTGAAATGAATCTTTTTTATGGCAGATACTGGCGTCAGTCTTGATTGTTTTAGCAACTACATCCTTTGTGAGCTTTATGCGACTCCGGAGCTGCACATTCAACTTGCTTTTCACTTCAAGTGAAACTCTCTGGCCATACACATCATATACATTGTCGTCTGGCCATTGTTGAGTGTTTGAGTGTTTGAGTGTTGATGTCGAGTGCGGCAAATGAATGATTTTATTTCACCCACAGCCCACATATTATGAGGCACATCCATCAACTGGAATGGGAATGGGCAACATGCGATCTGCGATCTGCGAACTGCGAGCTGGAAACTGAAAACTGAAAACTGCGATCTGTGATACTCGAATGTGATCTGCAGATCTGTGTATAACCCAAGAGTGGTGAGCAATTAATAAACAAATAAAAATGGCAACAACAATGCGGGTCCATGACCACAACAACAACAACAACAACACGCCCCCCATCGCAGGCAAATTGCGTGCGCGAACAACTAAATTTACAATATGCTGGGAATCCGTTGGATGATCGTCATCATCATCATCATCATCATCATCATCATCGCCATCATTGCGACGACGATGACGACGAGCATAATCATAATCGCAATGTTAATGATAACGATGATGCCATCAACTGGCTGGGAAGCCAAACGAAGATGCGTCTGCGCAATTAATTGAAATGAAGTGAAAAACAACAGCAGCAACAGCAACAACAGCGGAGAAATGTAAACGGCGAGACACAAGACACAAGCGACAACAAAGACTAACGTGGCAACACAATGTGGCAGCTGCCACAAGACAACCGACTGACTACTCATCATCATGCCACACGCTGCAAGCTGCGAGCTACGAGCGACACCAGCGACACCAGCGACAAGGGCAATCTTCAATCTCTCCGCTGCCATCCATGACTAAGACAAAGCTCCAGGAATCTCATGGACATTCATTCATTCATTCAGAATTTCAGGCATATTAATTCAATCAGCTGCAAATAGATCGCAATCTCAAGTGATCTACATTTTAGCGCTCCATTTGTGACACTCAGCGTGTTGCAAAGACTTCATTTGGAATCGATCACAAGTTGATAACAATGGGATATTTATAGTAATCATGAAAATCAGAACCAACTATTTAGAAATATTATTAAATACAGCAGCTCAAACTTTAAGCTTTACATTTATTTTACTACATTTCTCATTTGCATCATCAACAAACTATTCTAAGAATAATTAATTTCACAAAAACTGAATGTATAATTTATGATGCTTTATGCAGTTGTTCTGCTTAGTGATTGACAAGTCTGTGTAACAATTTTGATATAAAGATCTACGACAATGAAATATCACTTTCTTTTTCATTGACTCTCGGCCCGTCTCGCTTCTCTCATATCTTTCTCGATGATCTCGCCTCAATTGACATGTTGAAGAAGTCAATATGCGGCGCGCACTCGTTGCAATCGCCGGCGTTGTCGCTGTAATATTATCTAACTTGGGAGATCTTTTTTGAAAAATCGATGCATCATTATCGTCGCCTTGGCCGCAACCCTTGGCCAAGCACTTGACATACACACAAACACACACATCGACATTAAAGACACACAGACGAGTCGAGTCTGTCCAATCGTGCCATAGATATTAATAAATATTGAAATATGGCTAGGAAAATATAGAGAGAAAAAAAATACGAAACGTAGCCGTCGATTAATGACAAACGACGACAAATCGTTTGCCAGCCGATTGAGCAATCGCTCGAATCATTCGCTTGGACTATCGCTGGCATCAGTCAAATCAAATCAAAATTCGTTTGGAGAATCGATGGATTGTTTGGATCGTTGGGATTGTCATTTATTGTTTATTGTTTTTCTGTCTACTTTTTTCATTTTTTTTTTTTTTGGTTGTTGTTGTTGTTGCTGTTCACCTTTAACGTCTCTTTCGATTGATGCATTCATTTATTGCCACGTCGCTTCGCTGTGCCCAATTTGTCGTTTGCCGGCTGTTTGTTGCCTCGTTTGAATAACAATTGGGAGCCAAGTTACGGGCGACGATGATAAGCGACAGGAAAAGCGTCAAGAAAACGACATCAAATCGAAATGAAATCGAAACGAAACGAAAGCAAACGAAATCGAAATCGAAATCGAAATCGGAACCAATTCAAAGTGATCTTTATGATGATGCGTCACAAAACTGGGCAAAGTGCCGAAATAAATTCTTGACCTACGACACACGATATACGTCATGCATATATGCATATGTCTGTATGTGTGTATATATGCTATATTGGCACGATCTATATGCAATCGCGCCCATGACGAAATGCTCTGGTATTTCTGTCGCATTTTCTTTTTGCTTGGATTCTCTTGGCCCTCTCGCTCTCTGTGCCTATGAATCACTCTGATTTTCGCCGAAGAAGCCGAGTGATTAGTGTGTGGAGGCGTTTTTATATATTGCACCCAAACATACATAAATATCTACGTATACTCAATGACGAGTCTCTGGGATCTGCTCGGACCGTGTCTATATCGTGCTGGGGGTGCGATAAGCAAACGCCTGGTGACACAGCGAAGCGTCGCATTTGCTTTTTTGGGTTAAAACTATTACTAACCGCAATGTAAATATTTTTGTGAATGAAACCCCCACAGCAGCTGTGGATTTCTCAACCCGATAAAATTGCATATCTGCCTGGCATATATTGGAACCGGGCGTATTACTAACTGCCCCTAAATGTGGATAAGATAAAGCCGTGTGCGCAGATTGGTCAGCCTGAGATTAGCAAGCGACAAATTGTAGAGCTGTTTTTTTTGTATTCAATTTAGAATCGCGAGAATAGCGAGAGTTCAAACATTAGCTTTGCTTACCGTTCAGTACGTTGAGTTTATGGCTTTTGGAATCGCCCTGAAAAGAGTGAGCAAAGCAAAGGGTGTAAACAAATGACTTGAATGACATGAGAATATTGGGTTTAATAGTAGTAGTACATTATATTTATTGTTGTTATTGCAATAAGTTAAGTATGCGCAGGCATTGTGTGACATCATCAGAAATGAGTCTGTAAGTGGAAAACGGTAAATGGAGTTTTATTTGCTTTTTGTCATTGAGCGTTACACACGCACGTCTCTCTCAGTGTATGTGTGTGCGTGTGTGAGGTGCTCTAAACAAATAAGTCAATAAATAAAGGCGTTAACTTGGTTCGAATGGCCTACGTAAATATGCGATGAAATGCGCGAAAAAAAACTACGAATACGAGTCATGATGAATTCGCCGTGGGACAGACAGACAGATTGGCATTATACAGAGAGAGAGAGAGAGAGAAATATAGTGTGTATATATATATATATAGTCGGACAGGCGGACAGATACGAGTAAAACCGATACAACTCGTCAGCTTCGTGTAGGTTTGTTTTTTGCAATATCAAACGCACACTCGCCAGCCAAGTTGGCAATAAGCTAAAAGCCGACAAATGTTTGACAAGCGGAAATGGCAAAAAGCACAGCAAACACACGCAGAAAACAACAACAGCTTGAAAAGAGACCGAACCGTCGTCGAACCCATCCAAAAAAAAAAACAAAAAAAAAAGCAAAAACAAAAACAAACCGATCACAAGAACAGGAAGTTAGACTCAAGAAGAAGTGCTTGGCCAAGTCCTGCTTTCTAGGAATCCACAATAAAACATCTGGCACTCAACTTCCAACACTAGTGAATACTATCCAAAATTGAAGACGGACATCGACCACTGAAGAGCAATTAGCAGTTGTGGAAAGCGACTTCCAGTAACCGAAAGCTATGGAAATGCACTTCCAGCTGAGCTGTGAACTCTGACAGCTAACAAATGAAATCGTGGAAGCTGCAGATTCTTTTGAAGACGGTTATGTAATGGAATTTCCCTGCAGTCCTAGAATATGCCACCAATGTCGGCTTAAGTGCTTCACACACATTCACACACAAATTCCCAGGCTCAAACTCATTGAGAACCGTGCGCAGTTTGCATTCCTGCCTCACGCCACCTTGACACCTCGCTACAATGAGCTGCTGCTGCTGCTGCTGCTGCTGCTGCTGCTTTCCATTGAAATAGTGCTAAAAGTGTTTGATGATTTCAGCGGTTGTCACTCCTTGTGGCCTAGGCAACATCAGGTAGAATGAGAGTCGTGCCTGTGGCAAGGTCATTGCCACATTACATTTCCATACAATACTCTGTGCGAGCCGTTAATGAAGGCCCCCGGCGTGCATTAATTGCTGACCTTTCGCCTGGTCCTTGCTGGCTACGTCAATCAGAAGCCACGAATGCAATGCGTCAATGTGTTGATACCCGGCAGTCTCAGAATTTGGAGTTGTTGAAGTGTAAAAGAAATAAGAATCTGTCTGTTTAGGCTAAAAACTGAAGAACTGTCTATTGCCTCAAATCGACAAACAAAGGAATTCAAGTACTTCATTAAATGAGACTCATCAACTTGATCGTTACTCACCAAATATTTGTATGCTTGTAACAGATCGAAATATCAGACTATTGAAGACTAGCTTCCCAAAGTTCCAGCAACAAAACTCGACTTATATTGTAAGCAACAGAGCTGTCAGCATGCTTGCAATTTAAAGAACGCTGTTTCAGTTCGAAAGACACTTTGAATTATAGCGCGTATATCAGAGTTGAGCCTACGCAACTCTAGCTTCGCTACTTGTTTTTATTTTTTCATTGTTGCGAGCATGTTTGTGGAGTGCTCTTCGATGTGTGGGTGCGCTGGGAGCATTAGGCCTGACAAAGTGCCGAGAAATGCCTGCGCATGCGGTCATCAAGGTCGCCGCCCGACTTTGAACAGCTGACATGACTCAATCGCCAAACTGGCGTTTGGCCTTCATCTCCTCCCCTCGCTCTCGCTCCTTGTGCAAACAACAACAAACTTTTTATATACTATATACACTACACATTGCATGCTAAGCATATGACTCATAACAATTTTCCCAAGCCTCCCCAACTCTCTCCACCCGCTTTCGGTCGTTCTTTCGTCATCCTTTACCTAGCCCTCAAAATAGCTGTTGGACAGTTTGTATGCTATGAAATTTATAGTATAAATATTTGGCTTTGACGATTCCAATGATGACAAATTTCCATGTGAAACTTGGTCGCCAACTCATTCCATCTGTTAAGGGGGCGGACGGAACTGAATAACCTTGGAAACTTTCAGATAAAATGCAATCGAATGCACACTAAAGCCACATTAATTCTTTGTGTGTATTTACGATTTTAGAGCCATACAAATAAAAATTAATACAGCATTTCCTTATTTTTATAATTACTATTATTGTCGGGTTTTACGCCCCACATATCATTATAGTCAGCAGATAACTAAGCTGTAAATCCCTTTGACTGCAGCAACTCAACTAGCACCAGACATACAAAATTTACAGTTTACATTTTCAAAATTTCAAATGTAATACTATAAGTTAAAATAGTTTAACATTTATGTTAATAGCCACTTTAATTTTCTTTTTTAATAAACGAAATAATAAAATAAAAATTATATTCGGACTTTATAGGGTGTCGTCTAGCAAAGTTGAAACAAAAAAACTTTTGTAAAACACACATTTTGCTGTTGCAACTGAAGTGTTATCGCTGCAAGTGTAATATACTCAACAAAGAAAAATTAGAAACCCCAAGAGATTACAGTCGATGCATTTATGGCTTATAATCGCAAACGTTTCGATGTCAAAGCTTTTTATAGTTGGCTTTTTACTGCTCAAAGTAGTGCATACTAAAGTTGGAGCATTTTGTGCAAGCGCATTCCGCTGCAGACACTGGGAGAGAGGGAGACAGGTAGAAGAGTGGGGTCTGGGAGACTGACAGAGTGATAGACTGACAGTCTGACAGTTATTGGGTGGCCTGGCAAATGGATAATGGGCAATAATAACAATAATTTTAGCACCCAAAATAGACAATCGAAATGTTTTATATACACAATCGCGTTTTCCCATTCGATTTGTTTGACTGCGCGACACGCAAATCGATGGTTGCCACCCTACAAAAAACAAAAAAAAAAAAAACAGCAACTACAACAACAATAAGAAATATCGAAAACTTACGTTTAAATTCTGCGCTTAGTTTGC
The DNA here is from genome assembly GCA_035047445.1 of Drosophila siamana. Lineage (NCBI taxonomy): Eukaryota > Metazoa > Arthropoda > Insecta > Diptera > Drosophilidae > Drosophila > Drosophila siamana. The sequence continues at coordinate 4,381,471 of JAWNPP010000078.1, read as the reverse complement.
TGCACGCGACGCAACCGCCGAAAAAAATCGCGATTAACACAATGCAAAAAAAAAATACACAACAACAACAGTTGGAGAAAAAATCGTCTATGGACAAGGAAGCACGTTATTATGTGCTAAGATGTTGTTGCTAGTATTTCTTTAGTTGCCTGCCCCCGAATAAACAACAACAACACACAGTAAAAAAAAGTGTGCAGAAAAAAAAACACAAACAAACGGCACAAGGAATGGAACGGCAACGTCGACGCGACGACGGTGACGGCGACGCTGACGACGTCCGTGCAAAGCCGCAGACAATTCGCGAAAACTGCGGCAATTGCCAGCGACGACGTCGGCAAAGCGAGCGACCACAGGACGAAACGAAACTGCGGCTACAACTGCCAACTACGATTTTCATTCCAATTGGATTTCGCGACCATATGACCATAGCAGTCTGCAGCCAGGGCAGGGCAGCAAGGGTTGGCTCTCGGCTGTACCGTTTTAAACTTCGGCTGAGCGACAGGCAGGGCGAGAAAGAAAGAGAGACATTGAGCGACTAACAGCTTCCGCGCAAGTCCTGCCGCAGCAGACGATTTCAAACAGTGGGTCAACGTTTGGCGACAACAAAAAGGGCAACTTTGAGATGATACTTTTTGAACTGAATTATAAAATATAAACATATTTTACAAAATGTAAAATATATATTTAAATATGTACATAACAAATAGTTAAAATATTACAAACAATCGATCAGCATTCTTCAAAATTGTACAATTCCAAGCCACTGTGCAATGTGCGTGTTCTTGTTTGAATATTAAAATGTAATCCCGCTATCTGTGTTTTTGTTTTTGGGAAATAGTGGGGAGAATGAAATACGCCGCAAATGCAAGAGCCAAAGTGGGAGGGAGTGAAACAGGCGCATGCGTTCACAAAGGGGACATAGCAATATATGTACACCAGAGAGAGCAGACTCAATCTTTTGCTTAGCTCAGCGCAGTTCACAGGGCTGCGTGTATGTGTATGTGTATGTGTGTGTGTGTGCGAGTGCGTGTCTATTTATCAATCTTTGCTGTGGGAGAGTGTCTGTGTGTGAATGAGAATGCCCCGCAGCCCTTTAGCTTATCAGTAGTTGTTTCATTCGTTACGTTTAACGGAATTACCACAGCAGCTTCAGCCTTAGCTTCAGCGATGACAAACTCATCAGCAAAAGCCGCTCTCAGAGTGTAGTCTGTCTCACTCACTCTCTCCCGCGCTTGACACCATCCTTGGCTCTCGCAATTGTGGAGGCCATTGTGATTGCAACAGGCGTAAACAGCTGTCAATTGTTTGCCATGTTTGTGGACATACACAGACACACTCACACGCAGTTACACCCGCATGAAGGGCTATGCAAATTAAACATTTTTGTTGTTATTGTTATTGTCGAGTGTCGTCTCTCTTATCAAAATGTATCCTGTTTCATTTCGTTTTGATTGCTTTTTTCTGTGTCATTTGTCATTCGCTGATTACTGTTTTTAATTAGCAGCTGTCTGAGTTATGTCTGGGTGTCTGTGTGTGTCTGTGTATGTAAGGTGTGGGTGCTATTGCACTTCCTGGCCGCACAGTGACCCACAACCACCTGCAAATTGTTGACTAAGCAAAAACAAGCTTAAGTTCATTTTTTGTTAATAATTTCGACACTAAAAATACAATTTATAGAACAACAAATATTCTGAGAAATTGTGCAAGGTGAATGCAACTTACGCCAGAAATTATAGCCAGTCACTATTTTTTAATTTTGGCCTTAGTTTTTATGTGTAAATTTATGTGTTTGTCTTTTAATACTGTTCACTTTCGCTCTATCTTTAAACATATTTTTCATTATATACATGAATATATTATTGATATTCATCCACATTTGCGAGTTATTGTAATTGCCATTATTATAAATATATTTATTTACTTACTGAGTAATCTGCATGTTTATAGTTAGAGCTTTACTTGTGAAAAACAGCTGGTTATGGTTTTAATAATTCAAAAAAAAAAAAAGAACAAAACGTATTATAAAAATCTTATATCAAATTTATTAAAATAAAAAGATATTTTTCACTAAAGCAAGTTGTAGTTCATGTAAAAAGTGTTAGCGATTTGTTTTTGTTTTTTTCTTAAGAGAACAGATCTGTCTAATCAACAAGTGCGTGTAAGTAAGAGTTGGAACGAGAAATGCGATTGAGAGTGCACAACTAACCGATAAACGGAGCTTGAGCTCTACATATGTACATAGTGTTGATATGCCTCAGCTAGAGTGACCTACAGATAGTCAAACAAAGGCACAATAAATACATAAGTAGTATCAACTGGCACAAGTGGAGCAGGGGGGCTACGGTGGGGGCTACAAACGTGTGCGTCGTACAAGAAACTCTTTTTTTGCGCCACAGCATATTTTGTACACATGTACGAATTACTTTTCTTGCTCTTTTCTTGCACTCAGAGATGCTGCTTATCGAGTGTGACAAGCAAACAACAAACAAAATTTAGTTTCAATCTGAGATTCGTATTTTCGGTGCAATCAAATCAAACATGGAGTATGTGTAACGGCACATTGACGACGCGATCTCTTTTGTCGTATTTTTTGGCAACGATGAAAGGCATTGCAGAAGAAGAAAAGAAACTAATAGGGGGACAAAGATGAAACCGTTATTTCGCCGAGCAATCATAAATGTGTGATCTCTTCAATACGATGTAATTTATTATTATTATTTGTGACGAGTAGGTTAAGAGTTGAATTTGTTTAACTTCTAAATAAATTAAGACATTCATGTTTACTTTGTGTAAATTTGCAACGCACCTTTCTGTTTAGTTTTCCAGCAGAAACCAAAATCGAAGCCGCTGTTGAATGTCAATTTTATGCAAATCAAATGCAAATTTCACATACCGCAAATACAGAAAGAAAAACAGAAACACACTACACTCGCGAAATTAGCTGTTTCGAATTAATTAATTCATTGGTAGGCATTAATAAATGCCAATAACGTGTATTGTTTAATTCAATTCTAATTCGCAGCTTGTAAACTTCTTGATTTCAATTTGATAATTAATTTTATGCTAATTCAAAAAGAAGCACAGCAAATTGGCACAAGCAATTTTTTCTTATTCGCAGCTTCGACTGTTGGTATTGTTAATATATTTGTATTTGAATTATAAATTTCGTTCACAGATTCACAACAAAAAATAATCAAAAAAAAAAGAGTGTAACTAACAGAAAAAGGCCGTCGGTAGATTGCGCTTGGCGGGAACGCACATGCAACGGTGCACGCGATTGATAAACAACTGATGTTTTGGCGCGCGAGCTGCGCAGTTATGCGACCAGCTCCATATTTGACAGAAAATACCAAAGCCAAACAGCAAGCAGTTGTCGGGCTGGTCACACCAAATACCGCATGTTAACTTACAGACGCTGCTAATGTTAAACGATCAGCTGCACACATAACAGTAAAATGTACACAACTTTAATTTAATTTGTATATAAATCAATTTTTTAATTTAAGTTATTGAGTTATTTTAAATGTTAATGGTTATGAAATTATTAAAAGAAAATTTCACACAAATTTAAAAAAAAAAAACAAAAAGTCTGCAAATCTTTACCCCAGATGGGACTCGAACCCACAATCCCCGGCTTAGGAGGCCGATGCCTTATCCATTAGGCCACTGGGGCTTGTCGCTGACAGTGACAAAAGGTACCTATAAGCTACGGCAAGTGCGTAAATAACAACAAACACACAAACTTCCGACAACTGTGCAAATAATTCCCAATGTTCTATGTGCGTAAGCTCAACAAGAGAAGGTTAATTCATTATGTATTTATTCAATTTAATAATACCATAAAATTCATTAACAATAGCGAACTTAATGCATAAATATGGAACATTTCGAAACGGATTTTGAAAATCGTTTTGTTTGTGTTAATTTTTGTTTTTTGCGCGCACTTGGCGAGGAATGGGAAATAAGTTAATTATCGCGCGGAATGAATGCAATTATCTTATGTTATTGAACTATACAATTATAAATAAGAACCGATCAAAAAAGAAAAAAAAACGTGTACAAATATGATATATAAATATAAAACGCCCTAAGTCTTAAACGAGAAATTAGTTTGTTATATCTACATCAATGTCCTGCCAAAACGGATCATCGGAGAACGTATCAGACTCTGCATCCTCTTGGGCCACCGCTGGCGAGGACAATTCCAGCACATCGTTTGACATCTCCTCGCAGTCGAGCAGCCACTCATGATTCGGTGTGCCGCAGGGCGTTGCCATTGCCGCAGGATTACTTCCGCCTCCACCACCAGATGTGCCGCCCACCGAACTCTGTCCGCTGCCCCCGGTCACATTGTTGGCATTGTTGGAGCTGGTGCTGCTGCTGGTGCTCGCCGTAACGCTGACGTTGCCACTGCCACTGCCACTGGCGCAGCTGGCACTCGGCTCGCTCGGCTTGGTGGCGGCCGCGTTGGCAGCAGCGGCGTTCGCGCTACGTGCCACCTTTGTCAGTGCATCGATGCCATCCAGGGCACGTCGGAAAGTGGGCTCTAGTCTGCAAACAATGAGAAAGCAAGAGTCAACGAGTTGCAGTAGAGGAAAACATTACTCCTTTAGTCACTCGGTCATTAAGGATATAGAATTGACATCAATCAGTCAGTAAAGTTCTACAACAGTTTACTTAGTTCAGCGCAGATTTAGAACTGCTATAGTTTCCCTACAATACATAATAATTCTGCTGAATGAAATTCGAGACCCTTCATTTTTCACGCTAAGTTGCTAGTTGCATCTGTCAGTGAATCAGACTTTCAGTAATTGTAGAATAACGTCGATACCATTAACTCACTCTAATTACACAGCAATAACGAATCAAAAAATAATAAATGCTTTGTATAGGCTTTTCACACCAATTTTTAGAGAGTAATTTAAAGCAATTACAGTAGGAATTTTACGAAAACTCTTCTTATAGCACAAATGCTGTGTGCACATTGCAGTCTCCTAGCTCTAACCATCTGTACACTGTCTTGATAGTTCAGTCAGTGAGTCAGGACAATTGTATATATGTATATAGAATACTAGTCGGTCAGTGAGGTCAAATAGTTTCTTTTATATAGTAGAGACGAACCTGAGTGCCAGTGTGTAAAAGTGCAGAGCACCATCGAGATCCTTTTCGCCGCTCAAAAGCTCGGCGAGCATAGCAAACAGTTTGGGATGCGGAAAATTGGTGACCTGCTTGCGCAGCAAGCTAATTGCATCCTGTATCGCGCCCTCGTGCTGAAAAATGCCCGCCATCAGAGCAATGCCGGGCGCATAGTGTTCATCGATCTGCAGCGCCTTCTCCACAAACTTCTTGGCGCTCTTCTTCACCTGCGGATTGCTGGAGTGAAACAGTGTGCCACCGAACATGGTGTAGCTGCGCGGCGATGTGCGGAAATAGCGCACGGCCAGCACACACATGTTGTGCGCCTCCTTCATGCGCTTCTGCCGTATGTAGCAGGCAAGCAGTCCCTTGTAGATCTCAAAGCGATACGGCGCCAAGCACTGGGCACTGCGGAATGCCTCGATGGCCTCCTTATTGCGACCCAGGCCGCCAAAGAGCTTGCCGCGCAACAACAGCGCCTCCATGTTGCGCTGATCAATGGACAGCGCACGATCGGTGAAGATTAATGCACGCTCATACTTGGTATTTGCATACGCCAGCTGAGCCAAAATGAACCAATGTGCCGAGGTAAATTCCCCGCTGCCGCGTGTTCGTATCGGCGAGATGAGCTTCTCCTGATCCAGCTTCTTTTTGCTGTTGTACTCATAAACGACGGCGAGCGGACAAAGAGCGCTCATATTGTGTGGATTGTTCATGGCAGCCATGGCTAGATATTGCTCAGCCTGCATGAAGTTGCCGTAGTAATACAAACACTTGCCAATGTTGGTCAACAGATGATCGTTCTGGCGCAGCAGAGTTGTGTCGTTCAGCTGCTGGAATGTCTTGGCCGCCTCCAGATGCTTGCAGCCATACATCTGGGCGTGTGCTTTGATCCAGCTGCTCAGCCAATCGATGTGCTTCGGCTGCATAGCAGCTGCAAGCAAAAACGTACGAGATTAAGAAACATTTTGGGCTGCGTTATATCAGCTACTTACCATTGACGACCATGGAGTGTACTTCGCTACCCTCGATGCCCAACTCGATGAGCGTCTCGATGGCGGTCAACGACATCGGACAATCGCGCAGCACATCCTTGTAGGCGGCTGCCTTTTCGCTTTTGGTCACGCCACGTCCGTGCTGCAAGAGCAGCTTGGCCAGCAGCATATTCAACTTGGGTGTGCGCCCCTTGACCGCCTGCAGTGTGCTGATGGCCATATGATACTCGCCCAGCTCGCGATAACAGATGGCGATGCGATAGCGCAGCTCAGCATCCTGGAATTGTGCGTACGATGTCTCGATGGCCGAGAGGTGACTGCTTTTGTAGCGCCACATGGTCTTGCGCTGCAGCAGCACCGCTTCCAGTTGGTTGCAGGCGATGCGATAGTTGCGCTCCTTGTAGTTAGCGCTGCTTAGGTAGAGCATCGTCTGGTATTCCATCTCTAGTGTGGCCACATTACGATCATTGTGCAGCACCGTGGCCAGCATGCTTGCCTACAATTGCAATTGTTTGTTAGTCGATGTGTGTGTGTGTGTGGTAGTGTTTAATAAATGCAGATATAGGTATGTGTGTGCGTTGTGTGTGGGGAGACAGTTTTTTGCACCCGCTTATGGCTCCTTTTTGGGGCGTACTCGTACTTACCACTGGTATTGTGCACTCGTAGAGTCCATTATCGTACAGCTTTTGCACATTGGCAAAAAGCGCGTTCTCCATAATTAGGTTGTTTGCGTGATGTGCGTTGCCGCCACAGACAACAAACAGCCGCCGCCGCACAAAAGGACTGTTGAGTCAAATATCGATAGCCCTCACTGCAAATGGTATCGCTATCGCGTTGCGATTGGTATTCTCTCGATTACACGGGTTTTTGGTAATTTATGTTATGTTTTCAACGGCGATAATTTAACGTATTGTTAACATAATGCGAAAAATAATGTAAAACAAATTTATTTTGTAAAAGCAAGTAATAAATAATGCTCAATATCGAAAAATTCACTTGAAACGCAATAGTTACGGTTTAGTGTTTTGCAATCGGCTGTTGCTTTAATAAGACTACGTTCGAATGTTTTAAGTTTCTGAAAAGCGGGCTCAAATTGCCAAGTGAACTAGATTGCCATTACATTGCAACTCGATAAACAATTTTCATGACACATATATCGAAATTCGAGTTATAACAATTATAGTTTTTTTTATCAATACACAATGTTGCTGGCACGTCTGAATATTTCCTGCATTTTAAAATGTCTGCAATGAACCAAGTGAACTAGTTCAATGAGCAGTGCGTTATTTTGGTTCGATTGCAAGAGCCGGCGGCTCATGACTCGCACTTTTCGATAAACAATTCCTATCACATTCTGAGTTATGGCAATTAGTTAGTGTTTCCTATTATTACTGCACACAAAAAAATAAGAATAAACGCAAAAAGATAAATTCATAATGATGCTGGCACGCCAGACGCTCAGCAGCCTGCGCAGTCGAGCACACACACATCTGCAACGCAGCCTGGAATGGCGGAGTTCGAATCCAATTGGAACACAGCCCATACAGTGGCTGCAAATAAGCAAACGACAGGCCTCGAGCATCATCAAGGATGCAGCGACGGGTGCCGAGTCTGCCGCCAAACCGCTGAAAGGACGCGTGACTGGTGCGGTCAAAACGCTGCCACAGGTGGATGAGCCACTGGAGACGGCGCTGTCACCAAGTCGAACGCGTGCGTTGCGCAAGAAGCGTTTGGCGCTCGACGAACTGTCGGCGCTGGGTTTTCTCAAGACACGCGGCTACACGACGGCCGATGAATACAACCTGGAAGAACTGCAGGCGGCGCTCAAGCAACAGAATCTGTACGAAACGAAACGTTTCTTTTCCACGGACAATCTGGGTGTGGAACAGAACGTGTTATTTGTCACAGCAAAATATCCAACTGGAGCACAGCCACGTGAGATTTTCTTCTTTCGCGAGGGATCCGTTGTGTTCTGGAACTGCAATGACATCGAGACGAACAGTGTACTCAATTTGCTGCGCAACTTCGAGCGCGAATCCTACGTAAGCGCCCTGGTGCATGGCGAGAGCGAAATGATGCCGTACACCTACATTGCGTCCACGGCGCTGGACGTCGAAGGGGATCCCATAGTGGACTCGCATGATTTGGATGTGGCGTCGCGTGCCTTCTTCCAGAATGGCAAGTTCTATGTGACGCCCGACAGCGACAACTTCCTGTACAAGTACACATTCTCCAACGCCATCGCACAGTCCATTAAGCTGGGCATGTGGGAGGCCACGTTGGATCGCTATATCGACTCCATGGAGTATTTAACCGAAGACCTGAAGCGTGGCCGACGTTTGCGCATCTCACGTGCCGCCATGTTGCGCAAAACGGGCGAACTATTTGCGTTGCGGCATTCGATCAACTTGTCCTCCGATCTGCTGGATGCACCCGATTTCTATTGGGATCGCGAGGAGCTGGAGGGTCTCTATCTGCAGGTGTGCTCGTATTTTAGCATCTCGCGCCGCACAAAGGTCATGAATGAGAAGATCAATCATTGTGTGGAGCTCGCCGAGCTGGTGTCACACAATCTGAACGATGCTCATCACATACGACTCGAGTGGATGATTATCATACTTATCATGGTTGAAGTTGGATTTGAGATATTGCATTTTGTAGAGGGTGCGTTGCATCAAAACGATGCCGGCAGCCACTCGGCTGCTGCTTTTCCCATTGTCCAGACTAGCGCTTAGCTGGTATAAATTTGTTTTTTGAATACACACAACTTTTATTATTGTTTACTCACTGTTCTATTCGGAGTTGAGCGCCAAATGATAGCATTGCACAATTGAACTGTTAGATCGAACAACAGCTACTGTAGCGATAAACAGGCAGCTATTTTAAATGCAAGCACTTGCGATTTCGGATTTCTGAATGTCCGCCTAAATTGAGCGCAAAGTGCGTACTAATCGTTTGTTTACATTGCTTATCGAACTGTGAGACGGCGCAACTCCTGCTGTATCGATAGTAGGCATCAGTTGATTTGCGAAATAAATATGTGATGATACTTTTAATGCAATCGTATTATAATTATTTCTATATTATATAATGTATTTCAAAGAATTGTTTTTAATTTTCAATGCTGGCAATTAAATGCAATTGTTATCGAACTAGTCATTATACCGGCGATTCGACACTTGGCCTATCGATAACGGCATCAGCAGCCGTCAGCTGTTTGAGTGTGTGGGACTTGTGCAACAACATTGAACGTGCCCTCACTGGAGAAGAAAAAAAAACAATTTACTAACCAATTATAAATAGTTGCACACACGATGCATTTAACAATAGTCAACTTTTTCAAGAAGACTGTGCCCGGTCACATATTTCGCGGCAAACGGCGCCTCGTCAAGCCGGTGAGTAAACGTGCCATGGAGACGCTAACCCGTGAATACGAACGTCAGGAGCAGATCATGCTTTTGCTGCGGCATCCCTATCTGACATTGGTAAGTCTCTCCATTGATATGCATATTGATCAGTTAAGCTAATAGATATCCCAATAGGAACAATCGGCGGGCCATGCTAAGGAGCTGCAGAAGCGCGAGAGCCTGGTGGCCAAATGGAGGGATGCCCAAACGTTGAGCAAGATGAAGCCACATGTGACCATCGAGGAGCGTCTGGATCAGCTGAAGATCAAAGAGGCGTGGGATTAATGCGAATGCTTTTCTGTTTCACAATTGTAGAATAAATTACAAATTAACTTGTATTACTTATGTAATTTGTTGGATCTACTTAAATTGAATTGGAATTGAAGGATATCATTATTATACTGACATTAGATGATCAAGTGGTTTGTAGAGAAGTTAAATTAACATATATTTTACTCATATCTTTGTATTTTGCAATAATTCACTCACATCTTTGAAAAGATTCTTTCGATTTAAATTAATCCCGTCATTGCACTTAGAATTCAGTTTTAGTAGAACTCTAGAACTGTTCTACAACTTGATTCATGTTAAGACAATTCTTGCCCAATCAAGCAGATGTTCGTATTTGTTAATAGTTAATAATATTATCTTAACCTACTTCGCCTAATGAACATGAAATCTGAAAATTGAGAAGTAGCAATTCAAACTCTCTCACTCAGTTTCATGGTGATAAGCCTTTTTAGGGTGACCATGCGACAACAATGCACTTATATCAAGTAAAGTAACTCGCAATGATGCGTCATTTTCAATTCGTTTTTATTAATTTGATAAATTTAATATATAATATATATTTTTTGTTGTATATTAATATGAATTATGTTATGTACATATGCAAGTATATACACATATATTGTATATATAATGCATGTAACATGTTTTCTAGGCGCACTCAGAACAACTCCGGGCAGCTTCGTTTTTATTCTTTTATCTTTATTATTATTATTATATATTCTCTAATCTTTATTTAATTTTAGTTATGCCTACTCTGCAATTTGCGTTATTTTCATCTTTTTGTTTTATTTACTTTTAGAAAGCATTTCTTTTTATATTTGTTCTTACTTTTTCTGCTTTTTTGCAAGTTTTGCGCTAAACGAAATTGAAAAATTCAATTTTCCAAAAAGTAGCGTGTGTTTTTGGAGAGTGAGAGAGTAAAGGGGTGCGGGGCAGGGGAATGAGTTAGGATCACAACAAATTATCAATAGCGTTACAATATTTATAATAATTTCTCGTGAATACAATTTTGCCAAATAGAGCTAAGCTTACGTGTCTGTGAGATACAGTTTCTAAGCGCTGCTTTTAGATTTTGGTTTCTTTGCTGTGGGGTGTTCTCGAAAACAGAAACATTGCTTGTCTGTGCGCGCATAACCTCAATAAAACATTTTCGTAACAATTTGTAAATGAACGAGTTGCTTTAAAAAAATATATATACACATACACACATATGGTATATATGCATATTTTTGCCGTTTAATATAGTTCTGGTTGTTGTTCTGGAAATCATAAACGCCCAATTATCGCGTGTGTGTCTGTGGGTGGTGTGGGTGTGTGCGAGTGTGTGAAATTGTTGACACTCAATCCGCGCTCAGCGGCGCGACATTCGCTGACTTTTTGCCCGCACTTGGCGCCGGTGCCGGCGGCGATGGCAACGCCACATCCGTCAGTTCCTCATCTGCCACCAGCTGTCGTTCGCGCCCCCGTTCCAGCTCGCCGGCTGCTGGCTCATCCCTGCCTCCTCCACTGGGCAGCGGCAACGGCGGCGGTGTGCTGGACAACATGGCCACCGGCGAGGCACTCGTTGTGGCCGCCGCAGCGCCATCGCCCATGCCGCGTTCCCTCTCGTCAGCAACAGCAGCACCAGCAGCAGCAACGATGCCGCTCCTCTCGATGGCATCGTCGTCATCAGCTGGCGGCGGCGGTGTCGGTGTCATTGGCGAGTCCAGCTGCTGCTGGCTAAACTCCTGGTTGGGACTCTCGCGCGTAAACAATCCCATCTTGGACTCGACAGCGGCGCCCTGCTGAGCTGGCAATGCGGCTGAAGACGGCTGCTTGCCATCGCCTGCGGCTTGCGCAGCCTGTTCGCTGTCGTTGCTGCTGCTGTTGATGAGAGAGTGCGCCACTGTGGGTGCCGCCGGACCGCTGACCAGATGCGGTGGCGCATGCAGTGGCACATGTTGATGATGCTGCTGCTGATGGTGGTGATGCGACTGCTGCTGTTGCTGCTGTTGTTGTTGGGCAACATGATAGCGCGGTATATCGGCCTTGCGCCACAACGTAATCTCCTGCTGCTTGAAGTAGCGACGATCCTCGGTGTCCATCAGCACCAGATTCAGGAAATACTTGACCGAGAACTTCTTATTAATGTCGCGCATGGTGGGCGTCAAGTTGTAGCCGGCGAGGAACACGCGTATGGGGATGCTTTCACCCTTGACGGGAGCACCGTCCATGATCTCGTATTTGGCAATCGTTTCGTTCTCGTTGAAGACATTCGGTCCGGTGCCGGTGGATTCGCGTTTAATGATCGCAATCTCCATGTGTTTGATCTTGATGCGCACGAGCAGAAAGTAGATTTTCCCAATGATGGTGTCCTTCAGATGATATTTGCTCTTGTTGTATTCGAACTCAATGTGCAGACAATCCTCGATGCCCACCTCCATTTTGATGGGATTATTCATCTCCGGGTAGCTGCACAACGTGTGCACCGCAATATCCACCTCGCGTGTGATGTCGCTAATGCGTCGCACAATTGTCGCACGCAGGAAGTAACGCAATCGTACATTGGAGCCGGCGTAGACTTCGAATTGCTTCTCCACATTGGGGAAATCGAAGGGATAGCTGTTGTTCTGGATGAGATCGCCGGGACGTGCCAGCGCCTTGGACAGGCATTTGAATTCGTGATGATTGCCCCGATCATAGAACAGTTCGATTTGGCCAATAAACTCGATCTTGATGCCTTGATGCTCCAGTTTGCTGCCCGGCTTTTTGAGCGTTACATTCACCTACAAACGAAATGAAATCGATAAACAAAAATGCCGACGACAAGTGTGTGTGTGTATCGAAGTTTTTATGTTTGTGTGTGTGTGTTTACTGATAATTGCGAGGGAGGCAAGTGCATGGAATGGAGCGGAAGCGATAGCCGATATACACTTTGTTATCGCGTTTCCGAGTGTGACCGCCCCTATGACCGCACTTGTGAATGACAGCAACTCCCCCCACCACTTTGCTTACTGAATATTGGTGCCTACCTTGCCGGACACCGTTTCGCCGTCATAGTAGAGCAGCATCTTCTCCACTTTGCCATCTTCGCCCTTGACCTCCGCTGTTTTCCGGCTCTCCGCGCCATCGAACACAATCTCAATTTCAGCTGATTGGCCAAAACCCAAGAAATTCATTATTGCTAATGATTGTTTGTTTTCTTCTTATTTTTCGATTTCCTTTTTTCTTGGGTGGTTACACTGGCCAGCAGGGTGCAGTCGCAATAATGTTGTAATGTGGAATGTTATTGCTGGTTGTTATAGTTGTTGTACGGCTGTGTTGATCAGCACAGCGTCCTGCCAGTTTGACCCTCGAGTGAATTCGTTATAAAACTTTTCTCTTTCTTTTTTTTTCGGTGTGTTTGTGGTGTCGTCGTACCGCTGTTGTCTTACTGCTTCTCGGGCCTGCCTGCTGCAACTTGTAATTTATTGGGCGTATTTGTATGCGTGTGTGTGTGTTTAAATGTGTGCGTGTGGTGTTGCTAGTGTGGAAAAAATTATATTTTTCTCAAACCTATCGATGACGATTCATCGCTTACACGTAATCTACAACTTTGCAAATATACTATTTTGCTGAAAAAATATACCACTACTGTAGGGGCCGTGAATAAGCATCGGTATTTTATTATGGGTAATGGTCACACTACTGTCAATAACATATCGGTTGCATCGCCGCTGACCTATAAATACCGGTAATATAACGACAAGATGCACTTCTTTCGTGGCACCACAGTTGTGATGACGTGATTCTCCTTTTTTTTTTTTTTTGTTAATTTTCGTTGAAGTAAACTAAGTGATAAATAAGTAGTCGTTTTCGTTACATATTGCAATCGCATAGCACTATTTAATGGAATTGCAATATAATATTATCCTGGACAGCTGGGCACCCCTGGTCAGCGTAGTTGCTGTGACTTCACGTACCCGGCGCCAAATCACTCAAAACGCAACGCTATAAAAATGCCAAAGCGCTGTGAAACTTGTAATATGAGCCATGCAGCTGCGGACAATGCGACAAACTTGATATGCACTCCCACAAGCATCGCAGATAATACAGCACGATCGAAAGCAGCCTGCCAACCGCCTTTTCCTTCCCGTCCACCTCCAGCGGCGAATATTTTGCCAGCTTTTCAACAAGTTGACTTTCTCGCAGTTGCATTTGCTGAATATTACTGTGTGGGACAGTACAATTAGTTATACATTCTTTTAGATTCGATGTGTACACGGAGTTACGATTGCAGATGCGTTCTAACATCCGAAATAAATTTCGATTTGCCCTGCGCCGCGATCAATTCCTGCTCCATGTTCGACGACTGATTAGCAAACATTAGGGCACGGCATCTATACAAATCCATGGCCTCCAAGGACTGCAAATGTTTATATATAAGTGCAAAAAGGTAAAAAGCTCAAATACCCCCGCCATTGTTTGCTGTTCACATTTGCAAGTGCATATATGTATTGCTTGTCAGAGCTGTTAAACTTAACATTGTGCGAACTTCAGTAACTGTTATTAACATTGTAGTTGCCAGATAAGATTACTCATTTAGCATAAGCATTCGCTGCTAAATCGAGCTGCTGCCAGACTTAAAATTTTCTGAATTTGACATACGATCATTAACACTGCAGTCCAGTTAACAAGAGTATTAAATGTTAAATAACAGAACTGATCATTTGGGTTGCGGCCGTTCTTTCACAACTCTCAAGTGAATTTAACGATCGTTAGCAGATTACCAGATCACATTTACTTTATTGTTATTGACCCAAATTTAAGACTCCAGCTTTAAAAATTTAGACTTTTGTATAAGATCGGACATAAACTTATCTACGTAGGAATTCAGACACCAAGTTAAACGTCTCTAGCTATTCATACTATACTATAATACGCCAAGTCTTGTGTAGTCGATAAAAAACAGCCCAATGTACTTACCACCGTTTGAAGCGCTCGATTGCGTTTCAGTAGATGTGCATGAATTGATTTACTTTTTCTTAGACTGTCCACGACATGCTGCGATTTGATTGCCTGTTGCTGCAGCTCCATGTTGACAACTTCCAGTTGCTGTTGCTGATTCCGCAAGGTTTCCCTGGCTTGCGCCAGCTCATCTCTGAGGCGTCGCAAGTCCTTGAGCTTCTGCTGCAGCTGAAAGTATTTCGTGCTCCAATTTCTGGAGATGTTGCCGGAATCCGTAAGACTTTTGATGTGCTCATCACGCATCATGTGACGCTGTTTTAACACATGCTCACAGCATTCAATTTGCTCAGTTGCCATTTGGAACTAATTGAAGAAAATTCGCTATATATTCTACGGAAATGCACAACCAATCTCTCGTTAACACGCACCCACTGTTCAAACTCCAGAGCTGAAGTCCGTGCTTGCGTGCAATCCTTGTTGAGTGCACGCCAAGCAGCGAGTCTATGCCAGAAAACATGTTTGAGTGACATTAGTTGAGGCTCTTCCTCAGCCATATCTATATCTATCTATCTATCCAGATTGTGAATTAAATTTCAAATTTGGAATTTTGACATGTTTTACGCATGAGAGTCTTCATGATTTAAGATAACCTGATATCAGAATGATTCCATGCATGCACAAATTTAATAATAGCGATTCTACACACACAATTCGTTGGTGACTTTATAGGTTGTAAGCTTCAATTGGTTGTAAACAAAAGCTAACAAAGCTTGGCTGCTTTGTAAAGGTTTTCGTAATTAAGTTTAGAGTTGGAATTTTGAGAAACCTGCATAATTAAAATAACTGCATAGAGAGTATTTAAGAAAATGCAACGTATTTATTGTACAAATCTCATTTGCTTTGGTACAAGCAGAATAGATACATAACAACACATTACAGTCATGACATTGAATTTGAAAATAGGAGGCCGGGGAGGGGGGAGGGGGTTAATAAAAAAAATACTGTTGACCCCATCGCGCTCGATGGATGGTTGAATGTGCCGCTTCGATTCCGTACGCTTTAACAAATTGTAACAATAAGAGTATATAGTATATAGCATATATACATATGTATAGCATACGCTAGTATCTGAGCAGAGTAGTAATCACACACACACATACACACAAGACAACAACAAGAACAACACTGTTGTCCTAGCGTATCTTGGGCAGCGGCTCCTTCAGCATGGCCGTCCAGGCCTGGCGATCCTCGACATTCTCAATCTGATTGCGTCCCAGGCACTTGCCCTGCGATATCAGCTCAGCGAACTGCGCCACAATCGGATCGCGACCACACGATGCCACCGCAGTCACGGTGTCCGCATGATTCACGAAGTACGCGATGAACGACAGATCCTCGAGACTGCCGTCGATGATGACGTCCGTGTAGGCGCCATAGCCAGCATAGCGGATGCCCTTGCCAAAGACCATGGTGAAGAAGAACGGCACCGCCTCCGCCTTCTTCATGTTGCCGCACATATTGATCGCCGCGATCCGGGCGTGATATTGGGCCAGCTGGTAGTGACCGATGTTGACGCGCGACTGCGCCAAGCCGTAGATGTGGGCGTTGGCAATGTCGCCGCCGACGTAGACGTCGGGCACATTGCTCTCCATGAAATCGGTGACGTCCACCGAGCCGTTCTTGTTCAGTCGCACCCCCGACTTGGCCATGAACTGTGTGTTCAGCGTGGAGCCGGTGCCCATGATGAGCAGATCGCACGGTATGCGCGTCTCGTCGGCCAGCTGCACCTCGACCACCTTGCCGTCGTCGTCGCCAATGATCTCGGTGATGCCGCTCTGCATCTGCATGATCACCTTGTTGTCCTCGAACAGCTTCAGCATGCGTGCACCGATCGCCTCGCCAAATGCCGCCTTCAGCGGCACATTCTCGCGTCCCACCACCGTCACGCTGGCCGTCTTCGAGACGAGGAATGCAGCCGCCTCCAGTGCGATGAAACTGCTGCCCAGGCAGACGACACGCGTCTCGGGCGTAATCGTGGCCATAATGCTTTTGCCATCGGCATAATCACGCACCGTCACCACGTTCTGCAGATCGGCGCCAGGAATGGGCGGCTTGAAGGGTGTGCAGCCGGTGGCAATGTAGATCTTATCGTACTTCACCACATACCCGTTGGAGCAGTGCAGCTCCTTGGAGGCCGTCACCAATTTGTCGGCGCTGACGCCCAGCCACACCTCAATGTCGTGATCCTTGTAGAACTGCTCGTCACGGAACTGCAGCGCTTCGATGCCCAGGCTCATCGCCTTGCTCACCTTGACGCGATCGTAGGGCAGCACCGTCTCGCGGCACACAAAGATCAGGCGGCCGGTGAAGCCCTCCTGGCGCAGCGCCTCAACGCACACGGCGCCCGACGGTCCGCCGCCGACGACGATGAAGCAACGCTCGTCGGCGGGCGAGCGCTTGGACATGTTCCTGAAGCGTTTGCCCTTGGCCAAATCGCTGCGCTTGGCGCGCACCATCACCTGGCCGTCGCTCACATCGACCCTGTAGCAGGGCAGCGAATCGAGGCCGGGGAAGTCCTCAATGTCGCCCGTCTCCAGGTTGAAGCAGGCGCCGTGCCACGGACAACGCACACGTCCCTGGCCCAGGGCGCCCGT
The DNA here is from genome assembly GCA_035047445.1 of Drosophila siamana. Lineage (NCBI taxonomy): Eukaryota > Metazoa > Arthropoda > Insecta > Diptera > Drosophilidae > Drosophila > Drosophila siamana. Next base: position 4,364,062 of record JAWNPP010000078.1, on the reverse strand, counting down.
ATGCATGGGGGCGCCGTAGTGGGTGCACTTGGCGCCGACCGCTTGGAAGCGTCCGTTCTGCTTGACCAGCAGTATCTTGGTGTCCTCGTCGAACTCCAACTGCTTCATCTCGTTCTCGCCCAGATCGGTGGTCTTGCAGACGGCGACGGGCGCCGTGTACTCGGCATCCTCCACATTTGACGCTGGCATCTTCTCCGTGGTGCACTTCGACTGATACGAACCAACGGCACCTGCAATCAGATTCGATTTGTTTGACATTATTTTCTTTATGTTTTGTTTTGTGAAAACTCTTCTTTCTCTTTGCGTCCACGCGCTTCTAGCCCTGCTTGGCTCTGGTTTGTTTAAAATATCTCCTAAAACACATAAAATTTTTCCCGTTTAATGGCAATTTAAATTCGGGCGGACCCACACAAAGTAAAACCAACTTAGAAAGTGTCATCGGTCGCCACGCCTGCTCATCTTGAGCATCAACTTTTAGTGCTCAGTGTTGCCACATTAGCGGGTTTTCCCCTGCAAAGCAGCGGCAATTTTATAAACATTTTTTCATTTAGGAATTCGAAAGATAACTAATGTCAACACATCTAATTAAATGTCTAACAATAATTGGTACAATTTTGTAATCTAAAATGGAAATGTGATGGAAAAGCCTTAAGAAATGTGAGGAAAGTTAAATATATGGCATTAGTTTTTTAATGAAAGCTTAAAGTGTATTATATTAAAAAAAAAAATAGAAATATAGCTTTATAAAAATATTATATAACTGCAGTATTCATTTTTTATCTTTGGCAAAGTTGAAGGAAAATATGTATAAATTGCGAAATATTCGAAAAACATCAAAGCGAGACCATTAAACTATTAGCAGACAATTTATAATTTTAGTTAATTTGAATGATAGGAATATAGCTTGAGAGCAAGGCTAAAAACTTTTGCTATTGACTTTTGATACTGGACAAAGTTGTAAAATTCTCCTGCCGACTTTAGCCGTTTTACGGCCAACAAACGTGGCTAACTATATTGTGTTAAGGTTGACAGCACTGCCAACTAGCTCGAAAGAAAGTGACGGCCAAGCCCTTGAGAGGAGGAGGTGGAGGAGGAGAAGGGGCAGCTGCGTCTGCTGCTGGCCTGAGATCAGTTGAAAAGATGTCGTGGTCGCGTCCAGAACTTGTTGCGCTCGCGCTGCTCATGCTCCACACTGGCCTCGACGGAAGTCTGGCTGCAACTGCTGCCACTGGAGCAGGTGATGGCAGCGTCGGTGGTGTCAGCGACAGCGTGACCAGCGCCGAACAGCAGCTGGAACTGAAGCTGAGCGCATTGCGCGTGCATCGCCAGCTGCTGCAGTCGGAGATAGCACGCCTCTACATGGACAACTTCAGGCCGGAGACGCCGCTGCTGCTGGAGGAGCTGCAGCAGCGACAGCAGCAGGTGCAGCTACAGATCGAAACGCTGGAGGGGAAGGCGCAACACGAACAGGACGCCCAGCAGTTGGCGCTGCATCTGAGCGCCGACTTTGAGTATCTGCAGCACAAGCTGGACGAACTGAAGCAGCAGCTGCAGCAGCTCGATGCCAGCGTGTCGCAGAGCAATCACACGGCAATCGCACCACAACACAAGCAGCCGCCTGGCGAGGCCCAACGCGATGACACGCCCACCACGGTGACCAGCTCGTACTTCTGGACACCTTTGCTGGCGATGCCTGAGTTCCCCAGCGGCAGCATTGCTCAACCAGCTGCTGCTGCCGCCGCCGCCGCTTCGAACACTGCCCCATCGCTGATTAAGCGACTGCTCGCCATGCTGCGACCCAGTGCATCATCAGCATCCTCATCCACCTCCACGTCGTCGTCGTCTTCGGGTTTTCTGCGTGGCTCGTCTAGCAAATCGAAGCAGAAACTGCAGCTGCTCAGCGCCGAGGAGCTGTTGCCCCAGTTGCAGTTGCAGCGTCAGTTTCTTGACGATGCCATCACTCGACTCGAGCAGCTGGCAGCAGTAAAGAAGAGCGACAAGAGCAACTGAAAAGCCCGCAGCCAGTTCAGCTACAATTTCCTCACTCACTCACTGTAGCCTAACAACTATTTATTTCTTACGTGCTTAAGTTTCTTTTCAATTTTTTTTTAATAAATCCTATGCATAAATGTTTTAGGGGCAGTTTTAAATAATACTAAATTAATTCTGTCTATTGAACGATCGTCAAATCACATGTGTTTCGTTAAATACTACAAAATATGTTTATCATATAAAAAGCTTTCCAATCTATAGTTTAGAATTAACAAAACTATTTTTTTAATTTTTTTTTTTTGCTTTTAGATAACTGTACGTTAATAAAACTTCGCTTACACAAAAATTGCACCTCAATTATCAGTAAATACTTTTGAGTACTTACAACTTGCAACTTTTCAAACAAGATATTATTATCATGTTGCGGTTTTTCCGGCTGACTCACAAAAAACGACTATTCGATTTAGTGATTACAATTTCTTTATTGATAAACAATAAAAATGATATGCAACTTTAAAACTTTCACTGATAATCAAAGATAAGCCAAAGGGACAGATAGTTGAAACATGAATGTCACGATTCCAAACGTCGCATATGAATAGATAACTGTTCACTATAATAGAGATTATTATACACATTCCGACTAGTACTTTCTATCTATAACTGGCGCTACGTTGCGCTGGAAACCGACTTGTGCTAGTTTAAGCTATTGATTTTAAATGTGGCCACAACAAATAATCAATTCCCTAGGAACGCAACTCAATCAGCTCCTTCAACAATTAGTTGCGTCATCTTGCGCGTGGGAAGCAGTGAGGGGAAGGTTGAAACCTTAAGAGAGACCGCACTTAATAGGGCTAATGGGTAATAAAATATCTGTCAGATTGGGCACATGAGCTGCCAGCTGTAAACAAAAGACTAACTTGAGCTAACAAAGAATCAATTGTCAAAGTAAACTTCGTATTTTATAACTACTGAATGCAAAGCTAATATGGCATAAGCTTTAAAATTACTTTGCAATGTGAAAAGAAATTATTGGCTTAAAATATAATCAAATTTCTTATATAAAATGTAATTTAAATTTCAAATTTAGTAAACTAGAAATTGCATAAAATGTTTGAAATCAAAAGAATCTTTTTTAGATCTTTTGTTGTTTTTGCGTTTGAATTTAAAAGTAAGCAGAATAAAAATATTTCGCTGAAATAGAATTCATAAACTTAATTAACTTCGCCGCTTAGTTAAAAATAATTGTTTAAGTCAGTTTAAAGACTTTATGCCTGACTAAGGAAAAGTAATTAAAAAATGTAAATAAAAGCACAAAAAAAACAACTTTTAAGAGCTTAACAACCTTTTGCATTTTATGGACAATATGAAAACTGCAGACTCATAATAAAGAAATTGCAAAAATAGTCATGACGTCAGGAACTAGTGACGAAGCTAATTAAAGCTGAATCTTGATAAAGTTACTACACAAAAAGAGAGCGAATAAGAGAGCCTTTGTGATTCAGACCTTCGATAGGTTCCAAAAATAATACAAGTTTGATGCTGAAACCGGTGTACAATCTAATTAGTTGTATGTATTTCGCTGTTAACCATGTAAAAGTCTGTGTTTGTGTGTGTGTGTGTGTGTGTGTGTGTGTGTGTGTGTGTGTGTGTGAATTCGCTACGATTTACTGCTATTTGGAATGCATACAACGCACACATGCACAGCAAACATGTTGGCCTTGTCACAATCACATTTAAACAATTGTAATAAAAGCGAAAAATAAAAGAAATAAACAATAAGCAAATATGTTCGTTTGGGCTTAGCCTCGTTTACCTTAAATAATCGGCTGGAAATCGCTTCAAAATGCTTTCAGTTTTAACTGACACTGATAGAATGACGCAGTTTCAAATATTTGTGGATAACTTGTGGATATTGTTTCGACAAATGTGTGTGCTTTTAGGAAAGACCGCGGCAGTTAAGTTCAGAGTGCGAACTGAACACCAGACTAGCGAAAAAGTTAAAATCTAATGTCGTATGGCCACAAAAAAACAAAACGGGAGAGCGAGAGAGAGCTTTACTTTTGTGGCGTTTCTCTATGTGGTCTCTTTCTCTATTTCTCTACACGCTCTTTCTCGCACGCTATCACTCTTTGCACTCTGCCTACACACTCTTTCTATCTCGACTCTTCTACTTCGATTAGTCAAGACGAATTGGGGTTAAAGAGTCGATTAATGATGATTACAGTTCGGACACACGAAATGTTGAAAAAACAAATTGTAATTATTGATTTACAGCCAACGTCACTGATATACCGGCTAAATAAAGTAAGCAGTAGAAATGAAAAGAAACCCACTCAGTTGAGTTGGAGAAAGCCTTCGCCTGTCACAAACCGAGAGTTCAGAGATTCATATAATTATTTCAATTATTTCCTACAGTCATTTCTTACGATCGTACGCTCAATGGAGCTGTAACATGGTCACCTTAATGGGCAGAAAGCTGACTTCGTTAGAAAACTAGCTTGTCATATCATTTCATTAACCACGGACTTATAGTCATTCTGTAAATGATTATATTTTAACGATAAGCTTCTTACTTAACTGTTGTGGTTAATTCAATTTTCGGTTTCAGTTTCCCACTAGAAAACCCACTAGAAACAACCTTGAAATGTGGTCACCAAAAGAAAAAACCCAACAACTTCTCTAATTTACATATGAACTAGTTTAAGCTCTGAGTATATTACCTGTTGCCTGTTCCGGCTTGGGCGTTACTTTTCCCGTCGTCTTGTATTCCTTGCAGAGCATCGAACCCATTGTGTGTATTTGTTGTTGTTGTAGTTGTAGTTGACTATGAGTATTTTGATACAATGACAATTGGCGCGTTCTATACTGAAATGAAGAGAAGCATATTTTATCTCCACACTTGTATGTATGTATATGTGTAAATATTTGGAGCAGCAATACGTACCGAGCGTGTGAGCCGCGTAAAACTTGATATCGCTTAAACAATGTTAAAACTGAATAATATTTCGAGTGCAACCTGAAATTAATAACAAAATGTCACGTTAAATTGAGAGAGCATTTATTTCAAATGAAACACAAGCAATAAAAAACAACAAAAAAGGTCACAATGATTCATCGCAATATTTATTGCACGCTCACACAACACGCACAGCGCTAATTAAGTGTAATTAGCAGCTACCTAAGTTAGTATTCGCAAAAAGTAAGGGTATGCAAAAGTCGGCATTTCGTTCGTTGCATTCAATTTAAATATTTTTGTATTATGCTATGTGCACTTTTCCATGGGATTACGCCATGTTTGCCAACTCTCTCGCGCATCGTTCTCACTCACTCACACTCTCTATCTCCCTCTCGTGCACTCGTTCTCACTCACTCTTGGAATGCGCTTGCCGCTCTCAAGTTCTGATTGCGACGTAAGTATGTGTATGTATGTGAGTCAGACAGTGGGAGAAACCAAAACACAAAACAAAAAACAAAAACAAACCCGGCGCGACAGACGACGACAGCGACGACAGCATGCAAGCAGCAGCAGGTTAAATATTGAGTGACGCGCTGACTTCTTCAGCGTATCGGCAGTGGGAGGCAAACGACGAACACACGTCCGACGTTCATGAGCTGCGAATCGAGTATGCTTCACAAACTAACTTCGATAGTAGGCAAAAAACGCTTACATCTGAGTATTGCCTGCGCCTTAATACACACACACACGTTCACCTATACACACATACACAGATGTGCGTATGTGTGAGTGTATGTTTGGGCATGTGGTCAAAATTGGAGCCTATGCAAGCGTCTAACCTGTGTGTGACTAACGAATCGTTTTGACCTTGTCGACGCTCGCCAGCCAACAGCAACAGCAACAACAATGAGAACAACCGCAGTAATCATAATAATAATAATAATGAGCATGCCAACAACTTTATGCCCCTCGCAACATGTGGCCAACATTAGCCACGCCCGCCACATTACCGGTTTTGTTGCAGAGCTCCTCGAGTTGCGACTTTAATTTTTTTTTAATCTGTTCGTTTTACACATAATTTATATACTAAGCACATATGTACATACTATGTATTTTGAATCTCGCGCAACAGTCAGCTCGTGTCACGACAGCAATTGTCAGTGGAGCGTAGAACAATCAACAGGTTACAGCATTCTCATTAATAATGGTGCTTGAAATTTGGCACTATGCTCGTGTCACGACACGCGTTCAGCTTCGCAGCATTCGGCCATCACAAAACAACAACAATACAATATTGGGCAACAGGTTACAAAGCAAGAACAAAAAACCAACTTACGAAAATGTTGAGACGCGATTTTAACACCAAATGCACAACCAGTTGTTAGCAGCAAGCAATTTGCAGAGCAATTGAAAGCAATTGCCCCTACATTAACCGGATCTTTTTTGCTTATACCGCAAAATTAAAAAAAAAACACAAATTTCAAGTTATAATTATTTATAGCGCAACGATATCAATGAACAAGCAAAACAATTAGCTAGATTGAAGATACACTTTACAAAAAAAAAAAATACAGCAACTTGTTGAGTTTCTTTTTACCAAATTAACTAGGACACGGACAGCTGAACTTCACAGTGCTGACTACACATACATATGCACACACCAACTACACACTTACACATCTACGCGGCACTTGAATAAACAAACACACAATACATATGTCGAAGTGCCTTAAGCTTGTTCGCCCGACTATCGGCCACTTATTGTTCGTATTGACTAACTGCTGTTTTATTTTTTTTTACTTGCTTTAGCTATGGGTTGTGCATTCGCTAGCACGTCGCTGATAAGGCGGCTTATTGGCATATGGAAATGTGGAATTCTCATAAGTCAATGAAATTGATACATGAACGCACACACACACACACACGCGCGCGTACACATTCCATTAACTAGGCATATTTGTTATATTTCAAAAACTGCAGCTTACTTACATTGTTGCACTCTAGTATTTAGCTGCTTTTTTAATTTTGACAAATGTATTATTATTCTGCCGCCGGCATTGTTTATTTACAACATTTTTGTAGCGTGACCGCAAGTTGAATTTCAAAATATACCGGCAAAGCTCATATAATATACCACTAAGGGTCTAAACATTAATCGATTTGTGTAAGTTGACAGCGATAGTTTACATTGCACTGTTAAACGTGTCTGTTAAGTTGACGCCTGTTGGGTATGTTACGCTTAACAGCATTTACAGTAAGCGAAAAATACCACCAGATGTCGCCGCTGTTGCACTGATTCTAGGCGCCAAAATTTAAATAGCAAAATAAATAAACAATACAATGCATGCAGTTGTGTTAAAAATAATTAAATTGTATAGTCGCATAAATTGTGGGACAGGGTCAGTGGGACGGATCTGCTGAGCTACATTTAAACGCAAAATACAAATGTGTGCTCGTGGCATTTTAATTTTGTCTAATTGTTATTATTATTATTGTTGTTAATTGATAATTTTATGGGTATAGTTATTTGCTGCTGTATATGTATATATTCATATATATAGATTCTAAAGGTCAGCATGTGCTTTAGAGCTTTACTATATTGATTCAATTAATAACTGATTAATGATAGCGATAGAATATACAAATACTATGCATAATACATTCTAATCTATGTACAATGTATATATTTATAGGTATTTGTTGATATTATATATTTATAATATGTTGTTGTTTGTTTACAGCCGCGGATTCCACGCGCCAATCAAGTGATTGCCGTGTGCCGATTACACATGTTGACTTCTGCTATTTCCAATTCGAATTTCATGACAACTGCACAACCGCCGCAAGTTCAAAGGTCACAGCACACGCTCGACCGACTTCTTAACACACCATAATGACGACGAGTGCAACGGCCAACGATTTATTTTTTTTTCTTTTTGGGTGCGTGGCCAAGGTCATCTCGTCCAGACAGTGCGACGTCCTCAATAGTTCAAGTGCCTAATTCTCACAGTTTCCAAATCACAATTTACCTCAAACTCGCTCTCTTCCTCCTGTTCTCTCTCTCTCCAAAGCTCACACTGCTGCTAGAAGTTAACGAAACGAGCCCCGCAAACTTTCGTCGCATTTTGTTGTTGCTGTTCTTTTTTTTGTTATGTGTGTGCCAAACATTGACCTTGACGAAGGCGAAGGCCTTTGAACGTTCGTCGCACTGTGGCACCTTCTCAATTAAATGCAAGCTTCACTCAATTTCATATCATATTCCAAATCACATTTATTTAGCATACAGCTGACTTAATTTTGGAGAGTCGCCAAATTATTATTACTTGGTGTTCAAATTAATATATCTTATATAATATCTTATACTAAACAATTAATCAATTTACTAATCTAAATTTAAAAGTTCGACGCACAGCTTTACAGGACGTTTCATAATATTGCAGTGCTGTCCATGCACTTTGGCACCACTGTGCAAAAGGGCCGGCCGTTTGCAGTGCATTGGCATCTCAGCACCGAGAGTCAGTTCACAGTTCGGTGTGCCCTTGCAATTGGGCTCTCGGTCCACCAAAAGCTCAACTCGCTAGTTACGTGTGTGCGCGTGTGTTTGTGTGGGTGTGACAAGAACGGAATGTGTGTCTATGGCCGCTGGTGACGCTCGGTTAAGGTCGGTCAGCAGCCGCAGTCGCTGCTGCCGTCGGCGTCGGCGTCGTCGTCGCTGTTAAAGAAGGAGTCGCAATGCCATCGATGGTGCGATGTCAACGACGCGACGACTCGACTGATGCCGTTAAAGCTCCTGCTATTGTTGTTGTTGCTGGCGTTGTTGGTGTTGTCGTGGTTGTGGTTGTCAGAGGTCAACGTGGTCGCTGCTCAGTTTATTGACACTCGCGATAATTTCGCGAATTTCAAATTCGCTCGTCTCTCTTCAGTATTTAATTGTTTTGCCGAGGCAAAAGAAACAATAATTTGCATGAGCTGAGAAATGTTATAAGTTGTATTGTGGTTACTATCATAGTTATGAATGTATCGAAGTGTAGTGCGACGTGTTTACATTAGGCTGAGCAACTTGAAGAATATGTAGGTGAACTCCTCCTCATTTTCATCCCCACCGTCCTCGGCGTCCTCATCTTCAGTAGCATCAGGAGACTCGTCACCCGAATCATTCTCCGGGTTAAGATTGTAGACAATGTGTTCGCCGTTTAAGGTGAAAACCACGGAGTCATCGAACACATCGATATCAACATCAATATTTATAATCTCCTCATCATCATCCGGATCCTGCTCTAAATGCTGCCCCTGCCCTAGCTCCATGGGAGCGTTGTCATCATCGCTGGGATTTGGAGCTGAAAGCGAGCGCGACTTGCTGGTAGATCTACATCTATTACATCCCCCGTTGGATACAAAAACTCACCAGACATTCTTAATAAGTATTTCGAACGTTATTTTTGCTTGACATACGGTTTTGGAGATTTGTTTTTAGAAAGAATTTAATTTTCTCAACCTTTTCAGAGCAGACAACGTGTCTATTAGTTTTTTTTTTTTGTTTAGCCTTACATAAGCCAGCTGTTCCTAGAGATGGCACTGTACTAATTGTCGATAATTCGAAACTCGTCAATTGAAGAAATGCTTAAACAAGGAGGCTTCGGCTTAACCTCATCAAATATCGCTCAATAAGGAAGCTCTGGCATTGCTGTAAGTAAATATCGACGGTCTTAAGGAGCCCCACCAAGCAGTGAACAAATCGTATAAGAAATTCCAAGAATATTTAAACTTTTATTTAATATTTAAATAATTAAACAACATTTGTTAAACTATACATAGTGCTTCATTTGAGCAAAAACTGAAACTGATCTTAAGGGAGGATAACTTTTTGTTAACATTGGTGTTTAGCTAAAATGCAACAATTTCATCTAAAAATTGACACAACCTTGAATAGAAGTGGAATTACCTGAAAGGTAATGTTGTAAGCAAAAGGTTATTTGAAGCTCTGCAAATAGTGTGACCAGACTTTTCGCGAAAGAGACGCAGTTGGAAGTTGGAAAGCAAAGTTCAGTTGCAGTTGCAATATGCATGTTTGTTATTTGTTTACATTTTGTGCTGTTGTGATGGCGAGTGTCTGGCTGGGGACTGGACTGGAATGGACTGGATTGGTGAGTGGACTCTCATCTAGGCCTGGCCTGGCCTGGTATCGCACCCTGCGCACGCTTCTGGGTCAATAATCTGCGTCTGAGTCTGCGTTGCACTGGCGCCCATTTGTCGCGCATGTCAATCAATGAAGATCCAATTTTAGCACAAGTAAACAATATTTGCACGCTCTCGTCCAAGCCGAAGTCGAGACGAAGCGAGGCGAGGCGAGCCGAATCATCATCATCAACATCATTGTAGACTCAACTGGGGTAGCCGCCCACAAGCCGCCCGCGACCTTATCAGCATGTCCTCTCGCTTACTCACACTCTCTCTCTCGCTTGCAGTCTTCTTTCTTTGTCGCCGCATCTCCTATCTGTGACAGCTGGACTGACGTTCTGCTACTCGAAAGGAAAGTTTTGTGCCATTTATCGAATTTATCGAATAATTCGATCAATTGCACACCAAGTATTTGGGTCAGAATTAACAGCAATTGAGTAAGCTGCACGCTACCAAAAGCTTTATGAGCGCAACTTTGACCTCAATTACAGGCAGATCACTAGCAAATTGCAAAAGCTTCCCAAAAGGCAAAAATAAAATAACAAAAGCTATCATTAAGTCTTGCTCATCATCGGACTAGACTTTGCACCGTATTGCGTACACAATGCAGCTCATCCAACCCCCACCCACCCACAAAAATGCCTTAGCCCAACCCACGCTTATCTCTAAAACACACACACGCACACACACAGCGAAACGAAATGAAATGAAATGCGAGAGAGGCTGAGGCTGCGAGGAGCGCGCGCTCTCTCTTTCTCCATCTATCTCGCTCTTGCACTGACAGATTGTGCTAAAAATAGGGGGGTCTAATGATTGGACGCGCGCGCGCGCGCTGTTGTTATTATTATTCATTTTAATGGAAACTAGATCACGTTGAATTCACGTTGCCGTTGTTTACGTTCTCACTGGCGTTACGCCCACCAGGCTGCGCGTTGCAGTTGTTGTTGTCGTTGTCGCTGTTGTCGTTTCCGTTTTTCGTTCACGGCTGGCTGCAGCAAACAACAACAACAGCAACAACAGCTGTAGTCCAAGCAACCAAAACATCAACAACATGTCTTATCAGACGAAGCGCACAGCGTTAACATTATCAGAGTAGCACTCACACGCTTACACACAACGCGTATATTTATATGTTCCTATGTTCATAAGTGTGTGTGAGCGCGTAATAGACGATCCACAACAAGCCAAGGACCCGACTTCTAAATACAATACACAGACTCCACAATATAAATACCAACACGCACACATACATACCACAGTCCGTACGAAGACGAAATCAGCAAACGATCTTGACTTCATTTTGTTGCCAGTTTTAGGCTAGGCGTTATTTAGTTGAAGCATTGAGGGAAACCCCGTTTTACACACAAAACAAATAATAATAATAATAACAAATCGACAACAACAGAAACACTGATAAGGCGCCTATCAGCTATGACTTGAATTGTTTTTAATAATAACATGCAAATATGTGTGAATGAGTGTACAAAAAATATGTGCACTTATCGATAACAGTGTCGATAGCACCTATTGTCGCATAGCAGACTTGTCTCTTTTATCGGCTGCTAATTGCTGTCGATTGCATTTCAAAAGACGAAGAATAACAGGCACACATACATATGAGAAATTATGACAATCAGAGTGCACAGGTTACAAAGCGACTATTAGTGAGAGTGCGAGATCGTAAATACGTCTGCGTGTGTGTGAGAGCAAGTGAGGGCGATGCTATTGTCGTGCACTGATGGATTCACTCTAGTTGTTGTTTCTTTTTGTTTGCATTGTTGCTTGTCGTTTACTCAAACAGATAACATACATATACAATAAGTACATACCCATATGAAATGCACTTGCTTTCGCTATATGCGCCTGTGTACTTTGTTCAACAGCAAATATTATTATTAATATTGTCATTGTTATAGTTATTAATGCTGAATACAGTGCGCACGAGAGTGTGTATTTGTGTGTGTGTGTGTGTGTGTGTAGCAACAGTGAAAACTCGTTGAATTTTGTGTTTAATGAACAGCGGCCGATGATGGTAATATATGAAAGGTACGCAAAATTGCATTTGTAAAATTTTTTACTATTTCTTTTGTTAGTTAATGAATTTAACATTTTAATGGAATTCTTTTTTTACCCGTTTCTACTTTGCAATTAATTGCCGTATCGTGCACACAAATATTCGTGTCAAATCTGGCAGCGCTGTAACAGTTTTAAAGATGGCGGCACTGCAATGCGTCTTCAATGGGTAAAGCTGAAGAAAGCTTAACGTTTTCATAAGCTTGGGCACAGTGTGCTTGCAAGTATGTATTAAGCTTACAAGCATTGCCTATGCGTGTGTGCGTGTGAATGTGTGATCTTTTCAGATCGACTTGCGAAAGCTTCGTACGGCACTTGCAGCACACTCTGAATTCTTTTTCAATTTGGCTGTGAAGCAACGAGCACCGCGTGCCCCAAACTGCAAGCATATAGAATCTCGCATTAACTGCAATAAAATGCAAATGTAACTCAAATCGAATTAAAAGAAAAAATTCACAAGTATAAAAACAAGATATCAAAGACAACGTATGTATATTGCATACAGGAAACGCCAGGCTTGCTAAACAAAACAACAGCAACAACAATAAGCAAGGCAAACACAACGAAAGCAAACCAATCAGACAACCCCACCAAACTGAACCCAAGAACCCGAACCCGACGACAGCCAACAACAACGTCAAATAAACAAACAAACTTCTTGCAAGTGCCTTGAGTGCGTATTCGTGTGCGTTTGTGTGTGTATGTGCCTGCGTGTAAATGAGATAAGAACAAGACGCCCAGCAGACGCAACAAACAGCTCAGCTCCAGTCTCCACTGTTGACGTCGTCGTCTGTCTGCATCTGTATCTGTGTCTGAGTCGAAATCGGAATCGGAGTCTAATTATAGCACATTGCTCGCTAAAAATACAATTCTGATGCCTGATGCCGTTGCCCAGCACAAACACTGGCAAACATATCAACAGGCAAGCCCAACTGATACCCACCAACTAAGCAACAAAAACATAAAGGGTGAGAGCAAACGCCCCAAGAGAGTGAGAGCGTAAGAGAGAGAGAGCACCCAAAGTGAGCGAGGTTTCAATTTCGTAATAAGCGAACGCACCGAACCGCAAACGAAGCACAGCTGAGACGACTGCTTTGATATTTACCGATTAACGATAGCGCACATTGAAGTCCGATACACAAAGCCGAAGCCGAAGCCGAAGCCGAAGCCGATGTTGAAGCCGATGTCGAAGGCGTGAGCGCAATTGCAACGTCGCAGGTCTTCATCGCAGTGAACCGATCATCGATTGGCGGGCTGATTGAACAGCCACAACCGGGTGCAAGGGCAATAGCAGAAACCGAAGAAAACAGCGAATGACGGGAACAAAAAGACAAACGATTGCAAAAATTCGCCCAGCTTAGTCAGCAAGCCGAAAACCAACCGACGCACCGCCCCCCTCCGCCCCCGTTGAGCGCTGCAACGTCACCGCCTGGCGCCCGCTTCGGCGATTGGACAGCCGAGAGAAGAAAGAGTGTACAAGTGCAGAGAGTGAGAGACAGTGTGCGTGTATGTGTGTATATGTGTGAGAGAGAGCGCGCGCGCAGCGCAGAGTTGACGATTGATCAACGGGCCCGAGCCTGATCATCAAAGCGCGTTCCAAATCCAAGTCAACCAGCCGCATCGTTAGGTCGTGCGCTCCGACCGTCATATTGTTGCCGTCGTCGTTGTTGTCTTAAGTCCTCGATCGTGTGTTCGTTCGAGCTTAGGATCCACACAGAACCCAACAAAAAAAATAAAAACAACAACAAATAATGCAACAAAATCGCCAAACATCGCGTGTGCCGAATAATAAAAATCGTCGAACACCAAAGACTCGCCCCCACGCCGTTCCCGACTCGCTTGTCTTTATCGTCACCATCATCGACACCAATTAGCTGCAGCCCGACCACATCTGGAACTACATACACACCCACAAACACAAACACAAACACACATATAGATATATTACCCGATCTATTATAATAAATTTTTTTTTATATTTTTGTTTGCACGTACCAAAACAATTTGTTATCCTTTTTTTTATCGTATTCGTAATCTATGCAAATTATATGTATATTTAATTTTTTTTTTTTAATTGTGACAATTTATTGTGATTTCTGAAACTGTGTGTGATTGCAAATGGACAACAAACCAAAAAGTTAATAACAATTAGCGCAAAACTCAAAAGAAAGTTCCTTTAAGCAACGTGATAAATTTAGAACCAAAAATCCCGGGCACAGCATTAACACTGAGCGATCGTCTGCCGGAGTCCCCTCCAACAACAAGCACCAATTCAAGGCATGCAACAGTAAGTCCCATCGATTATATAACCGATTATTTTTTATGATTTAACCTATTGCACATTGCATACTTCTGGCGTGTGCTCAATACATGTCAATGTCTGCGCTGTGCTTTCGAAAGTATGCTACATGAAAATGTATAGAATTCAGGCTGTCATCAAAGTTCGAAGAAACACAAAAATCTACTGAGGGTTAAACGAAAAAGATAGATTTATAGGTAGTTCTAAGAATGTAGCTAGCAACTTTCAACAAAACAACGTTATAGAATCTTTCAATCCTTTAAAATATACTATTAATATATCGCCCACTTCTTGACGACATTCCCGACAATCTCAATCATAGTCTTTCGAACCCAACTGAATTAATGTTGATCATAACAGGTACTGAGATATCAAAGACTGTGCTGCTTGATCAACTCATTAGACGCGCTCTCGGCTCAACCCAAAGTCACGTGGATGCAAAGCATATCGAAACGCGGCTTATCAGACAAGCCAAAAAAAACTCTCGACTTCGTGGAGTATTCAATCTGCATCTATATTTAGCTCGCGACTTTATCGGCGACCCATGTTGTTCTGTTTTTAATTTCTCCGAATCGGAGAATTCCCATGAAACGCTCTACCCAATGAATGCTCTATCTGACATTTCGCCACTCGTGACTTGAAACGTCAACACGCAAACACACATAGCATAGCTCGAATCGTTGATATGCTGTGAAACAAACAACATTGAACCACATACATACACCACACATATAGGCGAACTACACACACTACAGCCACTCAGCCTTTTCAGATGTTTATTGTAGCTCTTCCAGGGGGCAGCAATAATAACAACAACAGCGCCCGCAGAATAAACAAACAAACACTAAAGCACTTTTTGTTTTTGTCGATTTGTGGTCTTTATTAAATTCATGTTCCAAATGATAAGCTCGGGTTTATTTTTAAACATTGAAGTTTATGTAAATATTTCCTGGGCCGCGTCTTGAAGCGACGCGTGCGACGCAAACAAAAACAGCATCGGAAGCACACAATAATATTTGATATTGATAAGACGCATACGCCAGAGACATGCTGAGACAGCCAGATGCGAGATGGAGCCGTGGAGGGGCGGAGGGGGCTATGGAGGGGTGATGATTGTAAGGCGACAACAAACACCGACAGCTGTGTCCCCAAATTTGATAGCAATAGCTGGCATAGAAGCCGAGTTCTAGGTAGTGCTTAAGTTACTTTATCTATAGCCTAGACATTAACTTGACTGGCTTAATTGTTGCCTGCCTATATCGAATATATTCTCTATGCTTTATGCTCTTTGCAGATGATTTTCAAGCTGCCCGAATCTCGTGTGTTGGCGCTGCTTGCCACATTGGTGTGCGTGGCATTGAGCGTGTCCCAGGTGGCCGCCGTACCCGTCACCTTTGCACCCCCACAGAATGAGAGGCTGATCAAACTGTGCAGCGATAATCTGAACGATGCCATTCAGATGATATGCAACGGTCGCACACAGTCGCTCGACCAGCTCTATCGTAAGTCATTTCGATCTCGATTAACTCTCGGTGTGATTAATTGCCAATCGATCCATCATCGTCTTCGTCTTCGTCTTTGTTGCAGCTAACAGTTTTGGACCGTCGCGCGCGAAACGCTTCAGTCCCGGCCAGTTCTTACGCATTCCCCGCCAGGAAGGGTCCGTCCACACGTGCTGTTTGCATTCCTGCACTCGCGAAGACTTAAGACAGTTCTGTGCGCCCGATTAGGACACGCCACCGCATGACCCGCAGCGATTCGATGAGATGCGATGAGATTTAGCTACACTTTACCGCCTACCTACGCACTAGCCGCACACTACCTTCCTCACACATTCAGCTCCTGGCTCTTCCATAGAATCCTAACATATACACATATACATATATACATATATAGTAGCGCATATATCATTATATATAGTATATTGTATTTGTATGTATATGACATATGCCAAAGCGGCACTTATCCCACACTGCGCCCCGCACTACACTAAGTATATTGTACTAATTTAAGCTATGCACTAATAAAAATTTATACAATTATGAGAGCAATCCGAGTTGTGGTACGACCGCGACCGCCTCACAGATGGGAGGAGGTACGACCCACGCTTTTTTTGCACCCTACGTACAGGGTTTATTTATAGCGAGCGAGCGCAGACCATTAATGCAATCTATGCCACTTGATAAGTACTTGAGTTTTATCCAGTTTCGTTTAGTCTCATCTCTCAGTGTGACGCTGATTAACTCAGTTTCTCACCCACACACAGAGATCTTTCCCATACAGCTTGCTTCCTTTTTTTTTGTGAAGAGCTTTAGTCGGTTTACAAATTTCAGCTTTAAATAGATAAAAAAAAAAAAAACAACTGCAGCGAACTACAATTTGCAATAGTCAAGAGTTAAATGAAAGAAATTACTCAAAACATTCCTGCACTTAGGCTACTAAAACTATATAATATAAAATACAATGGAAGCATTCCTATAGAAAATGTAACCCGGTAAATTAAGATCATGTTGTGAAACAAGTTTCGATTTGAGCCTAATGAAAATGGGGGGAAAATGCTTAACAGATACCTTGTAATTTGATACAGTTGCCAAGTTTCGATTAAATGTCACTACAAAATAGCAAGAAAATACGAGAAACAACCACTGATATACCCTGTAATACTAAGCTGTACCAGTCAGAGCTCACATAATTTATTTATGATTTAATGCAGATTTTAGGTAGCTTAAGAAGATTCATTTTATTATGCCGCATGGCATTCGTTTGAAAGTCGCAGGGTATCTATGACGCAAGACGTACGAATATGGGCCTCAAAAATCCACTTGGCAGCATGCAGAGTCAAGTATTGAAATTGTAGTGTCCTTTAATACGGAATCCGAACCTCCGTCCCCTGCTTGCTCTGCAATCTATCTCCATTTCTGCTCTCCCTCGCTCGCTCGCTTGCACTGCCTGTTCATTAAAGTGCTTTAGCTTTTTAACCTACAAAAAAGTTGTTGTCGAGTGAGAGAGTGGGATACAGAGGGAGCGAGAGCGAGAGAGAGAGAGAGAGAACGGCATTTAACATCATTGCCATTTGGGATGGGGCGTTTGATGGGACGAGGGCGGTTTCAATCTATTCATAAAATACGCAACGTTGACCTTTTTTTTACAACGTGGCAGGGGTGGACGCTACCCCTCCTGCTCTCGCACTCGCACTCACACTCAAGCTCGCACACTTGTGTGCAGTGAAACCTTTGAGAAAGGACACTGGACATTGGACACCGTTGAATGGGGTCACATGACTGCAAATTATGTCACAGGCGGCAATTTCAGATGATTTTAATGATGGTGCAAATCAACTACGACACATGGGAGTTGACCCTCAACCCCCCAAAAACAACCGATATACATATGTATCGCACACACATTTTATGTTCTTCGTCCTGGCCGATGACTGGCTGTCAAACTGCATGCAGGCCCATAAGCTTCACTTCATAACAATGGATTCAAGGAAATCACAGAATTCCAACTGCAAGTGCATTTAATCGGTATCTAATTTAATCTAATTTCAAAGTGAAACTAGCGGCTGGGTTGAATACATTTGCTACTTTGTTATGTTCGCCTGGTATTTCAGATGATCCACGAGGTATATTTCTAGCAAATCGGGGATGTCGGGCAATAAAATAAATGTTGCCTACGATCAAGGCGCCGGCTTAATTAAATTTGGATCACGCTTACGTTGCTTTTGATTGTGTTTCTTCAGTTTTCTTTATTGTTCCTACCTCGCTTCTATATTTATTGACAACCGAAACACTTTATTCAAGAGTCAAAATATTTTTTATATGAGTTTCATGAAGTTATTTATAATTTGCAACTTTTCAGCGCTTTTTTCCATAACTGTTTAATATTAGAATTCTAGTTAAATCAACAGATAATTGTCCGACATTTGTTTTTATATCAAAATATGTGTTTTAATGCTTCTAAATCAGATGTTTTCGAACTGATGTGTGAACCATATTTGAGGGTGGCAATTGAAATTTGAACTCATCACTCAAAATCGTTTTCACGCACAGACACAGATGCACAGATGTTTATCTGTCTACTGGTGAAATTCGAATAATAATGGCTAATCTCTTCAAGTTACACATAGCACTCTGTGGCAGCCACGTTTGCATTCGTGCAACCAATTAAAATGCAACAATTGCTAATCATAAATACAGAAAATGTGAGAGCGACTCTGGCAATTGTCTTGAGAGTTGTCATACGAGAAATATGCGAAAATGTGCGCCTAGACCAGCGAGTGTTTCCCCCTCGCCGCCCCAACGCCCTGTGCCACTCACTCACCTCCCCTCCCCCCTGGTCTCTCTCTCTCTCGCTCTCTCTTCGCCGCGCTGTCGCCGGCTCTCGCTCTTCGTCGCATGTAAAGGATATACGGGCTGTAATAAGAGCGCACCCCAAATCATTTCGCAATACAAAGAAAGGGGGCGACTGACATGGTCGCCGTCTCCGTCTCCGTCTCTGTCGCCGTCTCCGTCTTTGTCCCCTTCTCCAGTGCCACGCAACAAAAGGACACACAAACACACACACACACACACTGGGAAACAAACAAAGACAGACAGCGAGCGATGTCTGTGTGTTTGCCTTGTCTTTGTGTTTATGCGGAAATTGCAACTGAGCTGACGGCAGCACTGGGGGGTTGAGTGGGCAGTTGTCCCTGTTGTCGACTGGAGTCGACTGGAGTCGCAGGAGTTGCGTTTGCAAGGAAGTAAGGACGGAAGGAGTACGACGAAGTTGTTTGCCTGGTGTCGAGAAGTTTGCGCTTATTCTTTTTAATGCCCTTTTGCCGAGGGTATTATAATGTTGTCACGCCGAGCGTAACACATTAATGCAACATATTCTTCATCCGCAACGTCCCCGTCTCCCTCCCTCTCTCTCTCTCTCTCTCTCTCTCTCTCTCTTGCCATTCATATGCTCTTGGCCGGCCAACAACTAGCTGCAAATTTGCGCTTTTCACAGTCCAAATCGTCGCTCGACACAATATCACCATCGACACCATCGACAATGAGTTCATAAAACAATTCGGTTGGTGTAACAAAACTTCGGCGTGTTGTAAATAATTTTGTTGTGTTTTCTATTTATACTTGTTTTCCCAAAGTCAGTCAAAGATAAAGATAAAGCTAGACAAACTGTGGAGCGGCAGGAGGCTGGGGAGGCAGCTCGCCTCGGTGTGGAAAGTGACATTGATGAAACGAGCCCATGAACATTAGCCAAATACTTGCAGAAATTTAGCACTACGTGAGTGAGTGAGCGCGCCACACCGAATCCAGACAGCCCACAACCCACACAACCCACACAGCCCTCGCTGCCCTCTAGCTCTACCCACAACCCAACCACTCCACCACCCACGCACACAAACACGCGCGCGTGGAGAGTTGGGGATGGCGCTGAAGCAACAGAAGTCGTACAAGGACAATTCCAAGCACCCCTCAGTCCACGCTCGCCTCGCCCTCGAGTTGAACCGAACCGAACCGTGCTGAACCGAAACCGACCCCATTCACAAAACAACAAGTAAGTGTGCGACTGTCGAGTGCGCTCGACTCTCAGATACCTGCTAGCTATTGTAGCAATAATAATAAAACAAAGCTCTACTATAAACATTATTTTAGATGGCCTGACTTTTCAGCTGAGAATTTAATGTATGTTAAATATTAAAGCAAAAGTTGTTGACCCTAACATGAGCTTCATCACGAATGTAGCATTGTTCAAAGAGTTCAAAAATATGTAAACTATATATTCATGTTCACTAATTTGCTTATTTTAAGACTAGATTCCCTCAAGTCCCTAAACTCTAATTTGCTGAGATCCAGTAGCTCACGCAGCCAGACAAATATACAGCGAGAGACTTCATTAAATTCTCTGCTTCCCATGGCCACCAAATGGTTATACCCGTCGTTTGTCTGGGTATTAAAAAAGAAGAAGTGACACTCCACAAAAGCATTTGGCAAACCGGCGACAACTGAGCGACTAACTTCAAAGCTTTACTGCTGGGCGTGGTCGCTGCCCGCCCCTTCCTGCCCCCAACACACACACACACACACACACACACACATTGAGTAAGTGTGTCGCAGTGTTTGTCGTTGTTTCCTCTGCTTGGCGCACTCCGCTCAGACATTTGATTTGATTTGAATATGATGTGCGAGAGATTTCAATTTCCTATGATTAATTCTATGGCAACCAACGCGTTAATCGGATGTGCGACATGCCACAATTTCGATATCTATCTAATGCTCGCTTCATTCAATCCGTTTCAGTCATTTTCCCAGCATTATTAATAGAAATGTGCGCATAGTTTGCTGCCCTTAGTGGCCATATGCGAATCCTAATCAAAGTTAACCACTCTATACGTGTTGTAAATAAGATAATACATAATAATATACAACTTACCCTTCACTGCGCCTTTGAGGTAACTGCAAGATACAAAAGTTTGCATTAAAATCAACATTTAAACTAGCTTAGAACAAGATTAGCAAGCATTTAAGACTAATGATAGAGTAGTCGAAGTGGTTGGCTTCGGTGGCGCGAGAAAACCATATAAAAATCTCAATTTACCAGCAAAACTGATAGCATATTATGCAATCACATTGAGTTCTCTCATTATTATTTGCCAATTAATTAGGGGGTTTACTTTTGTTGCTTCCCTTCGTCGCCGCAGTGTTATCGATAACATTCAGTGTTACCGCTACCCCTTTTGCGAGCGAGTCCCGTAATAAGTCCCGCGGCTACCGCAAGCCAAACCCAAACAAGCCAACAAAAAGCCAGCATAATGAAATGCTAGCTGGAATTATCACGCCCAACCTCACAACTTCTGCGTGCCCTCAAAACACACACACACAACACCCCGCTGCCTCGCTGCCTCCCCCTTGGCTTTTGTGTCAGCTTCTTCTTGCTTCCATTGCTGCCCACCTGCGCTGCAAAACAGAGGCTGTGAAAGCTTTGACTTTAACTGTCCCAGCTGTTTTCATTTATTTCATTTTTTTAGTGCGGTTTTCGTTATACCCTGCAGTGTGGCACAGCGGATGGCAGGGCATGAATGACCTAATTTATGGTATAATACCAGACACTACTCTTTTATCTGTGTGCGAAAATATACTGTCTAGCAACAACTTGCACGCCATTAGAAAATATACTCACTATACAAAATACTACACTTTAATACACATACTTTCTATTAATTATATACGCACATTTACTACTCTTTTCACACGCATGCACACTGAACTACTCCGCTTTTGCATGCCGATTAATTAAGTACGCTTTTGGCTGCAAACGCACGAATTACGAATTTAGAAACGTCACGTGGCGACAAAATAAAATGCAAGGTATCTCTCGGTTCTCGGTGGAGGAGTAGGGGCGGAGGAGCCTTGTTTGTCCCATAGGCAATTGGACTTGTTTCGTTTAGTTTTGGTTTTTATTTTGTTTGGTTTAATAAGACTGTTTAACAAGAGGCGAAAGAAAGAAACATATACACAAATGACCCTCAGATGCCGCAACGTGTTTAGCGGCGGCAGCGCAGTCGGCAATCGGCAGTCGGCAGTCGGCAGACGGCAGCCAAAGAGCAGCAACAATAACAACAAGACGAGCAGGTAGACAAACAGACGGACAAAGACAGAGCAAGCAAAAGCAAAGCAAGGCAAGGCAACGACGACAACAACAACAACAATGGCTCGCCACAAACACAAACCGTTTCAAACCGGTTCAGCGCGTCGCTGCTTTCGTCGATGTCGACGTCGGCGTCGCTTTGCCTCGTGTGCGCCTCTTATGTGAATGTGTGCGTGAGTGTGTGTGTGTGTGTGTTTGTGTGAGCTTAGGCAATACGCCTGTGTTTCGATTTCTGTCTGGCTGCCTGCCTGCGTGTGTGTGTGTGTTTGTGTGTGTGTCTGCGATTGTGTTGCTGTGTGTTGCTCCTCTTCGAACCGTCTGCTGTGAACCGCTCTCTTTGAAACGCGCTCATTGCAGAATTGCGAGCGATGAGCGCAGCGCCCGAACCGAATGCGTGCGAGCGAGCGAGCGCTATAAGCTGCGAGGCTAACTGTGATTGCGATTGCCTGGCACCGGTTCATAAATTGGTTTCTGCTCTGGTTTTTTGCTGTTGCTATTGCTGTTTGCTGTTGTTGTTTTTCGTTTCGTTTCTTTTTATTTTATTTTTTTTTTGTGTGTGTTTTTGTTGTTACGCTCGCTCTGACTGAATCGCTCTCTCTCGTTCGCTCAACTGGTACGGCTGGTGCGGTGCGTCTCTGTTGTTCAGTAAACGAACGATACTCAAATACGACGCACGCTTTGCTCTTGTTCCAACCAGTTGTTGTTGTTGTTGTCGTTGGCGTTGTTGATGTCGTTGTTATTGTTATTATTGTTGTTGTTATTCACATTATTGTTATTAGTATTATTTGTTTGTTATTGAACGTATTCAATTTTTCGATTTCGATTTGGTTTCGGGTTCGGTTAATCGCTGGTCGGTGGTCGGTGGTCGTCGTCAAGATGTCGCTGCGCAAGTATAAGAATCCCGTTAACAATCATTTCATCTATAACGATGACATACGCAAGAGCACATGCAAAATCTGCTATTTCGATATGGCCGGTCGGCACTCGGAGAACCTGATGCGACATCTCAAGCGCAAACACCCGGCCACGTACGCCGAGGTGATGATCGAAAGGCAACGCCGTCGATCCGCCAATCCGCCGCATCAAACCGGTTCAAAGTCAACCGATTCGACAACGGCGGCGGCGGCAGCAGCAGCAGCAACAACAACAACAACAACGGCGACTTCCACGGCAGCCGGTGGTCCGTTGTCATCTATGTTCAAATTCGAAACGGAACCGCATAAATTGTTCATCAAAACGGTAAGTGTGAGAGCGACAGAGAGCGAGAACCGTTCTCTCTCGCTTTCGAGGTTATGTTCCACATTCGTCGAGCCTTATCAGCTAATGCTGTATGATTCTAAATTTTTCTTATTTTTGTATAGGAAAAATTGGCATTCCGCCTTGATGAACCTGGCCAGCAGCAGCAACAGGTAACAACTAACAGACCGGTTAATTAAGCCATTACCATAACTAACTGATCCGACAAACAATTATAGCTCAGGTTTATGGCTCAATGCAAACGACTTTTTCAAGATCTTAAGAACCCTTTTGCGTTTTCTACACATATACTTCGCAAAGCTAAAACACTTTTTCAACTCACTATTATATAATTTTACAGTAAATCTGTTTACTATTAGATATTCATTTATTTGCATTTGCACGCCACAAAATATTTCCCAGGCAACTGTGAAATTGAAGACCAAAAAAGTAAATAATTAAAATAAAAAAAAACGAAAAACATTTCTGCACTTAATAAATAAAAAAAGAAAAACAGAAAAGAATAATAAAATAACATCCCCTAAATGCATCATTATAGATGCACAAAAGCAACCCCGCTGAACTGATTTTTTGAGCCCATTTGCTCACTACAAATTAAAATCAGATTACCCTTAACAGCAATCTGAAATCGTGCCCCGGGAATTCCCATAACGCTGGCTTTATCTCGATCGGAAACTCTCTCTCTCTCTCTCTCTCTCTCTCTTGCTGTTCACTCGACAATTAATCACTAACCAAATGCTTGCAGATGCCCATGTCGGAGACCTGTTCGAATGAGTTCGATGACGAGGACGGCGACGGCGACGGCGATGGGGACGGCGACGAGGCGACGACGCCCAACGGACAATTCGAGAGCGTCTTTCTGGCCAAAACCGAGCTGCGCGACAGCCAGCTGAACGACTCCTGCGAATCGATCACGTACCAGGACAGCCATCTGGAGGAGAACGCGTTCATCATCACCAATTTGGCGCAACAACAGAGCTGCAACAGCACAGGGGCCAACACCTCCTCGTCCAGCGGCGCAACGCTTCCGCTGGCGCTGGCGGCCAGCAGCAACGCCACCAACTCATCCTCGGTATCCTCGGCGGCAGCTGCACCGATGACGGCGACGTCGATGGCGACGCCGATGGCGACAACGTTGCCCAGCTCGAATGGTGCGATGGCGTTGGGTAGCTGCCCCAATCCGGACGATGCGTTCTTTCTGCAGTATCTGGGCAGCAAGTTCAGCAAGTACTCGTCGACCACCAGGAACACGGTGCAGTTTCACATAAATCGCATACTCTACAAGGCCGACATGGGCTGCTATGAAACGGCCGATGTCTCCAAGCTCTCCGACACGGACATCTAAATCTTAGGCTACGTTTTAATTTTAATTTTAGTGTATATACGTCTAATAAAACTAAAAAAAAAAAAAACAACGTCATGTGTTAAAGCTGAGGAAATATAATTAAGCTAGACAGAGGAACCCTGAAGGTCGCTCTAAGCGGATTTAAATATGCACATATATTGTTTTTTATGTGTCAGTCACACTTTAAAGCAGCCCCTGAACACTCGGCTCGTCTGTTCCCCAGACATGTTGGCATGCCAATTAATCTGTTAGTTCCTAAGCTATTTACACCCAACTTGCTCACAAAATTTATGTACATATAGACAAATTGGTCGAACTTGGAACTTGGAATGGGAAATTGGAAAAAATCAATTAAAAAATCCGCATGTACTACAAAGAACTTGGTTACTTAGCATTTGTATATTTGCTGTTTTGTTATATTCCTATGATACTTCAGTAAAATTAGCTTTTAACTTACGCTAAGTTCAAGAGCTTCTTGCTTAAACGATGTAGGTTGGCAAATCAATAATTATGTTGTATCTTTTGCACTTTAGAAAGTTACATTTATGTTGAAATATTATAGACTGCTTTAGGAAATCAAAATGTAACACAAAGAACTATTCTATACTTCAGTAAAACTCCTCTATATTCGACGATAGCTTGCATAAGAAAAGCAGATTTTGTTGGTTGGCAAATCAATAATTATATTGTATCTTTTGCACTTTAGAAAGTTACATTTATGTTGAAATATTATAGACTGCTTTAGCTGTCTTAGAAAATCAAAATGTAACACAAAGAACTATTTTATACTTCAGTAAAACTCCTCTAAATTCGACGATAGCTTGCATAAGAAAAGCAGATTTTGTTGGATGGCAAATCAATAATTATGTTGTATCTTTTAGACTTTAGAAAGTTACATTTATGTTGAACTATTCTCGACTGCTTTAGTTGTCTTAGGAAATCAAAATGTAACACAAAGAACTATTTTATACTTCAGCCAAATTAGCTTAAATTTAACTACTCTATATTCAACGATAGCTTGCATAAGAAAAGCAGATTTTGTTGGTTGGCAAATCAATAGTTATAACTTTAGAAACTGCGATTTTCACAGCATTACTCGATGCTGCTTAAGTTGTCGCAGGAAATACAGAAGTCTTTTATGTTATATATATATTATATAGACTGCAAATCAGGCATATTACGGTTGTAAGCAATTATTTATTAACAACAGCTTACTGCTCATAGCCATGTTTGTTGTTCTATCGTCTCAAAATTACCTTTTGCTCTGTGCTTGCCAAAAAATCGTAGACAATGGCAAGCTCAGCGCTAGAGCAGAGTGTGAGGAGGGGGGAAAGGGGCGGTAGGGTGCAAAATGTTTGCTTTCCATCATCTTTCAGCAGACATCAATGAAAATTGCGCGTTTAATTGAAAACTAGCTGGGATTAGGGCATGTGGCATGTGGCAGCATTCGTGTGGCGTGTGTGGCATGTGTGGGTCTCTGTGGGACAGCTTAACTGATAATTGTTCGATGGGTTACAATGCGGCACTAAATTCAACCCTCCGACCCCTCAGAGGGTGGCGCTGTTCAACAAAAGGCGTGGCACGAGAAGCGCTGTGTGGCAAAAGGCGCAAAGAAAAGAGCCAGCAAGTTGTGGCGGCGTCGCCGTGTGTGTGTATGTGTGTGTGTGTGTATACAAGTCAAACACACACACACACACACAGAGACACAGACAGAGATGTAGAGACACAACCACCGTCTGGCTTCGGCAACGTTTAGGGCTTCGGCTTCGGCTTCTTTGGCTGCCTTTCCTGCGAAATATCTGAACCTGCGCTCGCCTCTGTCTGTGTGTGTGTGTGTGTGTGTGTATCTGTGTGTGTGTGTGGCGTTGTCATAGGGGCTGCCCTGCCATGTTAACCCCTCGACTCGGGTTTGTGCCTCAAACTGTGCCTCAGCCGCAGCTTCAGCTTCGTTCTTGGCGGTTATTAAAGGTTCATTATCAAATATGTCGGATGTGCGTCGAGTAGCTGCGGCATGCTGCATGCTGCATGCGGCATGGGGCATGGAGCATCAATGGCAGCAGTGCCAGAGCGAGAGCAGTTGCAGTGCAAACAGAAAAACAAAGAAAAAAAACGAAGACAAAAACAAAAACATACCAAAGCAGTTTACTTAGCTGCATTTCGGCTCACACACCTGCCGTCTTTTGTGCTCGCTCTTGTTGTTGTGCCACACACACACACACAGATACACACACACTCTCAGCGAGCATTTAGTGTGTGTGTGATACGCACAACCCCGGCGAGGAGGCCAATGCACTGGAGCACTGAACCTTTTGCCCAGCTCAACGGCAGCAGCATCGTGTTGATATGTTGATGCTCCACTTGCGGTGCCAACTGCCACTGCTGCCGCTCGATGGGGCACTTAACACTAGGGCGCAAGTAGTGCCCGATTACATGCACTGAGCTGTGTGCGTCAACAGTTTGGGGAGATGGTGAAACGATTTTAAATTAACTTTAATACTCTGGCTGCTTCTCGCATCCTGGCCCAAATTGTAGTAATATTATTTGTAATCATAAATGCAAATAATAAAAACCATAGAAATACAAATCAATCACAATATTATGCAGCTCACTAATTGATAAAGTACTGACTAATAATTTTAGTTATTATTGATATTATAAAACCCAACTGCAAATATTTGTATTATTATAACATATTACATATTTCTACGCCTGAAACATTTAACATCTTTTTGTCTGCTACTTCAATCTTCGAATATATATTTCTCAGTTGCAAAGATACTTTTTTTACTTTAGCAAAATGTAAATTTTTAAAAGCAAAGTAATTGCCATTATTATTAAATATTTCATTGAACAAAATATGTAAACAAATGTGGCATAGATTAAAAGGCAAAACAAATTAGAAATAATTATATTTCCATTAAGCGACAATTGCAGCAGATTTAGATTTTTAATCTCTAAAGTGGCTCTGCGAAGTATATCGATGATAAACGGGTTTATTTTTGCGATTTGTTTGCACTTTTGTCAAATCGGATAATAAAAAGGGATTAAACGCAGTTCAATGAAAGGTTATATAGTCTGTCTATAATAATAGTGTGCGAAGCATGCCACAATTATGTGATACGAGCGTTGATATTGAACTTGATTTCGAAATCTTAAACTGGTTTCACCGAGCAGCTCTCTTATCGCCGGATTAAGCAATTCACTGGTGCAGGAGAAGAGAACGTGGATGTGGAAATGAAATGTAGTGTGGAAGTTTATCTCGAGTGTGGTAAGGGTTGCTCGCTTGCCGCGGCGTTGCGAACATATGTTTGGCGGGACAACAGAGCCTTTTAATCCGTAGCGAGGGCGCGATAAGAGACGAGAAGCAGAGATAGAGAGTGAGAGCGAGAGAGAGAGAGGAAGAGGGAGAGAGTGACGACGATTGTGCTGATTGATTTGCGTTACGCTTAGCTTAGGGGGGAGGCGAAGAACGGGACTGTGAGGGGCGGGGTGGGGCGGTGCCGTTGGCCAGTGATATGCAGTTGTTGTGGAATATGCGAATGAAATGGAAATGGAACTCTATTACAGTTGCAGTTATTCAATACATGCAAACTAGACGAACGTGCGTGTGTGTGAGTGTCCCCGCATCTGTAGCTAAAAATGTAAGCACGTTTCGGCACAAGGCGAACAACAGAGGGATGTGCACAAACTCACACACACACAGGCACACGCACACGCACACACTCAACACACACGCATGCCAGGCAGTCAACGAAACATAGGTCGAGAGGAGGTATACGAAATGTCGCCTGACATTTGTTCCCTCTGCTTTCCATGTAATTCGCTTTAGTTTCTTTTTTTTTTCTCCACTCCGTCTTTTCATTTTTTTTTTTTTTTGTGTAAATAAAATAGATGAAAATCAATTTGACGTGTCTTGAATTCTGTTTAAGGTTTAAAGAACTCGTTTTACAGCAACAACAACGTCAGCAGCAACAGCAGCAGGCAGCAGGCAGCAAGAACACAAGGCAAACGAACGAACAACCGACGAACGATGAGTTCGTCGTCGACGTCGACGTCGACGCCAACTTCGGCGCTGTCGGCAGGCAGGCAGAGTTGGAGACGCGACGCAGGCGACAGCAAGCAGGGCAATAAGCAGCCAGAGCGAGAGACAGGCGAAATGAAAAAGAAAGAAAGAAGCACAACAACAACGAAAAAATAAAATGCAAAGTGTAAGTGTGGGGAGAGCAACAGCGGCGACGGCGTGTGGGCCGATGATGATGATGATGGGGTGGTGAGACAAGGAGCGGACCAAAGTGGTGAGTAGAGCAGTGTATGGAGAGCAAACACACACACACACACACAAACACACACATATGCTTTTGCTTTTGCTTATGCTGTGTGTACGTGTGTTCCGAATGCTGGCGACAAACATTTTTGATGAATAAAAGTCAAAATATGAGATTTACCTTGCCTTAAGGGATGGCTGACGATGGCTAGCACAGCAAAGCAAAGCAGAAGGAGAAGGAGAAGGTATGTAAGTGTAGTAGAGTTTTCGAGTGTGTGACGTGGAGTGGGAGAGGAGGTGGGGAGCGGGAGTGCGAAGCGCAGGGGTTACGGCATTTAATAATTACATCAATCTTTTTACCATTTAAATGGAATAACAAATGTGCGTGTATGTGTGTGTGTGACATGAAAAGCGGAGCACATACAATTGTTAACAGCGCACATATGGATCTATGTGTGAGTAGGGGTATTCATTACACGCACACACGCACACACAGCCATCGACACACACACACACACACACACATGTACTTGAGGCTTGTTTAGGAAACGTGTGGGAATAAAAATGAAAGCACGAGGATTCCGGGGGCAGCATATTGTAATTGAATGCTTCTTGCCAACTAGATCAATTCATTTTGTATTTTTATTTTCACTTTTCGTTTATTTTATTGCTCTGTGCTCATGTTATTTAACAAATTTCAAATCATGTTCAATTCATTTTTATTGTACTCACATTACATATGTTGTATATTGTATTTTTTTCTGCACTATTTTATTGTTATTTTTTTTAGTGGTATTTAGGAAATTTGTTATAAATTTTGTTTGCCCGATTTTTACTTATCGTTACAGAGTTTTTATAAGTTTTAGTTTGTTGAAATCATTTCAATTGAATTTTTCGTCTTGTTGGGTAATCTACATTTATTTTTATGCATTCAATAGCATATTTAATTAATTTTACTATTTCTAATCATTGCATGGTTTGTCCAATTAATTTGTTGAT
Organism: Drosophila siamana; assembly: GCA_035047445.1. Lineage (NCBI taxonomy): Eukaryota > Metazoa > Arthropoda > Insecta > Diptera > Drosophilidae > Drosophila > Drosophila siamana. The sequence continues at coordinate 4,334,058 of JAWNPP010000078.1, read as the reverse complement.
AATCTTTGCATTTCACTTTTTACGTTTCATTTATTTGATTTTCCGCAATAAACTTGTTTCTAATTTTTGTTTAATCGATTTAATTTTTGCTGTTTTTTTTTTTTTTTTGCTGAAAACCTCTTTTTTTATTCTTTTGGTCAGTATTTTATAAAATAGATGGTTATTTCCTTTTTGTTGCCCAGTTGCTAATTTCTGTTTTTTCTTATCGTATTGATTTTTCGACTACTTTGCGCATTTTGTTGGGATTGCTTGTCGTCAAATTCGTTTTACATTAATTTTGTTTCTAAGAAATCGTGGGCATTTGTGTTCTTTGATTATTTATTCCATTTTGGCCAAGACCTCCTCCAAGCTGACAGAAGTAAGCAACAACATCGAGCAACAATTTCTTTTAGAAATGTTTTAATCTGTCTGACTTCGACTGTCCGTCTCTCTGTCTGTCTGTCCGTCTGTCTGTCTGTGTATATCTAAGCCTATATAAGTCGCAGCTATTCAATTTGCTGACAACATGAGATGGCTGTGCTATCAACACAAATTAAGCGTGTTGCAGATAGAATCGTGCCACGCCCACAGTTATCGGAAGATGCATTTAAATGATATCTCGTTGGATTATGGCATTTTTACAGTTTGTCCTTCTGTTTGGCTGTCTGTCATGGAATTATGGTGTCTGTCTGTGATGTTTGATGAACACGTCTACATTTCAATCAAGTTTTCAACTCATTTCATCGCGTTTGTGTGTGTGTGTATGTGTTTGTATATGTTGTACTTACTTCATGCTACATATTTTTGAATGAGTTTGCATTGCAATTCGATTTCCGAAAGGTAGAAACGTAATCCCGGCAGCGTGGAAGGAGCGTACGTAACATGTGGCTGCAGGAATCCACTGACAGTTACGGCAACGGCAGCCGTTGCTTGTCAATCAGCCCAGTCATTCAGTCAGTCAGTCAGACATTCAGTCATTCCCTCCGTCAGCCATTCAGTCAGTCATTCAGTTAGTCATTCGTGTAGTCAGCGGTAGAGGCAAAGTCAAAGCACAACAATGTACAAATCGTCATGAACTAACAACAAGAACAACAACAACAACAAAGCACAAGCATCATCAACATCTCCTCATCATCAGCGCCCCGCATGCCGAGGAGGGGACGCAAGCAGCGGGGTAGGAGAGGGGAGGGGAGGGAAGTGGGGTTGCAACGCAACTAGAAAACAATAAAATGAGACGAAAATGTTTTGCTGCCAACGAGGGAGACGCGGAGACATCTCAAGCACAAAAGGCAACCAGCAACAACAACAACTGTGGCAACAACAACAACAACTGCTTCTACTTCCATTGCTGCTGCTGCTGCTGCTTGTGTTGCAACAAAGAAGTCCCAGGGCCCAGTGAACCCAGGACAGGCAGCAGGCAAACGAACTGAGCTCAGCGCACAGCGAAACTATTTTTTCGCATACCCTGCAAATTGCTGACAAGCCAACGCTGGTGGGGCATGCACGACTAGCGCAGCAAAAGCCTAGACAAATTAGCTGAAGATCTTAATCACTTGCCGCTGGAAAAACCTTTCATCAATTAAGCAAATCAATTTGCTTTTAAAACAAATAATTATATAGAAAATATATGTGATATAAATACAGCCCCAATTAGGTTGAAAGCTGTAGAAATCCATAGAATTTATAGTAGATAGTTTGGCTTACCACAGGGTATCTCAGCGTCGTATCCGCCGCGAATTTGCGCATTTCAATTTGCTTGCAGCATCTGTCCAAGTGAAATGCAGCCAAGAAGTTTGCCTGATTTTGATTTGGATGCTGATTTTGAGTTGAAAAGGCGTTAAAATGAAGAGCTGCTTGCGAGCACAACTCCGTCAAGCATATGGACACGCATATATATGCCTATATATAGAGTATGTCAGGTCTAAAGCTAACCTATAAACACACTTGCTTACGCAAATAATCCCCAGTTGGATGCACAGAGTCGATGACTCCCAGAATAGACACAGAGCTAAAAAGAAAACAAATAAAAAAATATACGTCATTAGAATTACATTAAACATTTTAAATTTACAGCAAAATTTGCAACTGCAATTATGTCAAATAGATTAAGGTGAATTTATTGAGCATCGCGAAGAATAAATTAATGAAATTGCAAATATTTGAGAAAGCAGAAAACATGAAATACAATAGTTAAATCCAAAAAGGTAATTGATTCTAATGCTTTATATTAATTGCTACACAGAATTCATAATATTTAAATAGAAGCTCTACAAGTTTATTGCAATTGATTAACAAGAATTAATTAAGAATCAAGAAGAATTAATTAATGAAATTGCAAATATTTGGGAACGCAGCAAACATAATTACAATGTAATTCTTCATATTATTTGCTACACAGAATTCGTAATTTTAAAATAGACGCTCTACAAATTAATTGAAATTGATTACGAAGAGTTAATTGAGAATCAATCTGAATTAACTAATGAAATTGCAAATATTTGAGAAAGCAGAAAACATGAAATACAATAGTTAAATCTAAATTAAATAACTAACGAAATTCGAATTCTTCATATTATTTGTTAGCTACGCAGAATTTGTAACTCTACAAAAATTAAATAAGTAGTAAGAATAATTAATTAATTGAGAAATTTGGCTAAGAATTCAAGAAGCAATTGCGAACAATTTGTGGACTACATTAACATATATACAAGACTAATTATTTATGCATTATGGTGATGAGTGTTGGGTGAAGTTGTCAACGCCGAAACAAAGTGGACTGCAGTGCAAAACCTTTGGCCTAATCAGCTGTAATGTGTTTTAAGGAAATCCATTACTTATCTCCGGAAGATTACCCAAAGCTATTACCAATCACTCGCTCTCCCTCTCGCTCTCTTCCAGGCAGTCACATTCCTTCGGAGACGACCCTTGACTCAGCCAGGCGACTGCGATATTCCCGTCGAAGAGATTTCGGGTTTTACAGTAGTTGCCTCCGATGAGTTTTACCTGCAGACACTTACCTGACACCGACACTTACTACACGGCACACAGCACACCTGCCCCTACCCCTGAGCCATAAACCCCCCCCCCCTGCCAATGTGCGGCACTATCATTATATACCCGTAGCTATAACTATACACAATTTTTGTGCGTTTTCCTGTTTGGCAGCGAGATGAGACGAGAGCTGAGAAGCAGAAGTTGCCACGACGACGACGACGATGAGAAGGACGAGTAATTACAACGAATTCAAAATAAGTATGTGTTGATTCTACACACACTCCAGTGCATCCCCCACCAGCCCGCAAAAACAACCCTCTCACAGCGTGACCAAAACGAACCGAGCGGCCCAACGGGTGGCCGGCCACTGAAGGAGGTTGGTGAGAAAAAAAAGAACGCAGCTCGATGGTTGGGGGGGAGAGAGAGAGAGAGAGCGAGTGGGCAGCACCACGATGGCATGGAATGGGGTGGGAATGGGATGGCATGGAATGGAATGGGATGTGGAGTTGTGTGCTTGCCGATGATACACGACACACACACACACACACACACAGTGATGACGGCTGCTTTTTGTTTCAATGCCAACACACACACACACACACACACACACACACACGACACGACCCGCAAAATCATTTACGGGGCTTTTCGCTTTCATTACGCCCATTTTGGCAGCGCGAGTTCGCCGAATAAAAGTGCCGCAAAGTGTGCAATTAAATGAAAATAAGTTCGCAGCAGTTGTGAATGTGTTTTTTTTTTAGAATAACATCCAGCGCCTAGACCAACAGTTAGTTCCAGTTAATTCTGTTTAGTATTTGCTTATGAAGTCTCGGTCAATTGCCGCATGCGGGCAAGAGCGGCGACTATTTAGCCCGATATAACATACATACATACATAACATACGTTGTCGTCATTATGCCATTAAAGTGCTTCTTCACAACCCTAATGACGACGGCTCTCATCCCTGTTGGTTGGTCCGGCTCAGCGTTACAATCATAGGCCCAATTAGTTGAAGTGGCTCGCTTTGGATATTCCATGTCATGTTGTGTTATGGCCAACAACAACCTCTCCCCTCCCCTCCCCTCCCCTCGCCCTCACAGAGCCGCCTGGCATTGTTCAGCGGCTCGCACACAAATCGCGCTTTGTATTCTCGCTCACAATTCGTGCAAACACGTAGCGTCGTCGTCGTCTCTGGCTCTCTGATTATTTATGCATTATCTATCGATGAGAGTCGATAAATTGTATATGTATGTAAAGCAGCGATAACAATGCGGAAACGAAAACGTGATGCCGAGAGTTATGTTCAAGTGCTCAAGTGGCGTCGTCGTCTTCGCTTCTATTTTTAGGCCTACTTTGGGGTAGGCTTTACCTGGACGGGGCTTCTCAGAAGATTTCGTAGTTTGTCTGACACCGAACATTTAGAAGACACATTTTTGAGACGCTCCACATACCCAAAAAAAAAAAAAACAACAATTCGAATTCGACGAAAGAGCCACGAAAACAACAACGAACAACAACAAAAATGACAACAAAAAGTCGTGTACAGCTTAGTTAAGGGAGCATTGCCCTCACACTGAACCCAAAAAAAAGAAAAAGAAAAAGAAACAACATCTAACAGTCTACCGTAGTATAATGTCATCGATTTCCCTGAAGCGCACGTAATTATCCCCAAAATCGAGTCTTAAAATACACGCATTCCCTTCACTCAATAATTTGGAGTAGTTCCATTTAATTATGGGGAAGCGACGCTCAATGCTTTCGAAAATCAACCACCCTTTTTCTCTGTCAACTTCGTTCTTTGTTCTTCCTCAGAGAACTTCTCGTGAATTGCAATAATTTGGCATTTTTACGACAATTTATACTTTTATTCACACAGCTCAGCAAAATTCCTTTAACACAAAAAAATAACATTTATAAACTGTTTTATCCGTAATATGTTGAATCAATTGAAAATCTTCACTTCTAAGTGTTTCTGCTGCTCTTTTGTTTGTCATTTCGGTAATTTATTACCCATAAACTATTATTACGTTAATATATTTAAAAAATATGTAACTTGTTAAAATAATTTGGTAAATATTTTGATTAGCTGCCTCATTATTCGGCGGCCTCACTTTCGCTGATTACCTTGAGCAGTGTTGAACAACGCCTTCTGTTTCTTGGCTGCCTCTTTGATTCCCAGAAATGTGCATTTAAAAATCCATAAGAGATAACATCAAAAAAACCCAAGCGCACTCCACCTCCCTACCTCTCTCTCTCTCTCTCTTGTCTTTTTCTCACTCTCGCACACACACGTGTTGATATACAGTGAGAAAATGCGATAGAAAATGATTTTCTAATTATAGTTGCCCCAATGAATATAGAAACAAAAACAATTTGTTTTGAGCCAAGGAATTTCTCCCCCACTCACTCGCACGCTCTTTCTCCCTCACACACACACACACGCACACATTCCTCTCACTTTCCTCCCCGCAGCGAACGAGGCGCACTAAACATTTGATATGTAGTTGAACTGCTTACGCCTTCAATAACCGTTGTCAAAAGTGGACGCGCTTATCTAATGTCCCAATAACTGGTGGGTGGGGGAGGGTGAAGCACAGGAGGATAAACGCGAAACACATGTGCTAAGGAGGAGGGGGCTCACAACTTACCATTAAGACGCAGTTGCTGCGGCATTAATTTGTATACCTTCAAAATGATTTCCAATTAAAATTTTGGGCTACCGCAGTCGACGTCGCTGCTGCCCCTGAAAAAAAACACACAGAGAAACAGAAACTGTGAAATGATGCCCAAGCAGCGATAAGAAGAAGTGACGATTGCGTTGGCGTCGACGTCGACATCAGCGTCAGCGTCCACCTCGACGCAGCAGAGAATAAAAATGCGTTTTGTACTTTAATTGGTTTCATCGCACGGAGCAACCCCCTCTGTCTGTGTAATCGTTCTCCCCCCTACAGAGACCGCAACGGCAACGACACTTTGTGCTGAGAGCATAAACACACACACACACGCACGCATACACATGCATATACACACCGTAAGAGCGTGCGTTTTGTGTGCGGCTTTCCCGCATGCAAGTGAAGCTGCAGCCGCAACAACAGCAGATGTATGCACATACATACACACACATATGCATTTTTAACAGCTGATAGCATTTGAAATTTATGGACGCTGCTGCCGAGAGACTCTCGACTCTCAAGCGCATACACAGACACACACACATAGTCACAGCGAGCGCTCTTACACCACACTCTCTTCGACGACGCTCTTTTGGTTAAGTAATTTTGACAGCGCTGCTGCCGTCGCTGCTCAGATTGCCCGTTTGTTAAGTTGTTGTTGTCTGTCTGCGTCTGCCTTCATTTGTTTTTTTTTTTGTCGTGTGATGGTTTGGTGGGGTGGGGATGGGAAAAGGGGAAGCTATAAACTTCCGACTTGTGGGATCACGCTGTCTGTCTTGAAGTTTCGGATCAAAGTTTCGTCAGCTAAACAGCTGACGAGCATGCATATACATGTGAATTATGTGTGTGTGTGTGTGTGTGTGTGTACCTGTGAACAGCTGCAGTTGCCTCAGCGCAATCTGGCAACGCTACGCCAAATAAATCATTCCTCAATTGTTTACTGGCCACCCAACATAATGTCTAGCGTCTTCTTCGACATTAATTATGGAGCAGAAACACAAAAATGGGCAATATGACGAAACCTTAGAAAGTTATTTTACTTTTTTTTTGTTGTTACTGTTTGTCTTCTTGTAGCGGGATTAGCCCAGAAAAGTAACTCAATACAACTACAACGACAACTACAACTACAAATACAAATACAAATACCAATGGCAACGAAGCGTCTCAGCAAATTTCCAAAACGAAACACGAACAAACAAGCGAACGAGCGTGCAAAATCCATGTAAACTGAGAGGGGGGGCCTGGTGTGGGGTGAAGGTAGAGAGATAAGCAAAATGAGATGGGGAGGGAGGCCGCATAGGTGATGACATAGCCAGAGTGGACAGAGGAAGCAGCCAGCAAATGTTAAAAGCAATAACGTTGCACTCTTACATACACAGATAGACAGACAACCAGAAAGAAGAGAGAGGGAGGCAGGCAGAGCGCATGCAAAGACACCAGAGCAACATTTGATTGTCGGCTGCGTTGGCTATGCACAACAAACCAGTATAATTGCACAAGCACACACACACACACACAAACACATACTTAAAGAGACGGTCTGAAATTGACTGGCGAGTGAAGGGCGCTCTCTTCGGACCTAAGGACAACGGCAGCAGCAGCAGGCACCGCAGCAGCATAAAAATTCACAAACACAAAATGAAAACCAAACAAATAAAACAAGCAAAAAAAAGTAAAGAAATAATAATAATCAAATGGAAGCTAAGCATCAAGCAAAGCGGGCGTCCCAATTCAAGTGACAGGGCCCCCGTCCATCCCCCTGACGCCTACCATCACACCACTCTCTCATTGGGGGCCGCGCAGTCAGCACGCGGCTGAAAAATGTTCGCTCATTTGTATTATGTGTGTGTGCTGACCTCGGCGTCGCTGCCGACGTCGACGTACACACACACACGACAGCTCTTTGTTTGTGCGTTTCGTTCTCTTTTGGCTAGGCTTTTTTTTTGGTTTCTCTTGCTTCCGCCCTTGTTGCGCTGTCGCTGTTGCTCAGCGCAATGACTTGTGCGACTTGTTGTTGGGCAGCGACGCCGTCATTGTTTCGCGCGGCCGTTTAACTTTGCGACTGTGTGTGTGTGTGAGAGTGTGTGTATGTGTGTGCTATGGTCTCATTTCAAGATAATCGTCACACGAATGAGTTGTTGATGTTTGTCGTTGTTGCTGTTGTTGTTGTAATTTAGCGGTTTTGCTTTGTTTTTTTTTCGTGTGGTTGTTGTTGTTATTATGTTAGCTTATAGTTAAGTATGTACACATGCATGTGTGCATGTATTTGTGTGTGTACGTGTAATTTTCATAGTTTTACAAGAGTATTTAAACTTCTTCATGCCGAAGGCATAATTTTTTTTATTTTTCCATTTCTTTGTTTCGCTTTGGGTTTTTTTTACTCCCCTGTCTCACTCGCTCACTTTGCCGTCTTCGCCTATTTGCTGCTTAATGTTATTAGTTGTTGTTTTTTTGCTGCTGATGAAATTGTGTTTAGCATTTTAACCCATTTAAGTGTTAAATGTTTTATGTCAACAGGTTCTGACCCAAATGCAAAGACAAACAAACAAATTGACAAAAATATATGCATATAATTATGTGTCTATGTATAAATGTATGTACATAATGTGTATATGTGTATGTGCGTGTGTTTTACGTGCACAATTTTCAGCTGGTAATATTTGCATCCGGGATACGACAGTCGTTACGTAAATACGTAACAACTTACGTATATACACATGCATACGTATTTATGGGAGTGTGTGTGTGAGGATAAGCTGACAATCATTGAGGTGCTCTCTTAACTGAGTTGATCTTGGATTCAATTTGGGGATCACTTTGCTCTTGAGAAATATAAAATATACTTGTGGGGAGGAGGAGATTTCATGTTGTTCAATGCGAAAAAAATTCATTTATTCTTTTCTTTTTTGGTGATATGCATAAATTGTTTGTACGTAATAAACAATAAACAAAAAGAATGCCGTCGACGTTGGCGGAGCAGTCAGCGCAATGCGCGTGTTGTTTCGTTTTGTTTTTTTCTTTTTTTTTTCATTTCGCTTAAATTGAAAGCACCAACAAGATTTATTCAATTTGAATTCGAAATGCGCCGCAACAATAATTGTTGCGCAGCAGCAACAACAACAACAACAGTAAGCAGAACAGCGAAAACGAAAATCGAAAACAACAAAAACAATGTCAACGCTTTCATTGGCGACGCCGACGTCGAAGGTGACAGCGACAGCGACGGCGTCATCAGCATCACAACGTCAACGTAAGCGACAGCTTCGTCAGCCACTTAGCGTAGCGTAAGCGACGCCAGCGGCGACGCGACGTTGACGCTGACGTAGTTATTGACTGCGACGTTAACTTCCGGCATTTTCTTGCTCATCTCAACGTTGCGGTCGTCGTCGCCGTTGTTGTTATTGTTATTATTGTTGCTGTTGTCGTACAAGTTAACACGACACGTATTGCAATAATAATATTAACAGCAGCAACAACAACAATAACACGCGCAGCAAACTTTGAAAGTGCATAAAATAAAGAGAAACACATTCGAAAATGAAATGTAATCAAATAAAATACACTAGCCCACACGCACACATACACACAAACATAACTGTGACTACGCATGTACATACATGCATATGTACATATATATATATACATACGTGTGCATATGTTTGTGTAGCGTACCTGCTTTTTGCTCTGCCAGCATTTCAAGCAAGATATCAATCGAAAATATGCTAAGAATGCTTCATACATAGTTGAGCATGCATGTCTCTGTGTAAGTGTATGTGTGAGTGTGTGTAAGGGACACGAGGCAAATAAAAATCAGTCGAAGAACGCATTTAAAGCCACTCAAAAGCTAAACAGAAGACCATAAAATGTTTTTTCACGCCGCCAGGCATCGAGTGTCCGACGAGAGGTGGAGGCAGGAGGTGGGGAACGGACACAGGCCACTTGCGTACAACACAAACACATACACACGCATTTCGTGTTACACTTTCAATTTAAAAGGAAAATATTCCCACACACACACATACACACACACGCGCACACACAGAGTCATGCTCACACTCACAGCAAACACAAAGAGGCATCATCATCAATTTCTAAATGCAAAACCGCAATAAAAAGCAACAACAAACCAGTAAATACCATAACAAATACTAGCACACCGAAACACGCATACACTCTCTCTCTCTCTAGTAATCGTTCACTCTCTTAGTTTCACTGTCGCCCCAAATGAGTAGCGAACCCTTTTTAGCCACCAAGAGGGCAACTTAATACACACACGCACACACAAACATAGTAAGTACATTAAGCAGCTGATATGGCCGCTTGCCTGGTAAAGTGTATGGGAAAAAGACACACACACACACACAACACGGCACTAAGCAAAGCAAAGCAAAGAGTAGCTAAAGCCAAAATCGAAGTACACACGAAGTGAACGAGCGCCGTCGCCAAAGAGAGCCGCGAGCGTGCGAGAGAGTAAAACGGTTGCGCTCTGTTTCGGTTAGACGAGTGTTGATGATTTTATGTGTGTGCGGATGGCCCAACGGGTTTTTGGGGAGCAAAGCGGGCGGTCGGTCGGTCGTTGGGATAGAGTCGAGGGTAATGACGAGGACGACGCACGCACGTGTAAGCGTAAAAAGAAAAAAAGAGTGAAAGAGCAGCGGTAGTAGACGTAGTAATAGTAGTGTTGGGGTGGTCGCTTGTGGGTGAATGTGCGTTTCAATCTGTCTGTCTGTCGTTCTGTCTGTATATGCATGTCTTGTCTGTGTATGTGTATGGGTAACCAGCGAGAGATGGGTGACAAGATAATTGTTGGTGTGTGCGTGTCCGATGGGAAAGTGTTTGCTAATGCGCCCCTGAATTGATCCGCCAATTTGCCTGTGTGTTGTTTTTGGTAGATCTGCAATATAATTAAATGCAAAAGCGTAGCCCTGAAAACTTTCAAGCGCGTTAGACGGCGAATTGCGGATAGGCGAATGACCCAACAACATTTTGACTCAGCAGTTATATCAATGTCACATCCATGCCAAAAACACAAACAACAACTGCAAAATAACATCAACGATATTTCGGCCATTAGCCCCTTGTATAAAATACTCGTTTCAAGGTAATATTTATTTAACAATATTGTTGGTTTGTTTTTTGTTGGTATTTAGGCCATTGTACGACAATGAAATATTTTCTAAACTTTAAAAAAAGACGCAAGAGACATGCAAACAAAAAACAAATTAAAAATTACTACCAATGAAGAAATCGTGTCGTTTGCGATAACTCACCTAAGAAGTTATCGAAACGCTTGCAAATCGATTCGACAAAATGGCTGCTTTGCCGCTTTAAAAAGAAAATAAGACCAAAACGTAATATTTATCACTACTAGAAGCTAAAAAGCCGCAAGCCGATTTAACAAAATGGTGGTTGCAGATCGCAAAGTTCGCCATCTTAAAACCGAAAGAAAGCAGCAAGATCAAATACACATTCGTATTTTGAATGCTCAGTGTATTTAGTGCTGTTCAGAGATTACATATTTGGCACGCGACGCATTTCCTATACTCATCATCGACAGCTGTGACGTCAGCACAGCTAAAAATGTTGCGCTGATAACGTTTAAAAGTTTGACGTAATCTGCATTTATTCCTTTTGCACATCGACTATTTATCGTACTGCATGGTTGATCGTAAGTTGTGCTCTCTCTCTAACTCCACTTGCAATCCCTCAATCATTGCTCGCCAGGTGGCGTTGTGTGTAGCTCACACGCAGACACAAGTGACGTACATTGAATGTATGTATGTGTGCCCGTGTGTATTTGGGCGTTGAAGAGCGCTTGCGACTTCATCAGCGACTTAATTATTAAATTAAATGCGCTAAATGGCAGCACACGCAAGTGGCAATAAAAAAAAAACACACACACAAAATGTATAATGGAAGCCCAAAAACAACGCTAGCAAAAATGTTCGAAATAAACGCACACAAACACACTCACGCGTACGCACAAGAAGCGACGCCACATGCTTACAACCTTGCCCGTTATGGCTCCCCGCACTTAATACACACGCAGACACACACACACCAGCATACATTCACCCACAACCCTTCTTCGGCTTGGTACAAGAACAAAATATCAAGCAGAGCAAAAGATGAGAGAGCTACAATAACAACACAAGCACAAGCAGGCAAATCGAATAAAATTGTCAACGCCGCTCTCGCTCTCTCGCTTGCTCTCACTCTCACTCGTTGCTCTTTGTATGTAGCTGCTTTGCTCGCACGCTCATTTTATGCGCAATGAGTGCTGTAGTTGTTGTTGCTGTTGTTGGCGCTCTCTTGCTTTGGAGTTTGCTGCTTTTGTTATTGTTGCTGCTGTTGGCTGCTCTTCATGCTTTTTTATGGCTTTTATGGTCATAAAGCCGCTTTGGCCTGTCCGACAGCCGCCAGCTGTTGACGTTGACGTTGGCGCTGCTCCCGCTACTGCTGCTGCTGCTGCTTCTGCTTCACACTCTCTGGCATGACAACAGCAACAATGGCCTGGCACAAAATACAAAAACTACAAACGTCAGTCTCAGTGGCCAAGCTAAATGGCAACATATGCACATTCAGACACATTGCACACACATATACACAAACAGTCACGGCCTGGCGCAGGTACAAACATACACATACATATGTACATATGCATACAAACAAAGCAAACGTAAAAAGCGCGCGCGAATACAGGTCGACGCTCGGGCATAGGCATCGACGTCGGCAGAGACGCCGACGTTGACGCTGGCGTTGACTTTGGACAGCGCCGTAGCGTAGCGTAGCTTCTTGTTGTTGCGGTCGAGACTATGTTTATGATTTTCGGAAATTCCATTTCGTGTGCATTTTTCGTTTCGTTATCGCTACAGTTTTATTTTGTGTAGCTTGTTAACATATTTGAAATGTAATTAAATCAATTTGTCTTTGCTCCAATGAGCAAGCTATGCGCGCGTATGTTGTGTGTGCCTGGTGTCTTGTGTGTGTGTGGTGTGTACAGCTTAAGCTAAACCTAACATAATTATGTTAATGTTAATGTGAATGCCAGCTCCCTCACACTCTCCCCTCTGCCGTTGTGTCTCTGTCTGGCAACGCTCTCGCTCTCATCCCATGTGCGTGTAGAGAACTGGTTTGCCTGCTTTTCGATCATTTGTTGGACCTTCCCCTCACACCACCTGCCATGACGTCACAAGTGCTTATCAATTGCGCTGCCCAAAAATTGCCAATGATATTTTGTCTACGCCGTACATTTTGTCTGCCTGCCTGTGTCTGTATGTGTTTGTGTGTTTCGTATGCATGCAAATCAATGCTAGTACACACACATAGCAAGCTCAGCTGTTGACGTCGATTGTGTGTGTATGTGTGTGTGTGTGCGCGTCTACACTAAATTGTTTCTGTTTTATGTTATTGCTGTTGCTGCTTATTTTTATTTGCTATGCTATAGTTGTTGCTTTTCTTTTGCTCTTGCTGTAGTTGGCGCTGTCTTTTCTTTTGCTTTCGCTGAAGCTATTACTACCACAGTTCATACGTTTGATAAAGTTGTCGTTGTTATTTTAGGCGTGCTTTATAAATCAAAGACAACGCACTAAATACATATGTATGTACGTACATATGTACATAATATGTATGTGTGTATGTTATAACCCAATAAGTATGCTATGCCAAACGAAAGCATCTATTGCATGAATATGTATTATGTGCTTGTCGCTACGCATCGTAAAGTAAAGTAACGTAACGTAGCAGACACTATAACGCAAGCGAGAGCGAAGATTTCAACAACAACAACTAGCGCCAACAGGTTTAAACTACGCAAACGGCAAACAGAAATTACAATAACAGAAGCGGCCGCGAAGTCAACGACGCAGGCAGCGACAGCGACAGCGACAGTAATAACACAATAAATGAAAATGGAAATCTTTTCGACATGTGTACACACACCCGAGCATACATACACACATACAGACATGTATGTATAACATAACTGCGTTTAATTCCGGAATGATTCGAAATTGTCGGCAAACAAACTTGACAATCAATTTGGAACAAGGGAACTTGAGTGAATTTGGCAATGATCAAAATTGAAATGAAACGTTCTGGAATGGAACAAGTTGATTGATTAACGAGCAAATACAAACACGAGTCACGATGACATCTGCTGATTAAGATTACGAAATGCCTTGAACCATATTTATTAAGTTAAGTTACGTTACGCGAGCGCGTTCTTACGTCTTGCGCTAACGCTACAGAGAAAAGCAAATGCAAAATCAAAGCGTGTCACAGCTAAACAATAACAAATAGCAAAAACAGCATATATGTATGTATGTATGTACGTCTCTACGCGTGTATGTGTGTGTGTGTGTGTATGTTAGTCCCTGTCTTGACAATGCGTTGCGATTATGCGATATACATACATACAAATGTACGTTGAGCAGTGTTGCAGACAAAAAAAACGCCATTTCGGACCGCAAAAAAGCTAAAATCTTCAGAAAAATATATTGAAAGTACAATTTGTGTACTAAAACATTTAACAAAACCAAAAATACTTTAAATGTACGGTGTGAAATAATTGTTTTTCAAATACCATTACAAATATTTAACAGAAATCTTCGATAATACTAAAAAGGCAGATGTGGCTGAAAAACTGCGGCAGTCACAACACTGACATTGAGTGAGAGGTGAGCATACTCACACACACACACACACAAGGCAGACAGCCGAAGCAGCAGCCGTATGCAGCAAGCGTATGGAACGAAGGAAGTGCTAAAGGTGTATCAAAAAAGGGCCAGCTATCGGTGGGAGGAGGAGTGCAAACCTCTAAATAATTTCAAGATGCCGTTGTGTTTTTAAGTGCACTTTTTCGCAGAGTGCAAAGAGAGCAGATTCATAAATAAATACATTTAGCTCACACACGTTCGTTAATATTATTTTGTTGCTTTTTATGGCGCTTTCTGGTTTTGGTGGAACAAAGAATTTTGTGCACAATTAATTAGTAGATGATCACGAGAGAATAGAGAGAGAGAGAGAGGGAGCTGAGCTAGTGCTCTTAAGCAACTGTTTCTTCAATTACTGAATGCGTTACAAAGCGTGGAAGCGGGAATATGGAGTGAGGGAGCGTCAACTGTAACTAGCGTGTGCTTTCTCTAGTGAGTGCGATAGACTTGTGCGTTGGACACGGGCTTGACAAGGGGGGCAACCAAACGGACAAGCGAGAAACAGCGCTTTGACTGCGGCTTTCTCACGTCTAGTTGGCCAGAAGGGGGAGTGGGAGGTGTCCGGTGAGTAAAAGAGAGTTGCTTTTAACATAGTGTGCGTGTGTGTGTTTGGCAAGGCCGCAATTAATTACAAACTTAGCCAGCTGTCTGTGTCCCTCTGCTGCCGTTTTGCGCTGCGCTGCGCTACTGTGTATGTACGTATGTATGTATGTGTATCTATCTGGCACGTATCAATGTTGAAAGCATAAACACAAAGAGTGCCAAACGCAAAGAGAGCTGCCGCAAACACGAAGAGAGCGAGCTAGCAAGAGAGGGAGCGAGAGCGAGCGCCAGCAGAATGACTGCAAATGGTAGGGAGATGGCGAATGGGGGGTGGGGGACTGTATGGGAATATGCTTTCGCCGGTCGGCTTCTTGGCTGGTCGCATTACCCTTTTTTGCCTTTTGGCTTGGCTTTGCAATAGATTCTGTGTATGGCAAACATGACCGAAAATTTATATGTATAATATACAAATACAAACACGCACACATACATGCATATGCATATAAAATGTAGGCAAGCGACACGACTACAACAACAACAACCACTTTTTGTGAAGGGCAGGCCACAATGTAAAAGGCAGCGGCAACAGTAGCGACAATCGTCGTCTATGCTAACGACAGCAGCAGCAGAAGCAGCAACAGCAGCAGCGCCCGCAGCCACAGACGTCGCTGTAAAATGGCAACAACAATAACAATAACGACAACTGCCCTGTCCCCTGAGTGTGTATGTATGCATGTGTGTGCGCGCGCGTGTGTGTGTGTGGGCAGCATTGACTTTAAATACTTAGCTCCTAATACAACTCATTTTAATGCACAAAATCGACAACACTCAAACACATTCACACGCATGCACATACACACACACACACATAAGCAGTACCATCGAAAACCGCTGACGCTGACGCATTTATCACTGCGCTGCTTTGGCCTGCCAAACAACAAGAATAAGAACAAGAACGCGATGAAGAAGGCACCACACAGCCACACACCAACAAATAGTAACCGCCAGCAACAATAAGATACGTATGTTTGTACGCTTGTAGCTAGCCATTGGCTGTTTTTGGAGTGC
This sequence comes from Drosophila siamana, assembly GCA_035047445.1. Lineage (NCBI taxonomy): Eukaryota > Metazoa > Arthropoda > Insecta > Diptera > Drosophilidae > Drosophila > Drosophila siamana. Next base: position 4,318,088 of record JAWNPP010000078.1, on the reverse strand, counting down.
TGCTGTGTTTTCGGGGGGGGATAAGAAGCGCTCAACAGTCGGAATCGGAATCGGCGTCGGCGGCGCGCATTGGGAGTCATTGATTTTCGTTTATGAGCGCGACGGCGACGCGCTCTCACTTTTTATACGTTCATTCACACGGCGCACAGTGGGCCCCATTTTGTTTTTGATGGCGTCGCTGTCGGCGTCGTCTGCCAGTAAGTTTCTTTTCTTTGTTACAGTGTACATTGAAAAAACGAGATGAGAATGCTTCGATATTTAATGTGTTTTTTCAACTATATTAATTAATTCTAAGTAATTTAATACATTAATTTGGCGTCATTATTCTATTCAAATTCTGATTTAAGCACTCCCTTAGTGGTGTCTAAGCGTTGTTAAGCGACTTTAGCACACTGTGTTTGCGTCGCAGCGGCTGCTTTGGCAAATGCAAAGAGCGCGCGCAGCAAGCAGCAAAAGAGAGCGTGCGCGCAAAAAAAAACTCAGACACACACACACACACAAGCACATACGTTGATAAAGTGTAGAGCAAGAGACAAACAAAACTTAAATATGTTATTGATAATTAAATTGTTGTTGCTGGGCTGTTGATGCGATGCTTAAGCGCGCGCCCGTCTGTTTCTGTGCGTGTGCAAGTGTGTGTGTGTGCGAGTGTGAGTGTGAGGAGATCAACTGCTAGCGCAATGTGCATGGGCGGCAATTCTACCTTTGAGGTTTGTCTCTACTTGTTGTTGTTGCTGCTGCTGTTGATGGCGAATTTGTGTGAAATGCAGACGTCGCGACACCAACGCGGGCGGCTGCTGCTGCTGCTGATGTAGTTGTAGTTTTGTTGGCTTTGTTTTGGCAGGAGGAGGCCGTTTTCGTTTTCGTTGCGTTGCCTTTTGTTTGTTGTTGTTTCCGTTTGCTGTCAAAGCCAAAGCATGCAAGCAGCAGCACTCCCCCGCCCCGCGCCAAGAACGAAACACCATCTTGAAATAAAGCGCGCTGATTTCTTTTTTGCGCCAAGTCGCCGCAGGTAGTCGCTGCTGCTGCTGCTGCTGCGTCAGTCAGGTCTGTCTGCCTGCGTGTGTGAATTTCTGTGTCTGTGTGCGCGCGTAGGTTTGTGTGCGTGCTAGTGACGGCGTTTCAATTTCGTTATGTTGTTTTTTTGTGTTTGTTTTTCGTGCAGCAAATTGAAAGCAATAAATACTTAATTGTTAGCCCTGCTTAATTACGTAATTTGAATTTATCTTTGAAGAATGCAGCAGATCCGTTGCATTTGTATGTGTATATGTGCATATGGGCATGTGTGTCTGTGTGTGTGTATGTACGTGCCAAATGAACGCAAAGCAAAAGCACTGAAGATGGGCGCGATAATCAGTGAGAGCGAGAGAGAGAGAGAGAATGAACGATTGGGGCCAGGGGCATTTCGAAGGCCACAAAAGGTCAATGTGCAATGCAAAAGGATACTAACGCACCATCCCCGTTCCTGTCTCGCTCACCGTTACCAGGCCTTGTGAGTGTGAGTGTCTGTGTGTTTGTGTGTGTGTGTGTGTGACATTGAACTGAAAGCGAATAATATGGCGGCGGCGTTTTGTAGCGTTCTAGTGATGATTACTTCTGCAAATAAACAGCCAAGTAAAAGTCTGATAATAATACACATGCCTACAAGGTCGAGGAAACAACAACAACAACGGCAACAATACAATTTTTTGCGAAATGAGGTTAGCTGTTCTTTTTTGTCTTTATTGTTTTTGGTTGTCCTCTTCTAGCTTGAGTCAATACGCAATATATAATTTTGTTGTTGCTTTGCATTTTATTTTTAGGCTACAAATTCACTCGAACTGCGAATCAGGCGTAGGCAGGTGTTGGGTGGGTCGGTGTTATGGGGGGCCGCAATTCCAGCGTAAAGCTACTCAACCCTCTTTCACCCACTCATTCGCTCGCTCACTCGGTGCACAGTTAAAAATGTGCACGTCTATGTGTAAACATTTGAGTCATGACCGACCATTGGTGTTTATCGCAATGAGCGCAAGCAGGGGAAAAACTATGAAAGCAGCTTCCAAGACGTCGTAGTAATTATCATAAAGATCGCTCTCATTTGCATGCCAGTCTGAGTGTGTAGCGTGTGTGAGAGACTGAGTGACCAATGAAAGCACACACACAGACACAAAGTGAGCTTGCATTAAGAGAGTGCCAAATGTGAGCTTACAGACACACACACACACACACATACACGCAGTCATTGTGCACTTGCTATTGCCAAATGTAATAACAAGAACAACAACAATTACTCCAATGATGACCCCAGCAATGGCGACCATTTTTCTGGCAGCGGCAACTTAATAAATGTTGCCACTAACGCTTAAGGCCAGTTACTTTTTACATAATAACACACAAAAAAGAGCCCAACCAAGAAAAATATACAAACACAGGCACATATACACACTTGCTACATACATACATACATACATACATTCGAAAAGAAAACTATAAAATTTATGCTCATTGGCCGCAGCGAGTGGCAAAGCGCGTGCCAAGCTCTGGCGGCGTCAGACAAACAGCGCGAGGCTCTTAAATTTTGCAAGCTGTCCGCCGTCGCCCCCGCTCGTCACCTCCCCTTGGCTCATCGCCCCAGCGGCGCGTGTGTGTTTGCGTTTTGCTTCCGTTACAAATGGCACAGCAGACAAACAACAAAAAAACACACTCACAAGCTTTGAAAATGCCCCATACACACACACACACACACAAGCCCATACACACAGCAGCAGCATAGAGTGCCAAAATCTTGCATATCAGAGACACAGACACACACCCATACATACGAAGCGTCAGCACGCACGTACGCCATGCACTGCGCTCTCAATCTCTCTCACTAGCAGCGCGCTCTCTTTGCATTTTAATCAATGTGTGCGCTCTTTAGCGCTGGCGCTCGGCTAAGCCGACGTCGACGCTACTTCCGTTTGTACGTACTACGTAGACGATTGATGCCGCCGGGCAACGGACAGCGAACAGCGAACAGCGCAGCGCAGCCGAGCCAAAGTTACTTAGTTTGAACATCTGTGCGCGCAGTCGACGTCGCTGTCGCTGTCGCCCGTTGCCAGAGCCTCTTTGCTGCTGCTGCCTTTTCATTCAGTTTTCAGTCGTCAGTTCACTTCGAACGCGAGAACTGTGCGGACGTGTGCAAAGCGCTCGAGCGGCATAACAAAAGGAAACGTTCGGCCTAGTAAACACTTGAAAACTGTAACAGCGAGAAAAGCAAAAAAAATCTAACACAAACTTTACACGTCGTTCAGCGCGCGCTCTTCTCCCAATTCTCTTTACAACAAATTCAACAATTTAGCTAATACAAGACGATCTTTTTTTTGTGTGTGCAACGCTTCCGCAGTCCGTAAATTAAAAACCAAATAACCAAAAAACAATAAAACAATTGCATTGCTGCCCACCGCGCGTTAAAATACAAATCAAACCAAACCAAACAAAAACAATCAGCTGAGGGAAAGGCAAATACAAAAAAAAAAAAAACAAATGAAGTAGCATATGCATATTTTGTTATTAAATCGAAGTTGAATAAATACAAAATAAAATCTATTTTTTTGTTGTAATTTTTGTTGGGTTTTGCTTCAAACAGTGTGCTGCTCTAAATTCAAAAGTCCTGGATTATTTTGAATTTTGAGCGTCAAAATCAAAAACAAACAAAACAAAGACAAATGTGAATGTAAAAGCAAAGTGAAATCTCACGCAGCTGTAGCACACTCAAACAACACGCAGTCACACTCGCTTCACACTCGGAATAACACACAACACATATATTTGTAACAAGTGATATTAGTTTTGTTGCTGTAATTGCAAATACCGACGTAGTTGCTTCCTAACAAATTACAAAGCATCAAAAAGAAAAGAAACACAACCGCGACGCTGCTGCATTTTGAAACTAAGAGAACATTGAGCGAACATTGAAAGAGAGCCAGCAAGCAAGCGAGCGAGCGAGCGAACGCGATAGTGAGAGAGAACGATTTGTGGTTTACCTTGCGTGTGTAGTGTGTGAGCAATTGCAACAGCAAGAAGACGACGCCGAAGAAGCAGACAACTCCAAGAGTTATTTTGGAGTTTCACACACACGCTCGCACAATGACCTTGCCAACAAATACAAACACAAACGGCGGCAGCGGCAGCGGCAGCGACGATGACTCGGACATGTTTGGACCGCCGCGCTGCTCGCCGCCCATTGGCTACCATCACCATCGATCGCGCGTCCCGATGATCTCGCCAAAGTTGCGCCAGCGCGAGGAACGCAAACGCATCTTGCAGCTGTGCGCCCACAAGCTGGAGCGCATCAAGGACTCGGAGACAAATCTGCGTCGCAGCGTTTGCATCAACAACACTTATTGCCGCCTCACCGACGAGTTGCGGCGAGAGAAGCAAATGCGCTATCTACAAAATCAGCCAAAGTAAGTCAACAATTCCCCATAGTAGTAGTACACGATTTGTATATATTTAGCCTATCATGTTAGAGTGAGAGCGCACGTGTGCCAGTCTGTCTCTTGTTGTTGCTGCCCACGCGTAATTCGCATGAATTGCCCTTTAAAATTGTGCGTGGTTTGTGTCTGTTTCTGTGTGTAACCTTCAAATGTTGCGGGGGCAGTAGACACACACGCACACACACAGACGTAGAAAAGGGCTTGCAGAACGCGAAATTATGCAAAACGTTAATTTATCATCGATACGTACGTTGCGTATACGTCATCATGGCTCCTACGCTGCGATCAACTTAAGAGCGGGGTACATTTCTGAACTGAAGAGAAAAAGCGCAGCAGTCAAACGAAGAGTTCTCTGGTTAGTTCGTAGTGTGGTTGGGGGTCAAAAGTGGATCGAAGAGTTATTCTATATTAATTTGCATTTAGAATGTATTAATTTGTCTTCAGTGATGAGCAAATTTACACGGGTTGCAACTTGGTGCTTATAAAGGGATAGTTGCGAATTAGACCTGCGGCCATTGAAGTTGTTGTTGGGGATGCCCACGTTCAGCGACTGGAGGCTGTTACAGTGTACATTGGCTATAACGACTGGACAATTAGCCCTCATTATAACGAATGTGCAGCATTGTTTTGGTTTAGTTTAGTTTTGTTTTCAGTTGCATTCAGGCCAAGCGCAAAGCAAAACTGGCAGCAAAAAGCAAAGTCAAAAGTAAAGCAAAGTAAGGAAAAGCCAAGCAAAGTAAAACAAAGCAAAGCAAAGCAGAGATACTCAAGAGACATTAAACAAACAGCAGCCGCAGTTGAATGGCAACACACAGCAACGACACAAAATACAAAACGAAGCTAAAAACAGCAGCAGCAGCAGCAACAACTAGAAAAAAACGCAGACAGAGCAACAGAGACAGAAAGACGCAGACCATCGGACAGACAGCGAGGCAGCGATGAAAATGTTTGTAAAAAGAAGGGCGTGTATGTGTCTGTATGCGTGTGCCAGAGTGTGTGTGTGTGTGTGTGTGTGTGTGAAGATGAGAAAAAGTAAGAGGCATTTTGTCAAACACACAACACAAGAAAAAAAGGGCGATAAATATTAAAATGCAGTTGAATGAAACATGCAGATTTCGATAACAAAAAACGACAGATGAAATCGATTACAAATTATAGGCAGACAGTGCAATATAAGTGGATGCGTTTGTGTGTGTGTGTGTGGCGGAGTCAATAATCAAGTTATTGACGCGTCAATCAGCAAACCAAATCAAAAAAGACAGGAACACAACAAAATTAAACAACCATAAAACAGCAGCAACAACAACACCAACAACACCAACAACACCAAAAAATACGGTTGGGGAACAACCTTCGCTTCGCTGTTTGCGAGCAGAAATGTGACGAGAGGAGGGGAAGGGGGGCGATCGAAGAGACAGCGACGCAGGCAGAGGCAGCGAAAACCAAAAGAAATCAAAGCAAGAGCTGTAGAAATATATATGTTTGTGTGTTTCTTTGTGTGTGTATTTTATGTATCTATTTATGTGTGTGTGTGTGTGTGTGTTTGTGTGTGCTAAAAAACGTTGCGCTCGTTGAAATAATCACGTTCCACTTGCAACAAAAAGCAACCATAACAACAACAGCAGCAAAACGACAGCAGCGATGATAGCCAGCAATGTTTGTTGCTGTGTTGCCTCGCTGTGTGAGTGTTGTGCACCTCTCTAGACCTGCTCCCCTCCACTCTCCTCTCCAACAGTCATATACGCCACATGTTCATACAACACACACACAATAATACCACAAAGTCGAAGCCAGCACATGCCAACAAAAACAACCACAACAACAACAGCAGCAGCAACAGCAACAAAAGCAGCAGCAATAAGACGCAACGTAACTAAAACCTTCAGACTTTGCAAACTCACAAACACACACACTTTACGTTTATAATTATTTATAGCCTTGCGAAGTTGCTGCTAGAGTTATTATAATTTTAACACAGCACCTTTTTTTCTCTCGCTGCTGCTTTTTGGATATTGCAAATTGTGAATCCTCGCGATGAATAATAGTAGAAGGTGTGTGTTTATTGTATTCATATTTGTTGTTGTTGTCAGTACAAAAATCGCATGCTATAATCATCTGGTTATTCAATGGACAAAAGTCCGACTGGGGCTATCGTATCATGTAATCGCTCTCTAGCTCTCAGCGTTCGCACTACGCGCGTGTGTATGTGTGTGTTTGTATTGTTGAGAGAATGTATTGGCCGATGATCATCATCGACAGCAACAACAACAGCACCAGCAGCAGCAGCAGCTTTTTCTATGCTGCCGTTGCAATGCAATGTTGTCAATGCAATTTTTGTGCTCTCTTTTGCGCGCGCTCTCTCTCTCTCTCTTTTGTGATTGCTCTATGCTCGGGCTGCCGAAGTGTATCAAAGCCGAATCCCTTTATTCGTGGATCGACAGTGAGTAAGAGAGTGTGAGGTGAGATGGTTGGGATGCTTGCCTAATGCTTTATTTGTATCTAATAATTTCAATGCTTATCAGCAGCAGCAACAAGAAAACGCTTGACTTTACCAAATGATTTGCTGAAAAGGTAGCGCATTAAAGTTTCGACTTTAATTTTACATTATTTTTTTGGTTCTGCTCTTGCCTGACTATTTTATTTTTTTTTTGTACTTTTGCCTTTGTGTGCACGTCGTACGCTGTTGCTGTTGTTGTTGACCGTTAAATAGTTTGGCCCACTGTGTTCTGCCTTAGGTAGCTGCTGAGAATTTATTATTGTTGTGACTGTTGACTGCTTGTTGTTGCTGTTACTGCTGCTGTTTTGTGCTTGCTGCAGTCAGTCTATTTAATTGTATTTCTTCGTTTCTCTCTCTCTTTAGTTTCTCGCTGGCTTTGCCATTTGTTTTACCGTTAATTTGTAATCAGCGAAGCGGCCGCCGCTGCTGTTGTGTTGCTATTTGATTTGTGCTTTTGCCTCTGGTTTTTCTTTCTCCGCGCTACGTACGCATGTTGCGTTTACGTGGAAGTAGCAAGTAAGCTGCCTCTTCCCTTGCTCGCCTGCCATATTTAGATAACGCGTTCAACTGTCATCTGTCATTTATCTATGCGAATGTGTCTGTGTGTGTGTGTATGTGTGTCTAGCGTCGTTTGGACATTGTCCGCGCTTTGCCTTTCTTTTTTTTGCTGCTTCCTCTTTCCTAACTTGCAAGGAGAGCAGACAAATAAAATGCCGTTACACACACATACTAAGCCACGGTTGAAGCTTTTTTTTTTTTTTTTTTTTTTTTTTTGTATTTTGCGCGCACCCAAAAACTTAATTCATCGCAATCGCAGTTTTTGCTTTTGGCTTTTGATTCGCTTCTTCTTGGCTGCCGCCGCCGTCGCTGTTGGCGTCGAAGTCGACATCGACGTCGTTTCGTGCGCTGCGTTTCCGTTTTTTGCTTCGCTTTGCTTTGTTTGACATGTTTTCTCCCGTCGCCGCAGCAGACGCCTGCATAAGCTGTGTACATGTGTGTGTGTGTGTATGTGTTTAGTGTGTGTGCTTATTACTTTGAAGTTTCCATGTGGCGGCAGCGCCAATCGATAAATTAATTAAAACACAACGATAAATGCATAAAGGAGAAATTTATGAACAATATGAGCGGCTGTCATTCATTCATTAGTCGTCGTAGGCGAGCGTGTTTGTGTGCGAGTGTTTGCAGATGTATGTGTGTGTTTTGTGTATTTGCATTCTAAATATGCAAGAAATTGGCAACAAACTCGTTATCGATTTGCATTTATCGCATCGCAAGTCGAGTGCTTGATTTCGATGTACGACAATATAAAAAAAAAGAACAACGCATATTCAATTGCTTACTGCATCCCAATATTATCTAGTATTTCCCCGCCTCCATCTCTGGCTGGCTTCTCGTCCGCCTGTTTTGCTCTTTGCACACACACATTTTGTAACCCACCGCCCCATTTTCGTTTTGTTTCGTTTCGTTTGGTTTGGTTTTTTTTTCGCTGTTGCTGCTGCTGCTGATGCGGCGTCGTAATAATTCGCGACTACGACGACGTTTTTATAGTTTTTCTGTTATCTTGGCTGTGTGTTTCTATTGCCTTTTGTTGTTATTCGTACGTGCTGCTGCCGCTGTTGTTGTTGTTCTTGTTGTCGTCGTCGTTGTAGTTGTCATTCGTTGTCGCGGCTGCTGCTTTTGTGTTGCGCATCTCACATCTATTCGGTAACGACGATTGCACCACAAGCAAAGCAGCGATTGCCGCCTACTTCACACACACTTGGACCATAGGGAGATGGCGCGTGTGTGTGAGTGTGCTGTGCACAAGGGGAGACGACGTTGGTCGTGTGCCATTTGCATTTTGTGTCGATGTGTATGTGTGTGTGTTTGTCTGGTTGTTGTGGTTGTTGTCTGGGCGCGCATTTAAAATATCTAGAACAATTAGATTATACAATTACTTGATTGAAGCATGCTTGCGTGCGTGTGAGAGGGAGAGCTTTAAAGTCAATAGAATGATGAACTGCAGAAGCAAGAAATTATTTTAATTTTGATTTAATTGACTTAAATATTTCACAAGTGTGAACCAAATTATGCGATAATAGAAGAGATGATAATGGGAGAATTCTTATGAGGCTTTTCAAATTACTATAATACAAAGTTGAAAAAAAACTTTCTCCTATAGTTATGACCCAACTTCTAAATATAAATTGGTGATATGAATACCACAGAAAATGTATGAGAACTAAGCATTTTCTTAGTAAATGGATATTTTTGGGAATGCCCTAGAAATTCACTGTCGATGTTTGAATTGTTCGATTAGGCAGCGTTACTTTTACTGCTTCCTTTTCTTCTTGTTGTTAAACACGCGTGTGTATATTTGTTTTGTTTTTCGCATTTTTTCCCATAGTTGTTGCTATTTGTGTAACTGCTTATCAGTCACATACAACAATTAAAGGCTGATAAGAAAGCGCAAGCGAGATAGGTGTGTGTGTGTGTGTGTGAGTGTGGTTGGAGAACCGCAACGAGAGCTCTTTAAAAAAGCAGCTTTAAATTGAATTTGCATGGGGCAAGCAGCGCGCATATCACACGAAGCGAAGCGAAACGAAGCGAAGCCACAACCAACCCAAGTCAACACCATGCCTCTGACTGTGGCTTGGATGTGGAAAGTGGGCAAAGGGGATGGCGAGTGCGAGGGGGGAGGGGGAGAGGGCTGTGTTTGCTTGCACATCAAATGAAGTTGTCTCCGACATACGCCGCCTCCTGCGGCTCTGAAGCGAACGAGAACCATCGTCGAACCCCCAACAGCGAAAAGCGAGAAGCGCGCGTCCTACATTCGCGACTTTATGCCGCCTGCCTGCTTGCCTGCCGCCTGCCGCCTGCCTGCCACTCATGTACACCCTCTGCTCTTTCCACCCTCTCTCGCTGTCTACTCTGTGTGTGCGCTGGCCCCCTTTATGTCTTTCTACTGCTTCTTCTTTTGTGCCTCTTCTCCCTTTGGCGCTTGCACTTGTCGTTCGATTGTGCGACATTTTTCTTCTTTTTTTTTGATACACGGCTACAAGGGTGTTATAACTTAGTGGGCAACAGCAAATGTTTGTAACTAATGTTTATTAAATATAAATTGCAAACTTTTAATTATTGCACACTTTCTTAATTCAATTATAATTGATTACTACAAGAAATTTCGTTTAAAACCTCGTCTCTTCCTTTATTTCTCAAATGTGTATTCGCAAGTATCTTATATTCTAGCTCACTCCTTTGTGGCTGCCGCCTAGTTTGTATTTTATTTAACATTCTCCCTGCTGTTGAAGCTGCTGCTTCATTCCACTTGCAGTGTAGCGCAGTGCAGTTTTCTATAGATGTATTTTTTATGTTGTTCCTCCCTTCATCTCTCAATTTCGCTTGCAACTTTTGGCCATATTTCTCGTAAGGTAAATTATGAAATCAAAAACAGCCTTGAACTCGAAACAATGCTGATCCAAAGAGAATGCTAAAAAAAAAAAAAAAAAAAAAAAAAAAACAGACATGTATGATGTGAAGAGTGCGGCACAGGTGAAGCGCATAATATGCTCCAATTTTCATAGGCAATAGCCAATGTAAATGCGGGGGAGGGAGACAAACACACACACACAAACTGACGGACAAACAGACAATCGTGTGGGGAGAGAGACGACGGCATATTTCGCCACACGGCAGCCACGGACCATCGAAAACGTGCGCAAAACGAAAACACAGATAAGACAAAAAGCACAAAAAAAAATCGCAACAACAACGAAGCAAGGCAGCAGCGCTTCAGCTTAGCCAATTCCCCCCGCTGCACTCTTCACTCTCCACACACACACGTTTGCCATTGGAGAGTGGACAATGTACCGTTTGCTTATCGGTCGCATGCCATGCCATACAAATACAAATACAGCGATATACACACACACATGCACTTGCATTGGGTTATAGCTGCTGATGCTCTCTGCTCAATGTCAGTTTGATGGCGTCCCAAAACATTGACAAAAGCTTTATTACTATTAATTGCTGCTGTCAAAGAAGAACTTAAAAGCATTGCGCGACTGAGTGTGAGTTGTGTGCATATGTGTTTGTGTGTGTGTGTAGAAGTGAGAGTGGAGAGCAGGCTGAGCAGCGACAAACGTCGCGCGCTCTCTTTGATGTCATCGTCAAAGTAGGCAAGTGAAAAGTAAAGCTTTAATGAGTAACTCTTCTTGTCGTCGTCGTTGTTGTTGTAAAATTCATAAGAAATCGCAAACTTCGTGGCAGGATTGACATAATTACGCCTGTGTGTGTGTGTGTGAGTGAGTATTTTACATAATGTGCTGATGAATAAAGCACTCGAAACTTTTGCAGTTGCTAACTCTTATTTTTTTTCGTTTTTTTTTTTGGGGTCATTTGGGCACTTGTGCAACGACTGTGCTGCATTTGCTGCGCTGCTCGCGTCACCGTCGCAGTCGCTACCGCTGCCGCTGTTGTTGCTCGTTGTGTTTTTGGTCAGTTTTGTTTGCCTGGTGCGCTGCGCTTTACCCTTTTTACTTGCTCTGCTCCCATTTCTCTGGTTCGTTCAACAATGTTCAAGTTAACAGTCAACAAGCAATAATAGCAGCAACAACAACAACACCAACAACTTAACTAACATACTTTTTTTTCTACCTCCCCCCGCATACATAACGCTGCTGCTTTGAGTTACCGTTTGTTGTTGTACGCTTTCTGGTTTTTGGTTTTGGTTTCTATAAAGCTTCAGAGCGCGATTTGTTTTTTTTTTGTCGCTGCTTCTTCAGCGCTTCGTTGCTGTGCTTCTTCGTTATGTTTTTTGTTTTTGTTTTTGTACAGATTCCTCTACGTACTTTCGCTTTTTATTTTTTTTCGCGCTCTTCCCCCCACTGGCTGCTCCCCCTTGTTGTTGTTGAGCGTCGCTCACTTGCTGTGCTCCTCATGCACCTTGCTTCTCTTCTGTTGTGCTGTGTGCCATTCTTCTTCTTGTCGCTTATTATGTGTGCGTATATGTGTGTGCGTGCTTTTTTTTTTCTGCTTTAATAGTGAACATTGACATGCTTAGCTGCGCATTTTAATGCGTCGCTGTCGTCGTCGTCGTCGTCGTTGGCGTCAGCGTCAGCGTCGTCGTCGTCGTCCCACTCTTGATGGCTTTTGTCTTCTTCTACCTTCGCTGACTTAATTCACATTTTTTTTTTCGCTGCTGTTCAGCTTTTTCTCTCTTGTTGCTGCTGTTGTTGTTTTGCTTCTTCAAACAGTTTGCCATATTGACTGGCGACTGACTTCACTGGCTGTCTGAATGACGGACTCACTGACTGACTGACTGACTGACTGCCTGAAGTCGCAAGGTGGTTGAATGTGTGTGTGTTGCTTTTGGTCGCCTGGGGCGGTGCCCCAAGGGGGACAGGGGGAGGCGGCGCAGGCGTGTCAGTCGCTGCTTTTATTGAAAGAGAAATTAGCTTGAAACTTATTTCGCTGCTGGTCGCCGCCGTTGCCATCGTACATAGTACATATAACGGTTTGCGCACAGTTGGCCCAGTTAATTAAAGTGCGACCCACGGACAGACAAACAACGACAACAACAATAACACAGCTCAGCAACTGAGCAAAAATGCCTTCAAAATTGACAACGATAATGTATTAGAGTGGGAGGAGAAGCAGGGCAACAAATGGCAAGCGGGCGATATGATATCGATAAATGACACCTTTAATGCTTATCGATACGTTGTAGTTACGAGGAGAAGCGGAGAAAGCAAACTGTAATGAGGCGATAAGTTATCGATAATTGGTGTTTTTCACAGTTATTACTTTAGTTTTAACGCGCCTCACATTTTTTATACACATTGTTGTGCTGTTAGCTGAAAAGTAATCATCAATTTAGTGTAGCTTATGAAAATTGAATATCGTTAAGCTTAAAGGTCCATTTAAGCATTGTTGTATTTTGACAAAGGGTCACTGCAATTGTGAAATGATCGATAACGAAAAAATTGTAGCTTTAACGATGGGCGAATCTCTGTGTTTGTGTGTGTGTGCGTGTGTGCGTGTGTTGAGTTCGATTGTCGCACAGGTTTTTCTCGTATTTACCTTTTATATACCGTACGTTTTGAGTGTGCGTTGCACGCGCCTTTTCACCACACCAACCAACTAACTAACTTTCCCTACCACTTTCTCTCTCTTTCTCGCTCCCGCTCGCAGAACCGAAAACAGCAGCGCAACGGAATTGGCGCGTGAGAATCTCTTCCAGCCCAACATGGACGACGCCAAGCCCATGAGCATGAACACCATGAACAACAACAAGTCGCCGTATGGCGATAATAATGTTGGCAATGCCACAACAGGAGGCCAACAACTATCCCAACAACAGCAGCATCTACAACAACAACAACAACAACAACGCACCATCTGCTCCATTGAGAACCATCAGTCACCGCCTCGTTCTGCCAACTCGAACTCATCCTCGGCCGCTGCAGCCGCAGCACGCAAGCGCCATCTATCGAACAGCAATCTGGTCAACGATCTGGAGATACTCGACCGCGAGCTGAGCGCCATCAATGCACCAATGCCACTGATTGATCCGGAAATTACCCAAGGTGCCGAGCAGTTGGAGAAGGCAGCGCTGTCCGCTGCCCGCAAGCGACTGCGCAGCAACAGCAGCAGCGAGGACGAAAGCGATCGCTTGGTGCGTGAGGCACTCTCCCAGTTCTACATGCCGCCGCAGCGTCTCATTTCGGCCATCGAGGACTGTCCCCTGGATGTGGTCGGCATGGGCATGGTGGCAACTGTGGGCGGTGGTGTGGCAGGCGCTGGCGCCGGCATTTTGCTGGACGGCGTCACCAGCGGCAGCGTCAGCAGCAGCAGCAGCAACCACAACAACAGCAAACGCATCAAGCTGAGCGGCAACGGCGTTGCCACCGATCATTTGGACCTGGTGGACTTCGATATGAATCAGAATCAAAAGGACTTTGAGGTCATCATGGATGCACTGCGTCTGGGGACGCCAAGTCCGCCGAGCGGCGCCAGCAGTGATTCGTGTGGACAGGCGGCCATGATGAGCGAGTCGGCGAGCGTGTTTCACAATCTGGTGGTCACTTCGCTGGAGACATGAAAGTACCAGTAAACGACGAAGCTGCTGGGAGCGAGACGAGCACAGGGTGCAACATGCTCCACCCCACACACACACACACACACACGCATACACACTGGCCTACAACACGCAACCACAACAACAAACAAACAAACAAACATTTACAACAAAATTCAAACAAGACAAAGAGCAAAGAGTTTCTAGGTTAGTTTTAGCTTTTAAGTGCTAGATAATAAGCAATAGGCATTAGTCTCCAAGTGGGCAGGGAATATGCGGGGGATAAACAAAAGCAAAAAACAATACAACATGTCGGTCAGTATTAGCCAGCTATATGTATGTAATATATAGCGATATATAGCCGACATGCAAACGCGTCTCGCAAATTGTGTACAAACTTTGTTTGTTGTTTTGTTTATTCTAATGTGTACATTTTATTTTATTTTTTTTTATTAGCCTGTAAGTGAGAGGAAAACACAATAACAAAAATCAAAGAATTTGTAGTCAAAAAAAAATCAATCAACAAGAACACAACAACAAAAAACAATAACAATATCAAAAAGCAAGCAGTGCATCAACGCAAAAACACAGGGACATCGGCAGGACATTTGTTGCAATTGGTGGACGGCAGCCCAGCAGGGGCAGGGGCGGGGCGACTGCGCACGACTCAACTTCCAATTTTGCACATTCCAGGCTTTAATACTCGCGTCGCGCGCAGGCGCCCGCAACTTCCATCAAAAATTACACTTTACTTATTACACTACACACTTTATCGTGAGGTCGTCACACACATTGCACACAATTGACTACCGCATGTCGCTGTGCTTCCAAATCCAAATGAAGGAGGATATCAAAATCATATAAGTAACATGAATAAAATAGTTCCTGCCGCTAAAGAATTTCCACGTTTCTTTTCCACTTTCAGAAAGCATTTGCTATTTTTGTCCTATTTTTTTTTGTTTCCTTCTATTTTTCCAATTGTTCTGCTAGTCACAAAAAAAGCAAACGCAATAAGAGAAAAGATTTAAGATATGATACACTTTATTTGCCTCGTCGCGTTCGCTTCCAAGCCAACTCCAATTCCAAAATTCGAATTCCAGTGAAGCAAAAACAAAAATAAATAAATAAAATAAAACGAAAAAAAAATACAATCCAAAAACAAAAAAAAAAGAAAAACGAACTGTGATCGTAGGTCACGTCGCACCTATTAAATATAGAGATTTTTTTTTTAGTTAACAAAAAAATGGGCACACTACTTTTCGATAACTGGAAGCGAATGCGGGCAGGATAACGGTTTCATTTTCCTTTTTATATATACGAAACAAAAAAAAATTTACTAATTTGCTAACAACTTTTTGAACTACTGTGCACAACAAAAAACAGAAGAAGCAGAAGATGAAGGTGAAGAACAAGAACAAAACACACATTTGTAATAAACAACAACAAAATGAATTAAATAGCAATTAAAGAGAGAAGCAAAATGAAAAAAAAAAACATACAAAAAGTGCAATTAGAATTTTTTAAAATATTGACGCAAACAAAAGAAAGAAAATCAACAAAAGTGCATTCAAAAGAATTATGTAAACAACAAAATATAGTATTTAACAACAAATTGAACAGAAATTGGGAAAGCAACAACAAACAAAACATCAATTTAAGGCAAACAACAAACAAAAGAAAACAAAAAAAAAAAAATACTACAAAAACAAAAACAATTTTTTTCTTCGAAAAAAAAAAGAAAAGGCTGTGATAGAAATTTAAGTTTTTTGCTTAAGAGTTATAATTACAAACAACCAACAACAACAAAAACAAAAACAAAATCAAACAAACAAAATGAAAAAGAATCCAACAACAAAATGATGATCTATGTACATAGAGATACATATACATACATATATATTATGAACAGCATTTAGTATTAGTAAAAACAGAGCAAAACAAAAAAAAAACAGAAAAACAAAAACAATTAAGAAAGCTACAGTCGAATTGTACTCGACTGTGAGATACCCGCCACATATATTTTCTTCTTTTATATAACATAATGCAAAGATTTTACGCGTGACCAAATTGTCGTCCGATCGTCACGAAGTGTCTTCAAAAACCATTCAGATCAAAATTGTCATCAAGGTATTAATATATTCCTATCCCATTGTGTAGCGGGTATAAGCGAGAAGCGAAGAACGAACGAACAACAACAACAAAAAGCAAGCTAAAGTTGCAAGCCGAGCTTCAAAGAGCAAACAGAGAGTGCCTCTCTCATGCGAGTATATTGCTCTCTCTCTCTCTCTCTCTCTTTCTCTCACTCTCTCACACACGTCTCTAGCTAGCATGCAACTTTCGCTCGCAGCTTTCATTGATTATTATATATTTTTCGCATTCGCACATTTCTCTATAAAATTTGTAAGCTTTCGTTTCTGTTTTTCTTATTTGTTTGGTTTCATTTTGTTGTTATCCCGTTTTTTCAGCTGCAGCGCCAAAAAACGCCTCAAAACAGAATATAAGAACAAAGAAAACAAGAAAACAAAAAAAAAACCAACAAACTTGATGCATGTTGGCTAAAAATTACCAACTAATTATTATTAATATGTAACTATCATTATTATTATTATTTTTGTATTCTTTATGATGATACTTTGACGGAGCATCGTTCCAAAGAAGTCTTCTAGCCTAGTTATACTTTACACAAACAAACAAACAAAAGCAAAAACAAAAAAAGTAAAGAAACACACATACAATCTAGTATAAACCATACACATTATTCGCATTATTATTGATATGATTATTTAGTATTGTTTTGATTGCCAAAAAAAAAAACAACAACAAAAACAAACAAAAAACAATGATTATTATTAGTGGCAAAAACAAAGCGCATTGCTTAAGTTGAAAGCTTAAATTTTAAAAACCTTTTCGTTAACAAACTGCAAACGACACCGCACATAATCATGATAAAGGCTTCTTTCCACTGTGCAGAGTTATAGATGTATTACAAATGTGAGAAAATGAACATGGTGGAAAGAGGCAATTATTGGACTTTCCTTTACCAATTAAATCTATTAACGTTTTTTTATACTATTTTTTTTTTTTGTAATGTATTATTATTTTATTTTTCGTGTTTAACTAGAAAAATTTTAGACGTACAACAATATTATTAATATTAAAAAGATTATTATTATTATTATTATTATAAATGCGTATGACAATTATTTCCATTTTAGTTAATATAATATATACTTTATGCCTAGGAGCAATTCTACTAAGCGTTCAGAGCTACAAAATAAATTATATACAAAAAATGCATAAACCATCCTATTTTATTTTTGTTTATTATTTTATCAGCTTTGTTTTTTCAGTTTTCCTTTCTGACATCTGTCAAATAATAACGATCAATTTTATCTGCTGGCATTTCCATTACACTGCGAGCAAACCTTGACTTGAGCTGCGACTAAGTTGGCAACGCTGCCGCCGTACATTCGTTTGTGCGTGTGTGTGTGAGTGTGTGTATGTAACTATAGTGCATGCGTAAGCAGCTTTCGTAACCTTGTTTATCAGTTGTTACTCTTTTTTTTCCGTCGTCGTTGTTGTTGCTGTTGCTGCTATTAGCTGCTGCTACTGTTGCTCTCATGAGATCATCCCCGTGTGCTATAGAAATAATATTTCGGCGATTTGCTTAGCTGAACTCTGTGTGGTTTTGCGACCCAGCTCAGGGTTATGTCTCCACTGTGTTGTATTTTTTGGGGGTCAAACCCACACACAGACAAATGCAAAGCAATGTGCCATATGTTCGCATACCAACGCAACACAACAGCTCTACAGTGAACGGCAGACAGGGAGGGCGTAAGAGAGAGAGAGCGAGAGGGCAACAACAATACAAATTGTTCCGTTGACTGATTGCATTTCGTTTTGTTTTGAATGCCAAATTTCAAAGCTCGCTTCAAATATTTTTGTTGTTGTTGTTTTTTTTTTATTTCGGCAAGCCAATGAGGTGTTGGTGGAGGGGGGCAGGCAGCTTGCGTGGTGGGCACGAGTGCGAGAGGGAGCATTTGTTTGGCATTGCCAATGTCGACTGTCGTTCAACGACACGACGATGAGCTTGAACCTTTAACGAAACGGAACAAAATGAAATTCAAAAATAAACAACAAGTTTGTGCGTTCGCTAATTAGCTCTTAGATGATGCCAGTAATAATTGCGATATCGATAAATGATCATAAAGCTCGTTTGCATTTTTCTTTTGATTTTGATAAGACTAGCAATCACATCACACATTATTGAGTCGTCACAATTTCTTCCAATTGAGCATTCCATTTCCAAAACAAAAACAAAAAAAGCTTCCAGCTGATTTGCTTCCTTTTGAAAACTATGTTTTTGACACACGCCACACACACTAAAATAATACCTCTTAATCTATGGACCAGTTTTATGACGTTTTTCTCTGCGTAGATTTACTTGAGTTTTATTAAGTAAACCGAGAAATAAACCAATTGAAACAAAACAAAACACAAAGAAACACTTGCTTACTTGATGTTATCGTCGATAACATCGATATCAGCTAACGATGCCGTAACTATCATGTATATCGTAGAAATGTTTTTCTTACTTCCTTTTTGATGATTACGTTTACGTTTAGTAAGTAGAATGAAACGCATTGAATACTCATACAATACATGCATACATACATAAGCTAAGTACATCCATACACGCATACATACATACATACATACATATACAAATATACATATATACATATACACATCGTAGTTGTAGCATAACGATGAATGACATTTAAGGATACATAAGTGCTTTTTAATGGAATATATAGACCGCAAACCATAAAACGAGAATAATGAACAAAACATACTTATTATTGTAAGAAATTATTTGTAAAATACAACAAAAACCAGAACAACAAAAGCAAAAAAAAAATGAAAAAAAAAATAAGAAACAAAAAGAAGTGCATAATAAAAACCGAACAAAAACATACAACATTCGTATATACCGTATAAATATGTATCGCACACACACACACATGCAGGTGTGTGCAGGTATTTATATGTAGTATATCCAACTATATATACAAAACACATATATACACCAAATATACATACCTACATATACATATATAATTGTACGTATTTATTATGAGTTGCTTTTAGTGTGATAATTCTTAGTAAAACGACATAAGAACATTTGCAAAATAAAATTGATACCAAACAAAAACAATTTCCAAATTATTGCATTTTACTTTTTCCAGCTGGCAAACGAGATTGATTTGCCAATATTCCGATTCGTGTAAATATTAAGGATCTATGAAAGCAAATAAAAGTGTTTGACCGTTTTTTTCCATACGAAAAAGTCAGAGAAGTAAAAAATTTGGTAAAACATTTTCCCCGCATCGCTTTCTACTCCACTTTCGTTCACATTGAAAAAATACATATGTAGATATATACATATAAATGTACATTTTCATATGTATACATGTGCATACATGTTTTAAATTAATCGAATTTATATTTTTTCTGCTTGTTGGACGTTTTTCTCGAAATGCGCAATCATTCGTTGCCCTTTTTTGTAGTTGCTATCAGTTGTTGCCCTCTCTCGTTCACTCTCAATGGCAATATGCATATGTATGCATGTATGTGTGCGTGTGTGTTTGTGTGTGTGCGAGCTTACCTGCTGTTGATTTGCTCAATCTCATTAAAACTTCTTAATTGACTTGCATTTTCTGAGCACCAACCGCAGAGTTGCCGTATCGCTGTCACTTATGCAACGCTTTGGCACATCCGTCTGGCAACTCTTTCGCAATAACTTCCACCTATGGATAAATTTGATCCACTTCTTAATCCAATGAAAAAGTTATAGTTTGATTTGTTTGTCGAGCATTAATTGTTAATAATTTTATTTGTTTGTCATCTAATTGCCGTTCAGTATGCCGATGATCCCCGGCTGCACGGCGCTTGTTGGAATACGCTGTTGCAGCTGAACAGATAGCTTGTTGGACATGGTGGCGCTGCAACCGATGCTCCGCTGTAGCCGCCTGACGACGATCGGTAGCTGGCCGCCTGTGGTGAGCCCAACATTGCGTTAAGCATACGAGCGTATTCCGAGGATTTGGGTGCGTCATATGCGGCAGACGGAGGCGCTGAATAGCTTGGGGCGACTGGCGCCGAGTATGCGGGAGCCTTGGGTGCTGAATAGGATGGAGCAGCCGGAGCTGAGTAGGATGGCGCAGCTGGTGCTGAATAGCTTGGCGCAGCCGGTGCTGAGTAAGATGGTGCCTTAGGCGCTGAGTAGCTTGGGGCAGCTGGAGCAGAGTATACCGGTGCTTTAGGAGCTGAATAGCTAGGTGCTGCGGGTGCTGAATAAGATGGAGCAGCTGGAGCAGAGTATGACGGTGCTTTGGGCGCTGAATAACTAGCTGAAGCTGGAGCGGAATAGCTGCTAGAAGCTGGTGCTGAGTAAGCTGGTGCGGCTGGTGCTGAATAACTCGGAGCTGCGGGTGCTGAATATGATGGTGCCTTAGGTGCTGAATAGCTTGGCGCGGCTGGAGCAGAATAACTTGGAGCAGCTGGAGCAGAGTATACCGGAGCTTTGGGAGCTGAATAGCTTGGCGCCGCTGGTGCTGAATAGGACGGTGCCTTGGGCGCTGAATAGCTCGGTGCCGCTGGAGCTGAATAACTTGGTGCTGCAGGTGCTGAATAACTTGGCGCTGCTGGTGCTGAATAAGATGGTGCAGCTGGAGCTGAATAGCTCGGCGCTGCTGGGGCCGAGTAGGATGGGGCCTTGGGAGCTGAATAGCTAGGTGCCGCTGGAGCTGGATAACTGGGAGCAGCTGGAGCAGAGTAGACCGGAGCCTTAGGAGCTGAATAGCTTGGTGTGGCTGGTGCTGAGTAAGATGGAGCCTTAGGCGCTGAATAAGAAGATGCCGCTGGAGCCGCATAACTTGATGCAGCTGGTGCTGAATAACTTGGCGCTGCTGGTGCAGAATAGCTTGGTGCTGATGGTGAGGAATAAGATGGAGCAGCTGGAGCAGAATAACTTGGCGCTGCTGGTGCCGAGTAGGATGGAGCTTTGGGGGCTGAATAAGTAGATGAAGATGAAGCTGGTGGTGAATAGCTTGGAGCAGCAGGGGCCGAGTAAGATGGTGCGGCTGGAGCAGAATAACTTGGCGCGGCTGGGACTGAGTAGGTTGGAGCTTTCGGCGCTGAATAGCTTGGAGCAGCTGGGGCCGAGTAAGATGGTGCAGCTGGCGCTGAATAACTCGGTGCAGCAGGTGCTGAGTATGCCGGAGCCTTGGGTGCTGAATAGCTTGGCGATGGTGCAGCTGGCGCTGAATAGCTCGCTGCTGCGGGAGGCGAGTAACTCGACTGAGAGTTGTAGATGACTGGAGGTCCGTAGGCCTGTGACGGAATTGCCTGGGATGAGCGTGAGTAGCGGTCATCAACTTTGCTTTCCGGGATGTTGAGATCCTCGACTGCCTCGTTGCTCTCGATAAAATACTCGGAGCTGGAGGCAACAGCCACGAGGCAGCTGATGGCCACAAAGGTTAAAAGACGAACTCCGTGCATGTTCGTTTATCGGTGGGTTGGTAGAAACTATGCAAGCGCATGCGGTTGTGTGGATCTTTTATGAGGTCGGAACCCTTCGATCAGCAAAAAATCAAATTCTCAACGTTGCCAAATTGTTTTTTTGTTTTGGCTTTTTTCTTGTGTATAAAAATTTCGCTTAAGCCAATCAATTGCCATATTTTATTTATGCCATTGAGTTGGCGGTCTTATGATGAAATCGCGGGTGCTCTGGTTCCGCGACCCGTCAAACGCGAAACTCAACCGACTATCGTATACGCTAACCGAGAATCTTCAATCTTTAACACATGGAATATCTTTGAAGTATGCTATAATCTTTTGCTATGTGGTAGCTTAGTCACGTAACTGTGCAGTATAGTCGTGTGTTAATGTTTTCGGAATAGAGTATCGTAATAATATATTTTGACATATGTCAGCATTTGAGACGCATACAAGTTGTTGGTGAAAAGCGTCTATGCTAATTATGTTAATTGGGGTGCATGCTGAATGGACAGTATGCCAAAAGAAGTATGTGGGTCAATGAAATTTGCTATTGACTTTTACTCGATAAGGTCAAACAATGACATACTAAGCAAGATCAAAAATGTGCTATTGCAAGGAATTTAAATTCAAATTCAACGGTTAACAACCTACAATTGACAACAATTGAAGGGCGCTGTTAAAGGTGGCGGCGCCATCTGCCGTAATTTTCAGTGTACCTCAATGTCAGCTAAGCATTCTGTTAAATCAACAGTGCTATATCGATATTTTGTCATTGGCCAGTTTTGCGATAAGAGGCTTAATCTTAAAATGAGAAAGAATACTAGATGCTGTCAAGTTTTGTGTAAGTGCAATTTTTGAGTATTTCGGTATATAATCTTAGTAGTCTCCGACATGAAAAACAACTTGAAGAAAGTGATATTTTTAAGATCCAAAATGATTGAATTGTTTGAAAATAAATACATTAATTTATAATACTAGTATAATTTAGCTGCAAAAAAATATCGATATATTTCTCAAAAAGAATCGATACATCGATGGTTCTCCACCTCTACACGTCAACGCTTTCTTCTTCTTCTACGTTTTCCCCCAACACCTGAGTGAGCATTGAGCAAAGCAGCGGCTACTTAAACTCGCAGCAATTCGGCATCAATAGATGTTAATTGTCAAGGAATTGCTGAAATAAAACATCAAAAGCCGAGCGTTGTTGGACCAAATAGTTATAGTTGCGGGCAGTATTTACAATTCAAAACGCATACTAACTAAAAACGACACGTAAGTACGAATTACAATTGCTTGTGGGCGGGGGAAGTGAAGGGTTGCCGCTTTTCTACCAGCTGCTTGCTTGCGTTGGCAGAAAAGCAAATGTGCTGCGCTGCTGCTGCTTCGGTAGCGGCTTGAATAAAAGGTTATTGCTCTTTTTTTAACATAATTTTTTTATCATTTCCGTTTTCTCTCCCTCTATCTCGCATTTTTTTTTTTTCGGTAACAGTGACTTGACAAAATGTTGCAGCTGAAGTTGCAACAAGGCGGCAGCTTGATGTCTGCTCTGCTGCTGATGTTGTCCATCATGGCTTTCCAGCAGCACAATTCTCTCGTCCAGTCGGCGGCTGTGATGAGTGTGGACTTGGGTGCCGAATGGATGAAAGTGGCCGTTGTGTCGCCTGGCGTGCCAATGGAAATTGCGTTGAACCGCGAGTCGAAACGCAAAACGCCGGCAATAATCGCTTTCCGTGATGGCGTTCGTACCATTGGCGAGGATGCGCAAACGATTGGCATTCGGGAGCCAACGGCGGCCTATGGTTATCTGCTCGATCTCCTGGGCAAGACCATCGACAATCCCATTGTTGATCAATACAGGTGAGAGTGTGTATAAGCGTGTGTGTGTGTGCCAGAGAGACTAGGCCACGTCATGTTAAGTTTGCTGTGTGCTGTTACCTTACTGTTATGTTAATGTGCAGTACAACAATTAACACGGTGCTGTTAAGCGAAAGCGTTTCCTTTGAATTACGCTATAATTATATTTTTGATTTTATTCGTCTTAAATAACAGTGAAATTGCACTTGATATATATTAATTCTATATTATTCTCCATGCTTGGCATGTACATGTCACTGTTAAGCGATCGTGATCGATTATTTGAATAAGAACTATGCATTTCGAATGTAAATTTGATATTTGATTTCGTATTTGGCCATTTAGAAAACGCTTCCCGTACTACACCATTGTGGGCGACAAGGAGCGCAACACCGTCGTGTTCAAGAAGAGCGATACCGAGGAGTTCAGCGTGGAGGAGCTGATTGCCCAACTGCTGGCCAAGGCCAAAGAATACGCCCAGGAATCGACCGAGCAAGTGATCACCGAATGCGTGCTCACCGTGCCCGGCTACTTTGGCCAGGCGGAGCGTGAGGCGTTGCTGGTGGCCGCGCAACTGGCCAATCTCAAGGTGCTGCAGCTGATCAACGACTATGCGGCCGTTGCGCTCAACTATGGTGTCTTTCATCGTGGCGAAATCAATGAGACGGCGCAGTATTTCCTCTTCTACGACATGGGCGCCTACAAGACCTCTGCGGCTGTGGTCAGCTACCAGCTGGTGAAGGACAAGCAGACCAAGGAAACGAATCCCGTGGTTCAAGTGCTCGGCGTCGGCTACGATCGCAGCCTGGGCGGCCTTGAAATTCAGTTACGCTTGCGCGACTATTTGGCCGGCGAGTTTAATGCACTGAAAAAGACCAAAACCGATGTCACAAGCAGTCCGCGAGCGCTCGCCAAACTCTTCAAGGAGGCGGGTCGCTTGAAGAACGTGCTGTCGGCCAACAATGAGCACTATGCCCAGATCGAGAATCTGCTGGAGGATCACGACTTCAAGCTGTCGGTGTCGCGCGAGAAACTCGAAGAGCTGTGCGCCGATATCTGGCCACGCACCACAAAGCCCCTGGAGGATGCGCTGGCCACCTCCAATCTGTCGCTGGATGTGATCAATCAGGTGATTCTGTTTGGCGGCGGCACGCGCGTGCCACGCGTTCAGGAGACCATCAAGGCGCTGATCAAACAGGAGCTGGGCAAGAATCTGAATGCCGATGAGTCGGCCACAATGGGGGCCGTTTACAAGGCAGCCGATCTCTCCAGCGGCTTCAAGGTGCAGAAGTTTGTGGTCAAGGACGCCGTCGTCTTCCCGCTGCAGGTGGCCTTTGAACGCGACCCCGGGGATGGTGCCGCTGTGAAGCATGTGAAGCGCGCGCTGTTCGCCCTCATGAATCCGTATCCACAGAAGAAGGTGATCACGTTCAACAAGCACACGGATGACTTTGAGTTCTACGTGAACTATGGCGATCTGGAGCGCTACAGTGCCAACGAAGTGGCCGCCATTGGCAGCCTGAATGTGACGCGTGTACAGCTGCAGCAGGTCAAGGAGCTGCTTGAGAAATCCAAGAAGGATTTGGTCGACAATAAGGGCATCAAGGCGTACTTCTATCTGGACGATTCGGGCATCTTCCGCTGCACTGGCGTTGAGTACGTCTACGACAAGCAGAAGCTGGACGAAGACCTTGATGAGGACAGCACACTGGCCAAGCTGGGCAGCACCATCAGCAAACTCTTCACCAAGGAGGCCGAGAAGACGGCCGGCGATGGCGAAACCAATAACACCACAGAGGAGGAAACTCCCACACCCAGCGACGATGCCAAGCAGCCCAAAAAGTCCGAGGAGGAGGCCAGCAAACCGGAGCCGGAGCAGTCGGCGGCGACGCCAGAGGCCAAGAATGAAACGCTCAAACTGGTGGTGATCAAGACGCCCGTTGTGCACAAGACTGAGCTGCAGTTTGCAGCACCGTTGAGCGGCGCGGGCTACGACAAATCGCTGGCCAAGCTGCAGGCCATCAATAAGGTGGAGGAGGAGCGTGTGCGTCTCGAATCCGCATTCAATGCGCTTGAATCGCATATTATCGAGGTGCAACAGAAGCTGGATGAGCCGCAATATGCCGACTGTGCCACCGCCGAGGAGAAGGAAAAACTGCTGGCCGAGTGCAGCAAGCTATCGGAATGGCTGTACGACGACGTGGAGAATCCCAAGGCAGAGCTGTACGAGGACAAATTGGCCAAGCTGCAGAAGCTGTCGAGTGTGTTCCTCGCCCGTCACTGGGAGCACGAGGAGCGACCGGATGCCATCAAGGCGCTGAAGAGCATGATTGAAGGTGCTGACAAGTTTCTGGTTTCCGCACGCAATCTCACCAAGGACGTCAATCCCGAGAAGGATGTGTACACCCAGGTGGAGATTGACACGCTCACCAAGGTGATTGACGAGACGAATACGTGGCTGAAAACCGAGCTGGCGGCGCAGAAGAAGCTGAGTCGCAATGACGATGTGCGCCTGGAGGTAAGGCACATCACAGAGAAGATGGCGCTGCTGGATCGTGAGGTCAAATATCTGGTGAACAAGATCAAGAGCTGGAAGCCCAAGGCGAAGCCGGACAGCAGCAAGGAGAAGACGAAGCCCAAGGAGACGACGACCGCTGGCGAGGAAGCTGAGGCGAATTTGGGCAGCGGAAACGGCAGTGGAAACGGCAATGCTGAGGAGCAGGCTGAGGCACCCAACACGGCGGAGCAGCCAACAGTCGTTGACGGAGAGCAGGAGCAGCAACAACAAGAGGAGGACCAGAAGGAGGAGAAGGCGGAAACAGTGACTCCCACGCCCGCCGAGGAAGCCAATACGCCACACAGCGAACTTTAAATCCATGACATCACACTAAAGCGCATCATCATCATCATAAGGCAGGCAAAGAGCGAGCGGGAGGCAGTGTGAACGAGAGAAGGAGGCACAGGCACACACACTCTCACACACACGTATTTACAGACAGTGGGCGGGGACATTATTTGATTGCGGTGCACGCTTGCATTGGGCATCGACACCGACATCGATCACACACTCGATGCCTTTTTTCTACAACCAGCGGGGGAGTGGGGAGGGGGAAGCGGGGTTGACAATCGATAGCTGAAGATGGACTGATAGGCTGAACACACAAGGGGGACACGGGGCGGGGATGCCCACTGCTAGACGTGCACAACAAACAAACAAGAAGAAGAAGGAAAACTAACAATTTTAGAATTTTTTCATTTTTTTTTTGTTTGTAAATTATTATTTTCTTCAAACTAGCTAATGGCGGGGTATTAAATTATGCTGCTAAAAAAAT
Source organism: Drosophila siamana (assembly GCA_035047445.1). NCBI lineage: Eukaryota > Metazoa > Arthropoda > Insecta > Diptera > Drosophilidae > Drosophila > Drosophila siamana. The sequence continues at coordinate 4,291,328 of JAWNPP010000078.1, read as the reverse complement.
CTAATGAAAACACAAAAAAAATTACAATTACAATCAAGTTTCATTCCGTCGTGCTTTAAGTTCTTGATTTGATATGCCTGGATATATTATCTAAATAAACTTAAACAAAATACAAAGACTTGAAGTACTACTATCCCCTTCCCCCAAACCTACACGTACATAAATGCATATAATTGTATATTTATGTGACCCCTCTACTACACAACTCCCTTTGAATAGCCAAGCAGCATTAAAACATGTAAAACACACAATTCAAAGAACATTATAATGTAGCATTAAAGTTAAACGAAAAGTAAATTGCAAAATACTGGGAAAAGAAGCTCAAAAATAAAATCGAAAAAAACAAAGTACTTTATATTGTAAGTGGTCAGTTTGTTGTATTGAAATCCTCTTTGAGGACACTTGAGAGTCCAGCCTCCGACATATTTGCGCCTGTATGTCTGTGTTTGCTTGTTTTGTATGTGGTTGTGCAGCAGTGATACCAGCTGATGTTACTGCTGTGCCGAATTCCGATAGCAGTAACGATAGAAAGTGGCATCAACACTGCACTTAGTTTGACTATCGATTGACAGTTGTTTGTTTATCCCTTTATTATCTAACACAATTTATTTGCTTTATTACATATTTTATGTTTGCTTAACGCATTTGTCGAGCATTGCCGTCTTCTCGGTGAATGATGTCTGAGCAATATTATCCCTATCGCTTGGCATTTCTGTGGTAATCGAAGTGCAGTCACACTTTTTTAAGCAAGAAATATCGTCAGACGTTCGCGGAAGACGATGTACATAGATTATAATTCCGGAGACTTACACGCCTACGTGATTACTAAGATTTCGGTAGCATATAATATTTTAGTTAAAGCCATCTACCTATTTGAATATTGAATGTGTGTGCGCAACAACTGACAAGAATTATACAACATATGAACTGTGAAAAAAAGCGTGCGGGCTTATAAACTAAAACCACAAGAACAATAACAAATACAAATACAACAAAAAAAAAGGCAATTCGCGTCCACACACAAATACAAGTGAAACAACTGCTGCGACAGCGACGACGACACTCACACACACGCATACACATACAGACAAACAAAAAGAGCCATTGCCACAAAAAATATGGCGAAGGCGAATTAGTGCAATCTTGCAAACTTTCAAATATATATACATATACACACGCATACAAACAAACATCATAAAATATATACATTTTGTGCACAGGTAAATGCCTGCATAGATGTAATTGTGTGTGCGTCTGCATACCGTACACGCAGTCACATACATACAAACAATCTCAGACATACAGACGTACACTTTCGTATATGTTTTGTGATCTATTGTAATGTTTGGAGGGTAACGAAAACATGTGTATGTATGACATACATACATACTATATATTATGTACGATTGTAGAGTACAACAATTCAATTGATTTTGCTCGCCAACAAGAGATGGAAAGAAAGAAAAAAATCAGCACAGCAGCCAAAACAGTCATTTCGATAGGCCTTAAAAAGAAAAAAATCAGTGGGAATTTTATAGTGAAAACAATGACGAATTTACTAACTTCTTGCTGTGTCGTCTGTTGTAGTGAGAGGGAACGAACGAACGACCAACCAACCAATTCGTTAGTAGATCCAACATTCGCATACAGACGTTCATCTGCATGTATGTATGTATGAGTCTGTATGTTTATTCCATACACATGAATGTGTGTGTGTGTGGGATAGTGCAGAGTGCGAATTTCCTTTCGATAGGCAACGCAAGCGCACCGATAACTTCTTTCGATTGTCATTGCTGCTGGCTGGCTGGCTCCGTTGACTGATTCTGTTGCGGCTGCTTTCGGCACGTACATACGTACATATATATTTTTTTTTTACGTATGTACGTGTGCATGTGTTCTGTGAGTCGCTTGCACGGCGACGGCGCCTGTCTGGCGAAAGTGATTTTTCAGTAAAATTTCGCAGCTTCAAGTCGACGGACGGAGACGGAGTGTGTGTGAAGGAGTGAGAGAGAGCGAGAAAGAGTGCGAGCGCTGCAGTCAAAGTGCTGGTCGATGATCGGTTCGCGGTGGAGCCAAATTGACGACGAACGATGTTGATGTCGCTGTCGTGTCGTTAAGGTGCCAAGCGGGCGGCGTGCGACTGACTCCGTTTCTTTTTATTATTGTGTGAGAGTGTGCGTGCGTGTGTGTGTTGTTTTTGCCTTTACAATTTTCTTTGCACTTGTTCGTGTTTGTCTATTGCTTTTGTTTTCCTTGAAATTTTTTTTGGTTGGTCACATTTAGAACTTTTATTGCGAACGAGTTCACAGTGAATGTGCGTGTGTGTGTGTGTGTGGGGTAAATGCGGGAGAAACAAAGGAGATTTGGCGTTTTGCGTTTTCATCTCACCTCTCTTTCTGTTTTGAATGTGTGTAAAGTGCAGGACAAGGTAAATTGAATAAAACAAAGTGCAGCATGGCGGCGACGAAACCCGAGGCAGAGGCAGAGGCAGCGCCAGTAAAAAGTCAATTTACAGCTACGTGCATGCATGTGTGTGCGTTCGTGTGCGTGTGTGCTCATAGATAAACATTAAAAATTATTAAAGCCATTACCGCGTTGCGCGTTGACAGTCAGTAAACTTCCATGCTTCCAACATACACATATATAATTGAGTATGTGTGTGTGCATGCAGTGCCATTGTGTAGATGTGTAGATTTTACATTGAATTCGCCTTCAGTTGTCAGTCCAGCAGCTGTCAAAGCTTGGCGGCCTCTCTCGGCACTCTCTCTCTTACATGCTCACAAACAACCTGAGCAGTGCACAGTGACGCCGGAGGCTCCAAAAAAGGAAAGCACAGCACTCTGCATTGTTGTTGTTCTCTCATCCATACAAAAGTTAGAGAGCCATTTGGCTTCGTTTGCTGCAAATGACTTTCGTTCTACTGTCGGTGCTACAGCTGACAGCATTTACAGACTTCTTTTAGTGTGTGCGTGTGTGTTTTTTTTTTGTTGCATTTCGATTTCTTTGTGCGATTTTTGAAATCATTTTACAACGAATTTGTTATTGAAATGCGAAACAGCACAAGATCGGCAAATACGAAAAGAAAACAAAAACACAACAGCGTTGATATACAAGATGCGCAAGCTCAAAAAACAAATGAAAAAAAAAACAGTTTGGCAAACATAAAAATGCAAATACCAATGCAAAAAACAAATATAGTGGTAAAAGTTGTGTTTCAGTTAGGTAGCTTTTTTTTCTTTTTTTTATTTTTATTTTTTTTTTTTTTTGAATATTTTCACAAAACTGAAAATAACTTATATGTGTGTGTATGTTTTCATATGAGATTAAAAATAGATAAAAGTAGTTTTTTTTGCGACGAATATAAGAAACACGTGCTTTTGTTGTTTTTAAATATAGTGCTCCTAACCAATCAAAGGACTCCTTTCTGGCTGAAGTGAGAGCGAGGGAGACAGAGAGAGGACATTGCTCAAAGTCAAAGCACTAATCGCAAAGCAAAGTAAAAGCATAAAAGCGTTCACTGCAAAAACTGAGCGCATGCCGTGTGGAGGAGGGCGCTGAAGAAGAGCTGTGCTGGATTCAAGTGAAGTCAAGTGCAGCAAAAGCAAAAACAAATAATAACAACAACAGCAAGTGCAGAAAGAATATCGGCGACAACGCGTGCGTATGGTGATGATAATGATGATGACGTTGCTACCGCTGTTAAGCTCTTGAGGAAATTATAATACAATCTACCTCCCAACAACAATACAACCACAATAAAAATAATCTAAGTATAAGAATAACGTCAACAACTGGCAGAGAGAAGCTTTCTAAACCGCCATTTACCGTCGAACAGCAGCTTACCAAGAAGCTGAAGAGTGAGGAAAGGACACCCACAACAGCAACAACAACAATAATAACAAGCAATATTAAGAAAAACAACGAGACACAGAGACGACGCTTGCATTTGCTGCATGAGTGTGTGCATCTTAGAGCAATAACATCAGCAACAACAACAACAAGAGCGAAACGGAGACGGCGAATCCGTGACTGACTATTGTCGGTCGTCACGTTGCCTTTTCGCCCGCCAATATGGCGTGCCTTAACACACTCAAGCAAGAAATCAAAACACTGGAGAAAATCTTTCCGAAGAATCACGAACGCTTTCAGATACTCAATTCCAGCGTGGACGAGCTGCTCTGCCGGTTCATCGATAAGAATGGCAAGCGTTATGACATCCATGCAAACATAACAGTAAGTAAACCGAACCTTCTTTACCTTTTCCTCCATGACAAGCTAAAGCTTATTGATTGTGACACAAGTATTGGTTTTATTCTAAAACTAAATATTTATTTTATAAATTCTGTTGACTACCTGCCTCAACACAATTCGCCTAACTAGTTTGTTGCCATCTCGGAAGGGGAACGTGCAATGTGTTGTTTATGTTTATCGAGTGGTTTTCAATGAATCCGCAGTGCAAGTTGATCGGCTCACATATCGTTTATCGATTCTCATTTCCTTTCCATTTTACACACAATTCGATGACTTTAAAAAAGGAAAAACTTGACGAACGTTGAGTGCGATAAAAACAACAACAATGGCTAGTGCTGGTAAATTTCCAGTGTAAATCCTCGCTTCGTCATAAAAAGCTCGGCTTTAGCTGCATTAATCCTCAACGCTGCGCCCAAAGCTCTATTTGGCTCACAGCTTAGCCACAGCTGCTATGTCGCTGTCTGTCCCTTTTTCTCTTGCCTAATGTGAGTGTAGCTTTCACGCAGTTGTATTTTCAGAATTTATTTTCCTGTTGTTGTTGATCCCCACTTTTCGTTGGACCTTTTGCACCTTTATTTTGTTACTCTCTCCCTCTCGCACACTGTCAATACGCTATTTTTGTTGTTGCTGTGCTTGATTCTTATTTTGGGGGGCAGCGTGCTTCAATAATTTATGATTCATTGCCCCTGCGGTGTCTGTGTGTGAGTGTGTGTGTCTGCTCCAAGTTGCCAACAACTTGCCAAGTTAGCGGCTGTTCCGGCTGCTCTCAACTCGACTCTGTCGTTTGGTTCAACGATCTAATTAAAGGTTATATGCGTAATTTCATTGACGCTGCTTTTGTTGTCGCTGTCACTATCCCCCCTCACTGTCCACTGCCCGCTCGGTTCATATCTCTTGATTTACTTGATCTTGCATCTCGTTATTCTTATTTTTCTTTCTCTCTTTTTTTTCGCTGTTGTAGGAAACGTATCCATCATCGCCGCCAGTTTGGTTTGCCGAAAGCGAGGAGACGAGCGTTACAAATGCCGTGCAAATCCTTAGCAACACAAATGGTCGTGATAATCACGTGATTAATCAGGTAAGCCGTCTGAACCCCACTTACCATCCTCTTCTCAAAGGATACGCTGAAGATGGTGACAATTGAACATGTATTCAAGAGGAAGAATCAAACTAATGTTGTCTACACTTTCAGGTTGGCATATTGCTACGTGAGCTATGCCGTTTACACAATGTTCCACTGCCACCCGATATCGATAATTTAACGCTGCCGCTGCAAACACCGCCACCCTCCGCATCACCCCTGCGCTTGGATCGTTCCGGCGGCGGTGGAGGAGGAGGTGTTGGACCCGGTCCTCATGGCAATGAGGAAACCGATTCCGATCAGGATGAGATCGAAGATCCCATCGGTGAGAGCGAACAAGAGAGCGAAGGCGACGAGGATCTGCCATTGGAAATGGATGATGTACGGAGTACAAACAAAGTGCGTATCTTCACTCGTATTTAGCTTCTTAAACACATTTGTATAATACCATTTTCGAATTACAGAAAGATGACATGGAGGTAGAACATTTAGCGACTTTAGAAAGACTGCGTCAAAGTCAAAGACAAGACTATTTAAAAGTACGTATAAAACACACGATCCAGATAATTTTCTTATTTGGCAGCTGTGGGATACGCAATTTAGGCATATTATTTACTATTTACTGCTTTACTCACGTTTTTCATATGTCTCTCTCTTTCATGCACTCGGTCTCTCTCCCTCTCTGTTGGATTGATGTCGCTGTCGATATTAGGGTTCAGTTTCTGGTTCCGTGCAGGCAACAGATCGCCTGATGAAAGAACTGCGTGATATTTATCGATCCGATGCATTCAAGAAGAACATGTACTCGATTGAACTCGTCAACGATTCCATTTACGAATGGAATATACGCCTCAAGTCTGTCGATCCCGACAGTCCGTTGCACAGCGATCTGCTGCAACTGAAGGAGAAGGAGGGCAAGGACAGCATATTGCTCAACATACTGTTCAAGGAGACGTATCCCTTTGAACCACCCTTTGTGCGTGTCGTGCATCCAATCATCTCAGGTGCGTATGCTCTTTTTCTCTATTGCAATTTTACCAATTTTCATTGTAAAATCTTGTGTTCATGCAGGTGGCTATGTGCTCATTGGCGGTGCCATTTGCATGGAACTGCTGACCAAACAAGGCTGGAGTTCCGCCTATACAGTGGAGGCCGTGATCATGCAAATCGCTGCGACGCTGGTCAAGGGCAAGGCGCGCATACAATTTGGTGCTACCAAGGTAAGAACGATTATGCAATGTGCAATACTACAACTACATTATGAATGACAACTTTTTTTTGTTGACAGGCGCTCAACCAGGGACAATACAGTTTAGCACGGGCCCAGCAAAGCTTCAAATCCCTGGTGCAGATTCACGAGAAGAACGGTTCGTATAACGATGAGCTGCTTAATGAATTTGATCGGTATTAATGAGTTTATTTGTTCACAGGCTGGTTTACGCCGCCCAAGGAGGATGGTTAAGATTCGCTGATTGTGTCGCTTAATGTTAAGAAGAAAAGTGGATATGGATGGGGATATGGGTGTGATGGATGTTTGCCAAATGTCATCATCGTCGCAGTGCACACAGACAGTTTCTGGAACACAACCCACAACAACTAGACTAGACAAAACATGGCTACACATGATCCATCTACATCAAAGAGGAGCGGAGGAAGGGAACGGAGCTGAATTGCGATTGTTTATGTCGAGTTCCGTAGTTTTGTGTAATGCAATAATTGTCATACAATACGCATACATTCACACACACACACACATACAGACAAACCATATGTGGGGTATACTTAAGATGCAAGTAAGGCCACAACATATACATACTCTGTGTGTGTTGTTTGTATGCGTATAATGCGTATGTTTAATTTATTTGTATTTGGTTTTGTATTATTGTGTCGTTGTTACATCCATTGAACTCGCGTCATCATTTTGTTAATAATTGTGCATGGACTTTTCGTCCTTTCCCCCTCCCCAAACCAACTAGAGTTAATCAGTGAAAAGCGCATAGGTTTAAATATGATAGTTATACCTACACACATATGTCTGTAAGTGTAAAAGATAACAAATTGTACAGCTAGCAACAATAATGAATAATGTAATAATTACCAAGCCCGCTCCCGAAAATGAGGACGTACGTTAATCGGTAATCCTGCGCAGGCTCACCATGCCATCGATTACCGATCTATGACGATAGCAATAGCGATACCGATAGCAGTTGTAAATGTAAATGCAATGCACAAATATGCATTGCATATGTATATGTAAAATGTAAATGCGATTATCGCAGGAGTTGCCAGCTTGCTGTGTCCATCATTGTGTTGTGCTTTTTTTCTCCATTTACATCACCTACTCTTGTGTTTCGTTTCGCTCTTCCCTCTCGTTCTCGCTGGGGAGGCGGCGGGATCGTTTGTTGATTAACAACATACACCTCACCACAACACAACAGAACACAAAAATCCCATATATTATACTATGTACGCATACCTTCAGAGCCACATACATACATACATATTTGTAAAATTAGTTTAGTCGAACATATTATACTTATACATATTATATATATATATATAAATATTAACTAATATTTTTTTAAGTTGTGGAAAAACAAAACAAACGCATATAACTTTATTTTTTCTCTCTAGATTTAAGGGTATGATGAATGATGACGATGTAGTTATACAAATACATATATATATATATATATATATATATATATAAATATATATATCTATGTATACATATGTAGCATATACAATTAGAAAAGTTGAACGAAACAAAAACAACAACAAAAAGGAGATGAGCATAAGCAAATTCTAACTGTAAATTCGTCTTTCCAAATAATCGTACCATAAATGATAAACAATAAACAGAAAAGCAAAACAACGTAATATATAAAGTTGATGAAAATACAAAAAAAAAAAAAAATACGAAGAACTTTAATATAAGCATAAAAACTGCTGTTTTTTTTTATTATCATTATTATTGTTTTTTTTTGTCTTATATTATTAAAACGAAACTATGTGAATTTTGTACAATTTTCAACTCGTTGATTAGCATGGTTAATAGTTATTGGCGTATCATAATCGCGAAAGAGTAAGTTGGAGAAATCTGGGTTTTAAACTAAACTTATTGATCACAACGATTGAAAACGACGGCAGCCACAACACAGCTCTTGATCCCGACATCAACCTCGACCTGGCTCCAAATTTATTTCGGTCTGGTCAACGCAACGATGACTTTTCCCAGTGGAGCCCAAACGGTTTTCTATTATCAAAGTTCCAACTATCATTGATCAATCAATCAACAACTACCACATAGTTCTCGGCCGCCTTTGAGGGCAGCATTTTGGCTGCCTTCGATTGCACATAGCTAATATTTGTGTCCGCTGCCTCATTGTTGTCCAATGCTCCGCCGATGATCATCTCCAGCGCACCCTTCAGCTCCAGCAGTTCGGCGGTCAACAGAATCTCCGCCCGCATCACTTTGCTCAGTTCACTGAGGGCATTGACCAAATCGTTGCTGTACGCAAATGTTGTGTTCTCAAACACGTCCAGCACATTGGACGCTGCATTCAGCAGGACGCGCATGAAACGCACCTCGCCAATGTGAGTAGTCAGGAATTGTATGAACAGTATGATCGTCTGCTCTGTCCGATTGCTGAGTGCACGCTGCAAGCCCTTGCGATGCAGCAGCTCATTGATCAGCGCCACTATCAACTCCGGCTGTTTCTCGATGTAGAGGGGTATGAGCACCGAATCGAGTGCCTCTTTGTAGTTGAATTTACGCAGATGTCGATCAAAGATGCGCTGCGTTAAACGCTTGCGCCCGGCACGCACAACATGATCCACCTGCTCAGTGGAGTTCGGCGGCGCCATGCGCTGCTTGGCGCGCTGTTTGCGTCGATGCGTGAACTTGATGCCCTTCAGCTCGCTGGGCTTGCTGCCATCGACCATGCGGCGAATGGACACCAGACCATCGACCATTCCCACAACAACCGCTTGATCCTTGGCCGCCACACCCAGACTGACAACTGCATTGGGATAGGTCATAGTGTGCACCGTCTTGTAGGTGCTCACATCGTAGATTTTGACGTGACGGTCCAAGCCGCCCGAGAACAAGCGCTTGCCATCGGAGCCCAGTCGCAAACAGGTGACAGTTTTGTGGTGCTGGGACATTGTGGTAAGCAGCCGGCAGCCGCTGATCATATCCCAGACACGCACCTGTGTGCCGCCCGCAGTGATGAAAATGGAGCCATTGGGCAGGAACAGCATCGATTCAACTGGACTGCCGTGGTCCAAAGTGCTGGTGATGGCGGCCTCAGTGCGTGTGTCGTAGACGTTGATTTTGCCATCGTAGCCGCCGGAAACGAATAGATGACTGGCCTGCGGATGCATGGCACCAGCGCGTATATAATCTGTGTGTGCATCGTCATAGGTCTTCACCACCTTCTCGTTCGCCACGTCCCACAGTCGTACTGTTTTGTCATCCGCAAAACTGGCCAATTGCAGTTTGTCGGCTGTGAAGAATGTGCGATGTACGGGCGCCGTGTGTCCTTTGAAAAGACGCAAAATGTTGCGGCTGGTCGTGTCGAAGAGCTTCACGTGTCCCTCCTCGTCGCCGGCGGCCAGCAAGCGGCCGTCTTGTCGAAAGGATGCGCCATACGCGGTTTTTTGGAAACGTGACAGATTCTTGACCACCAGCTTGGTGACCAGATTGTAGATTTGCACGCGCACTGAGCACGTTAGCACAAAGTTGTCGGGATCACTGGGACTAAAGTCCACATAGTCAATGGTTGAGTGTTCCTTGAGCAGCTCCGGTTTCTATTGTTTTTCCGTAAATAACAAATCGAGAACAGTGACAGTTAGCTTCAAGTTACAACTTAAATACCAGACACTTACCCCTAAGCGATCCCAGTAGATTGTGTCGGGTGTAACGACCTGTGCCTTTTGCTGAAAGCGCCGCACATTTGTTGCCTGAAAGTGGCTCATCTTCCTTATTTATTAAGCTTAATATTTGCGGCGTCAACGACGAAGAACGCGCGCACGTGTGAAGCAACAAATTAGAGGTGGAGAAATATCGATCCTTTATCGATGTTTTATATCAATTATGTTAAGCATCGATTAGTTTACAGCCGAGCATCGATGATTTTTTATGAATTATTTATTATTATGCAATTAGTCTTTTATTTACACTTTTTTATAAGCTTCAACTTTTATTTCGATATATTTTATTTAAATTTAATCTAAAATTGCTTTTAACTAAATATATTTCAGTATTTTTTTTTACAAACAGTACTTGTAACAGAAGATCAAATTTAACAGTTCTGCTAATTTGACTATCGGCAAGTAATTTTACAGAAATGTAAATAATGCATATAATCGTCTAATTGTAATTGTCTAATTTTTGTATTTCAGTCTGGCAATTTTTTTTTATTTGTACTGCAGCTTAACATAACACAGCTGGACATAACAGAATGAGTCGAATAACATCGCTATGTTATGCAGTTGTACTCAATGCTAGGCATGTATCGATACTAGTGCAGCGAAGAGCCACAACAACAACAGCAGGCTGGCACATTTATTTACAAACTAATTTGTTTAACGTGTTTCGTTAGCGCCTTATGCGAATTGATGCCACAAACATTGCATAGTAGCAGCGGCGGCGTGGCGGGAATGCGTGATTGACTAAATAAAAGTGGCGCATGTCCGGACATACAGCAACATCAACAACAACAACAGCAGTGTGAGCGGGAACGACGACAACAACAACACCAACAACGAGAGTAATCAACAAATAGATTCAATTTTAATTGAAATTTATCAGCACTGTCCGGCTGCTGTGCTCTCGTTGTGAATGGTGGTGATGGTGGCGACATATTTCAGCCACTGCCACTGAATGTCACAGTGACAACACCACCTCCCGCTAACCTCCCACGCCTGCTGCTCACCCCGCTGGCCAACGGTTAAATCCCTCCAAAGCGAATCTTTTAATTAACCAGAGAGATGGGACTGCGTCAAGCTTGATGTTGTTTGGCTGGTTGAGCGAAGAAATAGCAACACACGCAAGATGTTGTGCCGCAATTGAGGGGCAATTATCAATTGGCAGCAATAAATGTGCCTAATACAATTGAATAGAACGCCAAGGCAAATCAACATCGACATCAACATCATCGATCAATAGTCGAGCAAACAGTAGCTGGCGAAGAACAGAGGATACAACAATGGAGCACGAAATCAATGTGGAGTTCAACAATGAGAAGAAAGTGCTGTGCGAGAAGATCATACGCGACATTAACGCCGTCTTTCTCAAGGATGCCGATCTGTGAGTGTGAATTGCCGTAGTTTTGAAGCTTTATTTAATTTGTTTGCCTTGCAGCAACTCGTTCGAAATAATACCCAAAGAAACCAATTGCAACAAATCGCCGGTGGTGCACGTGGAGCACAATCTGGGCCTGGAGTCATGGTGTGCCCGCCACGTCTACGATCATGCCCACCGCACGCTAATCTCGCATCGCCGTCAGACGACGCAACAGCAGCTGCGCACGCTGCAGCAGCAGCAGCAGAGCGACGCCCTGGCCAAGTACCTGAATGTGGCGCTTCTGATCAATCCGGATGTGACGACCTTTTGGCACATTCGACGGCAGCTGGTGCAGAAGAATCGACTGAGCATTAACAAGGAGCTGCAGTTCTCTGCTTTGGTCCTCTCCATGAAGCCCAAGTCCAACGAGGCATTCGCCTATCGTCGTTGGCTCTACTCCTTTCAAAGTAGGTTATCTTCTGGTTGCAACTAAAAGTAGCAAAATGGTGAAAACCCTTTGCACTTGATTTTAATTCGTTCCATACTTGTTTGTGTCTTACAGGTGCAGATGCTATTGATTGGCCGCATGAGATTAGCATTTGTGAACGTGCCGCGGATCGTTGTGCCAGCAACTACCACGCGTGGTCACATCGCCAGTGGGTCCTGCAGAATGCCCCGTGTCTGCTGCAGTCGGAGCTGATGCGCACCGAGAAGTTCATACGCAAGCACATCAGCGACTACAGCAGCTACCACTATCGCCAGGTGCTGCTCTCGCGCGCCTACGAACTGGGCTACCACGTAGCGGACGAGCAGCTTAGCAGTTTACGCGATCTGCTCGCGGAATATCAACTGACTGCCGATCCCAATGTGGATGCGGAGGAAGCCCTGCTGCAGCTTCTGCTGCCCAATCTAGATCGCAGCAGTGTGAATGCGCAACGCTTGCGTTCCTTTCTCTACTGCTGCAATGTGGCCGCCAACGATGTGCGTCTGTGCGCGGAACAGCGGGCACTGTACGGACAGCGGGATTGCTTTGAGCTGCATCGACGGGCCGTGCTCAAGTTCATGGTGGAGCAGTGTGTGCGACTGCTGTTGTATCTACCTCCTGTTTCGGTGGCAGCAAGTGGCAGTCAGTTGAACGAGCTGCTGCCCCAGTTTGACTGTGAATTACATCCGTTTCTGGTGGCTGTGCGGCGTGCGGAAACCGCGCTGGGCGAGAAACACAAGCGATGGTGTCAAATCCATTTGAATTTTGGGAAGGAGCGAGCTCCGGAGAGCGCTTAGATGCGAGCCAACAAAATGTTGAACAAAATGTGCCGTAATCAAAGCAGCAACGACATCATATATGGAATCCTTGTTATCCCTTTATAAGATTCAGCTCAAAGCGAAATCATTTAGCCAATTTTCAATTCCAAAACAAGAAAACAAATAATTGCAATTCTTAAGTTTCAACTTGATCAACGATCTATACTATATTATTTATGACAATTCTTCTACTACTGCATTTTAATCGAGATCAGTTTAGAAAATCAGTTCAATTATAGAGTATCTCGACGTACGTTTAAATATTAAATACTCTTATTAGTTGTACTGCTCTTTGGATCTGTAAATTTGATCGCAATCTAATAATGTATGTAGTGCATGTTTGTTAGCCAATTTTGCAAATAGTTTTTAATAAATTCAGCAGTAGCAAACTTAAGCTAATCTGTGTCCTCTATGTGTGTCAAAATTCTTGAACGACTTATTCACAATTCATTGAAAGCCAAGAAATGACTTGAATTTGCTATTAAATTTCATTTACAATGATGCTAAAAAAATTTGTAGTTTTTAAACTTTATTTTCGATTTAAATTTAATTTAAAATGATTTCTTCGAGTCGTGTTTAATTTAATTTTTCGAGTCTATTAAATTTTTGTGAATTGTGATTATTTAATTCAGTATTCAATTGAATTTACCATTTATTTCAATTCGTTTGTTTTTTTATTTTTAGTCAATTTCAATTAGTTGCGGGAACATTTTAAAAATGTGCCCAATTTAATTTTGTATTTAACAGTGATGTTTGCTATAGATTTAATTTGCAATTTACGTAATTTGATTGCAGTTTTCGATATTTGAAAATTGAATTTAAAAGTTGTTTGAAAAATATTGATTGACTTTTAAAGAGGATTTCAGAGCCCTAAGCTCATGTTTCATTCCGAGGAAATTCAATTTTCTTGATGGCACCACAAAAGACGCAGCTTCTTTCAGTGGACGGAGGATGGAGTGGAGGGTAGAGGATAGTGAGTGGTGGGGTAGGCTTATATGGGCATGGCATCAACATCAATCACTGCGCATGTCAACAGCAAAACCAACAACGACAACAGCATCAGCAGCAGCAACCAACAGTAAAAGCAGCATCCAGCAGCAGAAGAAGAAGCAGTAGTAAAAGTCACAGCAGCAGCAGCGGGTTTGGCTTTGGTTCAGTGCGCCATTGATGGAGTTTGCGTGAGGCTGAAGACGAAGACATAGAAGCAGAAGCAAAAGCAGAAGCAGAACTACATAGTCAACGTAGTAGAAGAAGCAGAGAACGAGAAAAGAAGTAGGCAACGAGACGACGAGCCAAAAGCATCAAGCAAAAAACAGAAAAACAGAAACAGCCAGACACAAAACGAGAACGGACCTTTCATTCAGTCTCTGCTAAAAGCGCGCATGGTGTTAAAAATAGTGAATTCGATTCGTTTTTTATGTGTTTTTTGTATGAACAATTTATAAGGTGAGCGCTTAAATAAGTCAAAGTTTTTTTTTTTTAATGTGACATGCAAATAAACATGGCGCACACACACTCAATGAAAACTACGCACACATACGCGAAGGCTTGTGTAAAATCCGTGTGTGTGTGTGTGTTTGTGTGCTATCAATGCAAGTGATTGTGTGTGTGTGTGGTTGGCTTTTAAAATATTAGTTTTCGTTGCTTGCTTTTTAATATATTATACGCCTTAATGTGCGATAGAGAGAAAGAAAGAGAAGTGGAGCAGAGGCGGCCAATCAGTTAACTACGCCTCAGATACTCGCACAGCCTTGGGGTAGAGGGCGAATTGAGTCGAGTCTTATTGTTCGAAGGTCGTCCACATTTAAATCTCGTATAAAATCTCTTTGACAGTTGGCAATTCCAGGAATAAATGCAAATTAAATAGAGATGAATTTTTAAGATGGCTGCATTTACAGTTAACTACGCACAATTTCCAGTGCCGACGCCCCCTCCATAATCGTCCCTCCGCCCTCGTGCATTGAGCTTTTTGCGTTCTGCTTTTGGGACGCCCAAGAGAATTTCTATGCGACATGTGTGTGTGTGTGTTTGTGTGTATAGGCAATGGACACACCTGATGATTTTTTCTGCACGTCTTTGTCACAGTGTGCGTGTGTGGGAGTATGTGTGAATAGGCATGACAGTGATAGCGTGAGAGCGAGGGGAGAAGCAACACATTGGCATTGGCCTATTAACTATTTATGCAGCAGCTCGTAAATAAAAACACACACACACACACACACATTCATTTCTATTATTTGTATGTATGCAAATGAGCGCATTAAGTTTGTTTGTTTGCATTTTGTGGTTGCGCGGAAGTCAAGCTGTCGTTTCGCTATCGCATTCGTTCTTGACTTACTTTGACGCAAATTGTTCTACTTTATTGTATGTATATGCAAAAAAAAGTTAGCGTACATATTTTTATTCATTACAGACCCCATTGCGACAGCTGTAGCGACTATTCTATGAAAACATATCGATAAACAGAGACAGCAACTGGTGCATATCCCTTTCATCATCAACAGTTTTGCAGTCATTGCTGCTGTTGCTGCAGTTGGCAGCTCACAGCAGAGTGCAATGAACTCGTCCACGGACTGCGCCAAATAATAACAAAAACAACAACACGACACACGCACACAAACATGCACATGCACATACACATGAACACATATAATACGTGAGTAGAGTATGCTTTTGGGCTGTGTGCAGCGACAATAAAATGGCTGCGGCGGCAACAACAACAACAACAACAACAAGGGCCGCAATGACGATAACGATGACGATGGCAACGAAGCTGATGACACCAAACAAATGCGCTAAGAGTTAACTTCAACCGCACGCACAAAAACGCCGACAACAACAAGAACGCACAAATTGCATTTGTATGTGTATGTGTATGTGTATGTGTAAATTGTAAATTGAATTTTGAGTCATGGCTGCATTAAGCTTTTCACTTCCGGCGTGCACTGTACAAAAGCAAATAAAACCACAACCACAACTACAGCTACAACTACAATTACAACTACATCGGAGCTGAGCTGCCAAAAATCCACGAAAAGGTCATTGAAACTTGTGCAACTTGCAAATAGGATAACTGAAAAGCGAAATAGGATAACAAAATGGGCAGTCTGCCGAATTTGCATGAGCTGGAGGAGGAGGAACGCAAACGGGAGAAGCGCAGGGAGTACGAGCTGCTGTTGGAACAGCGTGCTTTGGACACGAGTCGAGAGCGCGAGCGTCTCTCGATGTTTGCTCAACAGCGTAAGGTGAGTGTGTGTGATCAGTGTTATCGATAAGCACAGTACAGTGGATTTAAGCCTATGGCGAGCTGGCGAAACTAAGAGTTTCAAGCAATTAGTAATTTATTAATTTTAAGTGACGTATTGTTTAAACAGCCAAACAATTTAATTATTACTCGATCAAATGTTGCTGCAATCGTTAAATAATGTCAAAATCAATTTCCTTTTATGTTTGAACTTCTCTCTGTCTGATCACAGCCAATGGAGGCTTAACTTTCTAAAATTAGATAATTATTTATTATTTTACACTAATTGTACTGTGTATTCATTAAAGTTGTTATAATTGAAAATTCAATTAAGTTAAAATCATCCCTGCACATATAAGTATGCTATATATTATTACTGCAATTTCCAAATGGTTCGAGGTAGTTTTCATTAAGCTAAATATTCTCGCAAATCGTTGCAGCAATCGTCGTATAACGCGTATGTCATGGCTGGCCTGGGCATCGGCGGTGGCGGCGGTGGCGGCGGCTCGCTGAGTCTGACCACGGCAACGGCAACGACGGGCACAAACACGATGGCTGTGAACGGGGGCAATGCCAACGGCGAGGTGAGCAGCGGTCACGGCACCAAGAATCAATCGACATCCACGACGTCGGCGACGACGACAGCAGCCACAACAGTGGCGACAACCGCATCGGCAACGACAATGACAACACTGACTGGCCTCGCCATGCTGGGCATGGCGGGCAAAAAGTATCCGCATCCGTTCCATTCACACACGTATCAGCAGCATCAGTATCCACACCAGCATCAGCATTCGCATCATTATGCCCAGCAGCAGCAGCATCAGCAACAGCAGCAGCAACAACAGCATCAGCAACAGCATCGACATTCGCTGACCACACGACATCGCGTGCTGCGAACGAGGACGCGCAGCTCGGGCGGAGCCCAGAACATCTGGGATGAGCAGATGATGGAGGTGAGTGTGGGCGACTGCGAAAACGTGGGATTAACAAGTTACTAGTCAGAAACAGAGCCAGCGGCACTCGTCATTTATTTATAGCAATCGCTGTGCTTCAGCTTCAATTTAGCTCAATGTCACTCAATCTGCAACTTGAACTGCGTTGAGTGCTGGCTGGTGGCAGGTGGCAGGTGGCAAATGCCAAAGTCAGCTATCGGATTAATTCCGCAGTAATTGCACAATATGTAATTAAAATGCCAAACAAAGACGTCTCTCACCTGACTCATTTTCAAACGCCACAATCCGCAGTTGACTGAAACTAGATTTACAGGTCAGGGCCAGCTAATTGCAAGTGCATTTGTTTGTCATTTTGCAGTGGACTCGTTATTTTCTCTGTTTTTTGTTGTGTATTTACTTTCTGTCAATTCAATTGGGGAAGAACTTGCTGAGGATTATTCATTAGGCGAGCTACTTAGTAAAGAGCATTGAGCATTAAGAAGCTGTCATTTCATTATGTCGTTAGCAAAGAGTAGACGAATGTTAAGTACTTTGAAGAGGCATCCAATGCACAACATAATGTGAGTGCAACAGTGTATAAAAGGGCATCAAAATGCTAGACTTGCGTAGCTTCATTTCACATACGAATTTAGCCCCAAAAAGTATGCTATGTAAAGTGTGGACATTGTGTAATTATCTATCTTTAATTCAAGTGGCTAACAATGAAATAGAGACATCGCTCTGACTGTCTATTCCTGCAGCCATCTCGCTATCTGTTTATGTTCATAAACACTCGAAGTTTGCCATAAGAAATATGTATTCAAGGCTCATCCCTAATGCACTGTTTTTAATTGTTTGCTTGCAGCACCTGGCCGCGTACTCGCCGTCGCCGATCTCGACGCGTTCGCATCGCATCAACCCCGTGTCGTCCTACCAGGTGCAGGCGGCGCTGGCGGCATCGCGACGTCGCGAGTCCATCAACAGCTCAATTGGCGCCACTTCGATACGCCGCCTGATCACGCTGAACAATCGCAACTGCCGGCACAAGGTGCCCGCCCATGTGCGCCAGAAGGTGTGGCGTCAGTTCACCTGCCTGAGCATCGCCCACGGCCTGATGAGCGCCGTGCTGTTGCCGGTGATGGCGCTGCAGGGCTCCAGTTCGGTGTGGCACCATCGCGAGCAGTGGCTGCAGATTGGCCCCAACATTGGCTCGCTGCTGCTGAGCGCACTCTTCCTGCTGGCGGCGGCCATGTGTCTGCCCAGCACGCGACTCATTCGACGCTACGGCTACACGCCGTTGCTGGCGGCCAATTGTGTGGCCGTGACGCTGTTCTTGCTCTCGCATCTGTACGCCTCGATCTACACGCTGCTGCCGGCGTATCTGCTGCTCGGCCTCACGCTGAGTGCGGCGAACAGCTGCAAGGCCGCGCTGATTGTGCACTACGGCGGCCGGCTGAGTTGCTCGCAGCACGAGTGCGCCTTCGGCGCGGCACAGACGTTGACAGCGACGCCGGCGGAAGCGCTGCACGAGGAGCACAAGATGTTCTGCAATCGGGATCAGAAGGTGCGACGTTTGGCGCGTTGGTTTCGCGCCTCCCAGGACCTGGGTCTCATTGCGGGCGCGCTGCTGGCCTCGCTGCTGTTGGCCTGCAACGCCAACGACTGGAGCTGCTCGACGGCCAGCGAGGAGGTGCTGCAGGAGACGAACGCCACACTGCCCACCAATCTGCCGCAGTTCGAGGACTTTTACAATCGCAACGAGCACGGCGAACGCATCTGCGGCGCCGACATGTGTCCGCTGCAGCAGTCGCAGCTCAGCTGGACGGCCGCACAGCTCGACAGCAGCAACGGCAGCGGTGCCCCCTCCATTTATGCGGGCTTCATCGAGAGCAGCAGTCGAGCTGGCGGCCAATCGCTGCTCTGGCTGTACGTGCTGCTCTCGCTGGTCGCCCTGCTGCTCTCGCTCATCCAGGGCAGGCAGGGACTCGCCACGAGTGGGCGGCAGGAGCGTGCCGCCAAGGACGTCACCGATATGCTGCTCTTTGCCGGGCCACTGGCCTATTTTGTGGGCACCGAGCAGAGCTACATGCTGGGCGACTTCTTGCGCGCCTTCGTCTCCTGCTCCCTGGGCATTGGCATGATCGCGGGCGCTCTCATTGGCATGGGGCTGATGCAGCTCATCGTCTCCTGCACGCTGAGCATGCTGCTGCGCCACACCAAGCGCATCGTCGTTATCTGTGAGTAGACAAAGCACCTTTAAAGATAATGCGTATGCGTAATGTTTGTAGAAACTATAGCATACTTTTTGGGGCAAAACAACTTGGACTGCTTAGCTTCGTCTGTTCGTCTGTTTACATCAGAGACTATACAATAGGACACTACTTTCTATTAGAAAATGAAGCCAGAATGGTCTAATTCTATAATTGGTAGGAGATCTAAATCATCTTCTTTAAGAGTCGCCTATGAGAATTTTACTTTGTGTCCTGCTTAGAAGAATTTTGATTTGAACTGAATTTGCAACTGTCATTCCATTCCTCGTTTGTTTATTTAAGTGCATGAATAACTTCGTATTATTGTTAATGTATTGTCGATACCTGATCTGCTACTAATTCATTCCTCTTCTCTTGCACTTGCAGTGGCTGGCTTCTTCTTTCACTCGTGTCTGCTGCTGGCGCTGTCCAGCTGGAAGCCGTCGAGCGACGACAGCGCGCTCTTCTATGTGATAGCCGCGTCGTGGGGCGCCTGCAACGGCATGTGGGAGACGCTGCTGCTCTCGCTGGTCACCCTGAATCATGTGCAGCACGAGCATGTGACCGAGGTGACGGCGCCGCTGCAAGCGCTGCGCTTCCTCGGATTGGGCGTCACATTCGCAGCCCACGGCTTTCTCTGCGAATCGATGAAGATCATTGTGCTGGTGGTGCTGCTGGTGATCAGTGTGCCGCCGTATGCGATGCTCGAGATGCGCTTGGAGGCGCAGCGCAAGGCGACGTTGATCAGCTTATGACGCAGCTACTTCAGCTAGTCCCGGCGGCGGGGCACTGTGGCCCGCACCCATACCATGTGAGATGCAGCAAAGCACACGCACAGTATTCCACGGAGAGGCAGAGGCAGAGGGAGAGAGCGGTAGAGCCAAGGCGAAGGGAAACTACAGTATTGTTTTTTGGTTTTTGTTGTTGGTTGTTGTCCAGGAGTTGCAGCACTTAGTCCATACCTAGAGATAGTGTTGAGTCCATAACTGTCTACCATACCATATGTATGTGCTCTGTAACTGTAATTCTAAACATAAATGTTATTCTAAATGTAATGCCTGTCAAAACGATGAAGTTGGATAGTGAGATAACCGCTACCCCCCCGAAGAACCCAACCGTAGTATCTGAGTTACAGAGACTATGGGTAGCGGGTATTTAAAAATCACAAATGAGAGAAGAACAAAAGTAAGCATAAGTAACATATACAGATACCAGGTGCCATCAATGTTGTTCCAGACATTTGCAAATCGAAATTTTGACAAGAGAAAACTCCAAAGCGAAAGATCAGTGAGAGCGACATGAAGATAGTGAGAGACGGGAGCAAGAAAGACACAGCGAGTTGTCTCTTCTTAGTGTTTTGGCATGCTCGCGACTAGCATGTGTTTAAATTAGCCTTAGCTTAAAAAGGATTATACTCGTAGATGTATATGTATGATTAAGCGACAACTTTGTGCCATCAAAAACGTATTCCTCGATGTAAATCTAAACGTAATGTTCTACACTCAACACACATACACACATTTAAAAACGAAAACAATGAAATTTTTAGATATAGTCCTATGCATGTCTCTAGATCCTAGATCCAAAAATGAAATTAAATTGAATTGAATTGATATGTATATCTCGATGTCTCGAATGTTGTTTCGAGTGTTGTTGATCTGTGGCTATCGACATTGAGCACCATGACTGAACACGAACAGCCAAAAGAAAAAAAAAAAAATAAATAAATAATAAATAAATAAATGAAAAGAAATAGAGAACAAACAATTGAAAGCTCTGAGAAAGCTGTGAACAAAACTTTGTTGTTAGCTCCTAGAAATGTATGATCTATGCATGTATTTTGGATGTCACATCGTTCTACTAACAATTTTCATGATATACGTACTATATAATGTGCATGTGCGAATACAGTTTAGCAGTGTTGTCAAATGTCCTTAGGTTTCGTTGAAGAACAAGAAAGCATACACAAAGCCGATAGAAGGAATAAGTCTCCAAAAACTACTCCTCTCAATACACACAACACACACAAATGTGTGAGAAACATATTTAAAATGATAAAGGTGAAAAATCCTACGATCTAAGAACAATGTTAACATTTTATGCTGCTGATAAGAGAATTAAAAATACAAAAATTAAACAAAACCAAATATCTAAATAAATTTTTAAAAATTTTGTAACTGAAACTTTACAAGCAACAGTTTTCGCAAAACCGATCAGATATTAACAATATATATGTATATGTATGTATGGATGTATGCATGTTTGTATGTATAAAGCAGTTCGTTAAATGTTTTTTTTTTTGTTAGAATTGGTGGATCAGACAGACACAAATATATAAGATCGAAATGTTGAAAATACAATAAAAATAAAATCCGAGTTAAAACTTAAACCTTTAATAACAAATAAATAAATAGTTACTTTTTGAAATTAAACAGCAAAATGCTAAGCACATTCCACACATACACAAACACAGACACAAACACAAACACACCAACAATACACATATATACACGTAAATACTTTATAAATAAATAAATACTTATTTATATGTGTACAAATTGAATAAACCGATTATCCACATTGAACTTGTTTGCAATGCTTCAATTAAAAAGAGCTTTCAATTACAGCGCCATGCGGCGTGACGTCATACAGCTTGCGCACTCTCCAGCAACAACAGCCTCTCTCTCTCCCTCTGTGATGCCCCAAAGCTGTCAGAGCCACAGAGAGCACAAAAGCTGCGCTTGTCTTAATTCTAAACGCAACTTATTAGACACGCTCAACACCTCGTACTACACCTTCCACTTCTACTCACAATGTCATTCGGACTCGCGTGCCGGCAACTTGAAAGTACACAGAAAGCTGATCGCTTGCAAGGGAGTAAAAGCGGGAGAGAGAGAGAGAGAGAGAGAGTGAGATAGAGAGCATGTGTATTTGCGTGCTTTGTTTATGGGCAGTAAACAAGCTTTTCGGTGCTTTATCAATTGGACGGCGCGAATTATGGACACAGTTGCTCAGGGTAAACGAACCGAGTCGCATTGCGCCTCTAAGCAGGTCTAAACAGACAAGTTCAAAGGGGCGCGCGAGACGGGAACTGGAACTGTAACTGGAACTGGAAGAAGATGGCGACAACAACACTAAAGGGTCCAGAGCTGGAAGCTGTGCAAAATGAAGTGCGCGAATGGTTCGAGACCAATCCGAATCTGCCCGAAAAGATACGTAAGTTCACTCTGATCGTAGTAGTTGGGCTGTGCTTGTTGTAATCATAACAATTATATCTTAAGCTTTCCAGCACTTTAATGGGATAGGTTGGGAACTCAATTATTATTCATACAGTTCATATATACAGACATATGTGGATATTTACTGCGCAGGTGGACTAACAACTGACTTGCCAGCTATATCTATAGTATAGACTAGTATACTACCATATTAGTAGTCATGCCCCGCAATCGAACAGAGGGAACTTGAAATTGATAGCTGATAAATGCGTTATCAGTTGGCATTGGGGCATTATAAAGATAAATCAACACATTCGACTCATATTTGATTACAATTGCATGCCAACAGACAGACGCGTCAATGTCTACATACAATATGCTTTTTGTATTTTCATGAATTTCTAATCACTGTTATCATAACTGAAACTAGACCCGATTGTGCTGCGACGATTTCTCAAGTGCATGGACTACGATGTGAAGAAGACGAAAGCTCTCATTGAGCTCAACTATAATCTGCGCAATAAAAACTGCAATATCTACATAGATCGCGACATGAACGACGAGAAGACGGCGCAGGCGCTGCAGGCGTCGTAAGTATTCTATTAAATACTATACTATATACTATAATCTAACGTTTCGATACGCTGCAGTGCAGAATGAGAATAACTGGTTGTAGCTACATATATTATATACTTAATCAATCTATTTTGGGTTTTTACAATAGACTTTTGAACTAATTCGTCAACTGTTAGAATTCGAGTTGGTATGAATGCAAACATTTTTTTTTTAGTCGGTATTTATTGTGCAATCAATTGGTATTCTTTTTGTGTTTAATTCGCTTGGGAAAATATAAACAGACAGTTGAACAAGTCCATCGAAAAGGCCTCTTCTACATAACATTTTCAATACGCTCTGCTGGGGTATAAACATAGTTTAGTTTGCCCCATACATAATGACTGGCATTTTAAATTACATGGTCTGCACGTGTAATATGGAACTAATCCTCAATGTTTTGCAGAGACGTGGTTTTACTGCCGGGCGTAACACCGGAACGCTACAGGCTGCTATTATTCCGCATGGCTGACTATGATCCCCGCTCGGTAATGATTACAACATCAGCGTTTATATCTTCGTTGTTTAATGCTATATTTTTACGATCTCTGCGTGCAGCGTAACTCAGAGCAGGAGGCTAAAGTGTTCTTTATGATCAGCGACACTCGCTTCACTGAACCGGACATTAATCTCGACAGTGACATGGAAGTGGATGCGGATGCGAATGCAAATGCGGATGTGGATGCCAAAGCGAAAGTGGTTGATACGGAGTCAGTGATTCAGCCACCTGATGCCGATCTTTCGGATGGCGATGTACACATTGTGGACATCAAAGGCTATACCATGCGACATCTGGCATATGTTTCGATCTTTGTGCTGCGAGTTCAGATGAAATTCCTGCAGGAGGCATATCCATCCCGGCTCAAAGCCATACACATCATAAACTGTCCGTCGTTTCTCGATCGTATGCTGAGCATGATGAGGCCCTTCATTCGTGAAGAGATACTCCAGATGGTATGTGAAAACAGGCTAAAATTATGGCCAAACAGCGGCATTAACTTCTCTTCTTTTCAGATGCACTATCACGTCGATGGATTGGAGAGTCTTTATGAGTGCATACCTAGGGATATGCTGCCAAACGATTATGGCGGCAAAGCAGGTACCATGGCCGAGCTTAAGGACCAATGGCTGCGAAAACTCAAAGAAAATACGTCAGTCGAAGAGAACTTTTGACCTTTACCCATAAACCATCTAAAATTGATTCGTTTTTTTTTATTGTAGCCCGTATCTGCGTGATGAAAAATACTGGCGCATCACATCGGCGTCCAAAAGTCGCTGGTCTTGGTTCTAATCCCCTATATCATCTATCTTTATGAAAGCTTTTATTGCCAATATTGTGATTATTAACGTGAAAAATGGGAAACAACGGGCGTAGTCAGTGTTTATTTTTTTTTTAGTATTAAAGTGTACCTAAGGTTTTTTTATTTGCATTAGTTTATATATTCATTATGGGACTTTAACCCAAGTTGATTGTAATGCTCGGGCACTATTAGCAAATCAGTAAATCAACTAGGTCAACGAATTTTATGTTCAAGTTCTTTTAGTTAACATTTGTGATTGAATTTATGCACATAGACACAAAATTGTTGCAATTACAGGAGGCTAAAGTTTCTGTGTTTAGCTTATATGCCAAGCTTAGCTTAAATTGTAATAATAAAAAATATACAACAAAATTAAGAAGAAAATTGTTTTTAATTCAATGCAATTCAAATCAATTCAGTTTGAAAGAGACGAGCAAGTTATTTAATGAAAATAACCGAAAAGGATGCTAGCTTGGATGTTCTTATGGCAAAGATTCAAGTGTAGCAGAAGAAGTTGCTATCAATTTGTTGAATCAGATGCAAGACGACAGCAACGTATAACCGAAAAGGATGCTACCTTGGATGTACGAATTACTAGAGATCTAGTAAAGCCGAAGGAGTTGATACCAATTAAGTTGCAGCAGATACAAGAAGACAGCAACGTATAACCGAAAAGGATGCTACCTTGGATGTTCTTATGGCAAAGATTTAAGTGTAGCAGAGGAAGTTGTTATCAATCAAGTTGAAGCAGTTGCAACGTGATACAAATGATAACCGAAAAGGATGCTACCTTGAATGTACGAAGCTTTAGGGATCTAGTGAAGCCGAAGAAGTTGATACCAATTAAGTAGAAGAAGTTGCAAGGTGACATCAACGTATAACCGAAAAGGATGCTAGCTTGGATGTTTTTATGGCAAAGATTCAAGTGTTGTAGAAGTTGCTATCAATTAAATTGAAGCAGTTGCGAAGGATCGCTAAGCGTAAACTTTTTAATTATTTTCTTTTTATTTTATTTTATTTTATTAAGGTATACGTATAGCCCTAATGACCCTCGTATCTACACATTTAGCTTTTCCTGCGTCTCACCAAATTGTTGCGGGCTGGCAGCTGCCAGTCGCGAAATCTCGACAAGATTTAAAAAAACTGCCACTTATAGAGGCGAATGTCATAGCGGTGCAAGTAGATTTACTCAGCTCAAAAAATGAAATAGAAAAAGTCAAAATTATAAGCGCCAGGATAGTTCAAGGACTACAAGGACGATTTGAATATCCTTTGGCAGGATGGCAGTGCTAGCCAAGACGCTTCCTTCGATACTCGAACTGCAAGGATCTGTTAGAAAATGCCTGAGATTTGCGCAACATCAAATTTGTACGTGTTTTTGTATGGTAAAAAGACCGCATTGCAGAAAACGTGTCACAAAACCTCTATAGGAGGGCTGGTGTCTGCCAGCGAAAAATGCATAATCACTGTGTCATGACGCTTGGCCATGACTAAGTATCCATGATGTTTGGCTAATCAAGCACTTCACGCAGACCATCCCCCGCTACCCCCTCCTTCTCCCCACCCTTTGCTTAGTCACTTTGTTTGCTATAGTAAACGTATATCGCCCACTCCCCTCCCCTGCCCCTCCTCACCTCAGCACCCACTCATGTGTGTTTCACACACACATACATAGCAAAGTATTGGTCAAAGTTAAGCATTTGAATTTTGCGCTAGCGTTTTGTTTTTAAATGTCTGTTTGACTCTATTTAAATTTAAATTGAAGGCGCCAAACCGCCAAAAATTTGCAAGTATAGTAAAGGAAAAAGAAATCTGCAGCAGGTCAAGTCTGCCTTCTTGCGCATTGACTTGCTGCTGACTTCTGAGCGCCTGGTTGTATAACACTTTTCAACCAATCACGTTAGGTTGCCCAGACACTTAATTATATAACACTTTTTAGCCAATCGCTTTAGTTTCTGAGTGACAACAACAACAAGCGATCTTGTCCAATGACTAAAAGAAAGAACTGTAAACTGTCACGAAGGTCTGGCAAAGCACCAAGCGAAGAGAATTGAGAAGAAAGAGGAATTACTGCTTGAAGAGAGCAGGAAATCCACTTGCTGTCCAATTATGTTTGCCTGGTGTTTTAGCCGACGCACAACTATATTAATGTGGCTGGATTTACTGTAGTTGTTGTTGTTGTTGGCCTCTAGAAGCCAAATCACAAATTGAAGTACCAGGCGAACAGAAGTCAGTAGCAAGCAACCTTTTTTAAAGGATAATAATTACCCTTTTGGAATACTTAGCTCAGCAAATGTTCTTTATTATCTTCTTTTTTGTTGATACTTAACTTCGGCCATCGGGCGCAAAAAGTATGCTACGAAGTTGATAAAGAACTACAGTTAAGTTTACTTTATTTAATTTAAAACACTATACGTAAGCTAAAAGTAATTTATTTACAAACTTAAATGTTTATTTTTTTTTGCATATTCTACAAGGCGATAAATTGCAGATCGAAAACATAATATTATCATAACTTTAATGATAAAAAAAAATGTCAAGCGACTTTCAGTTTAAATGAAAATAATACTTATACCTGTTTTTTTTTGTTTTCCAATTTATCCTGGAGTCTGTTGAGGCTATCTTATCTAGTACCCAATGCCTTGCCAGTTCAGAATTGACGCTGTCATGTTATTTTTTGGGAGAATGTCATTTTAGTTGGTTCTATTTGGAAAAAGAAATATACTTTCCAACAAAATTAATGGTGTTTTGTTTCCATGTTCTTAATTGGCGATGGCGATGCCAACATTAGGAAAACTGCTGCAACCATACAGAAAGCAGCTGCAGCAACTGGAGACTCTGCTCAACTGTGTCAAGCTGATGCGACGTTTCAGCCTTATCTGCCAGCTGATGACGGGACGCTATAACGCCGAACTGTCCTTAAGGTCGATATTGGCCAATCTGCTCCTCGCTGGGCTGGGCATGCGTTTGGCCCAGCTGCGTGGCGACGAACTGATGATGAGTCTGTATTGCGTCAGCTTGGTGTTAACTGCGGGCTTGCTGGGATTCTTCTATGGCCGATCTGAGCGAGAATTGCGCCGCAAACACTTGTGCCCAAAGTTGCTGTTCGTCAGCCTATTGATGGTGCTTTGTCTATGGTATTCTTATGTGGAGAATGTGGTCCAGGTGCTGCATGGCATCGGCGTTATTAGAACTTGCATTGTGGCGTATCTACTTGTCGGGGGCATGTGGCAGGGAATGGGTGTGGGTAGAAAAAGTGGCAGCATTTGGGGCTGCACTCTGTCGCTGTCGATGGCCACCTTGAAGCTGCTGTCCGAGCTCGCCACATTTAATAACCTTAGATTGCAGCAGCATATATTAATACTGTGCCTCTGTCTGTTGCGTGTGCTGCGCACGTTGTTCTTGCAACTGCAACTGCAACCTATGGAAATAGCTGTGGAAGCTGCCTCTTCTAGGCACTCCACGTTGAGTTTGGGCCTGGAACGTGCAGTGCCAGTAAATTAAATGCTTACTGCTTGATGGAGGTGTGCATGTTTTAATCTGTTGTAGATGATCGTGATAATGGCCCGTAATGTTGGCTATTTAGTGTAACAAACACAGCGCCGACCATAAACAAAGTTTCATAATTGTGGCAAATGGTTTCGGTTTTTATTTCTATTGCGATTCGAGTGTATATTTTGATTTTTTTGATTTGGTTTCTCTTTTTTCATACTGTCGAGAATGAATTGTAGAATTCTGTGCACGAGCTGGCGATTAGCTGCTGGCTGCGCAGAAGCTGTAATCGCACAAATTTAGGCACTATTAACGCGACCAAACCAAAAAGTATGGCCGGAAAGCAATTAAACAATTACGTGTTTCATTGCCAAACAGAAAGTGTACTCTCGCATTTAAATACACACACGTCGTATACGCATCGACAATATCAATAATCAATAAGCACACATTTCGATATGACGGGAATAAGCACAGCACCAGCAGCTCTGTCAGTTGTTGAGCAAGCTTCAAACGCAACGGTTCTCTTTGCGCACACAATCGATTTGAATTCCGATACATTTGAACTATAGCCGCTGTCGCTGCCACTGTCGATTACGATTACGATTACGATTCACCTGCTGTTTGCCTGCAATGAGCAAGCACGACGACGATAGTGAAAGTGCAAATCAGCTGGCGCGCGATCGAGATTTGGCCGAACTGCTCGAATGGTTTCAACACAACGAGAATTTGCCGCAGGAAATTGGTAAACACAATCAAAACAAAACAATGCGATTTCAGAGATGCGCTGCTGATGTTATGCAAAATACAGGCACAGCGGCAACTAGTTGAAATGTTGCCAGCGTCGCCATTAATAACTTAATGAGGTCGTTTGTAGGCAGCGACGCACTCAGAAAGCATATTGTACATAAATACAATGTATATATTGGTGACTAACGCTTTCTTCTTCACGCAGAGCCCCTGCTGCTGCGTCGCTTCTATCAGTGCATGTATGGCGTCGTGGAGGACACCAAGCAGCTCATCGAGCTGAACTACGCGCTCCGCAACAAGCATCCGCATCTGTTCATCAAACGGGATCCCCTCGACGATGACAGTCGCCGCACCTTTGACTATGCGTAAGTCAATTATCTGCAGCAATTAATGGCAATCTGATTAAATGGTTCACTTGCAGAGATATTCTGCCTCTGCCCGGGTTGACGCCGGACAAGTACAAGGTCTCGCTCTATTGCTTTCGCGACTTTGAACCGTCCAAGGTGAGTCTATTGCATGCCTCATTTGCTGTCGTCCAGTAATTAACTTATTCTCTACTGCAGATGCATCATACGGAGGATACTCGAGCGTTTTTCATGGTCACCGACTGTCGCTTCATTACGCCCGACGATGCTGCCCAGCCAGATGTATTGTCGGTGGGCGAGGTGCAAATCTTCGACATGAAGGGCACCACGATGCGTCACATTTCGCGGCTGACAATCAGCACACTGCGTGCGTATGTCAAGTTTCTGCAGCTGGCGTTTCCCGTGCGCCTCAAGGCCATACACATGGTGAACTGTCCAGCGTATCTGGATCGCATTGTCAGCGTGGTGAAACCGTTCATTAGCGAAGAAGTTTTCAAATTGGTGGGTTTGCCTTTTTTATTTAAATGGCATGGTTATTGATATCTTGCTGTATCTTAGATACGCTTTCACACATCCAGTATTGACACACTGTACGAATTTGTGCCGCGCGAAATGCTGCCCGAGGAATACGGTGGCTCGGCCGGACCGCTGGCCACTTTGCGTGCGCAAACCCAAAAGGTTTTGGCTGACAAAAGGTGACCTGATTACCAACAGACTTTATGCTTGGCTTCATTTCATTAACACTATGTTGATTGCAGGGAATATTTAATGAATCCGCAGCATTGGTACGTCGAAAAGCAGGAGAAGCGCAACGGCAGGTCTTGGCGGCTATTTTAGCTAAGCCAACGGATCCAATCGAATCTCAACTGATGGCGTTTATTTTGTTTTTATTTTTTTTTTTTTTGGCATATGTACTTTTTGTTTCTGTGTTGTTCTTTATACACATATATATTATATATTTAATAACTGTTTGTCTCTATGTATTTGTATGTAATGTTGAATTAAACAAATGGAGTTGTTCCTTGAATGTTGCTTGATTGTTTATTACTGATTTTAAGCGGTTGTTATCGATAGCGTTTGTGGCTAGCTATCGTTTCGGTTCGATGACACACGCGTCGTCGTTGCAATGTGAATGGCAAAGTGGTAGGAAGCAGAAGCGCGCATTGGCACCGTGTTTTTATTATTTTGTGTGTGTGCTAAACTATTGCAAATAAATAGCCGGGAAAGTATTTAACGCGCCACACACGCCACACCGCACACCGACCATGGATCGTCCACAGAAAATGCCCAAGGTGGCAAAGGTAAGTAAAACTAATATGCAAATGGGAAATGAGAGCAAGTTCAAACGTTTACCTTGTTTTTGTAGGTAAAGAATAAAGCGCCAGCGGAGGTGCAAATTACGGCAGAGCAGCTGCTGCGCGAGGCAAAGGAGCGTGATCTGGAAATCTTGCCGCCGCCGCCGAAACAGAAGATCTCCGATCCCGCCGAGTTGGCCGATTACCAGCAGCGCAAGCGCAAAACATTCGAAGACAATCTGCGCAAAAATCGCATGGTGGTCAGCCACTGGATCAAATACGCACAATGGGAGGAGCAACAGCAGGAGATACATCGGGCGCGCTCCATCTGGGAGCGCGCGCTGGACAACGAGCACCGCAACGTGACGCTCTGGCTGAAGTACGCCGAAATGGAGATGAAGAACAAGCAGGTGAATCATGCACGCAATCTGTGGGATCGCGCCGTCACCATCATGCCACGCGTCAATCAGTTCTGGTACAAATACACCTACATGGAGGAGATGCTCGAGAACGTGGCCGGCGCTCGCCAAGTGTTCGAGCGCTGGATGGAATGGCAGCCAGAGGAGCAGGCGTGGCAAACGTATGTGAACTTCGAGCTGCGCTACAAGGAGATTGATCGCGCCCGCGAGATCTACGAGCGTTTCGTGTACGTGCATCCCGACGTGAAGAATTGGATCAAGTTCGCACGCTTCGAGGAGACGCACGGCTTCATACACGGTGCCCGACGTGTCTTCGAACGAGCCGTGGAGTTCTTTGGCGACGATTACATTGAGGAGCGACTGTTCATAGCGTTTGCGCGCTTCGAGGAGGGCCAGAAGGAGCACGACCGTGCGCGCATCATCTACAAGTATGCACTGGATCATCTGCCCAAGGATCGCACGCCAGATCTGTTCAAAGCATACACCATACACGAGAAGAAGTACGGCGATCGGGCGGGCATCGAGGATGTGATTGTGTCGAAGCGCAAGCATCAATACGAGCAGGAGGTGGCCGCCAATCCCACCAACTACGATGCCTGGTTCGACTACCTGCGTCTTATCGAAGCCGAGGGCGATCGCGAGCTGATCAGGGAGACCTACGAGCGCGCCATTGCGAATGTGCCGCCGGCGAACGAGAAGAACTACTGGCGTCGCTACATCTACATGTGGATCAACTATGCACTGTACGAGGAACTCGAGGCCGAGGACGTAGAGCGCACCAGGCAAATCTACAAGACGTGCCTCGAGCTGATACCCCACAAGCTGTTCACGTTCAGCAAACTGTGGCTGCTCTACGCACAGTTCGAGCTGCGCTGCAAGCAGCTGCCGTCGGCACGCAAGGCGCTGGGCATGGCCATTGGCATGTGTCCGCGCGACAAACTCTTTCGCGGCTACATCGATCTGGAGATACAGCTGCGCGAGTTCGAGCGCTGTCGGCTGCTCTACGAGAAGTTCCTGGAGTTTGGGCCCGAGAACTGTGTCACCTGGATGAAATTCGCCGAGCTGGAGAATCTACTGGGCGACACGGAGCGAGCGCGAGCCATCTACGAGCTGGCCGTGCAGCAGGTGCGTCTCGACATGCCCGAGCTGCTGTGGAAGGCGTACATTGACTTCGAGGTGGCGCTGGGCGAGACCGAGCTGGCGCGACAGCTGTACGAGCGTCTGCTCGAACGCACCCAGCATGTGAAGGTGTGGATGTCGTTCGCCAAGTTCGAGATGAGCATCAGTCATGGCGTGGACGATGCCGAGCTGAGCGCACGCCTCGCTCGCCGCATCTACGAGCGGGCCAACGACATGATGCGCCAGCTGGGGGACAAGGAGTCGCGTGTGGTGCTGCTCGAGGCGTGGCGTGACTTTGAGCGCAGCATCAACGATGAGCACGAGCTGCAGAAGGTGCTCGACAAGATGCCGCGTCGCATTAAGCGGCGCCAGAAGATCGTCTCCGAGGATGGTGTCGAGGAGGGCTGGGAGGAGATCTTCGACTACATCTTCCCCGAGGACGAGATGGCGCGTCCCAATCTCAAGCTGCTCGCCGCCGCCAAGATGTGGAAGAAGCAAAAGGACAACGAGCCCGAGAGCGCCGCCGAAGCACAACAATCACAAGAGCAAGCAGGCGACGCGGAGACAACCGCGTCTCCTCCTGCTCCGGATGCTGTTGCGACGCAGGATTAACACACTGCTACACACACCTCTTCAACCACAAACTAGAATAAATAATTCAACACGATTTAGCGGTGCTTTTGGCGGGTTTACTTTGCAGTGGATGCTACTCGACGTGCAGCTCAAAGCAATACTAAGCGAAGAAGCTGTTGATATTGCGGTGTGTCCGTTAAGTAAGGTAAGAGGATTGAGCGAACTAAGCACTAGCACTAGCTAGCACTTTACTTGGCGCGTAGCAGCAGCGTGAATGCCGAATAGGTGAGTCTGTTGACCTGCATGGGATAAACAAGAGAGCGGTTACACATATGCAGTTGGAACTGACAGCAGAGAGAGCAGACTACCTGCACAAAGGTCTCAAGGGTGACGGCGATGTAGCCGCCGGCGAGGATGAACGACGGCCGCTGAGTGCGGATCAGGGTAATGATGAGATTGCGCTTAAAACGCGCATGCTGATCCATCCAGTTGCAGGCGTAGAAGGCGTTCAGCAGCGCCTCGCTCTGGCTGCGCATGCGATCGCCAAAATAGCAGATGATGAACACCTCCAAGGTGACCGCACTGAAGAACACCAGCGACAACATCATCGCCGACAAGTCATGCGAATCAGCCACATACAGAAAGTGCATCGCCACCGTGCACTGGACGGCAGCCGAGCACAAGAACTGCGCCATGCACGCGATCGAGAGTATCTGCTGGATGATGGCATGAAGTCGCAGTATGTTCACATAGTCCACGATGCAGGCGGTCAACTCATGGTACGCAGCACGCTGATAGGCGCCAAGGTCGCAGCGAATGTGCCGCACGGGGGCAGGATAGCCGATGCGACGCACCCGCAACTCCAGCGCACGCATGTGGCCGGTGAGAATGCAGAGGTAGGCCGGCGGATACGAGTCGTTGGCGCAGTCCTGAATGGCCTGCACAATCAGGCCGAACAGCTGGTACACATAGATGAGCACATAGGTCACGTTGGAGCGCTGCCAGTCGACGCCGAACCAGGCGGGATACAGCAACTGTCGCTGCTTGGCGATAGCCACCCGGAAGCAGCTCAGCGTTGTGCCGAACACAAAGATGCCGCTAAAGGTGAGGAAACTGAGGCGAGCTGTGTGCACCGCCTTCCGCAGCACGGCCAGCTCTTGGGCATCGTTGACGACAAGGGCGCGTCCGTCGAGCGTGGCCAGCAGTTCTTTGATCTCATGCAGCTGGCGACGCACCAAGAACACGTTGACGAACTTTAGGTTGGCCACGATGTCGGTGATGGTGATGGTGAGATTCTCGCAGAGTTCGCGCAGCGAGTACGTGAAGAAGAGATTGGCCAGCAGCGTCAGCGGAAACAGCAGCGTGACCAGCACATTGATGAGCAGCGAGCGCAACACGAACTCCAGCCGTGAGCTGCCCGGGGGATGTATCAAACCCATCAGCTGCCACACGCGCCAATGATAGCTGACCGCACTGTGAGTGTCCAGCTGCTGTTCGCCTGCTGTGAGCTCGTCAGTTGAGACCTCCTCGAGTTCTGTTCTGTGCTGGAGCAGCTGCAGCGCCTCGGCACCGATGCGTTGCATCTCGAGCTCCACTTGCGCCTCCGCCTGCATTTCCGTCATCAAGTTGCGTATGTGTTGCATGCTGCGTCCACGTTTGAGCCTTGTCACGGCACAACGAGGACCTTTTATAGTTCAGCCGAATTGTGGCATTGCGATGGCAATTACAGTTTGCCAGTTGTCCCCCAATTTGAAACATCTGCAGCGCATTTTCATTTTATAGAAATTTGTAGTTTTTATTTCTCACGAGTTGATCAAGTCTGCAGCGTGTGTTAAGGATGTGTGTGTGTGTGTGTTGCGGGTGCGTGTGTGCGAGGGGATCAAGCAGAGACCTATCTAATCGCTGGACGATTTGCATGCCCGATGCGCCACAATTCCAAAAGCACAACAAAAGGAACAACTTATTAAACTTGTGCCAATTATTTGCGGGCTGTGATATGATACGATGTGTATGGCTGTGTACGTGTTTGTTGTGAGTGTTGACAACAATTGCAATTGACAGCAGGTCTAATTTGCGTAATAACAAGGTCCTAAATCTACTACGAATCGACCGTCGAATACCCGGCAGAGATGACGGGACTCAACATCAAATTCGAGTACAAATTCGAACAGCTCTTATCTCTGTGTGACAAAGATTTGGGCAGTCAGCAAGTCAGCACAAAAAATTCGATGTATGTACAAAGATGCGAGGACATATAGTCCATTGAAACCATAGTTTTCGTTATGTTTGGCCTGTTAACTAACTAACTATTGTGCACTGCTATACACTGAGTACCGGGTGCAAGGAGAACTTTAAACGTGTGCCTAAACGGTACGCAATTTGGGCAATTTCTCGTGGCGTGGAGCTGACGAATCAATCTGACTGCCTCGGGCATAAATACGAAGAAACACGCAATACGAACCTGCACCAAGTATCTTGAAGATAGCCTCAAAGATGCGTGAAACAGGTGAACAGGTGGGCAGGCAGACGGACGGATGGAGGGACGGACAGCGTTTACCCACTGGGATATTGTTGCCTAAATACCTCCATGATTGCTGGCTTATCAATTTCAAATCGGCTGATGAGCGTATCAACTAAAAAAGATACAAATGTAATGTGTGTATGTGGGTGTGTGTAAATGTTGTATGCAATTGTATATTTATGTATAAATGTTGTGTGTATATTTATATATTGTTAAATACAAGTGTAGTGTAGGTTTATGTTTTTTTTTTTTTGATTTTTTTGTTTGCTGTTCCATCGAATTTACAATAATCTCAATCTCAATAAATATTTACAATAGGTATTGCCAAAATTGATCGAATCGAAAAAAGCATTTTTCTATTTAATTGTTTATCGAAAATATTGCGGAAAGCTAAAGCTAATGAGGGAAGGAGGGGTGGGGGTATATAATAACATAACGAAAAACATATATGTATGCTTTGGAGGTATAACGAAGAACAAGTGTATATATAGTAGACTTAGATAGATATGTTGTAGGCTGAGTTGAAAAGAAAACACCAAAAAAACAAATCGTCGATGCGCACAGCGAGAACAATCGTGATCAATTTAGAGTTAACTCAAATCTTAATTTGTAATTTTTAAGAATTAATTTAAAAATACAATTAATCGGAAATTGATTCATTAAATTTCGTTTCTTTCATCGTTTTTTTTTAATTTTCATTTTTTTTTTCTTGTTGTCGAACAATTGCAAAATAAAGTGCATTTCCCCGAAAATAGTGTAAAGTGATTTAGGGATTTATACACACAAACATATGTATATATGTATATCTATATATGCGTACATATGTGTGCTTGTATAAACGGATAAACTTTAAGAAAGTGAAATGCACTTCAGCAGTATGTGAAATATATTAACTAGGATATAAACTGGCAATCGTAAGGACATTTTTTTTTGTTTTTCAATTCTCTTTTTTGTTCACCTAACATTTAACAGACAAATACAATGCGTGACAACGTGACGTGACGACGTTACGTAGCGTTTACGGTAAAGATACAATCAACAATGAATTTAAATTGATTTCAATTGCATAGCAGTATTTAAGTTTAAAATAAATAAATAATTAATTATTAATATTATCGTAATTAATTGTAATTATGTTTAATATTTAATAATGGAGGCATTAGATAGTTTTGTTTCTCTCTTGTTGCAATGTACAACTATTTGATTTACTTATAATTTGTATTTTGTTTAATTAAGCTCAGTTCTCAGTCGCAAAATCATCAAGAGTACGACACAAAAATCTTTTTTGGCTGACATTCTCTTATAATTATCATAATAAATTGAATTTCCTTCTATTCGTTATCATTTTATACGTGTTTCTATTTTATCTATTCTTTATTTGATGTTGTTTCTGTGTGTTTGCAATTAATTTTTTTTTTAGTTGTTGATTTGATTGTAGAGTTCTTGATTCTGATTTGTTGCCTGTTGCACTTGTATTTCTCACATACTTATGTAGTTTGTGATTGTTTCGTTTCTTTAATTGTTGCTTGCGTTGCGTCCGTTGCTATTATTTAATTGCAATTATTATTGCTGGCGCTAGTAGTTATTGTAGTTATTGAATATTGTTGTTATTCTTATGGTAGTTATTGGACTCGATTCGCCACTCTCTTTTTCATTATCATTATCTTTTTCAGTTTTTGTTTCTTTTGCTGTGTCAGCTTCTGACAATTCTTTCTCTTTCGATAATTCTGATTTTTCAACCTTAGTCACGACGGCGTTCTGATTTAAATTTGCTGTTTTCTCATTGTCTTTGTCTGTGGCATCCTGCAAAAGAATAATGTAATGATGTATGTTGTGTATGCCAAGCTTTAGAAACAAACAAAAAACATCATTCGTTCATTTAATTATGAATTATTATCAATATGATTTGAAACTTATGAACCAATAACAAAAGTGTTATCGATCATTAGCAAAAACGGATTCAATTATTTAAGGACTTTTTGCTACCGCTTGTCGACAAATACATAATATTCACGGTCTATGTTGGTAAATTAACAGCTACGTTAAACAGATTTAAAGTTATTTCAAGTTATTCCTGAGCAAGCAGTTAGCACTGATCGATTAAAGATCACAAATGAGAGTTGACAATTTAAAGCGCGTTCAACAAACAACAATCAACGACTTGGCATCATCGGACTTAAGAGCTCAACAACTTATCGCATCTATCGATAATTGTTTGTCTATTAAAACAATAAAGACAAAATGGGGAAAATGGAAAA
Organism: Drosophila siamana; assembly: GCA_035047445.1. Lineage (NCBI taxonomy): Eukaryota > Metazoa > Arthropoda > Insecta > Diptera > Drosophilidae > Drosophila > Drosophila siamana. Next base: position 4,254,054 of record JAWNPP010000078.1, on the reverse strand, counting down.
TCAGCTAAAGAAAATTGGGCAAACCGAACCTAAAATATAAGCGGGAACCTAAAGAACTTTCAATACATGTGTGTGTGGGAGTGTCGGTGTGGTATGTGTGTATTGCGTACGTGTGTTATCGTGTTACTGGTATGAGATCGGGGAAAAAAGTTAGAGATGGGAACGAAAAATGTAAGAAGATTGACAACACCGCCGATGAGCCGGTGAATTGAACTAGGCGAATAGGTATAGGAAACTTTTTAGAGTTAAGTGGAGATTTAACTTTACCTTGGCCATCACTGAAGCAGCCTCCTGCTTCAGGTATTCCTCCCGCGCCGCCTCATAGAGGGAGACAAAGCGATCGCGCTGCACCTTAAACTTGGCAAACAGATCGTCGTCTTTGTTGCCCTTCAACCGATTCTCAATGTCCACCTTCTCTTCATGAATGGCACGTATCTCGTCGTTGACCCAGGGCTTGTCGATGGGATACTGATTGACCAGATCCTCCAGCGTCTTAATGCTGCTCTTCCCCCGCACCGCTTGCTTCACGAGCTGTGCGTTGGGTTTGCTAATCTTGCGACCATTCAGATTGCCATTCATATGCGGCATGTTAAACGGTGCACCCGGTGGCATGCCGCGACCTGGACGCATGCCGCGTGGCCCGCCCATCATGTGCGGTCCCATCAACGGCAGCGGCATGACCGGATGATGATGCGGATGGTGATGGTGTGCATGTGGATGGTGATGATGATGATTGGGCGGCAGACCACGACCGTTGCGACGCATGAACGGTGGCGGCGGCGGTGGTGGCGGCGGTCCTCCCATGGGCGGAATGGGGCAGTGCATGGGCGGCATTGGTCCCTGAAACGGTGGCATCGGCGCAAATGGTGGCATCGGTCCATTTGGTCCACCACCACCAACTGGTGGCGGGCCACGACGTGGACCACCCATTGGTCCCATCATGTGGCGAGCTCCGCGACCGTTCGCTGGCCCCTGGCCGCGATTGCGTTGCGGTCCATTGAAACGGTTGGCATTGGGCGTGTGAAAGCGCGGCTGCTGTGGATGCTGTTGGTTTGGATGCCAGCCGTTGTCGCCGCCTTGCATCATCATATGTTGTGCATACTGTTGTGAGTTGTGTGCCTGCTGCTGCTGTTGCTTGTTGTTGTTGCTGTTGCCCTTGAGCTGCTTACCTTTCAACGCCTTCTTTTTGCCACCCGTTGCCGATGTTCCGGTTGCTGTTGATCCTGCTGCCGCTGCTGAAGTAGGCGGCGGCGGAACGGGCTCTGGAGCCGGTCCATTGAAGTCGACGTAGAGCGGATCGCTGGGCATCTGGCAGGACGAATACATCTGTGCCTGGCCCTGCCCCTGACCGTGCGGCCGGAAAGGCATGCGATACGGTGCAATTGCGGCACGAACGTTTGCACGCTGCTGCTGTTGTTGCTGCTGCCGCTGGCGCTGCATGGCGCGGTTGCCTTGGAATTGATTGCCGCCTTTCGATGACATCTCAAATGCAATTGCGAGTTTCGTATTATAAACACTGCGCACCCGACCGACTGCTTGTCAGTGATGAAAAAACACACAAAATTCTATCACACGCTTTCAATGTTGTTGTGTTGCTAGCTAATTCTAGTGCGTAAGCAGTGTGTCCACAATATGCCGGACACAAAAGCACTAAATTGTACCAATAATGTCAAAATTTTTACGTAGATTTTGAGCCAAAAGTTTTGCACGCTGGATGATTTGCATAAAATTAACTAATGCTTTTAACTATTATTGCACAATGCTTGCAAATTTACGTTAAAATCATATTAATGTGATAGTGCACTAAACGAACATTTAAATCAGTTGCACTTGAGTCTCTCTTTTAATTTGGTGTGCACACACTGTACTCTGCGCAGGCTCTTAAATCAGCTGTTTTGAATATGAACCCCATATTGTCCATTAATACTGAAAAAGGCACACAAATAATACTCTCATAAAAATGCAATTTCACTATGTTAAGGATACGTTGTTTAATGACTTTGGCAATTGTATTTAAAATTAGCTGCTAGTGTGCACACACTGTTTTCTGCGCAGTCTCAAATCAGCTGTTTTGTTTGGGCTGTTTAATGAGCGCTCGGTCGGTCCGTGGGCGTTGCAAGCTGCAGCTACAATTAGAACTGGAATAGTTACCACCCACCACAGCTAAAAGAAAAACCAAAAGAAAGTTTCGCCAACCAGAACGACGGCTGCAAAGTCGCTCGCTACCAAAGAAAAGTGTAAACATCAAAGTGAGCAAACGAAAATAAGAAGCGCAAACGATGTTTCCCCATTTGAAGAGTCAACGCGTGAACCTGCAACTGCTGCAGGAGTCAGCTTACCGCGAGCTGTTGCAGCAGCTTGACGCCATCGAAGGCTCCAAAGCGATTGTGCTAGACGAAGCAATGATCGGGCCACTGGGCCTGGTCACTAAACCGATACTCTTCAAAGACCGCGTCATCACTTTGTATCCCCTTAAGCCGGATATGCGTTTCCCCAAAGACCTTAAGAATATTGTGTACATTGTGCGGCCACAGGTGGCCCTCATGGATCATGTGGTGGCGCACGTGAAAAGCAACAGCCAGCATGGCCGGCAGTTTCACATACTCTTCGTACCACGTCGCTCGTGTTTGTGCATCAAACAGCTGGAGGAGAAAGAGGTGATGGGTGCATTTGGACGACTCGAGGAACTGGCATGGAACTTTTTTGCCCTCGACGCGGATGTAGTGAGCATGGAAATGCCGAACGCGTATCGCGACGTCAGCATCGATGGCGATACCACAGCGCTCTACCAGGCGGCCATTGGATTGGTGCAGCTGCAGCGTCTCTATGGTCGCATTCCCAAGATCTATGGCAAAGGTGTGCACGCCCAGCTGGTATGGGATCATGCCAAGCAGCTGGCTATCGATGAGAAGACACTGTACAATGGCGACAAGGGCGCCATAGATCAGCTCATTCTTCTGGACCGCGGTATTGATCTCCTCACGCCGCTGGCCACTCAACTAACCTACGAGGGTCTGATCGATGAGTTCTACGGCATAAAGCAGAATCAACTAACGCTGCCCGCAGAGCATTTTCCCTCCTACAATGTGGCAAATTCAGAAGCAGCTGCTGCTGCTGCAGCTGGAAACATGGCTGATCAGCCGGAACTCTTGTTGGCCGACAGCGTCCGCAAGACACTGATGTTGCACTCGGGCCAGCAGCTGTATGGCGAGTTGCGCAACAAGAACTTTAACGAAGTACGCATGCTGCTCGCCCGCAAAGTGAAGGACATCCAGGAGCAGATGAATGCGAATCGCCAGGAACAGTCCGTGCAGGAGATCAAGAGCTTCGTGGACCGGCTGCCACAGTTGATGGAACAGAAGAGGGCCACCTCGGAGCACACGGTCATAGCGGGTCTGATCGATGAGAAACTTAACATCTTTGCGTTTAACGATGATTTGGCCGCTGAGCAGGAGTTTATGATTTGTGCAGACATCGACAGGCCCAGCGCCTACATTGAGGATCTGATTGCACGACACTCGGAGCTGCGCAACGTGCTGCGTCTCATTTGCCTGCAGTGTGCCGCCGCCTCCGGTTTCAAGGAGCGTGTGCTCAACCATTACAAACGTGAGCTCGCCCACGTTTATGGGCTGGAGGTGTTGTTGACCATCAGCAACCTGGAGAAGGCGGGTCTGCTTCACGCACAGACCGAATCGCGTGCTTACGCCGTGCTGCGCAAGGTGAGTCGTCTGTCCGACAGCCAAAATGGAGCTAGAGAATTCAATTTCCTGACGACAGCTCTAGTTGTTTTTCAGCATTGTCAAGATATCAAGTTGTCAAGTTTGTTCAATGCTTTCTTTTTTAGACACTTCATCTGACCGTGGACGACAGCGTTGAGGTAAATCCTAAAGACATTAGCTATGTGCACAGCTTCTACGCGCCACTGACCGCTCGCCTCGTCGAACACTCTCTGAAGCCGCTCGGCTGGCAGACACTCAAGAGCCAGATCAACAATCTGCCTGGCCCAACATTTGAGGACTTCCAGGTGCAGCTTATCGGTATCGGAGGACGGCATGCGGGCGGCGCAACGCCCAACGAGTCGTCGTTGTTGCACGCTCGACGTGTAGTACTCGTGATGTTTGTGGGCGGTTGCACGTTTGCCGAGATTGCAGCATTGCGTTTTTTGGCGGCACAGGAGGATAACAATGTGCAGTTTGTAATTGCGACAACGAAGATCATCAATAAGCACTCGTTCCTCGACAGCGTGATGGGTTCGTGAAGGCAGCGCCTCAGTCGTCTGGAGGCACATCGCTTGTCCGTCAGCTGTGGCATGTCCCGGGGACGCAACGCCTCCATCCCGTTGAGGCCATGACCAAAAATGTGCCAGCCTAAGCAGCTCAAACAGCGTAGTGCTGGCTACAAACCCAAGCCGATGCCGCAGTAGATAGATATGTCTGCTAAACATACAAACACATAAATATATATATATATATATATATATATATATATACAGATATATATAGATATATAAACGTATAATCACAGAGTGTATAAATGTTATTTTTCTATACACACACGCGCGAAAATTCTATAACAACATTTAATAATATTTAATCGACTATTTACGTATACCCAGATATATGGCTGATAACTCTTATATATGTATATTTTATATGTGTACAGTTTGAATGGGGCTCTTGCAAGTCGCGATTTGTAGATACAAACTCTCTAGATGTTATTAAAGATATATATGTATATGTATCCATAAAACCCGCACACACAACATATATACACATCTATTTATATAGTCTTTATATAATTGTAAAGTAGCTCGTAATACCGATAGAGAAAAACAGAGAGGGAGAAAGAGAGAATGGGAATACTCCTTAGGGAATTGCTTGGCAAAAATCATTCCGCGGTCAGCTTATCGCATACTAACTACAACAAAAAATTACATATACACACACTAAAGTATATATTTGTATACTTTTTGAAGAATTGTATTGTTAAACTTGCAGATATGCATACATATATATATACTATATTTACTCTATGAATAAGTTTATTGAGTTCAATAAATGTAAATTTGAAAATCACGCTGTTAGTTTATTGCAGTGAAAAATGCGTTCAAAAGATTCCAAATTCTGTAGATTTTCGAAATGTGTATGAAATCAACGTCGATGTACATATATTTTAGAGAATTGACTCGATCTTCTTCATTTGTAAACGCAGCCACTTTTTTGAAACGATCTGATAATACTTTGGTAAGGTCTTTATATTTATTGGAATAATTGATCTCCTTTAGATTCCTCCAGAATATGAGTATTCCCTGAAGATATATTATCAATAAGTGAAGACCACACATTCTATCGCATCGTTATAGCTTACTACTATCATTATTAAAAATGCAAGTGCGTGTACATGTTTGCTTTTGCTGTTTATGTTTTTTTTGCTCTTGTCTGTATGTATTACTTTTTATTTTATTGACGCGTATCAAGTAAATTGTTATTCATTTTGTTGTCCACTTCAAAAATACACTTTATTAATAATAATAATAATAATTATCAAAAAAAAACAATTTTATAAACATAAAAAATATTACATATGTATGTTCTATGTTCTGTTTCCCTCTTCCCTATTCCTCCATCTCCAGCTCTCGCTTTTTTCCATACTTATCCTTCTTTACTAATATTCCACCTGTTTCTCCCCATCTCGTTCCCGCTCTCACTCATCGCTTGCCAGCGAACAGTTGCTGTCTCTGTCTGACCCACGTTACAAGGAGGTTAATGTTCTTTGAATTTGTTAATTTCAGTGATTGTTTGTTTTTTGTTGCTGTTGTTAATAAATCCATGTAAAAGTAACTAGAATAATACTAATACACATTCAAAATCATTATAATATTCTCATAATTATCATATTCTCATATTTTATATTATATTAGTGCCACCTCAGGGTCAGTTTTATTTTTCTTCTGATTTTCTTTTCTTATTTTGTTTTTGTTTTCATACATATCTAAACCATTCGCTCCCGTCTTTATCGATTGATAAAATTATTCATTAATTGCTAACGGAAAAATTGTTTTTGTTTTGCTTTTGCGTTTATCAGTTGTTATCATTTTGTTTACTAAAAATTTTATTGCTACAAATGTTAAATTTTATATCTTAAGTTCCGGGGATTGTGTATATGTATGTATGTGTGTGTTTAGGTGTAAGTGTGTGTATGTGTATATATATATATTTATTTTTATGTTTTATTTGTATTATGTATACGACAACAAAAAAAAAGAATTTCTCACATAAACATAAATTGTAATTAATTAAACATTTATATGCATTTAATTTTCTATACAATTTTTATTGTTTTTGACTAAGCATTTTGCAATTTGCATTAATTAAGTCTATAATAGGCTTATTTTTAGTTGTTTATCTTTTCTTTTAATTCTCATTCTTCTTTTTTACTTTATTGGTTTTTTGTTATTTTATTTGTTTATATAGCAAGTCTGAACGAACGAAAACGTAACATAAAAAATTGAAAATTGCAAAATTTGAATTCAACAACATGCAAAAATGGCGCTAAGCAATTATCCTTCTCCTCCTCCAGTTTTCCTCCTTTTGTCGCATCGAAATGGAAGATTTTCGTTAGTGTTTATGATCTCATTTTCTTCGCTGCGATTGCAGTCGGGTCGATATATTTGGAATAGACGTATTCGTTTATACCCCGCTTTCGACGTTTTTCTGAATTTTTTTCTATTCTTCCTGTTCTGTTTTGTCTCTTCGTGGTTGTTGTTGTTCTTGTTATTTTTTGGGAATTGCGGGCAACAAAACAACACACATTTAAAACACTTTATGCAATTCACGATAATTGTTGTGTGATAACAAAGAAATTAATTAAATTATTATGGTAATAATATCAAAATTTCTAAATAAAAACTTAAACATTTTTTGTTTTATAATTTTTGTCTCTCTCTCGATATTTTTGTTGTTTCCTGTGGATGTCTGTTGTTGTTCTTGGTGTATTATTGCGTTTAATGCGTTTTGTTTATGTATGACAATAAAGGCTTACATTTAAATGATGTATTCATTGTTTTTTTTATATTTTTGTATTAAATTGTGTTAAATTTGTTTTGTGGGGTTTTTGAATTGATTTCGTCTTTTAGTTTAATACAAAATGATTGCAGCGTCATTGTTGTTGTTGTTATTTGTAACGATTAGAAAATACTTGTGTTATGCCGTTTGCAATTATTTTTCTTGTTGCTTTATATAAATTTCTTGTCCTGCTGTTTGCTGAATGCTGCTTGAAAAGTCGCGTCGCGTCGAGTCGCTTTTTGCATTGAATATGATGTCATTATGTATGTATTATAATTATTACTGTTATTATTAATTGTTGTTATAGTTGCTTATGTCGGGCTCTATTTGTTGATGTTTCTGTTGCTGTTGTTGTTGATGTAGTATTTGCTTTAAAATTTCCATTAAAATTATAATAGTTCATATTACTATATGGTTGCGGTTGCTGTTGCGATTGTTGTTGTTGCTGCTGCTGATGCTGCTGTTGTTGTTGTCTATGCTATAGCGAACCAGCTGGAAAACTCGTTGAACTATTGCTATGGGCTAAACTAATCATGGAACCAGACAAACTACCCTCTTCATCAGGATAGGTCTCGCGTGATACCTCAGTTAGTGATAAAGTGCTGTAAAGACAATATCAACAATAATTAATAAATTGCAATTATAATATGAACTTTATATTTGCATCTACCTGAAACCTAAGGCTATTGATTCATTATCAAAAGCTTCCAATTCTTTCGAATGCTTCTCATGTTTGATACGCAAGCGTTCGGCACGTTCCAGATTAAATTGCTGCAGTTCGGCATCCATCTGTTGGGAAAGATAGATATCAGTATGCGATAGATGGTTGGATTCTCTAATATTAAGTGTCTACCTTATTCTCCAAGAGGCCCCGCCGCACGCTGACGCGATTCTCGAGCTCGCGACGCTCACGATCGCGTTGCTCCTGCGCCTGCTTTTTGTTCTTGTTCTGATAGGCTGTGAGCATATCCAGTTCGTACTCCAATTGCTCGTTGGTACGTTGGCACTCGATCACTTGACTCTCGTCCAGTTTATAACTTTGACTTTGGAACATGTCGGAAATGCTTTGTTCATACTGCAAGCAAACAGATGAGAATTAATGGCTGCCATTATAAGTGGATCAGGTTCCTTGGGACTCACCTGTTCACCCAGCAGCGTGAGCTTGCGATGCTTCTCTTCCTTGAGCTGCTTGATAACCTCCTTTTGTTGTTCTTTGGGTGTCGATTGCAGCACTTGCGCTTTGTAGCGCTTGTATTGTTTCGTCTGAGTTTTGCACGTCTCACGAAACTGTTTACGTATCTGCAGCTCCTTTTGCTGGAAGGGTATAAGCATAAATATTAATTTAAAAGTTATTGCTGCTGATCGAAGACTCTACCTTAAGGCTCTTGGGCTGTTGTCTTAGCTCGAGCGCATGCTTGCGCACCAGCTCCTTCTTGATGCGATCCATGTAGTCTTCTTGATTGTGCAACTCTGTGTCGTGTTGCTTGTTTATCTGCGAATACATCAGATAAATATTTGAATACAGAAAAAAAAACATATTAAAAGATTCCAAAACGCACCTGCTCCTCGCGCAACTGATGTACGCTCTTCTGTTGGCGATACTCCAGCTCCTGTGTCTTTTCATGATGTTTCAACAACATGCCATGCGCCTGTTCTAGTTGATGCTGTTTCTTGCTCAGCTCCTGTTGAAAGATTTTTAAATCATTTTCTGTTGAATACTAAACAGTCTGCACTTACATCACGCAACAATTGATTCTCGAGATCGTGGAGCAGTATCATACGTCTTCGCTTAAATTTGCGCATCTCGAGTTCAATGTATTGCTTTTGGGCCTGCAGCATGCGTTGCTCCTCCTGTGCCTCGTGCTGCTTTAGATTATCCTTTTGCGATTGCAAGGTTAAATCACGCTGTCGCTTTGGCGTCGACTCATCCATGGAGAGTTCACGTTTCCAGCGCTCCTTGTTCGCCTTATATTCCTTTTTGCGATTCAAATCGTACGCTTTGCGATCTCCCTCCTGCTTCAACGTAATATCTTTATGTAGTTTCTTCTCGGCCGTTGTCGTCTGCTTCGAGCGTCGCTCCAAGTCCTGCTGATGCTTGGCCTGCAAATTCCAAATAGGTTCAATATATCGCTAAAGAAATAGAAAAGTTTAATCGAAACTTACCCCGAGACGTTCCAGTTCTCTGGTGAAATTATGCAATAGATTATCATACTCTTTATCCAGCGCCGATTTGTGCGTTTCCATCTCCACCTTGCACTTTTCCTCGAGCTTAAGCAGTGTCGCCTGGTGCTCCCGTCGCATCCGTTTGTATCCCGACATTTGTTCGTGCATCTCCTCCTGCGTTTTCATAGATTTTCGAGTTCGCAATGTACAACAATTCAAACATAAGCAAATTAACAACGTGTCTGTGGGTGTGGGTGTGTATGTCTTGTGCAGAAACATTAAAATACAACAACATTAATATTAACTTACAAAACTTTCGTTAAGCGCCCAATCGGCCTTAACCTCCAAAGTGGACCAATTGCAACAAGTAAACAATTTCATATTGGAATTGGCATCTATTGACTAGACTATAGTAAATATGTTTCTGTCTGCAATATTTTGTTTAAAATAACGCGAAAACAAGGAACATAATAACAACGATTGAACACTAAAGTAACAAATTAAAACTTCAACAATTTTCGCATGGCGCAAGACAAAATGCGATACGACAAATGGCGGACATTTGTCAAAGCTATCTCAAGCTCAAGCTCAAGCTTATATAAGCTGTTTGTGCGTGTGCAAGTGCAGTGCCAATGTGAGAGGGAGTTGAAGCGAGACATAACGGTGCAAGCAACACGAGCTGTACAGTTGTAGTTTTGAGTGCGAGTAAGAGTGAGGGGGCGTTTTTGTGAGTACTGTGTGTGCTGTTTGCTTATTTGAAAGTGTACATGTGTGAGTGGGTTTGGGTGTGAGCTTGTGTGTGCGTGTGATGCACTTCATTTGCAATCAATTCAACAATTTGTACTTTTTTTTGCATTTGATTACTTAAATTTATTTATTTCGCATTTTATTGTCATGGACTCGTCTACCCACACACGCACATACAATTATTAATACACATAGTTGTATGCAGGTGCATGCACACACAGACTACTACTAATTGTTATTAATTTCTATGTGTATTTGCTGTAGTTGTCTTTTTCTCTTGGTTGGTTTAGGAAATCACACAGGGATAATGGTTTAGTTTGTGATGATCTTGGCTTTGGCTTTGCTTTGGGCTGCTGTCGCACGCAAGTTTGCCCTTCTTGTGGAAGTCATCACCATCATCAGCATCCGGCTCGCTGAAGAAGCAACAGCAGCAGCAGCAACAAAAAGAGCAACAAGAGCTACAGCTACCCCCGCTCCCGCTTACACTCTCGCTCCCGTCGCTGCCACCACAACACAGCAGATGTGAACAGAAGTTATAGCGCGCCTATATTTGTTATGCGGGATATACAATAAAACAACAACAAAGAGAGAATTGCATGTAGTAGTAGAGAGACAGAGAGCAATAGTTAGAACGGAACGAACGAACGAGCGAGAGAGCGGCGAGCAAAAGCAAAAACGGGTAACGGGAAATGGCAACTTTGACTAGGGTGGAGTATGGTGGCATGACAAGGGGGAGCTGCTGGAAAGGACATGAGAACAAGACGAACGAGGAGCGAGAGCGAGAGTGAAGATGACAGTAATGAGAGTTGATTATCGATACTTTTCGATTGTAAGCGATCTTTTGCAGCGATATCGATGCATCAATGCAAATGCAAAGCAGCCCTTAACTAAAAACTAAACTACAGCTTAAATACTAAAACAGACTAACGCACACAAACACACACACGCAATAAGTTTTGTTGTTTTTTCTACTACAGTGGGTCACAACAGAACAAATTGTCGTTTTGTGCTCCACACACTGCATGTGAACAATATATATATATAGTAATATAAATAAAAACGTTGACGCACCTGCATGTGTTCCTTCTGCTGTTTGGTCACAATGCTGGTGGTGCGTATTGTGGCAAAGTTATTCGGTCCATGATCGTTGACCGCGTTGGAGATGGCCTGCTGCGAGGATGCTGATGTGGCGGCATAGACCGCCGCCTGGGCGGCTGGCGTCGATAGATAGCGTGGTCCAAGCCCCGGCAATCGATGATCACCGCCCGCTGGCGAGCCTCCAGTGCTGCTCCCGCCTCCACCGCCGCACCCGCCGCCAACGGTGCCATGGCCGAGGGCAACGCCCAAATGTGGCGGCATCACGGACATAGACGGCGCTGGCGCTGGAGCCGGCACCACGGATGCCGAATTCGTGGGCGTCACATTATTGTTCATGCTGTGCATGATGTTGGGCAACGGCGGCAGATTGCGATGCCGTGACGAGTTGCGCGAGACGGCGCCACCTCCACTGGTTGTTGACTGTTGTTGGTGCTGCTGTTGCTGCTGGGCATTCGACCAGTTGCCCAGATGCTGTTGCTGCTGTTGCAGTTCCCGCTGATGATGCATGGCGGCGGCCACAGCGGCAGCCTGCTGATGATGATGTGCTCCGATATGATGGTGATTCTGCGCTGCAGCCGGTATGGAATTCGACGAGGAGCTCTGTAATCGAGGGAAATAGAATAGATTTAATTGGTTGCCAATTTGCAATTTGGAAACAATTATCCTAGCAATTCATTTGCAGGGAAAATTTAATTTGTTAATCGATTATCAAATTAAAGAAAATGGTTCATCAATTTGGTTTTCTGGTCAACATGCCGACAGACAAGACATGGTTTACGTGTCTATATAAAATCACCTGACTACTGGCCGCCGATACACCCACGGAGTGTATGGAGTGTTCGGAAGTAATACTATTGCTCTTGCTGCTGTCGCCGCCGGCGTGATCGTCCTGCTGATCGTCGGTGTCGCCGACGGCGCTCTCCGTTTCGCATGTGTCTACCATGAGTATCTTCTTCATCTTGCGATAGTTGAGGTTATCCAGCTCCCGGACCGCCGACTTGGTGCGTGCAATCAGCTCCAACAGCACCGTCTCCGATCGCGGACGCGTCACATACGCGTGCTGCAGAAGTTTGGCCGATGAGGGTCGCTCCGCGGGCGTCTTTTTCAAGCAAAGGTCCACAAAATTGTAGAACGTGTCGGACCAATCGTTTTTCTGCAAAATACAAAATGATTAGTTACAGTTGTCAATCAAGTGCTATATCGTTGATAATTACGGGCAACGTGGGCGATTCATTCTGGGCAATGTGATACAGAGCGGACATGGCATTCATATTGAAGTATGGAGGCTTGCGTTCGGCCAACTCAATGCACGTGATGCCCAGCGACCAGACATCCACTTTGCCATCGTATTGACCTTCGTCCATGGCGAGTATCACCTCCGGTGCCATCCAATACGGAGTACCAACAAAACTGTTTGCCGGACACTTAATCGCCGCACTGCCAAAGTCCGCCAGTTTCACGACGCCGTTGTCCGTCAATAGAATATTGCCGGCCTTGATGTCACGATGGATGCGCCCAAGTGAATGCAGATAGCTCAGTCCACTGAGCACGCCTAGGCAAATGGCAGCGATCTCGTCCTCGTGCAACGGCTTCTTGTGCACCTCAATGATGTCAGAGGCAGAGCCCACACAGTATTCCATCACCAGCCAGGCTGTTGATTCGCGCAGATAGCATCCCTTGTATTCAATCGTATTTGGATGATTCAATTGACGTAAAAACCTGATTGAGCAGAATTCCGATTTACATTGGGCAAAGAATCTTAATGACTGCATTGCTGCCTTACCGTATCTCCTTGAGGATGTCCTGCCACTTCTCTTGGCTCTGCTTGCCGGTGTACGACATCTTCTTGATGGCCACAATCTCCTTGTTGAGATTGCACCGCGCATAGTAGACGGCCCCGAAGGAACCATGGCCAATTTCGCGCAAATCCTCAAAGATCTTCTCCGGATCATGTTTGTTGAATAGATCGGCTATTTCCGGATCTTTGAGACTACCAGGACGTGCCGATGGCATCTCTGTTATTCATGTTATGCCTCCTACCACACTCGCTTGCTGCCCCCGCTCTCGCTCGTTCTAGTCTAGTGTCTGGTTGTTGTTATTAGATCAACACTTTTGGTTTGCCTTTCAATTGTTCTTATTCAGTGTCTCTCTATCCTGCAATTAAAAATACATTGAAAGTTGCATTTACCAGAGTGTACACCCTTGATATGTTTTTGTATATGATAAAAGGGGTTTACACTGTTCTTTTTATTTTTTGGTATGCCGCCTTCAGATCAATCAAGTGATTCACACACACAAACACACACACATAGTCGGTATCTCATTCAGTATTCGACACGAGCAACCGCTTATCACAAAATATGTGCGTTATTTTTATTGTTCTTTCTGTGTGTTTGTGTTTTGCTCTTTTGGCACTATTTTCACCAAATCCGTCACTATGCGAGAGAGAGCCAAATAACGGTGCATCATCATCCAGCTACGCATATTTGAATGCCAAAGAGAGTCGTCGCATGACTCCATACAAACATACACACACAGGCGCGCACTACACAAATCTGTTGTGGGCAATCTTCTTGTTCATGAGTCGCGAGCTTCAAATTCAAAGTTCGAGAGCCACCGTTGGCTGAGCTTTAGCTTTTGTTTTGTTAAGCAGACAGACGACCGATCAACACACGTGCATATTTATCTCTCCCTCTATACATGTGTGTATATTAATATGTATTGCATAGTTTATGCATGTTTCTCTATGTATGTGTCTGTCTGCGTAATTCATAATGGGCTTGAAATTATTAGCGGCTGCAGACGAAAATGAAAAAAAGAGAAAAACGGAAGAAAAAAAGGGTTGCAGCACTTGGCATTTTTTCTGCTCCATCCTTTTGTCGCCACGACCGATTATTGAATGAACTTTTTAGGTTAACAGAAATTGGCAATCCAATGTGCTAATTGTTAAAACTATGTATTTGATTTGTTTGGAATTCTTTTTTTTTTTCATTTTTGTTTAAAAGCAAAACGGTAACACGCCTATTTTTCGTACACACACATACACAAACACAGAGGCAGCCATGTCTCGTTCTCACACACAGTCGCATATAAATAAGAGCGTATGCATGTGTGCTGTTTGTGTATGAATGTGTGTCTCTGTGTGCATGTATGTTCGGTGTCGGTTGTTGTTTTGCATTCGCCGTCTTTTTGTCTCTTCACTCCTCAGCCACAGCCACAGTCGCAGCGCCGCCTCAGCAGCCCATTCAATTGAGCTTTGTGTAATGTTGCTTTTTCATTTAATTTGACGGCTTTTTGTCTTATTATGCTCGCCTCTTATTTTTTCTTTAATTCATTTTGATTTCATTTATATTTATTTGTCGCGATCAGTTATTTTATTTTTGTTTTTTTGTATGCGTTATTTCTTTTTCTGTTTTTCTTTTTTTTTTTGGGTGCGGACAAACACATACAAAAAGGCGAATCGCACGACGCTGCTGTGGCTGCTACTGCTAGTAGTGTGACAAAGTCGTCATCGTCGCTGTTAGCAGAGGGCAGCCGCTGTTTTTGTTGCTGTTTGACGGCTTGCAATTTTTGTGGCCCTTAGAAATGCCAATTGATTTTGCTGTTTATTTTTTTTTTTTTTGCTTTTTTTATGTAATATGGGTCACTTTAGTCTTATGGCAGTTTTATACAATTATAAAATTGTTTTGCTTGCACATTGCACACACACGCACACAGCAGCAGTTTTATACGTAGACGACTATGGTGCGTGCTCTTTCTCGCTGTGCGGCGCACTCATCTACTCACACCCGCACACAGACACGGAATACGGACACACACGCACGCATAGGCAAACACATACACTTAAACATTCGATTGCCTGCGCCAGTAGCAAAATGCATGTAGAAAATGTGATAAAACGATGGAAAATTGTGTTTTCTTTATATTTATGCCGCTTACTTTTGCAATTAAACACTTCTCGCTAATTTATCAACACGGCTGCGGCATTTTTCTCCTGCATGCGTCGTTTTTCTTTCACGTCAGATCGGCCTCTGCTTCTGCTTACTGCTACTGCTGCTTTTGCCTCTGCTGCTGATTGCTGCTGTTGGTTGCCTGCCTGCTGGTATTGTTTGCTTTGCTATGTTTCGCCTTGCACTGCACACGCGTTGCGTTTTACATATTTACACTGGCAATGCATTCCGTTTAAAGTTACAACGAATTATGATCAAGTATATTCGCTTTGCTCATTGCATTTCGTTTTCCCAATTTTCCTTCAATTAATTTGTATGAGTTACGTATATATGTATATGTATATATGTATTTCGTGTCAAGTGTTGTGCAATTTCATTTTGCACACTTTTATTTTTGCAATAAGTTGGCAGTCCATTATACCGAAAATACCAGAAATGTTGAAAATTCAAATGTTATTAGCAGAAACGAAGGGCATTAGCAGCTGTTATGTTTAATTTTGCTTTCTTTTCTATCAATGTGACCTTATGTAGTTCGTATTTAATGTTGGGTAGTTTCGGTGGGCATTAATAGTGACCAAAGTCTGCACATGCTGTTCTGTTGACATTCAAATGGTAGAAAAATTATTATCCGCAGTTAGTGGTGCATACGAAATTTACAGGAACAAAGAACTATTCTATAGATTGCGATTATTTACACGTATTTTTGGTATATACTAATATGCATTTGAAATGTAACCAGTTTGGTTACATTTTGTGGATTTTAAATACGGTATTTAAAAAATTTGGGTGTAGTCACACTGGCTTCTTCCCGCTTAACGATCCTCTCTCGGTTCTTAAAAAAGACGTTAGTTATTTGTAAATATAAAGGGCATAGTTGATATTATAAATTGAGTTCTGTAAAATAATAACATTGAATATTGAGATCAGTAAGTTCTGTTGAGTTTCTAGTTTATTGTGGGAATTTTGTGGTTATGAGCAATACTAAGTGAATAGCGCGGCAAAAATAGCAACAAAACTAATTTAACGTCTAGAGTTGGGGAGAGGAAGTTAAATATGCCTTACTCACACGTCACACATAACCCATACGCACACATGCAAATGCCGAGAGAGAGAGAGAGAGAGAATTTTGGAGTCGATGAGCGCCATCAAAAAGTGATGGCGATATGGAGAGCACTATAAGAAGAAGAAACAGAAGCAGCTGCAGAAGAAGAAGAGGAGGCTAGGCACGTAGCGCAGAACAAAAGCGTCGCAACGCTGCCGTCGGCGCAAGCAAAGCAAAGCAAAGCAGGCAAGGTAGATAGATTGTGGGCCACAATCATTTTTTAGTATTTAAAGAACAGTCGGGCAAGCAAGTAAAAGGCGCTGCGCGAGAGCGGGAGAAATAAGCGAAACAAAAAAGGCAAAAGTTTAAAGTAAATAACGGATAATACATACATAAATGACATATGTGCACATATGCACACATCCAAATATGTTAACTGTGTATTGTGTGTTTTGTAGGGAAGCTTATGAATCGTTCAGTTGTCAAAAATCGCATTAAATTGCATTTGTCATCATCAGGCTTCGTGTCTGTTTTTAGTGTTTCTTCCCTTGCTCTTTACTTTTTTTCTTCTTTTTTTTGCGGCTACTATGTATATGTGTATTGCTACGTGCGAAGAAGTGTAAAAGCTACAAACATGATAATCAGTGAAATATGCATGAAATAATAACAATTCATAAAAGCCATGTGAACATAACTCATACATACATTTGAAGATATAGAGTATACATATGCATATATATGGCCATATGTGTGTGTATAATCAAAAAAGTGCTGCCAATGTGTGTGAGGCAAGACGTTAAAGCTTTAGCTCTGCCGCCTGCCCTAAATTAAATAATATGCGTATAAATGAACAACTTTTTGTACATACGCATATATTCTTTTTTTTGTATCGTTTTGCGCGCGCTGCGATCGGTGCTCCATTTCCAATTTCAATTCCAGAAGCAATAGCAGCCGCAGCTGTAAACGTGCCACAGTGGGGCACTCAGTCAATCCATTTGGGAATGCGATTGTTGTTGTTATGGCTGCTGCTACTGTTTTCAATTTATGATTTCATTGTTCTCGTGCACATTAGCAGCAATCAAAATGCAATGCAACGCAAATGTACAATTAACGACAATGAAAAAAGCCTCCCACCCTACCATCTATCGTTCTCTTTCTCGCTTGCACTGCAGAGATCGTTGTCTGGTTGTTTTCGTTATGGTCGGCATTGGTGGAGATTCGCTTAGAACAGCTGTTGCTTATCGATAACACAGTTTACTGCAGTTTATGCATATCGACCTATTAATTCAAGATGAGTCTTGTTGGAAATTCAATGGAAAATAACCTGTTGTGATGCCTAGTTGGTATAGGTGTGCGTATGTGTGTTCGGCATATTATTAGTTGCAACAATTTGTTGACCATAAATGGACACAGCCAGTCAATAAACCCCGCGTCCCACACACAACAAACCACCGCCACAATATTTGTTATGAGTTTTGTTTTCGTTGTTTATTTTTGTTTTTATATTTGAAAATTTTAGCCTGTTCTCTGTTGTTGCGACTGCAGAAATCAATCGTTTCCTAATGCCATAAGTGGCGGTCAATCAATAGAAATGAGTGTGCATACATTTCTATATTTGAGCAAATATCGATATCGATACACACACAAACATATGTTATATCAATAGAAATGAATGTGCTCACATTCCTCTCATTAATATATCGATATCGATATTCACAGTGCGCGAAAAGCTAGCCTGTGTATTTGGCGAAATTTGAAATATAATCTCTACTTTTCTCACAGTGCATTCGATCGGCCGTGTAATGTGAACGACTTGCCATTGCGTTTCAAGCATAATTCTCAAGTATTTTCGGTTTAGCAAGGTGCTCGAAAACGCCTTGGCGCCAGATTGCTGTGCTTTTGCTTTGATGTGGCACACCCACACATTCACACGCTTACACACATACACACATACACCGAACACACACAAAGAGCCCACCCACCTGTCCGTGTAGCAGCAAACGGAAATCGTGTTTTCAATGCCGTTTTTCATGATGCTTTTCCATTTCTCACTTTCACTGTAAATCATTGCCAATTACGCGGTCTTTAGCAAAGGGTGCGGAAGTCCACCTATCGTAAAAATGCCGCATTAAACTTACACACACAGCTGCCACTTAAGGCTTGTAAACAGTGCGTCATCAGTGTTGTGTCTATCGCCGTCCGCTTCCCCCTCGCTAAACGCGACAACACTGAGACTGAATTGTCTCGCAATGACCTCACAGTGTGCGTCATCATTAATGAACCAGCCCGGGCGCAAGCACAAAGCACAGACGAAATTGGAAAAGAATTATTAAGGCAGACGCCGCCCCAAATTGATATTGAAATTGAATCGTATTTAAGAATCTAGTCGCGAGATTCCCAGAATTTTTTTGTTTTATCAGACTAACCGCAGGCTGAGTATGGATATTATTTTTAATTTTTATGTAAGATGTAGGTATACCGAGATTTCAGAAGCTTTCAATATTGCGTATACTTGAGCATAGGGCTTTAAATTATTGTACTGAAGAAAACAATATGTTGATGGGAATAGAATGACTATAGCCTAGTGAAGATCAGTCGTGAATGCAACAGGCAGTTACAGTTTCGTAGTTGATTTCTCCCAGTTTATCACGTATTCCGATTGAATAAATCTTTAAAATTTCAAGCATATCAACTATTTTCGAGGTGTGACTATCAGGTGGAGTTAACCATTTTCAACTGTTTTCTCGATTTTCAATTCTTTAGTTGTTCTGCTTACATTTCTCGCAATAAATGAATATAAATATGGATAGTGGGTATCTAAAAGTCGAATTCGCCTGACCGCTGATGTCTCAGTTGTTTCCCATTGGCTTCGGGTAGATGATGTAGAGTAAGATACTGTCGGATGTTTCCATGTTGCTACAGGTGGCATTATCTGCGTGGTGGCACTATCATAATGTTGAGATAACACTCACGTACATATATCATTCACACACAGTTTACACTCTCTTCTCCAGCTCGAAAACTTGTTTTTGTTTTGTTTAAGCAACTGCTGGCATTAACATATCTACTTAGTACTAATGTTTATATTAAATTCTTTCTTACAGCATTCTCAACGCATTAGAGTGAGGGAGAGACACGCATACTACATACACCCCACACACACACACACCCTCTCACACACACACACACACACAGGCAGATATCTTGAGGAGGCGCTGAAGCAGACAATAAAATGCCCGTCTTCCACACAAAAACCATCGAGAGCATATTAGATCCTGTTGCCCAGCAGGTAAGAGAGAGACAGCAAGGGTGCGTGAGAGAGATAGCGCGCGAGAGAGAGAGTGGGAGAGTGAGTGAGAAGATGTTGGGAAATGTGGGTAGTTGATAAACAAATTGCTGATGCGTTAAGTACTAGTGTTATGTCTTTTATAGCTATAACTACTGTGCATATTGGCGCCCAAGAAGGTAAATCTCAAACATTAGTATACCTGCCCCCTCCCTCTTTACCCTCCCCCACCCCCGTTTTCGTTTAAAGTAGTTTTGTAATTAGTTAACGTATTATTTGAGTATTTTTATGAGGCAGTTAGGGAGTTAAGCAGTTAAGCAGTTGACTACTGTTAACTGTGTTTATGCGGCAAAGTTCACGATAATAAGTGCATTTTGTAGTAGCGTTTATAGAAAAGTCTCCATAGATGATGGGAATGAGATGTTGTACCATGCTTCGTTGTAAGTTAATTGAAAAGTTGTTGGTGTTCATGGCATAAACCGAGTTGTGTCCACGTTTTCAGTTCGTTAAGTTTACTCGACAACCAGACTCGACTCGACTCGACTCGTTGATTTGATTTATTTTTGTGCATCATAATAATTTTGCTACCTGACGAAAGTAAAAATAAACACAATATGACAGCAGCTTCGCCCAGCTGTGGGTCATGTGTAGTTGTTATACATGGTTATATAGCCTTTACAAGGCGACAGACAATCTATAGATACTATCTACACTTTATATATAGACGACATTTAGAACCCATTTTCGAATTTATGATCACAAAAACAAAACCAAATTTTTTTTGTCTTTGTTGTTGTTACTTAACAAATGCTGCTATGGGGCTCTATAAATAGCTGAGGTGGGAAATAATAATAATAATACTACTACAATATGTAGAAAACGCAGAAGAAGCAGAGTCAAAGGCAAACACGATATGTTATTGGACTGGCCTGAACCTGAGGACAAACGAAATTTTAATTTAATAAAACAACAAATGAAAACAAATGAGAAAAGCAACAAAGAACAAATACAGAATGAAAAACGATTTGACGAAAACATTGACAAATCCAACTTAATCGTGACATTGTAATACTCTATAAAAGCGTGCGATTCAATTTAAATAGCCTGTCTAATTTTTATTAAAATCAATTTACACTCGCCATTAAGAGACATTAAAAATCATAAAAAATCAATTATTTAATTTTATTAGCAAAAAAATTGTGTTTTGCGTCAATCGATCTGTCAGTGCATCGCATCTCAGGATCGTTTTTCAGAGTGTCAGTTACTAAATTAAATGCAATCAGTTGCTGTCAGCTGTCAGGTTGAAACACATGTTGCGCTTAAGTTGAAATACCCCATTGAAAGGGTATCACGACTAGAGATTCATGTTCCAAAAATAACTGCATAAAACACAAAAACGCACACACACACAACGAAAAAGACGAAATATACAAAATACGAAATACAAAAAATAAAAACATTTACGAGTCGAACGAAAGGCATGAAAATGAAATCATTGCGCGCACACACAGCGCAAAAGAGATAGAGACAGGGAGAGAGAGAGAGAGGCGTGGAGAAGGGGCGAGAGGGGGAGGTGGGGTCAGAAGAAAAGGTGTAGGTGTAGGAGATGTAGTCTAGGTGCTGATGCGGCTGACTGAAGATTATAGTTGAGGGAAAATTGTGCCAAAAAGCAAGCCCGACGCATTAGTCATCGCCCAATGGGGCGACTGCGGCACGGGGGGCACAACAGCGAGGGGGAGGTGGTGTGATGTGCAGTGGCGAGGTGGTTGGTGGGTGGTGGGAGGTTTACTGTGCTGCGTATGGTGGCTATAGGTGGCTTGGCGGCTTGAATGGCAGCAGGCAGCAGGCAAAAACAAAAACAAATCGAATTAAAAATGATCATTCAGCACATCAATCAACACATTGATACACACACACAAACACACAGACACAGTGCGCGATAGAAATAATGAGATGGGTCGGTTAAAATTAGATACGCTGGCAAATTGGTCAGTCAGCCAAATGTCCCAAGCGATCCGCGCTCCGATGGAGCAAAAAGCAAACATTTCGGCCAGCATGGAAAGTGCAGAAGGGAAGGCGCATCAAATTAATTACATAATTAATTCATCAACGAAATGACCGGTCAGCGAAAATAAAGAAATGCCTCATAAATTAGATTGAATGTGCTCTTCTCCCATTTGGGGAGCACAACAATCGTCTCGTGGGTAAAAAAGAACTTGTGAATCAATCGAGAACTTTGAACACAACGATCGCATCGAGCAATCCTTAAGATAAAGCAATTTGCGGATACATATCTAAATTGTTCAATTCGATTTTCGAATGCTCCATGAATTACTTTCATTAGAAACGTGTGGACGATGCTCGTTCAATATTATCTACACTTCTCAAGACTTGTAAACTTTATAAAAAAATATCTCTACGTCACTCAAAGCTTCCGCTATTCATCTGCACAAGTTTCTTCTGAGCTCAACACATCGAAAGGTGTTTGCAGCAGTGAAAGTCAGCGGGTTAGAGAGAGCGAAGGCGAACGATCTAAAGATCTGATTATGCGGGGGCGCGAAGCATTTAACTGTTCATGCCTAAAAATAACACAAGTCAGGCCACGATTGCCGCCGCTAGTTGTGGAGCAGGTGCTGATGTCAAGTCCAAGTCCAAGTCCAAGTCCGAGTCGAACGTTAAGATAAAAAGCCTAAAGTTGCTGCCAAGTCGCAATGCCAAGTGTCGATGCCCACGCGATGCCAAACGCAGCGCGATCGACGATCTGTCGCTCTGACTGTCCCACTCTCTGCCGCTGCCGTCTCTTTTATGGTGTTGGCGATAACAAGCGAACGAGCGTCTAGCGCTTGCCGCTTTTGGTTGTGCCCCAATGACACTTGCTTCGCTCACTTGGGTCTCGAATGCGTGCTAGACAAATGTAGAGCAAAGTGAAGCCAAGCTCAAAGCTAAGAAGGTTTATTGCAATGTCTGTAATCGATAGAGAAACATATCCTAAACATTAGATGCTATTAGACCACGCAATTTGTAGAAATATCTGCCACAGTATTAAATTGGAGTTAGCTTAGACTAGATAGTAGTCTTTAACTTTAATGTGCAGCTAGCTGAGTCGTCTAGTCGATGGGCAAATGCACCACTGTCAAACAGAATTGACTCAACTCTGACTAATCCGATTGTCCGCCCTCGTGTCCTAGGTATCGCGCTTGGTCATCTTACACGAGGAGGCCGAGGATGGCAACGCCATGCCCGACCTCAGCCGGCCCGTTCAGGTGGTGTCGGCGGCGGTGGCGAACCTGGTGAAGGTGGGCCGCGAGACGATCAACAGCTCGGACGACAAGATACTGCGGCAGGACATGCCGTCGGCATTGCATCGCGTGGAGACTGCCTCGCAGTTGCTCGAGGAGGCTTCGGACATGTTGCGTGCCGATCCCTATTCGGGCCCGGCCCGCAAGAAGCTAATTGAGGGAAGCCGCGGCATACTGCAGGGCACCTCCTCGCTGCTGCTCTGCTTCGACGAGAGCGAGGTGCGCAAGATCATTCAGGAGTGCAAGCGTGTGCTCGACTATCTCGCCGTCACCGAGGTGATCACCACCATGGAGCAGCTGGTGCAGTTCCTCAAGGACCTCTCGCCGTGTCTCAGCAAGGTGTCGCGCGAGGTGGGCGCCCGCGAGAAGGAGCTGACGCACCAGGTGCACAGCGAGATCCTCGTGCGCTGTCTCGAGCAGGTCAAGACCCTGGCCCCCATCCTCATCTGCAGCATGAAGGTCTACATACACATCGTCGAGCAGCAGGGCAAGGGCGCCGATGAGGCTGCCGAGAATCGCAACTATCTCGCCGCGCGCATGAGCGACGAGCTGCAGGAGATCATACGCGTGCTGCAGCTGACCACCTACGACGAGGACACCAGCGAGCTGGACAATCTCACCGTGCTCAAGAAGCTCAGCAATGCGATCAGCAACAAAATGGAGCTCGCCAGCGAGTGGCTATCGAATCCGTACGCGCTGCGCGGCGGCGTCGGCGAGAAGGCGCTGCGCCAGGTCATTGACAACGCCAACGAGATCTCCGAGCGCTGCCTGCCCCAGGACTCGTATCCCATTCGCAAGCTGGCCGACGAGATCAGCGCCATGGCCAACAATCTGTGCGAGCTGCGCCAGGAGGGCAAGGGCAACTCGCCCCAAGCGCTCGCCCTGGCCACCGGCATTCGCGGCCGCCTCGGCGAGCTGCAGGGCCTCGTCCACCAGGCGGTGCTCGGCGTCGACAAGGCCGGCGTGCAGCAGACGGCGCACACCATCCAGGGTCGCCTGGAGCAGGCCGTCAAGTGGCTGCAGCATCCCGAGCTCAACGACGGCGGTCTCGGCGAGCGCGCCATCAATCTGATCGTCGAGGAGGGCCGCAAGGTGGCCGAGGGTTGTCCGGGCCACCAGAAGGCCGAGATCATGCAGCTGTGCGACGAGGTGGAGCGTCTGAAGCGTCAGGCGGCGGGCAGCGGCCCGGCCGCCAAGCAGGCGGCCAAGCAGCTGACCCAGAAGCTCTACGAGCTGAAGGCGGCCATACAGAATGCGCTCGTCAATCGCATCGTGCAGGACTTCATGGACGTGAGCACGCCGCTCAAGCAGTTCACCGAGGCCGTCATGCTGCCCGAGGGGACGCCGGGACGCGAGCAGAACTTCAACCAGAAGTCGAACAACCTGCAGGCGTTCAGCGATCGCGCCTCCAAGACGTCGCGCATGGTGGCCGCCGGTGGGGCGTGCGGCAACAAGAAGATCGCCGAGATACTGCTCTCCTCCGCCGCCCAGGTGGACTCGCTGACGCCGCAGCTGATCAATGCGGGCCGCATTCGCATGAACTATCCGGCCAGCAAGGCGGCCGACGAGCATCTGCAGAATCTGAAGCAACAGTATGCGGACACGGTGCTGCGCATGCGCACGCTCTGCGATCAGGCCACCGATCCGGCGGACTTCATCAAGACGTCCGAGGAGCACATGCAGGTGTACGCGAAGCTCTGCGAGGACGCCATTCATGCGCGCCAGCCGCAGAAGATGGTGGACAACACCTCGAATATTGCACGGCTGATCAATCGTGTGCTGCTGGTGGCCAAGCAGGAGGCGGACAATTCGGAGGATCCGGTGTTCACGGAGCGTCTCAATGCGGCCGCCAACAATCTGGAGCGCTCGCTGCCCGCCATGGTGGGCGACGCCAAGCTGGTGGCCACCAACATTGCCGATCCCGCCGCGGCGGCGGCCTGGAAGAAGTCATTCCAGCGTCTGCTGGGCGATGTGCGTGAGGTGCGCGATGCCATTGCGCCGCCACAGCCGCCACCACTGCCCACATCGCTGCCGCCGCCCATCCCCGAGCTCAGCGCGCTCCATCTGTCCAACCAGAATGGTGAGTCGACTTCGTATTTAGCCGAGCGCAGCGGGAGACAGACTAATATGCTTTTCCTCTTTCTGTGATTACAGCTGAGCGTGCGCCACCACGTCCGCCACTGCCGCGCGAGGGTCTGGCCCCGGTGCGTCCCCCGCCGCCCGAGACGGACGACGAGGACGAGGGCGTGTTCCGCACCATGCCGCATGCCAATCAGCCCATTCTGGTAAGTCGACTGCACTCGCTGCTGTGCTAGCGAATCTGAATCGCGCTCACACCTGGCACCCTTGCAGATAGCGGCACGCGGCCTGCACCAGGAGGTGCGTCAGTGGTCGTCCAAGGACAACGAGATCATTGCGGCGGCCAAGCGCATGGCCATCCTGATGGCCCGCCTCAGCGAGCTGGTGCTCTCGGAGTCGCGTGGCAGCAAGCGCGAGCTGATCGCGACGGCCAAGAAGATCGCCGAGGCATCCGAGGATGTGACGCGGCTGGCCAAGGAGCTGGCGCGCCAGTGCACGGATCGACGCATCCGCACGAATCTGCTGCAGGTGTGCGAACGCATTCCCACCATTGGCACACAGCTCAAGATCCTGTCGACGGTGAAGGCCACGATGCTGGGCGCCCAGGGATCCGACGAGGATCGCGAGGCCACCGAGATGTTGGTGGGCAATGCCCAGAATCTGATGCAGAGCGTAAGTAGCAGAGCAGTGGCAGTGAGCAGCGCATTCGCGTGCCTGACAACTAATTGCACTTTTCCACTTTCCCGGCCCCATAGGTGAAGGAGACGGTGCGCGCTGCGGAGGGAGCCAGCATCAAGATTCGCTCCGATCAGACCAGCAATCGACTGCAGTGGGTGCGTCGCCAGCCCTGGTATCAGTACTGAACAGCGCCAGGGAGTTTCTAGCCAGCTGCCAAAGCTAAAGCCACCTGTCCCTTTATCCCTTTATGTCCCCTTTCACCTACCCACCACTCCCCCCCAAAAAACAAAAAAAACTACGTTCGTTCGTGCCTTTCGTGTAACATAAACTAATCTTAAACGAAATCAAAATGAGAAACTGAATTTCAAATCTACTTTTAATCGCTTGCGAAACAAGAAATGAATGCTCTATGTTTTTCCGCTCTGCACTCTGACTATGTTGAGTACTTGGAATACTTTACTTACACCTTTGTGCAAACACTTTGAATATTTTAAAAAGTGCGGACTCTGTTCCCCCCTTTTTTTTTAATCATATACTAAATATGTCTTCTTTTTTTTTAATTCTATATTTATATTTATAAAGTTAATGTTTAAGCGTGCAATAAATAAATGTACATACATACATACACACCAACACAAGAACACATACACATACACATACGACACAGAAAAACACTCGCAGAGAAGGTGCAATGTATATAGAATACAAGAAAGATATATAGAAAGCAATTGAGAAACTTGAGAAGCGAGGAGCAAAGCACTCGAGGGAAGCACCTCGTGATAAGCCGACAACAACTTGACTAGCTGCCCCCGCAGTTTGCCAGCTGAATATGAGAAACGAAAAACAAGAACAACAACAAGAACATTTACAACAACAACAAAAAAGAAGAAGCATTTACAAAAGCTAAAAACAACCCCTTCCAACTCACCCTACCTGTTAGCCTTCCTCCAAAACTTTTGTTGGAAAAGTAATACACAACTTTTTGTTCATTCAACTTTGACTAACTCGAAACAACGTGTGCAAATAAGTTTGATTAATATATATATAAATTCGTACATTTATATTTTTTAATATTGAGTGCCTTATTCACATTGTACTTGCATAGTTTATAACTAGAAGTAGTTGCCCTACCCCGCATCACCCACCACTTAACAAACTAAGCCTAAAATGATCAACGCGTTGTGTGTCATGTTCAAGGAAAAAAAATAAAACAGAAAAACTAAAATAATTGAAATAAAAACTTTATCAAGTGTTAACTATTGTATTGCATACATTTACACCAGATGCGAGCAAACATTCATATACTTGTAGAATAATAAATCATTCAATTTGATTTTACAATTGTATTTGTCGTGGGCTGTATTTTAGCATAAAATACGTTGAAAACTCCCTTCCCGTCGATTCGCAAATTTTAAACTTCAAAAATGTGGCTTTTTGTCGGTTTTGGCGGTTGAACTTTTCTCCTCGATTCTCAAGGTACAAACTTAAAGCTTCGGGTTTGCAGCAGTTTTTTCAGTAGTGCGCAGTGCATAAAGTGCGTGGGGGAAGTGTAGCTACTTGCAGGCAGAAATATAGTAAGTCTGTGCAATTTGTTGCAAGTTGTATTTATACCATTGGAATTAAATGCAAACTTCTCAGCTGTAAGTAAAACAAACGAATGATGGATGTTTTATATTATTACGTTAACCTAGCTCACGACTGCATTTGCAGTCCAACATATAAGTAAACTGTTGCATACTTTCAGGCTGAAACATACTTAGTATACACAGCAATGAACAGTGTGCTTATCAATTCGTTGCAAGTTTTATTGATGACGTTGCAATTAAATGCATATTTCTCAGCTATATGTAAAACAATAAACGAAGGGTGTTTAATGTTAACCTTGTGGCGCAATAGTTCACGAGTGCATTTGCAGCCCAACAGAAAACTAAACTGTTGCATACTTGCAGGCTGAAACATAATAAGTATACGCAGCAATGCACAGTGTGCTTATCAATTTGTTGCAAGTTGAATTAAATTCAAACTTCTCAGCTGTGAGTAAAACAAATAAACGAAATGTTTTTTATGTTAACCTTGAGGCGCAATAGCTCACGAGTGCTTTTGTAGGCCTACAGAAAAGTAAACTGTTGCATACTTGCAGGCTGAAATATAATAAGTATACGCAGCAATGCACAGTGTGCTTATCAATTCGTTGCAAGTTGTATTAATAACGTTGCAATTGAGTACAAACATTTCAGCTGTGAGTAAAACAAACAAACGAAGGGTGTTTTATGTTAACCTTGTGGCGGCAATAGCCGATCCAACAGAAAAGTAAAGTGTTGCATACTTGCAGGCTGAACACAATAAGTATACGCGCCTGAGAGCAGCCAATATAGCAGAGCCAGTCAGCGCAGACAAGCGTTCGTTCATTCAATTTCGCTCCATAGCCGCTCCGTGGTGAAACTGGAAAAGCGCTGGGAAATTGGAGAGGCAACGCCGCGTGACGTGCTGATTGCTGCCGTGTGCTCCCAACGAGAAACTTGAACTAATAATAGACGCCTGCATACGACAGCAGCAGCTGTTGTGGTCTTGTGGTTGTTGCTGTTGCTGCTACTTTTGCTTCTGCTTCTGCTACTACCCCGCCCACAGGCCTCAGCCTCCATGGCAGCGCGATTTTTCGTGGCGGAGCAAGCGCTAATTAGTTTGCCGAACGGCGTCAATCGGGCGCAACAGTTTCCGCCACCGATTGGAAATTGGACTAGCATCGAGCAAGAGACCCGAGAGAACTCACGCCAGAGAGCGATGTCGCAGTTGCATGAGCTGACGCAGGATGTGCCGCAAATGGAAATCAGCGCATCCACGCAGGAGCTGGCCGCCCTAATCGACGATCATCTGGGCGCACTGCGTCCCTCGTCGCCCGCCTGGCAAGTGGCCGACTCTCCCATCTCGGGGCGTGGCATTTTCGCTGTGCGCCCCATCGCCAAGGGCGAGGAACTGTTCCGGGAGCACACACTGCTCGTGGGCCCTACAGCGCATCGCGGTAGAAACCTGCGCACCTGCATTAACTGCTATCATCTGCCAGCTGGCAATAACGACACCTCCGCGCTGTGCACCGCAGGCTGTGGACTGCCCGTGTGTGGCGCGTGTGTCGAGTCGCCGCGGCATGCGCTGGAGTGTCAGCTGTTTCGCAGGTGGCAGCCCAAGGATGTGCAACACATTGACCCGCGCGCCCTGCGCATCCTGAGCGTGGTGCGTTGCTTCTTCCTCAGCGAATCGCAGCGCAAACTGCTCTATGCCATGCAGGCCAACGCCGATCGCTACTATATGCGTGAGGTGCAGCGCGCAGCCGAGTGTTTCGAGCACTTTCCGCGCGATCCCGATATGCTGGAGTACTTCTATCGCACCATCTGTGCGTTCAATACGAACGCCTTCGAGAGCCGCTGTCAGGTGGATGGTCACGAGGTGGTGGCGCGTGCTCTCTTCCCGCTGGCCGGCATGCTGAACCATCAGTGCACGCCGAATGCAGGACACCACTTTCAGGATGGCGAGACGATTGTTGTGTGCGCCACGGAGAATATTGCGGCGGGCAGCGAGATCACCATGTCCTACACGAAGCTGTTGTGGTCGACGCTGGCGCGCAAAATGTTTCTCGGCATGACGAAGCACTTCATGTGCCAGTGTCCACGCTGCCAGGATCCCACGGTGAGTCTGTTATTCTCACGCTCTCTCTCTCCCGCTCTCTGTTTCTCTCTATCTCTTTTTTGGTATGTCGCAATCAGCGCGTGCCACACTCACACCAAAATAGACACACTCGCCCCATGTGTCTATCTATTTATCTATATTTGCATCTGGGGCACTCGAGGCGTTCATCAATGAATCGCTGAAGCACTCGGCAATTACTTAACAGCAGGTTATTCAACTGGCCGTCGTCTGTCTGTCCATTCAACTCGACACTCTCATAGATGGTTTGCCGCCTACTGAATGAAAGGTTTTTTTTAAAGGTTCTGCCAGGTTAATTGTCCAAGCTGCAGGCGCAGCCAACTTAACAGGCCGCATCTCAAGACGCAGCCAACTTAACTGCCGAGTGTGAATTTAGAGTTTGGTAAGTGCGGCTCATCGAAATACGAAATGAATTGAAGCCAGGAATGAAATGTTTTTTTCGAACGCAACTAAATGCCAATTAATTTGGTTATGTTGCATCGTGTTCCATTTACTATTTGAATGTAGTTTCGATTGATTAAGTTTGTTAAGTTAAATGCTCGATTTGGCCAGTGAATACAAGTCCACAGAACAACTACTATATTCACTTGCAATTGTTTTAATCGTTTCTTGAGTTATTCATAAAAACATAGCGACATGTTCTTGAATATTTTTTCCCATTCCCCATTCCCGATATCCCATATCTTGTTTCTTATGCTGGTATTTGTGATTTTGGTTTGCCAGCTGAATGTGAATTGCGTTCTCGGCTGGGTAATTACGAATGTATTCAGCACAAATATTCATATTGCACTCGCGAGCTATTCACACACTCAATTGGCATTGTGGGTCGACATTCATGCCGCCCAAGAGGAATGCAAATCTGAAGTGTGCTCGACTATGCGATACTCTGAATTTAAACACATTATTATTAAAAATAATTGTATAACTTAAGTGGATCGTAAACAGGGTTCAATCTATACATAGTTATTTACAATTTCATCTATTTATATATAGGTTGAAAACAAAGACGCCCTCTTTGTGTATTTCACATAAATCATAATCCCCATTTCCGGCAGAGTGTTCACGAAATAAAAGAAAAGAAAACTGCAGAAATGAGTGAATGGCCAACTGGCTGAATGAATACGCGAATGGGTGACTGAATGAGTGCTCTGAATGACAACTTGTTGCATGGCTAAATGGCATGGCTTTCATCTCATTCGCTCGTCTGCTGCTCGTGGGCTGCGTTTGGGCTTTCAGTGAATGCGCCTAATCCACCCGCCCACCTGCCTCCCTTCCTCCCTCCGTCTCTACGCCTGTCCGCTTCGCCGCCTGCCTCACCCCTCGCCCCCATCCCCATCCGTGTCGGTCTTCGCTTATGCTCTGTCTCTTTGACAGCGCTTCGCTGTCATAATGCATATTCCTATGGGCCTGGGCAAATTGCCAGTTAGAGCTAATGGAGGCCCAAACTAGTTCAAGTACAAATACACACGCACACACACGCATACACACACATATGGCCGAAAACATGCACGCACATTTGGGACGCCAGGGGGCGCTGTCGGCAGTCTTGGGTTAGAGGCAAAAACAACGCGAAACTCATTTGACGTCTGATTCTCAGTTCGTTTCATTTTTGTCGTTGGCTTTTTCTTATTTTATTTCTATTCTTCCTTTTCTTTATCTTTTACGTTTTCGTTTTCGTTTTCTTTTTTTCGTTTTGTTTTTCTCTTTGCTATTTTCATGTTTTCCCTCTTCGTTGCTCTATTGCCGTTTTAAATAGAAATGTTGTGCAAAATCTTCAGCCGAACTGAGCAGCATTTCTTGAGTGCTCTTCTGCGGTTTCATCTTTGCTTTTCATTGCTTGCGGCCATTTGGAAAATATTTCAGAAGCGTTTTTCAATTGATTTTTTAGTTGGGTTAAACAAGGCAACTGCGTGGGGGGCTTGAGTTCATAGGTGAAGTCATAAAAGAAATACTCATCTGATTTACGGCTTGGCGCTTCTGTAAATACGCTGTACTTAATACATTTCACTAGTGGGTATAATAGGTATAAAATTTCAGGTGTGTCTCGTATGTCTGAAGAATCCATAACTTAATCGTTGAAAGAGTAATGAGAGCCCTAAACAAGTTCAAAATAAAGTCTGAATTTATAATGCACATAAAACAAATACAATTACGATTCTTACCCACACATGAATCCACAAACTACAGCTATAATCTTCCCTTTATAATTCTATAATGCATATGTTCTATTGCGCACACGTGGCGTATACGTAATGGCAGCGTTTACAGGATATTTGCCTGCTGGGCGGAACCTAAATCGAGCACGTTGCGTATACGCACTGCGTGGCGTGGCTTCGCGCTGTGTTGTGTTGTGTTCTGTGGCATTGTGTTGGCGTGGCATGCGTGTTCAGTGGCAACATTGGTGACAACGTGCGGCAGTCACCTGCGCGACCTGGTCACGTGTCAGGCGGCGCCTTCAGCAGCTGCTCTCGTTGTTGTGATGATGGCATTTTTGGCATTGGCATTGTCAGTTGGCCATCGTCGCCGTCGCCTTCGCTTTCGTCGCCGTCGCCGTCGTAGTCGTCACGCAATCCGCTTTGCCGCTTCATGCCCTAATTTATGAAGCGTCAACACGCAGTCGTCACCTGGAGCAGTTCTTTCCCTCCAGCCCCAGCGCGCTCTCCCTCTCTCTCTCTCTCTCTCTCTCTCTCTCTCCTTTGTTACCTTAATTTGAGCTGCAGTTTTTGCTGCGAAATCTGAGCAACACTCACAGCTTTAAAGTGCAGAGCGGGGAGAGCAGCGGAGGGGAGGAGAGGACTGGTGGAGAGGAAGCCGCACAAGTCGCGTTGTAGCATTGTAGTGTTGTTGCTGCTGATGTTGCCACGTGGCGCGTGTGATTCTTGCCCAGAGCAGAGCTCACTATAAGCTTTTGTTGTTGTTGTTGCTGGTGCTGTTGCTGGTGCTGTTTTGTTATATTGTATATATTTATAGGCGGCTCATAACCGCAGGCAAGGACTGCCAACAGTCAAAGGGGACACGGGGGAGGGGAATAGGCAGCGACAAATTGAAATGACAAATCGAAGTGACAGGCAAAAGGCAGAAGGCAAAAGACGACAGCGATGGCAAAGCAAAGCAAAGCAAGACAAGGCAAGGCGAGCTCTAGGTGAGAGGAAGCGAGTGCGCTGCTGAGATGTGTGTGTGTGTGTGTGTGTGTGTGTGTGTGTGTGAAAAGGAGATGATAGTGATAAAGGAACAACAGTAGAGTGAGCAGAAGGGGTGGGGGAGGGGGACGAGTGCTGCTGGCCTGCACGCATTGTTGTTGTTGTAGCCAATCCAATTGAATGCAGCGGCAAATTGAATAAGAGTCAAAAGCAAAAGGCGAAAGCCGCTTTACTTACACATGTGTGTGTGTGTGTCTGCCGTTCAGTGTGTACATATGTTGTGCGTGTAAAAATGAGTATTGAGCTGAGTGTGACCAAAGCGTCAACGTGTGTGCTTTGTGTGTGTGTGTCCAAAGTGCCCAAGTGTGTGTACTATGTGTGTGGCGCCTTGGAACATCATAAATGCTTGTTGTTGTTGGTGTTGTTGTTGTTGCCCATTGCGGCCGCCATCTAATTTGTGTTTTTTAGTTGCGCGCTGCGTTTAATGCTCTCTGAGGGCGTCGCTGCCGCAGTTGCTGCCCGGCTGCGCTGCCGCTGCCGCTGAGGTCTCGTCGTCGCGGCAGAGTCGCCTTCGCCTGGTCTTTTGTCGCCTGCTTCATCACTCGCAAACTTGCCGCGCGCTGCGTTGCGTCGTCGTCGTCGCGTCGCCTCGCCTCGTTTCTCGTTTGTCGTTTTGCGCTCCTCGTTTTGCGTTGCTCGTTTTTACGCTTAGTCGTGTTTCGCTGTTTTGCCATTCGCCTGTTTTCTTCGTTTTTTTGTTGTTGTTGTTTTTTTTCTGTTCGACCATCGCCTGTTCTTGGCGATCCTGCCAGCGAGTGTGTGAGCGAGACAACGACTGACTAAGTCGCCAACTGTGTGCGTGTGAGTGCTTGAGCGAGAGCGAGACAAGCGTAGCGTGTTCTCTAGCAGCATGGCAACTTCGGAGCGCATGAACACAACGGCCACAATGGTCGCCCACATGGCGCCCAGCCGGAGCACAACGCCCGATCAGCTGGCCCGCCTCATCGACGTGCACCTGGGCGATCTGCGCGAGGAGCAGCCCAACTGGATGCTCGCCCCCTCGCCGGTGGCGGGTCGCGGCGTCTTTGCCACACGCAACATCGCCGCCGGCGAGCTGATCTTTCGCGAGCGTGCGCTCGTTGTGGGGCCAACGGCACGCAAGGGATCACAGCTGAACACGTGCGTCTGCTGCCACCGGCTGCTGGCCAGCAAGCACTTCCTGTGTCCGCATCGTTGCACGCTGCCCGTTTGTGCGGAATGCGCCGATTCGACGGCGCATCGCAATGAATGCGAGCACTTTCAGCGCTGGATGCCCAAGGATCTGACTGCCGCCGAGGAGCAGCCGGCCAAGGAACAGAGCAAGGGGGGGGAGGCTGAGGGCGAGGCGCCCAAAGAACCAGTTGGCGATGTGGTTAATCCGCTGTCGCTGCGCATTCTCACCGCCGTGCGCGTCTTCTACCTTAGCAAGGAGCAGCGGGCGCTCGTCGACGCCATGCAGGCGAATGCGGAGCGCGGCTATCGGCAGGAGATCATCAAGGCGGCGCAGTGTTTCCGCAAATTCCCCACCACCGACAAACCGTTCATGGATCAGCTGTTCCGCGTCGTCGGCGTCCTCAACACGAACGCCTTCGAGGCGCCGTGTCGCGTCGACAAGCACGAGACGCTGCTGCGCGGCCTCTTCCCGCTGACGGCGATCATGAATCACGAGTGCACTCCGAATGCCAGCCATTACTTTGAGAACGGCCGTCTGGCGGTGGTGCGGGCAGCGCGGGATATTCCCAAGGGTGGCGAGATCACCACCACGTACACGAAGATCCTCTGGAGCAATCTTACGCGCGGCATCTTCCTCAAGATGACCAAGTACTTTGTGTGTAACTGCGACAGATGCAACGACAATTCTGTGAGTTTCCCTATTTCTTTTCTTTTTGCCCCTGCAACCTTTTTGCTGAAGCCTTTGTTATGACAAGTCTGAGGAATATGGTTTTAACATTGCTTAACAATCCTTTATTCCCATTTAAGAGTCGTTTCACTGCAAATACATTAAAGAATCTTCGAAGCAGGTGCTGTGAATATTCTCTAGAGATGAAATAGAGGGATTTCAAAATGAAAAATGTTCAAATGGAATTCATCTTTAGAGCAAGTTGAAGCATAATGTTAAAATCTCTGAAGAAACTATAATTTAAAATTGAAAACGAATTTAATGAAATACTCGTAGTATTTGAAATCCAAATGTCCCAGGAGTGAGGTATAAAAAATCGATAAAAATGCTATAAATTTATTTAAAGACCACCCTATTAAGAGACTGTTTTAATTGGAAAATTAATAATGCAAAGCAAATATTCTGCAATATTTACTATTTCTTGTGACCTGAACTACTTCATAGAGCTGATCTTGGGTGCTATTAAAACAGACATCTGGCATTAATTTCAGTTTCGACAAAGAAGTACACAAAAGAGAGATTACCCCAAAAAGAAAAGTGTGCGCGGACTTAGCCTAGCTGATCCCTAAGCAGTGCCATTAGCGGCGGTGCCATTAAAGATCATGGGCCCTGCTGAGTGCATAATAATGATCGCAAAAAGCAAGAAGCTTAACGTGAACAATAATAATAACAACAACAACAACAACATATTTGCCAGACATAAAACAATTATTGGAATTTCTGAAATGTTTTCTGAATTGTTTTTGTCACTCGAGGGAAAAGATCTTTGAATAGATTCGAAAGAGTCTACAGCTGTCACGCCGAGTGTGTGAGTGCTTTATCCGTATCTCAAACTATAGTTGTAGTTGTCGCCGTATCTGTATCTGTATTTGTATCTCAATCTTTAGATAGCTATCTACGTACGTGCTTGGTATACATACAAACACACACATAGGCATGTATCTATGCTCCGCAGCGATGTATATGCGTTGTATCTATCTATCTATCTATCTATCTATCTATCTATATATACATATGTGTATGTGAACATGTGTATATGCCTATATATCTGTTGGATTAGATGAATAATAGCATTTGGCAGAGACATGACAAAAATGCGCTTAATTAGATTAGTTGCATGATTTTTGCATGAACTTGCTCTGATGATGCAGAACTGACTACCCCTCTCCACCTCCCCCTCCCCAGTCGTTGCAGGGGCCGCGCGGGGGGCATGAACACGAGCGTGAGCGTGAGCTCATTAGTGCAACATGACCAGACCCAGACCCAGAGACCCGAACCCGGACACCACGACAGCTGCCACTACAGCGGGCGCAGGAGCGTGAGCGGAAGGGGGAGGGGGGTGGTTGAAGGGGGCCAGGGGTGTCATTTTTGTGTGTTGGCCCCGCCACGCACTGTCGCAGTGTCGCAACGTTGCTGCACAGTCCCTAGTTCCCAGTCGCATTTGACAGTCGTATGACAGTTTTATCTTCCTCTCCCTCTCCCGCTTCCCCCGCCCCCCCTACAGCTGACACCGCTTGGCGTCTCTGGGCGACACTGACGCGGGCGGGTTATGCAAATGGCGCCACTGCCGAAAGAACAACAGCAACAGCAACAAGAGCAGCCTCGTCACACTCAGATGTGTGTGTGTATATGTACTCATATATACGATATACTCAATATATATGTGTGTGCGTGTGTGTGTGTGTGTGTGCGAGCATGCCGCCACAGGTGCAGAAGAGCGGTCTCTTAATGCCCAGCAGAGCAGGCGAGGCAGTCGACTAGCTGCATACCCTGTAATTGCCGAAGACACCGTCACATTTCTCAATTACAAACTATAAAGCAATTGTAATATTTATTAAAAACACTAAGCACTGTGGCACACCTGCAACATATTCTACAAAAATATATAATGTGTGACCACCTACAGCTGATTTGTGAGCTATCAAAATATATCTCATTAATTTGTTGATATTTTAGTCTTTGAAATTGTATTGTTCGAATGTGTGCATACCCACTGTGTCACTCTGTACAGGGTATAGCATCCCATTGTAGCCATTTCATACAAACTGCGTATAATTAGCGTTGAATTAATAATCGTTTATCGATTCGAATGCTTTTAACAAAAGTTTCATTTGATTGCGCGAGCTTTTCAACTTTTTATTCCATTCTCCGTGTGTGGTGGGCGTGCTCGACTGCGCAACACTTGGCAGTCAGATTGTGCAGAATGCTTGATTTCTCGTGGGAGTTTTTGCATTGTTGAATCGTTGCTATTCGCTGTGACAGAACAATTCTTTTGTTTCCGCAGATTTTAGTCGCTGCTGGTAATGAATTCCTCAGTGAACTTAAATGCAATTTGACGTAGCTACTGCTATTTTCTTTGTTAAATTTTATGTTGTTGCAGTTCTTGAGATGATATTGCCGACGATTTTCAGCATGGATTGCTTCAAATTTTTGCTCGCTTTTCCTTTCTCGAACATCGACCTCTTCAAGACCTTCTACTAATTCGCCCCTTTTTCTCTCTTCAGGAGAACGGCACGTATTTGTCGGCGCTCTTCTGCCGGGAACAGGGCTGCAAGGGACTCGTGATACCCGTGCAGACGAAGACGTTGCAACCCGATTGGCGTTGCCTCAGCTGCGAGAATGTGTTTCCGCACGCGAAGATGGCGCGGTATCAGGACTTCGCACTCAACACGATCAACAATCGGATCAATACGTGCAGCGTGCGCGACATGATTCACTTCATCAACGAGCTGTGTCCACGCTTCTGTCCGCCCTCGAATTATGTGCTGATCGAGGCCAAGTTGAATGTGATCTGGCGCATGACACGCCTGGGAGCCGATGAGTACACGCCCGAGGAGTTGGCCCACAAGGATCGTTATCGCGAGGAGATCCTGGCCATCCTGCATAAGCTCGGCGCCGGCGAGTGCACGCTGAAGAAGCTCATCACCGAGGAGATACAGTGAATGCCAAAGAAAAAGAAGCAAGAAACCTGAACGATCCCCCAGCTGCATGTGTGTGTGTGTGTGTGTGTGAGTGTGCGTGTCTTCTTTGCATGTGTGTGAGTGTGTTAATGCTGGCGGGTTCAGCTGCTTTTGGCCAATTCAATTGTTGTAGCTAGTAAAATTTGCTTTTTTCCTCATTAGAAATACTATAATAAAAATGGAGCTATTCAAAAGAAACTCTGAACTTGCAGTGTCTTCTTTTCTATAGTTTATGTGTCTACTACTTAAACTTCTTTAAAAGCTGGCCGACAGTAGACAAAATAGAGCTGGAAATCGATCAGAATAACTGGATAGTAGTAAAGCTGAGCTGCAGACTTTAATAAAAGGTGAGTGTATCAAAGTTCCTTGATTATGTTTAGGAAAGTATTCAGAAAACTGTGCAAAGTGTTTCCATAAGCGACTGGAAAGCTCGACTGAAGAGCATGTGTCGCATTACAATGCCCCGAAGTTAATGTCGATGTTGTAAGTGGAAACCTTACGGCGGCATAAATACATAAATTTGCATGTTCCGCAATTAAAGAAATCACACGCGAATATAACAAATGCTTGGTTGTCTTCTTCTTGGGTTCTCATCTTTAATGTCATAACAAATAGTATATATTATAATAGTACAAATAAGTGTCAATATGCTAAGAGCTAAAGCGAACAAAAAAAAAAAATAATAAACACACATAGATTTTATATTAAATGTATATATGTATATATATCTGTATATATATGTATATGGTTTGTATATAGTGTATATATATATATATATATGTGTGTGTGTGTGTAGTAGATCCGTGCCAGATCCGTATATAAGGCCATAAGCATAATAATGTCAGAGCTACTCGTAAATAAGTTCACAACAAAAGAGAAACGGGCACAAATTGTGCGTGCCTTGATTTGTTGTTCCTGTTCCGCCCGTTTTCCCCGCCTCATGCCTCCGCCCAGCCGCTTCCTTGTTGTTGTTGTTTATGTTGTTGTTGTTTATAAATAAATTATGGCTACATCTATAGAATACATATGTATATGTGTATGTGTCTCTGCCTACTTACATACGAGTACATTTATCACTATTTTATTATGCTTCTTTTTTTCATGCATTACCATATATTTTCTTCTCGTAATTAATAAAAAAAATATGTGGTATATATGTATGTATGTCTCCTTTACAAAAACAAAAAAAAAACGTACATAATTAGCGTAGTTAACAATAGTAATAATCGGTAAGAAAAGTCAATAATTGGAGTTGAGCGTCATGGTTGTGCGCTCCCCACATCCTGTAACCCCCTAGAGTCTACACGCGCCCCCTGCCGGCGAGCAGCGCAACTAACTGAGCGCCAGCTGCTCCGAGTTGAGCTTCCGCTCAAGCTTGCGCGACTGACAGCGCTGCAGCGGCGGAATGACGAACATGACCAGGCCACTGATGGCGATCGTTATGCCCGCCATGAGGAATGCCGGCGTATACGATTGCGTGATGTCATACATCCAGCCTGCAAACGAGAGAGAGAGAGAGAGAGAGAGAGGAGTTAATCAGAAGAATAACGCGGGGTTCGATGCACACAATTTGACTCTTACCGCCAATGGGGGGGCCAATGAAGCTGGCGATGCCCTGGAAGAGCAGCAGCAGACCAAAGGCATTGGTCAGCTTCTCCAGGCCCAGCAGATCGACGAGGATCACCGAGGTGAGGCCCACATAGGCGCCGATCGTGAAGCCAAACACCGAGCAGTAGATCAAAAGCGCATTGTAGTCAGCGCACAGTGGAACCATTGCGGTGGCTGGTGAACGAAAAAAAAGGGAAGGCATTATTGATATTAAGAATCGAGAATCTGCATATATAGTTGACATACCGACGCCACAGGCCGTCAGGCAGACGTTGTAGACGAGCAGGCGATTGACCCACGGCTTGTCCGCAATGTAGCCGAGTATGATGCGGCCAGCGGTGTTGGCCACGCCAATGGAGGCGATGAGGAAGCTCGCTTGTTGGTTGCTGATGCCCAAGGTCTGGGCGTGGGCGGCCATGTAGAGATAGGGCATGTTGAAGCCGATGCTGGTGCAGAAGTTCGAGATGGAGAAGATCACGAACACGGCGTCCTTGAGCAGCGAGAAGTTCATCATTTCGGCGAAGGTGTCGCGGGTCTCCTTGGAGCACGAGATGCAGCCGCAGCATTTGGTCAGTTCCTGTGCATGGGAGGAGAAGCGAACAAGTTGAATATTTATGGGCGTAATTGATTTCAACTGAGGTCTTCATTTTTAAGGCTGAAATCAGTGCTCAAGACTGCAAGCATTCAAGTGTTATACCCTGCTATCCTGGGCAGAATGGGGCATATTGGGTTTGTGCTAGTTAGAAAGACTTTCCAGACTTTAAGCATATTATCTTGTAAGCTCCTGGTTAAAAAGACTGAAGACTTTTAGCATATTGTCTTGTAAGCTCCTGGTTAAAAAGACTTTGAAGACTTTAAGCATATTATCTTGTAAGCTCCTGGTTAAAAAGACTTTGAAGACTTTAAGCATATTATCTTGTAAGCTCCTGGTTCATACCCAAAAATTCCTCTATACTTTAGGTGATTTGAGTACATTAATTATTAATGTTACAACGAAAAGGCATTGATTGAAAGAACAAGCCTATTCGAGTGCTTGACGAGCGTGTTCGACTTCTAATGCCGCTGTGCCAAACAAAGTAGAGTCCAGTTCATTCACATGACGATTACATAGTTGCCCCAATCAAGGGCGGGCGAGAACATTGTAGGCTTGTGTCAACATTGTAATTATGTAATCGACGGTGCGACGGTGCGACGGTGCGACGGCGAGCGACGCAACTCGATTTGCATGTGAACACGTGGACTTGTATTATGTAAGTGGCGTATTCTACTTTTGTTGAACCACTGAACCACAGCAGCGAAATGGGCAAGCGAATACAGTGTTGAGGTGATGTGAATAATGCATTCGCTTTTCGGGGGGCCAAATGTTGGCGATTGACTTAGGTTCCGCTGCACTGCTTGTCTGGCGCTCAGTCTACTGATAGCTACAGGGCGTATCAGCCGTGCAACCGCGCAACTGCTGATCGACCATCGACCATCGACCATCGATCACTAGAACATGGCGAACATCGACGTTCTGGCTGGCTTCTATGAGAACAGCGAAATCTTTGTCACCGGCGGATCTGGTGTCGTCGGCAAGGCGCTGATCGAGAAGCTGCTCCGCTCCGCCAACGTGAAACGCATCTATGTCCTGCTGCGCACCAAGAAGCAGCTGACGGCCGAGCAGCGACTGGCGAAACTGCGACAGGCGACCATCTTCCAGGTGCTGCGCGCCCAGAAGCCCCACGAGCTGGACAAACTGATCGCCATACCGGGTGACGTGGCGTTGCCGCATCTCGGCATTGAGCCGCATAATTGCCAGCTGCTGGCGAATGTCTCGATTGTGTTCCACTGTGCGGCCACGGTGCGCTTCGATGAGCCGCTGCGTGTGGCACTGCAGATGAACGTGGGCGGCACGCTGGAGGCGCTGCGCTTTGCCGAGCAACTGCAGCAGCTGCGTATCTTCGTGCACGTCTCCACGTTCTTCAGCAATCCCTACCTGAAGTTCGTCGAGCCCAAGGTGAGGCAGTCAGTCAGTCAGTCAGTCAGTCAGTCAGTCAGTCAGTCAGTCATTCGGTCAGTCAGATGTTGGCTGAATATGCATGAGGCCTGTTTAAAGTACAATCGAAGCGAATTGGTATTCATGCGATGCAAGAGTTTATTTTAAACGCTTGCCCATAAGTCACAATAATAGCGCCTGTTTGCTTTAAATGAAAGGCACATAGCATTGATTTCTCTCCCATCTACGCAGTACTATTCCTCACCCATGGACTGGCGCCAGTGCCTGCGTCTGCTCGATGAGATCGAGGACAACGGCGTGCTGGACGCACTCACCTCCAAGTAAGTGCACCTCGAGTCCGCTCGCCACGCTGACAAGCTGTCTAACAACCCGTCTCTCGTCTCTCTCGCAGACTAACCGTGGGCTTCCCCAACACTTACACGTTCACCAAGAACCTCGCCGAGTCCCTGATTAACGACTACCGCACACGCCTGCCCGTGATTGTCTTTCGCCCCTCCATAGGTGCGTTGCTCTAGTCTCACGTCTCTCTCACGTCTCTCTCACGTCTCTCTCACGTCTCTCTCACGTCTCTCTCACGTCTCTCTCATGTCTCTTTCACAGTCTTGTTTGCGGTGCGGGATCCGCTGCCGGGCTATGCGCCCTCGTTGATGGGCGCCATGGGTCTGTTCTCGCTGGTGGGCGCTGGGCTGCTGAAGAGCGTCTACATTGGGAAGACGGTGCGTCTCGATCTCACGCCACAGGACTTAGGCATCAAGCTGTTGTGCTACTACGCCTACGCCGGCTGTGAGGCCTATCGCAATGGGTAAAACTCCTGCAACTCCTCACACTCAATGCGACTACCCGTTTCATTTCGCTCCTCTCTGCTTGCTCCATTCGCCAGCCCGCCCGCTGAGCTGCCGGTTTATCAGAGCTCCTTCTGCACACACATTCCGCACACCTTCATCCACATGGCGGAGAACATGGACGCCGCCAAGCTGTGGGTGGACGGCGCCTTCCTCATGAACCTGCTGGCGCCCGGCTGTCACTACACCGACAATCGGTTCGTCTACAAGTTCCTGGTGTTCACCAAACAGATCATCCCCGCCTTGCTGGTGGACACGCTGCTGGTGCTGTTCGGTCGCCCGCCCGCCCTCATGGGCATCATGCGGAAGTGCTACCAAACGCTGGAGGTGATGAAGCCCTTCATGTTCAACAATTACGACAGTCCCGGCTGCACGGAAATTGAAACCGCCATCGACCTAAGCAGAAAGTGAGTCCAATGATCCCCAACATTTTTGGATGCCCAATTTTTGAGTTCTCCTTGCAGCACCGACTTCTGTGTGTTCGATGAGTTTCGCTACGCGCACTCCGAGGAGCGTATGATCGCTGCCTGCAAGAACATGATAGTCAGCATGCGACACGATTTGCTAGGCGAGGATCCAAAGACGCTGAGACTGGCTCAGTTCCTTCTGCACGTGTAGGTAGCCAAGCTGTTGCTCTTCTCTGGGGCTTCAGTTTAACACCCCCCCCCCCCCCCCCCCCCCCCCTAGCTCCCTGCTTTCCATCACTACTTTCGCTGACTGATATTTTTCTCTGCGCTCCCCGATTGCAGCAAGGAGTTCATCAACATTGCGGTGCGTCTCTATCTGCTCTACAAGCTCGTCTCGTGGCTCTGGAGTTCCTACCTCGGTTAACTGCCTCCAGCACTCCATCTGAATACATATATATACATATATAGATACCTGAGCCTTCTCCATCTGCTATTGTATTTCGATGCCCGCTATCCGTAGGGTATTATAACTATTTTCATACCCGCTACCCATAGGGTGAAAGGGTATTATAGCTTTGTGACTTCAGGAAATGTATGTAACAGGCAGAAGGAAGCATCTCCGACCCCATAAAGTATATATATTCTTGGTCAGGGTCACCAGCCGAGTCGATATAACCATGTCCGTCTGTCCGTATGTCCGTTTGTCTGTCTGTCTGTATGAACACCTAAATCTCAGAGATCGGATGAAAAACTTGGAAGCTATTCAAGAAACAGGCAGCTGCACGTGGCTTGTTTCTGGTGAACAATGTGACCGTGCTTGGTATATTTTATACTTTATGCTATATTTAAGGTGTGATGGAATATGAATGTACAAATATATCAAATATACCAAATATACCAAAAATACTTTTTGGTATATTTTAGTATATTTGAGCTGGGTAGCGGGTATATCACAGTCGAGCACACTCGACTGTAGCTTTCTTACTTGTTTTTTTTTTTTTTTTTTTTGTGTTTTGCTAGTTGCTAAGTCACCAAATCAAAGTTTGTTGCCAAATAAATGAAATGAATGTGAGTGAGTTGAGTGGCTGACCTGACTTTGAGCCAGCGGGTGGCTCTGACGCAGAGATCCGTAGCGCTTGATGACCCCAGAGCCGGAACGCGAACGCGACAGATCGTTGCGCGAGCTCGTGTACTCGGGAATATTGTGCAGCGAGCCCTGAAATCGAAGGAGAAAACTTAAGGTTAGGCCACAGACTGGAGTAGGGAGTGTGTGTGGGGTGGGTGGGTAGGTGGGTAGGTGGGGTAACTTGCCTGGTAGAGAGCGTCGGGTCGATACATTGTGCCGCTGGCGCTGTGCTCGCGATGCGAGTCTCGCAGCGGCATCAGCTGGGGCTGGCTGGCGAAGGTTCTGGTGATGTCGTCGTTGCTGGTGCTCTTCACCACAACTGTGCTGTTGTTCACCGCCTGTCCGTTGAGCAGTCCATTCGAGTTGTTGTTCTGCGTGCGAGAGAGATTAGAGAGGCGCTTCTTTTGTGGCACTCAGGCACTCACCAGTCCCGGCTTCAGGTTGTGTCCCACGCTGTTGGAGCGACAGAGTCCGTTGCCAGCGCCAGGAGCAGCGCCAATTGCGGGCGCATCGGGACGCTGCGGCAGCTGCAGATACTGATCTGTGACGGGCTTCGCCTTGAGCGGCTCGAGCTCAGCGGGCGTCGCATTCTGATCCTTGATGCATGTCTTTTTGCCCGCCTTGGCGGCCTTCGGCTTGGGCGCCTCCAACGGCCGGAACATGGCGCCAAAGATGATGCAGTTGAGCATGAGGCCGCCAATGATGAGCATCGCACCGCGCCAACCATAGTTGCCAATCAGTATCTCCGTGAGTGGCGCAAACACAAACGTGCCAAATCCCGAGCCGCAGACCGCAATGCCGGTGGCCAGCGAACGCTTCGCCTCGAAGTACTGCGTGACACTGACAATGGCCGGCAGATAGATGAGACCGAAGCCGAGACCGGTGCCCAGGCCAATGGTGACGATCAGCGTGGCCACGTTCTTCGCAAACACGCTGGCAATGATGCAGCCGGCGGCAAGCAGAGCGCCCGCAATGGTCACCGTGCGGCAGCCGTAGCGATTCACAAACGACGAGCTGATGGGACCTGCGACAAACATTGGAGTCGTCATGAAGAAAGAGTTCGCTGTGCGCTGTGCAGGGCTCGCTTACCTGAGGAGAAGGTCACGCCCACCAGGATGGAGGCTATCCAGGCCGTGTAGCCCTTGCCCTCGTTGAAGTACGCGAGGAACTCGTTGTAGAAGATGCCAAACGAATACGTCATGCCATCGGCTGTGGAGCAAAGAGGCGGCCGCAAAGGGTTAAACTCGTTCGCGAAGTAGTTAATAGTGTCTATTGTTGGTGTGTAGCCTACAGTTAGTTTCTCAGCTTAATTTGTAGATCTAGTGAACCTGAAAAGTCGTTTGGCCAAAGCCAAATTGTTTCTCCCTTGAGCCTTAGAGTAAGCATATCTTAAGCAGGCTTTATTTTATTAGATATGTCTTGTCCCTATTGTCTATGTTTATCAATTCGAAGGATACAACTTTCCAGCTTAAGCTTGTGTGCAGTTGTTAAGCAGGCAGCGTTAATAACTCCATGATTTCAGCTGCGCACAAAAGTATGCAACACAAAACTCGTTCGCCTCGCAGCGAAATCAATTGTCATAAATCAGTTTAATAAGAGAGCTGAGCGCGCTGTCGCTTATCAGCAATGCTACCTGCTTAGTGGTCAGCATGGCATTTATATGGCTCAAAACTAACCTAGATATAGGGCCCGTCACTCGGGAGCTTCTTGCGAGACCCCGACGGGCAATTGGACGGACTGTGATAAGATTAGCCGAGGGGCCACTTGGCCAATTAGCCAATTAATTATTATGTATTAACCCATTACATTTTTGTGGCCTCCCCTCTTCCATTTTTCGC
This sequence comes from Drosophila siamana, assembly GCA_035047445.1. Lineage (NCBI taxonomy): Eukaryota > Metazoa > Arthropoda > Insecta > Diptera > Drosophilidae > Drosophila > Drosophila siamana. The sequence goes on along the minus strand of JAWNPP010000078.1, from coordinate 4,209,093 downwards.
CAGTCGGCCCTGCGTCAGTTTTTTGTTTTTGCCGTCTAGCAGTCGTAAATCAGCAGTTGGGCAACGACTTTATGACTTGTGACTGACTGGGCGCAACAACAATGATTGGATTCGCAAGCTATTTTATGGCCAGCAGCAGGGTGGGAGGGGGGAAGGGGCAGCTTAGCACATGTCCATGTGCCATAAGCCGGCCAAGGTGATGGCTTTTATTAATTTATGAATGCAGCAGCAGCAGCGGCAGCAGCAGTTGCCAGGCGGCAAAATAAAAAATTGAAAAGAAGAAATAACTCTCACAAAAGAAGCTCCTCCATCGACAGCAACAGGCGCTACTTCAAATCAAATCAAAATCTAGCTGAGTGCACAGTGGTTGCCAGCTGATGATAACGCCATCGAATTCTGCTTTATTGATGTTTATCGTACGCCATGTGCCACAATAATCGCTCTTTGAACACACACTCTACGCACTTAGTTAGCACACTAATCGGATCAGTTTAGTCTGCGATAGAGCTCTATTAGTATATTAGATTATACTATTTTAAGAAATAATTGCTATTCAGAAAGAAGTAGCAAAACTTAGTTTGTGCACAACTTATTTCTGTGAATGCACTTCAATTAGTTAGCAATTTGGCAAACTGTATAGCTAAACACTCAGTTATGGGCACACTTTCATTGTGTTCCTCAATCGATTGGATTCCGCTGAGATATGGAATATTGCACAGCATTATCTGCTTGAGGTCTTGCACTGAAAAACTGTACGATGTGTATAGCCTATATAGAGCCGCTATGTAGCTGATTAGATATCTCAAAAGGGAGGTGACTTTGTCGCATGATTTGATTTTCTCCATTTCTAGTGCAAATGTGATTCGCCCCACTGTGCGTGGACAGGTCAAGTGGCAACGTCTGATTAATTGCCAGACCGGGGCAACGAACACTTACTGACAATGTGGATCATGAAGGAGCCAAAGACGACAACCCAGCCCCATCCGCCATCGGGCGGCGTCGGCATCGCGTCCATTTCCAATTCACAGTTGGCATTTCCATTTCCCGGCTGCTGTTGCTGGGATTTTCTTCTCGCCGGCGGACCGTGCACCATTTTGCTGTCCTTGTGGAATGTGCGCTTTCTTCTCTCTCCTGCGGTTTACCACCACTCGCTGTATCTCTCTCTCTCCTTCGCCTTCTCTGTTTGTCTTTCTCTCCCTTCGGTTTGTTGGCTTGCGGTTGATGTGCTTTTCTAGCTGCGTGGCGACTTGGATTGCAGCGGCTGCTGCAACATGTTGCACGTGGAACGAACGAGCGTGGGAGGACGGCAACAGCTGAAATGGGATTTCAATCGAGACAAGCAATTAGTGCAAGACAGCAAAGACAGCGAAACGTCAATGAAGCAGCTGCAGTTGTCAGCTTGATTTGTTGTATGCGTGTTTATGAAATCGTTGTGTAATAAGTGCATATGATATAATGGAAGGTTTCTATTGAACTCAATTCAATTCGGACACTGGAGGGTTTATGAACTGTGTGCCATAAAGAAACCTGAAAGTGATTATTTAATGTGAACATAACAAGAATTCTTATGCATAACTGAAATAAGAGCCAATTTTTTGGCATCGCATTCCCATAGATATTATATCTGAGGATAATATAATAATAATGTAAGTAAATATTTTGAAAGCAGATGCCGTCGATCAAAGCGACTTGGACTTGGACTTGGAATGATTGAATTGCAGTTCGCTGATGTGCGCTGGAAAGCGAGAACAGAGAACCGAGAACCGAATCGAAGCGGTTATCAGGCTGCGGCGCCACCTTCTGAACCGCCCTGTCAATCAGACGACAACAGCGGGTTGGGGAGCGGAGAGCAGGTCGGGAGGTGCTGGGGGGGAGGGCAATAGACGTAACGCTGTCAATCCGAGAAAAATACGAAAGAAAAAAAGACGACAACAACATTTCAAGGGAAGTGGAAAGACGCTGATGATACGAATACGAATACCAATAATATATATGTATATACAATATACGTATTCATATTGTATGAATCTGAATACGAGTAGTGTTGTTTTCCACACTCCTTATCAGCGACTTCTTGAACTGCGCGGGCGCAGACACTCCGAGGGGGGGGGACAAAAGGGGGCGAGAAGCCGAGAAGAGGGCGTGACACGATCCTCCCCTCCGAAGCCCCTCCTCCTGTGCAGCTCACGAGATTCCGCAGCGATCAGCAGAATACGAAAAAAAATAAGAAAAAATGTGCAAAGTGAAAACAGTTTCATTATTTTTAATGAAACTCATTTGGATTATCAGCCCATCCCCGGCAATCCGAGACGCCTATAGCGCCCAGTATATGAATATATGGACCCCCCTCGTATTCGGGCAATAAAACGCAAACATACGAACGTCTTCGCAAGCTCAAATACACACACACACACACACCACTAAATATAAACTTACGTATGTACGTATATGAGTACAATAATAATATTGTTATGGGGCATTGGGAATTGTTGAAAAACAATCGTAAACTGAGCCAAAGTCAAGCCATGTTTATGCGTTCACACATCTCGTGATGTTCACACGGCGAACACGCAAAAGCCCGTCAACTTGCTGAGTCGCTAGGGCTGTCAACTTGCTGGCAACAAATCGGATTACAAGACAATTTGCTGTAACTCTTCTTAAATTCTGAAAATCAACACAATCTTAGTGTATAAAGAAACAGCCAAAGAATATTGAATATCCACAATGCATATTGGCATTTAAGGCGAAAGTTTAGATATTTATTTCTCGACAGATCTTTGCAGGGTCTCAGCCAGTCGAGTAGACTCGCAGTTGCATGTCATTTTAGCTGTTGTCAGCGGCTTCAAAGTGTTATGCAGACATAGTTAGCATGCTTAAGCATACCTTGCATACTTCACACACACAAACACACTAGCACACATGAGCATGTTGCTGCCGTCAAGTGAAAACAATGCGCAAAAGTTGCAACAAAAGCAGAACGATGATAATAATGACGACACGATAACGCACAAACAGCAGAAAAACAGCAAGACAACGGAACAGAAGAACAGAAGATGCAGTTAGAGGGGAGCGAGAGGCAGAGAGAAGGAAGGAGAGAGAGAGAGAGAGAGATGGAGAGAAAAAGAGAGGCGCAGTAACAGCAACAGCAACAGCAACAGCGCAATCAGAGGAACCACAATGCAAATGGAAAATTGAAATGGGAACAAAAGTGCTACAGCCCCCTGCACCCCCCTGTCTGCCAGTCGCAGACTATCAGCTACTGTGCGTATGTGACACACACACATACACACACACAGACAGGCTGACATGCAGGCATGGACAAAAGCTGCAGCAATAACAAAGTTAAACTTTAAGCAGCAGCGCAACAAAGGCGATGCGATTAGAAATTGAGTTTTCGGGGCGTCGTCGACAGCAACAACAGTGATTAAACAACAACAACAACAATAACAACAGGAAACGGCGCCTGCATCAACAAGTGACTCACAGTCACGACTCACGAGTCTCAGTCACAGCTCAGTCACAGCTCAGTCACAGTCACAGTCACAGTCACCAGTCACTTCAGGCAGCGGCTCGCAGCTTTTGTGCAATCAGCTGCAATTAAAATTCGTTTTCGGCTCGCCGCAGTTACCGTTACTCAGCCTCTGCTCTCCATCGCTGTTGATTCGCCTCCCCCCACTCGGTGTTTAATCAGTGCGTTTAACAGCGACAGCGACCAAAATGAAATCAGCGCAAATTCTTGACCATGACTTTGTAGAGTCAGACATTATGCTTAGCGTTTGCAGTCGAAGTGGGCTCTACATAGCTCGAGGAAGATGCTCCTAATCTGAACAACAACGACATTGCGTATACGCAGCGTGTACTAATTGAGAGCTCTGTCGCTCAATCGCTCAATCGCTCAGTCTCTCAGTCTGCGTCTCATCGCCCACTCACTGAATGGATGTGAAGAGTTTACCCGGCTGTCACAACTATGCTATACTATTATACTATATGCTCGTAATATCATTTATCGCACACTTTTAACGCCCACTCGAAATGATGATCAAAAGTTCCGCAAAACAAAACAAAAAAAAAAAAAAGAGCAGCGCTCATGTGGATCGCGTGTAGCGTGTAGCGTATTATAATTGAGTGCGAGTCGGCAGAAGCTTCAAGAGATTCATCAGATTATTAGATTTAATTTCATCATCAGGAAATCTGTGAGATTTCAAAACTGATTTCAACAACTGTGATTTATAATAATTTTTGAATGCGGAGTTAAATAAGTAATCAATAAATGATCTTCGCATATTTATTATTTGCAATTCAATGCATAAAGATTAACAACAATTGCTTTTTTGCCTTTTGACATCTCTATTGAAATCCTCGAGCGAAGTTCAACACAATATGAAGTTTATCTAATGTCAACTGTCTGTCTCGCTTAGTACTCTGTAGTCAAGCAGGCTGTCTCGCTCTTTGCCTTTCACTTCGCGTCTATCGATAGCAGATTCACAGTTAGCAACGGCTCCGCTTAGTCTATGCAGAGTCCGTGGAGCAGGGAACGAGGCGCGATAGAGTCGAAGTAATTAGCGTGTGGGAGAGTTAAGGGAGGAGGTGGGTAGAGGCGGAGGTTGGTGTTTCACAGTAGCACTGACCTACCCCTAAAGCCAACTGCACGCAAAAAGCGAATGGGAAAAAGCAAAATTGTCAAATTGTCAACAGCAACAGGTGGAGGAGGAGCAACGAACGAGGGAAGGCGGCTGCAGTGGGCAGAGGTGAGAAAGAAAATACGCAACAAGAAAGAGGTTAGAAAGCAAGTGTGGTGGGGTGAGGAGATATGCAGTTTATCTGCTGCAGCTTTTGGCAGCTTTTGCGTTGTTTAGTTTTATTGACAAAGTCATTGAACTCACAAAAACAAATCAACAAAATGTCAAAGTCGTGAGTGCTAAAAAGAGGTAGTTAAACCTGAGAGAGAGAGAGGGATGGAGAGAGCGAGCGAGAGCTTTTTGCAATAGAAGTGCAGTATTGCTTTCAGACTGCATTAAAAGTCGCTCGCTCTCTTTCCATCTTTTGCTCTCGCATTTGCCGAGAGTTTTCTCACCTTGACTGACGCATTTGGGACATGGTTGGAAAACGCAGCAAGCACGGAAAAATGCTCATGGAAATGCAAATGGAGGAAAATTAGTGACATTTTTATGATCGGGGACGAGGGGATGAGGACGAAATTAAAAGAAAGCAACGGGCGTAATTGCGTTTCAATCGCCAGGTTTTTCGTTCTTTGTCTTCGCTATTAACTCGCTTGCACTCGTATCGCGCTATCTCTGTCGTGTTGTCGTCGTCGTCGTCGCCGTCGCTGTCGCTGTCGCATTTGCACTTTGTTCATTACAGATAGCATTAATTAGCATTTTATTAATTTACACGTCTGTCACAATAATGCAGTCGAAATGTGCGGTCAGACAATTTAATTGATTTGGCCTTGGCTTTGATTTAAAGCAACGTCACATCTCTCTATTTGACTCTCTCCCTCGCTCTCTCTTTCATACGCACTCTCTCACTCTTGTAGCACCTGTTGCTGCGTGCGTCCTTTTGGCCAGCCTATTAACCTACTGCCAGCGATGCAATTAGCCTCATAATCCATTTACGCGGCGACCAACTATATTTTAAGTGAGGTTAAGTTCGATGAAGTGAGGTTATCGCTACTTTCGGGCCAAGGTAATTATATCTATATAATGGCAAAATAAAATTGTCATTCATTTATCAACATTTAGTAAATATTGGGCATTTTCTGTAAATTCTTTTCGTGCATTCTTTATTTCTCTCGTTACCTAAGGCAGTAAAGCACATAATTTATGAGTACACAAATAGCACAATAGTTAATACACTAAACTTTAATTCTAGCTTTGGGATTTTACAATTTCTCATTTTTATTGAGGTATGCAAATTATTTATTTTTGTGTGTTTAAAACGAAGTTCCTGTTATTTGCTTGGGGCTTTAAAAATTGACAAGTATAATTAGTTTGACATTAATCAACTTTATCTGAAACTTGTTACGTTTCTTTGCGCTGCTTTCTCATTAAAACGTGCAAAGTATATTTTATAGAATTGGCAAATATATGAAAATTATATTTGCGCCTTTTGCTTAAATGGAAATATATTTGTTTGTTTTCTATTTAAAGAATTTAAATTTCTAAGAATTTGCAAATATTATTATTTTAATTATTGTAATTCAAATTTTGTTAGATTTTATGCATTTAAATAGCTGACAAAAAAATTGATGATTTCTGCAAATGTGTTCTGTGGACTTTTCTCCGCATTTTGTTATTTTTGGTTCGCCATTTATTCGACAGCTTATAAGATAGAAGACTATATACATATATGCATATATGCTGCATAATGCAGAGTCTATCGTTTTTGATATACGAATTTGTTCGCTTTGTTTTTGACTTGGTCGCGTATCGTGCTCGCAAGTTCATTGCCATCCACCAGCTCCTGCTTCACTTCATATTCATTCATACGATATTGATAACACTGCAACTCGAAAGCACCCAGCGACAACCACTTGCAGTCAGTTTCATTCACATTCGTCTAGCTTTTCAGCTTCCCAAGTTCTCCTCCCACTATTGCTCTATTTATGTCGCTTATTTTTGGGCACTCGACGGAATATTTAAAATTAAAAATAAATTTGGTTGTGGAGCCACATAACATCTCAAGAAATTCACATTGGTTACTTGGTTTTTTTTTTTTTTTTGGGTGCTTACCTGTTTTCAGTCTCTTTATAAAGCTGACAGTTTTATTTACACGTTCTTCTGTTTATATATTTTGCTGTTATTTATTTTTTATGCTTGCACTTTTTTGTATTGAAGTTAAATATTGGCTTCGCTTTATTTATTATTTATTTATTGTATTGTGTCCTTTTTATAGACGCTTCACTTCACTTGCCACTTCGATGCGCGTTGCAGAGCTGCTGATTTCAAACTGAAACACGGTTTCAAAAATGCAAAACAATAAAAAAAAAGTAACGCATATATAGAAATATCGAGATATATATTTATGTGGCGCGCCAGGAGTGTGTAACGGTAATTGAAGGCAGTGTTTGACTAGCTGGATGCTTTGCGTTTTTCTTTTTCTTTTTGAGAGGAGGGGGATTATACGTGAGAAGTGAAATTCTTCGGGTTTTGTGGAATGAACACAGCCGTTGCCGTTGTCAGTGTGCGGCCGATTAAAGTGCTAAGAATCACGAATCGCGTCGCGAGTAAGCAACGCCACAAAATCGTTCTCTCTTTCACTTTAGCTATCGAAGCGTTCTCTCGCACATCGTCTGTCTCTCTTTCTCTCGCTCTCTCTCTCTCTCCCTCCCTCTCTCTCTCTCTTGTTTCTTATCACTGCGAGTGTTCTGAATTAGAGAGTCTTATCAGCACGATTTTCAAATCGTTAATCGTTTGTATTCTGCTGCTTCGTAACATGATTTCTATTTTTTTCCATTACTATTCTGATTTAGGGAACGGTTACGTTGCTGGGGGTGGCTTGAGGGCGAGGGGGTCGTGACGCTACTCGGGATTAGCGTTGACTGCTAATTAACAAATATTTTGAAATGTAAATGTTCATTTAATTCAATTTATAGAGTATATATATATATAACTACGCTTTCCTCTCGCTTCAGTTCTCTGCGACACTTTCTTACTGATTTCTTGAATAATCCGCTCTGAATTTAGTTAGCAATTTAAATCTAGTTAAAGTAATACCTCAAACATGACTAACAACATTTCCCACTTGAATGCATTGCAGAAATTTCGTCACCTTTTTTTGAAAACCTCACAAATTTCGTTGCACATACAACGTTTGAGATCGGTTTGTAACAAAAACTTTGAAAATGTATTTGCTGGAGAAGCGCGTCGCACAGTGGGTCTAATGCTATGGCAGACATCGAATCGGAACTAAAGCCAACGTAAATTTACATGTACTTATAGCTGTCACTTTGGGCAAACAGAAAGAGCTGCAGCTGCCGACGCTATCAGTTGTTTGTTTGTTGACATTGCTCGGCGTCTGTCCCACTGTGCGAAGAAGTTTCGCACTGGGCGCCTAATTTATTCAGCAAACGATATTAATATTGATTCTACACCCGAAAATACTTTCTTGATAGCAGGTCGCATGCTTTACGGCCCATGATTAATGGGTTGAGTCGGGGATTCGGGGAAGCGAGAGAGGGGGTATCTCGACGCCAGCGGTCAGCGGTTAGGTTTGGCCGAATTCATTTCGGGGACTACACTGGGTATATGCCCTGTCACTTGGTAGTGCCTTCGATTGCCCCTTATCGACAACATCGCCAATGTCCGCCGTCTAATCAGTCATAGACCATCACACTACTGTATTGCCGAAGTGCAGTGCAGCAGGGCAGGGAGCGGGCAAGACAGGGGTGCGCAACTCGTGATCGTGCCGAGCAGGCCACGATCTTCAATGCCCTCCCTATGTCCAGTCTCAAATTTGTCGTCGTCTCCCCTTCTCCCTTCCCCCTTTCAAGTGCTGCCCCCCCACGATTTACAATCGTCACTGTCGTCGACTGTGTGTTTGTTGATAAGAACACACATTGATTCCAGCACAAATACACAAGACCCCGGGCCAAGAAACAAGCATGTAAAACTTCCATTACATCACTAAACACACAATTCAATTTCAAACAGACAGTTTTAGGTTGTGCGAACTTCCCTTGATTGATTGTCCTGCGGTAGAATCAGGAATTGACATTTAACCCAAATTGTAGATGTAATTCATTTAAATTGTTACAGCAAACTGTGTTGATTGAAGTCCGTCTTACACCAAGCCTAAGACCATGCGGGTAAATTCGAGAACGAAGAGGAAAACTTGCAGTTACCGTTGCAGCTGCAGTTGTCAGTCAATAGCCGACAGTTTGTCGCCGCTTGCTAGAGCGTTCGATAGGCTGTGTGCGCGATAACCACGAATCGATAACGATTACGAGATGCAACTAGAGCGAAACCGAAAATCAATTGAAGCACAGGAGCGGAGTTGGCCTTGCGAAGGTTCGATCCGTTTTGTGTTCTAGTTGGCTTTGTCGATTCGGCTTTGTCTCTGTTGATGTCGCTGAAATCAACTCGAACAGTTGATGAACGGAAATTCTCAATTGGAAATTGGTATTTGAAAAAAAAGGCATTCGTTCTCGATCGTGAGTTGGTAAGTGGACAACTACGTCAGATTGAGCTCGAAACGAACACGAGCCATTGTTGTTGTTGTTGTTGTTGTTGTTGTTGGTCTCTTCAGCAGTTAAAACACCAAGCACAAGTTTAATTATATTTTTTGGGATCATGACCGAGTACGCAGCACCAGGCAAGACTCGCACATATGGCAACTGGTGCTGCCAGATGGAGAATCTGTTGCCAGTTGAGCAGGCTGCCGGCGGCGATGCAGCATCCACATCGACCTCAACCTTGGCAGCATCGCCGACAGCTCAGGCGCCGACAACACTCTTCAAGTGGCTCTCGCTGAACAATCTGCCATTGCTGGAGGACGAAACACCGCCGGCCAGCTTCTACGAGGTGATGGGAAGCGCCGAGGTGGCCTTCCACTGTTCGCAGTGCTCGCGGCTGCTGGTCAGCCTCGATGCGGACGCTTTGCAGCGCACAACCGGCACCCAGACTCAGGTGCTGCACATGATGCAGGCCCAGACGCAGACCCAGCAGCAGGAGACACAGACGGACCGGGAGCCCAGCGATGCCGAGCTGGCCATGGAGGCCCAGCTGGAGTGGCATCTGCAGCAGTTGCGCCAGCGTCGTCGTGGACAGCAGCGGCTGCATCAGCAACAACAGCAGCTGGACAATCGCCACACTATGTGGCAGTGGCAGGAGCGCCAAAACTATCTCTGGTCGCTGCTGAAGACGCTGCTCATCTGGATCTCGGTGATCAATGGCTGCTACTTGCTCTGTCGCGGACTGCTGCGTCTCAGCGTCTGGCGCCGCATCTTGCTCACGTTCGATGCGTTGGAGGAGACGCCGCCGTTGCCGCCGCCATCGCACTCGTGGCCGGCGCTGCTGTATCGCAAGCTGCGCGGTCTGGGCAGGCTGTTGCACATTATTTGATGGCAGCCGCTCCTGGCAAAGATTCTACACTGCACACAGCACACAATACACACGGCATATAGCAGCACACAGCGAACAGCACACAGCACACAGCACACAGCATACAGCAATCAGATCGCGGATCGCAGTTTCGAAAATAGTTTTGCTATTTTTAAACGGCGGCGGGCAAAGTCGCTATTTTAAGCTGCGCTCCCGGTCGAGAGATAGCAGGCTCCCGACAGTATTTATTCGCATTCCGATCCCGATCCCGATCCCGATTCATAATCGCATTCGTACCCGTATTCGTATTCGTATTTGTTTTCGTTTTCGTATTTCCCCCACCTGCAATACCATTCAGACAACAACAACAGCGACTTTGAGAGATTACCCCTAAGCATGTTTCGAACATAAATTTCATTGTGTAGCCCGACACCAATAGCATTGATAACAGCGTTGACATCAACTCAAATTTACGGTCAATACATCTCACAGAACACCTCTCGACTCCTGCTTCCCGTTCCATCTCAAGCTGCTGCTGCTGCTGCTGTGCACATCTTATATGTAAAACAGCTCAATAAACACAACAATTGCACACAATCACAAGAATGAATCCAGCGGACGTTCGACTGTGCGAGACCCTAGCACATTGTTGTGTATTGCAAATAAATGTGTTTAAATGTTTGGTCCCAATAAGTCCATAACTTCTACACACATTCATCTCGCTTAATCAGCACAGCAAATAGACAGATTCAGCTTGAGATGCTGATCAGCATATAGCTCTGTTTATAACTCTCCAACCTACTTCGCAATTCCGTAAAGGGTGTCGAAATCTAATCAATCACTGGATCTCTATAAATGCAAAGAGTTTCACAAACTTTTGTACCCTAAATCTAGTCCAGATGTGAATGTACTTTTGGAGCTGCGACCTATTTAAACTCGCTGCGCTGCTAAATATAAATTGAAATCAGGTCATTAAAGACTTCCACTTTCGTAGAGATTAAGGCGTATGAAACGAGGGGAAAAATTCCACTGGGATCCAACGTAGGCCGAGTTGAGCTTCACGGCTGATGGTCAACGGCCTACGAGAGACTTTGATAACGAACACCTTTTACATACACATCGGACTGAAGTTCACGCACAACAAAACGAGATCAAATATATAGAATTTAATAAGTGCATTCACTTGCATCGCCTCAAGTCCCAAAACGGAACTTCAGCCAGAGCACGTCCAGGGTGCATGAGCAAAGCCAAGTGCAGTCCCAAGGTGAATCCCATCAATGTCTTCGCCTTGAGCAGCCTCTTCAGACATAGCATCAAGGATTGCGTTAGTCTCCGCCTTAGTCTTATCGAGCATGAGTCGCCTGAATTAGCACAGTAGTTGAATGGTGTTTTTTTTTTCTTCTTTTTTGATTCTTGATTGTTTATGGAGTTCATAAATGATCGATTCGACGGATAAGATAAGCTTGTCAAAAATTTCGTGTGTTTTATTGGTTCATCTTCAGAAGAAACTAAACCAACCGACGCGTCGGCCGTAGTCGATTAATAAAAAGCACGTGCTCCAATAACAAAATATTTGCACAACTTTCGTTTCTTTTTGATTGTATTCGCTTTGTGTCTGGGGGTCTGAGGTTCACTTAATCTCTGTGGAACTATAAATCGTTCGAGTAGTAAATGCTATGTGAACAATTCACCGTCAAGGCTAAAGCATAGACACGAGACTTACGACCTAACAACATTCAGCTCAATCTATCTGTCCGTCTGCCTCAGTCTGTCTCTTTCGAATTTCCCGTCGATTCTCTTAAGCTTTAGGGCTGTCACAAAGAGTGCACTGAGTGAATATTTAAAATTTCCGATGCCTTTGATAGCATCGATTTGATTCGTGTACCTTAAATCAAAGATTCTTTCCATAATAAACCAAAACTAACTCAGGTTCCCCTTTATGAATAATTTACACGAAGAAGTGATTGAGCATTGAAAACGTATGCTGTTTGCAAATGCGAATTCATGTTTAATATTGATTTGATTACTGCAATTTGCCATTTTTTTGTTGTCAATCAGCTGTCATTGTCATTCATTGCTGTTGCTTTCAGCGTGTGCAACGGGCTTGAAAATGTGAAACCCCCTTCGCTGTTCCATGTTGTCGTTATACGGTCACACTGGCACTACCTATAGCCAAAGCTATAGCTGATGACGCGTGTGGCAAGAAGTAATGCATGCAAATTAGCTGACAAAACGTGAGATATATTCATAAAGACACTCAGACAATGAGACGGACGGGTGGATGGATAGACAGATAGATGTTTTTGTAGTGGTAACTGACATTCAACAATCAACGATAAATTGTTGGCAACCATTTTACTTTGCATACACAGACACACACACACACACACAAACACACACATACGACTGCAAAGGCAATAACAAAAGTTTCAACACAGTGCAGCCTAAAAGTAGGCAACGGCTCTTAAGGAATTTAAGAGCTTGTAAGCGAATTTTACACAAAAGCCTGCTGTTCTTGCACTTGTCCCTCTGGTGGCTGAGTGAGTGAGCCAGCAAATGAGCGAGAGCGAAGATGTTGCCAGTATATGATGATGCTGGCGCACAGGTCACTGGGGTCGTTTGCATTGTTGCTGCTTTCTATTTAACATGCACTTGTTCATTGTGCCGCATTAATAATGTAAGCCGCTCGCTTTCCCTCTCTCTATCTCCCTATCTCCGTATCTCCCCCGTCTCACACGGTTATATGAGCGTGTGTGTGCATGTGTGTTAGTGTTTGTGAAAGGGTGTTGAGATGAATGTCGCACCTGTTGAGGGCTGCCTGCAGCACAACTCAACAGCAAAGCTCTCAGATAACCAACAGATTGCACACGTGCATGCATGTATATGTGCATGTGCATGTAATTCGTTGGAATATACATATATATATGTGTGTGCATGTGTGTGTGTGTGTGCACAGTCAGGGTCACAGACATAAGTTTGGCACAAACTACGAAAATATATTGTATACAATCTATATTACTTAAAATATTCCTTGCGCTTAAAGTAAGCAGTGTTGGGGGACAAATTTGTTAAAAACTAAATTTAAGAAAAAAATGAATTATATTACATACTTTTTTCAAAATATAATATTTCTATTTTTCTTGTACGTGATCTTTCTACTAAAAATGTGATAACGTACTAGCTTCATTTAATTTTTTAAGTGAACCAGCTAAATAAGCCCCTCCCCATGCACCTAGAAATTCGCCATTAAACAAACTAATTAATCTACTTTACCCCCTCAACATATTTAACTTGTTCCTTGCATCATTAATTATAAAGCGTAACAACGAGTGCTAAACTTTTGACCGCGACTGTAAATGAGAACTTGCATGTATGTGTGGCTGTGTATAAAAATGCTGAACTAATTATGGTTGAACAATATAATACAACAAAAAAGACTTCGTTTGCTGCTTGAAAGCAGACACCAGCCTGACGTCGACGGGCAGCACAAAAAGCTCTCAGCTTTAAGGAGCTCAAATCTTCTTTGCACCTTAAATTGAATTGCATAGTAAATTGCACTTTGCCATTAAATTTATGCTCTACTGTACTTTCGCTTTTCGCCTCCATTTCCGTTCGCTGTGCTGCACGTGTCGCTTCTCGTGCCAGTCAAGCAGCAGGCAGCCAAAGCATTCCGTTTGTCTACATTCATGCTTATACAGACATACATATGTATATGTATGTAACTCTGTCTCCCTCTACCCTTACTCTCTGTAAAATGAACTTTGCATGCACGTGTATGTGTATGACAGGTGGTTATATCGATGCAGCGCCGCCATTTGCATGTCCCGCAACTCATTCGCTATCTTTGTCTGTCACGTAAACTTGCTCAGTCTCTGCTGCTGCTGAGAAGGTAGTACGCCAATTGGGACAGTGTGCGGAGAAAAGGGGGCAAGTGCCACGTGACAGTTGCTTAAACGTGGGTCGATCTTTTTGACTGCAGGTCACGGACACCGCTGTGACGATGACGCGGCGCAACGCGGAACAGGCACAAAATAACGCAACAACAACACAACACAACACAAAAAAAAAAATACACGGACACAATCCAATTTGTTCACGTAATTAATTTGAAGGCTCGCGCTAATTTGGATAACAACAAACAGTTAGTCCGTTTAACGCAATTTTGTCACGCACGAGGCCAGAGACGACGCTCAATCCAAAGCCAGGAGTTAGAAGCCAGCACAGCGCCCGGAAGCCGCAGCCTTATTGCCGGCTGATTTGGGATAGCGGATAACCGCCACGGATGCGGACGCGAACAGACAGGCAGGCGCACACGGCGACCGACAATGCCGCAGTGACCGTGGCATTTGCGCAACAGCCACCTGAGGATTTGGCGGCTCTTATTTTTGCTGCTTTTTTTTTTGGCGGCGACAGCAACAGCTTTCGCCATTTAAATTGCAGCGCCGTCAGCAAAATAAGACAGCTTTCTCTGTGCTTTTATGAAATGCATATGCGAAAGCTTTCGCAAAATGCCATCGAAAGCTCGGTCGAACCACACAGGATCTCTCTCACTCTGTTAAACATATGTTCATATGCATATACATATGTACATATGTATGTGGATACACATAAATTATAAAACTTGTTTACATTTATTTCGTTTAGCTACATTTGAATATGATTTGTATACTATGATGAATTAGTTAGTTTGAATGTAGAGGAAATATTGGCAAATGAGAATATGTTGAAAGTGCATGAATGTGCAGCAAACGGTTTTGCTGTTTGTCGTTGGTCGGTGCTTAAATTTCGCCGCCAACGGCGCCCTCCTCTTCGGCATCTTCGTCTTCCTCGTCAATGTCCACCCATCCGTCGTCGCTGAGCTCAGCGATGGTGTCGTTGTCATCGACCACAGCTTGAACACTGGTATCATCCTCGGTGGATCCTGAATTGGTGTTGCTATCAGCAATGGTGGCCGTTGTCCATCCCGGTACATTGGAACGCTCCGGACGACGTTGTTCCTGGGTGATGCCAGTCTCCGATGTTGAATCGCTAGTCGAAGATGGAGCAGTCTCGGTAGCAGTCACGGTCACAGATGAGCAACGGCCGGCTTCAATGGCGGCCTTGGTTTTGTTGCGACGACGCACATTCTCATATTCCTCCAGATCGGCCAGAGTCAGTTGAATACTTTGTAAATTACGTTTCAGCATGATTTTTTATCGCTTGTCCGTTTGTCGTTTTCCCACCAGAAATTGTGCGCGTCTCAGAAACAGTTAGAATACTAGGCTGCCACCTAGACGAAACGCTTTTTCAAAGCGCGCGGTAGTGCTGCCAACCTTTCCTTAGCCACAGCAAGTATCGAAATATGCTATGTTGCCAAGTTATTCTTTGTGATAGTAAATACATTAAATAAATAGCAATATTATTTACATTTACAAAAATTGATTGTTCTCTACAGACAGAATGAATTATTTTTCGTTTTGTTAATTTCTTTATAAAATAACGATGCGACTAAAGTCGTTGTAATATAATCGATTATTTGGATTTATCGTTCCGCCGCCACAAACTTTGTTGACGTCTATCGTCAGCCAGAGGCATTTTTTATTCAAAGAACTCAATTGGTTTGTTTTGAGCAACAAGCGAAACGGACGGGTGAAGCAAAAGGCGACGTGGACTTGGTGCGGATCTAAAGCGTCTCGAAACTCATTTTGGCCAACAACTGGTGAGCGTGACTTATTTATTTACCAATCCGCCGCCTATCGCACAACTTGTTGTTTGCTTCTCTGTTGACTTTTGTTTTGTGGTGTGTTACGCGCAGGGCAAAACCAGAGAAAACAGCTGTGTGCTGATCTGGCATAGCCCGCGGCAAGTGGCACGACCCACGTCGCAGGGGATTGAATGAAACCGGCTGCCAGTCCTAAAAGAGACAACGCAGCGAAGACCACGACACCACTTTGACTAATTCCCAAATGAGCAGAGAACGCAAGGAAATAATGAACGGACGCACCATACGCATTAATCGTGTGCCAGCCACCATCACAGCAATTCTGCTGACCATTGTGCTCGTCTACTTCCTCAACTTCCACCAGGAGGAGCGACCATCCATCTATGGCATGCTGCGCAGTGACAACAAAGTCAATCTGCGTAAAATGCTCATCGCCGCCATACAGGCGGCTCAACGGGGCGGCATCGAGATACTTGATGTTGCCAAAAGCAGGCAACTGAAGGAGCGCAGCAAAGGTAAAACTGCAGAGGGTGTCAATGATCCATTCACCGATGCCGACGGCCGTTCGCACTGTGTGATGAAGCAGGGACTAAAACGCATATTTCCGCGTGTACAGATCTTTTCGGAGGAGGATAAGGAGCACTGCAAGGATGCGCATAGCTTCGACCTAGATCCCACTGTACTCCACGAAACGGCCATAGTGCCCAACGTAGCGGTGACAGCACAAGATGTCACTGTCTGGGTGGATCCGCTCGATGCCACCAAGGAGTTTACAGGTGAGGCGCCCCTATCTAAATCAAAGCACAGTTTGTAAAGCATATGTCTCTTACAGAGGAGCTGTATGAGTATGTAACCACAATGGTGTGCGTGGCTGTCGCCGGCCAGCCGGTGATTGGCGTCATACACAATCCGTTCAGTGGCCACACAGCCTGGGCGTGGGTGGGTCACAGCATGTCCGAGTACCTGGCTGAATTGCACAAGCTGCCACGTCCCAAAGCCGACAGCGAACCCATCATCACCATCTCGCGGTCACACACAGCGGCCGCCAACGATGTGACGCGCGGCGTCTTTGGCCCCAACGTCAACATATTGACAGCCGCCGGAGCCGGCTACAAGGTTCTGCAAGTGGTGGCCAACAATGCGACCGCCTATCTGCACACGTCCATAATCAAGAAGTGGGATATTTGCGCTGGCGACGCTATACTGCGTGCTCTGGGTGGCGCTATGACGACACTGAGCGACGAGGCCATCAACTATGGCCCCAATGAGTCTCCCGTGAATAAGGGCGGCCTCCTGGCCTCCTACAGCATCGCGCAGCATGGCGAGTATATGGAGCTCTTATCCAAGTATCGAGCACAGCACAATGGCAAGCTGAGGTAGTGAAGGACATTCGAGAAACATACACACTCTGGAATCGGGAATCTCTGACGGCATCTGCTGTGTGGCACGTGGAACGTCCTCAGCTTAGGCATAAGTTTAAAGTAGCTAAACAAAAACAAAACAAAAACCTGTTTTTCGTGTCGTTTCGTTTTAATTTCGTCGGGTCATGAACCCCAAGTAGACTCGCAACCAACTGAATAAAATTACATATATTTTTTTATTTATGTTTATTCAAATTGCGTTTTAGTGATAAGATTGCCCCCAATTCTCAAAACATTTTGTCATGCCTATTAAAAATGGGAAGATGTGTAATTTGAAGAACCATGTAATGTAAGCTATTAATTGCTTAACAATGAATTAATAAATTTGAAGAACTGTATACATAGTCAACAATATTTAAATAACTCAATACACACAGCAACAAACAGCAGGAATATTAAATTGATTGTACAGTCAAGTATAAAGCAATTTCAAAAAGTGATAATAGCGCAACTATCGTTATCGATTTAATGATCACATTTCGTGACACGTGTGCAGCCCTGAAAGCGCAACAGCTGTTTACCGATTGACCATCACAGGCGGTGACAGTCAGCTGCTTATGCGCCAATTGTATATGTGTGTTGGGGATTGTTTGTTGTCTATCTGTGTGTTGTGTTGTGTTATGTTTTGACGCTGTGCATTTCGTTGCGGGGGGCAGCAATGAGCAGCTGTATCAACGAATGCAAGCGCGAGCATCAAATTGAAGTGGAGCCACTGCAAGACGGCGATCAGGTGGAGCATAGTCTGCTGCTGATTAAGGGACGCCTCCAGCCGAGCTGCACAAGTGCCAAGCAACTGAAAGCGACGCTGACACTGCGCCAGCAACAACAGGAGCAGCTGACCCAGCTAACCACCGCTGGCGAGTTCAAGTTGCTGTTCGACCTAAGCGAACCGCACGGCGACACCGCAACAGAGTGTGAAGTGCAGCTGTGCTGCTGCAACGCCGAGCGGCGACTGCAGTTCAGCTATCAGCCACGACGCAGCGCGTTTCGTGTGCAACCGCTGTTGCTGCTGTGCCACAACACCAACGACGAGGAGCAGCAGCAGACAGCGTCCGAGTCTGTTGAGGAGCAGTGTGCAATCATCGATTTGAATCTGCGCCTGGTGCAGTGCATCTATGCGCATAAACTGAGCGCCGCCGGCTTCACCAATCGCACATTCACCTTAAACGGGGCCTGTCGCGTGTTTCGCTCGCAGCTGAGCTGCGCAACAGCACGTGGCTGCGGCGAGGACGAGCTCTGGCAGCGCTTTGCCAGCGAAATTCTTTCCAGCCCCGACTGGGGTCAGCAGCTGCATCTGAAGTTTGTGGCGTTCATCGGTTGCACGCGCTACGACGGCGCTGCCGTCGCCGCCAGCGGCGATTATTCGTACGCCAACATTCGCCGACATCTGCAGGCACACGCTGCTTTGGGTGGCGGCGGCTTGGCGCTCTTCGGCACCGGCCACTTTTACGCCTGGCCGCGACACTTTTCCCAGATCGGCGATTGCATACGCAGCAGCCGACGTGTGGATGTCACGTGGCAGCCGGACGACAGCAACTATCGCCGCAACTACGGCGGCGTCTATGCCAGCACCTTGGGCGCCGTCTGCCACGAGTTGGGCCACTGTTTTGATCTCGGCCACACCCAGGAGGGTGTCATGGGCCACGGCTTTGACTATCTGAATCGTGTGCTCACCGTCGACCAGCTGACGGAGCATCTGCCGCATCGCATTGTCGCATCCCCATCTGGAACTGCAACAGCAACCGCATCAGCATCCTCAACGTCGCGTCCTCGCTTCACGCAGCTCAAACTAAAGCAGCCGGCTGGCAATAAATATCTGGATAACTATCACGGTCAGCGACGCAACGATAGCTTCTACTTCTCCCGCAATTGTGCCGTCATTCTTGCCCAGCATCGCTGGCTGCGTCCCGATCTCAACAAGGCCGAACTGTTCGGCGCACAAATTCAATTGCTGCCCGCTAGCTCAGAGATTGTGTCGAACGTCGCGTTGCGTCTCATCGAGCTGCGCTGCAATCTCAACAGCCTCGTCGCCCACTACGAGGAGTTCCCGGCGCAACCAGCAACGCTGCGTTTTCGTCTGCCGGATGCCTTGTGGCATCTGTTGGCCACGCAACGCACTCACTACGCTTTTGTGCTAACCGTCGAGGGCGACACCAAGCGACTGGCCTGTGATCCCGTCCAGGCTTAAGCGGTAAGCATATACGCAAGCGTTAAATTCAAAAAACATAATACTCATAAATAACACAATACTCCATATCGATAAAGGGTTGTTCGCTTAACATTGTAAAGGGTCTTGCACAGTTCATACTAATGCATTTTCTCAAATTGTAATAAGCTCAAAAAGATTTTGATTGATAGCTCGCTAATGTAAATCATGTGTCGACTTTATTTATGGAAAAGAACTAGACAATATTCAACAATACTTAGAAGGAACTCTACGTTAATTGAGAAAACTAAAAGGCTGTTTATGTTTTGTAATTCTCGCATTTGGATTTCAAGAAATTCGATTCACTCTTCTTGCTTTAGTGCAATGCATGTACATATATATATTAGAATATGATTTGCAAATGATCTTTATTTATGTGTCGAGTACCCGAGAATCATGGACGATTCACAGCCTATTCGCGATGCGTGCACAACATGCGAAAACATTCGATACTTATTCAGCGAACTTTAATTCATAACACATAAATGAAATATTTCTACTTGCACCTGCTCTGATTTCTCTAATTTCTTCAGCAAAGTGTATCAAGTGCAAGGAACAATAATTCTTCTACATAATTTGATAATTTAAATGTAAACAAATTGTATCCGAACTTATTATCATTTGACTTCAGCAGACCCTATAGTTCGAATTCATTTACGCTCATATCATAAACGATTGCAAACTTGATTTCGAATGCAGATTACAAATCTACGAAAATGCCTTCATGTCTGCCATAAATCAATTGGATGTTGAATGCTTTTCAACAGTTAATGAGCACGGGAATTCGCACTCGCCTGCGTATTCAACGTAGGTATAAAGATAATGGGACAATTGGCACTGTGTCGTCTGGCCTTCCTCAATAGTCCAATAAATGATCGTCCAGGTAAGTGAGGTTAATTGCCTTGCGTGAGTCATTGGGTGACATATCTTCGTATCTGTGGAGTACCCATAATGGCATTACGCATTTTAGTACTATTCATAATTGGTGAATGATTCATGCGTGGAGTTGTTTGTTTGAAATGTCAAGTATGCGATTTGCTTATCGACAATTCCGAAATGACCAAGTGAGTTTCGATTAAAATACGCACTCAATGAGTACGTGTGTGAGTGCATTTGAATACACTCGCTGCGAATGAGTTTGCTGTATGCAAGGTGAGAGACCCTAAACATGCTGAGTAAATTGAGACAGGTTTAGTTTCGGTTTCTGTTTCTGTTTGCGTTTGCTATTTCTAAACCGCAGCGTGGCGATCAATGAGAGAACGCGGGAGAGCTCTCAAGATCTCAGGCTCTCTCGCTCTGTGGCGGCAGGTTGGCGGCCCCATCGATCGTCGGCTATGTCAAATGGGTTAAGCCCCATTGCGTTGTCAGCATTGCTGCACTGTGGGGCAAGTGTGATTGGACTTTCAGTTCTTGATTTTATACTGATAGCAATATTGGAATATAATTAAAAAGCGCAGATAAAATTAATTATTAAAAAAACAATCAAGAATCAAGTATAAGTGCGGATTATTAGCTCATCAGTGGTAACTTTAACGTCTTTGTGAATCACTAGAGGTGAAAGGCAATAATATCATGAGTCATTCATATTTACACTGTGTCCTTTGTACTACAAAAAGCACAAGCAGTCAGAAGCTTTAAGTTCCCCTCGAAAGAGCTATTGTTGCATTGTTTCCCTGGCACATGAGTATTCAAATCTTTTAATAGTGCTTAATATATTTACAATTTTATATACTTTACAGTGCAACTCTCAACACTCGAGTTACTCGATAAAGTATTCATAAATACTCAGCATACAGAAGTGTAAGTAAGAAATCAATTTAAAACTGCAAAATATATGACGAAGATAAGTGAGAAGTGAAGTGCTGTCTTCCGGATGTTTGCGGCTATTTTTAAACCACTGTGCAGAGTCGCGTTGCCTGAGAAACTCGTATTTCAGATACTTTCCGTATTTGCCTCTGCTCGATTTGTGTTTGTTTTTGTATTCCAATAGTTTTCGTTTTTATGTTAGTTTTTTATTTTTTGCTATTCATAGTTGTAGTCGTTGATATTATTATTGTTTTTGTTGTCGACGACGCTTGAGTCTCGCGGTTCGATAATGGAAATGCTTTGATAGAAACGACAACAAAACAATCGCACACAACAAAAACAAAACGCTCAAAATGCTTATTAATATTTTGGCAGAGGTGCTGATAAGATAAATCGACACTGACTACAACAAACAGTCGCGAATTGATGTTCGGAAAAGTAAAGAAATACAAATAGAATAGTTGAAACCTGTGCGATATCATTGACGACTAAAATCCAAACTCAACTGTGCGCTGTGTGTCTCTCACTTGTGTTTCAGACTTCAACTGGAGCAGTGGCGGAACAGCTTAAACATCAACACTTGACACTCAATAAAACTATATAAATCATTCAACTAATTTACATAAATAAATACATATAAATAAATATAATAAATACTTATATAAAGTATAACCAAAGTACTCATATAACATGGCGAATGCGCGAATACAGTTCAAGACTTTGAAAGGATTTCCCGAGGCGACCGACAAAATCGAAACACAAACGTTTTTGAATGCGGCCAAGGAAATCGTAACTGTCATCGGTAAGCCAAGTGATCGATAAGACGTGTGCACATACATATGTATATATATGTATATATATATATGTATATATATATATGTATATATATATATGTATATATATATATATGTATATGTATATATTGTATCTGTCGACTATACTAATTAGAACCTCCGTCCCTACGCAGAAACCTTTGGCAAGCTCTTTACGCCCGTCATCAGCGATATGAATGGCAACATAAACGTAAGTTGCAATTCTTATCTCTATCTTTTTATTACGGACTGCATTAGTTTTTATTTTTTAACTTGTGATTTCATTAAATCATTATTATTTTTGATGTAATTTCACATGTTTTGACCAACAGGTGTTTCATTGCCTTCTTCTAAATACTGACTTTATTAACAACATTTTAAAGTTGTTGGCTATTTCATTATTTCATACTTTCACTATTGCATTAAATTTCATGGTATTACTTGAAGTAGTTTTATGATCCCACTGTGGCAATGAAAGCTAAACGATTCCGTGTAAACTTGCTACAAGAGATGTCTGTCTTTAAAGTTTTGCTTCTCTGTCCGTCTGAACTATCTATATTGGATGTAAAGCTATAGCTCATTTTAGAATCAGTTCAAATCTTATAGAAATTTCACACTTTTAATTTCCCTCAAAAACTTGCATACTAATCACATAATAATCTTGTTCATGCTTTCAGAAATTGACCAAAGTCTATGGCACAGATGTGCTGAAGTATCAGTATCTGGAGGATATGATAGTGCTGAATGTAAACGTGGATGATTTTGCGGCGAATGCGCTGCTCTGGCTGAAGCGTGGTCTACAGCTCATCTGCACGTTCTTCGAAAACATCTACAACGATGCCCAGAGTTCGGAGGCACTGAAGCAGCATCTGCAGGATGCCTACGAGCGCACGCTTAAGCCCTACCACGGTTTCATTGTGCAGAGCACCATCAAGGTGAGTTTTTGGACTTTTGCCCATTGAAGAGAACGACGAGTTCATAACTTGCTATCTTCTTGCAGATAATCTATAGCTGGGTGCCGACGCGCAGTCAATTGCTGGGCCAGGGAGAGGCGCAGCAGGAGAACATCGAGGTGCTAACCAAATATTTGCCCACAATGCGGGCGCAGCTGGACAGGATCGATGCATTACTCAAGTCGCACAACTTGGATGATACCCGCAAAGTGTGATTTCAATTTGCCCGCTTAGCCAGCTTTAGTTTAACTTACTGCTTGTACCCGGTACCCATTGGTCCGAGAGGGTGTTATAACGTAGTGACAATCGAAATTAGCAGCGTGAAGTTTTGTCCGTCTGTCTGTCCATATTAATACCTAAATCTCTAAATTACCAAGAGAGCTAGCGTAACGTGATAGCTATAGGAAAAAATTGAAAATTACTAGTGTAAAGTTGAGTTACTTTGGTCACACTGTCTGCCACTGGGTTGCGGGTATCGCAGAGTCGAGCACACTCGACTGTTCTACTTCTACTTCTACTTGTTTTTATTAATTTGATTATATGTAGCACATTATTTAAACAATTAAATATAAACTTTGCCAAGCTCACTTCACCGTTGCCCTTGTCGCTGTCTTCAACTCCTTTTCCTTCTTCTCCTTCTCCTCCTCCTTCTCCTGCTCCACTTCCTTGGCGGTCGTGGACAATGCATGATGAATGATGGCCACAAAAGCCTCCAGTGTGATGAGCAGAAACTGCAGATTGGAGAGAATATGCAACCAGGTGACGCCACAAACAGCAACAAGACGCAAGTAGAGCAACGTGGGCAACAGCACGCAAGGTGTCAGCGTCAACAGCAGCCACATGGTTGTGACGCCCGTGCAGAGATTGATCGAGTAACCGGCATAGAGGCGCAGACCTTCGGCACCCGCGGCTAGCACAAAGGCCACCAGCATGGCCAGTCCCTTGTAGTTCCACAGCACATTCACCTGGAGGAGAAGAATGGGACTTGAGTGAAAGCGTGTTGGACTAGATCGCTGTTGCACTCACGCAGATGATCATGTGCAGCAGATAGCTGCAAGCCCAGATGATGGAGACATGGCCATTGATCTGCAGCAGTATCTGCAGCACCAAATTGGAACGTTGTGGCGTCACTATGCAAAGTGGAAGGAAGCACTGCCAATTAGCCGCATCATTTATGCATAATTGCAGATACTCACAGGCCAGGCTGTAGTTGTTGCTGGTATCGTTGATTGTTGCCATTGTTGCTGGCGGTTGAAAGTACACTGAACCCGCCGACAAGTTGCAGTTCTTAGTCCTCGTTGTTTGCGCTGTGGTTGTCAGTGGTAACCCAACTTTAACTGCTGCATAATTCATGCACTCGTTCAGGCGGGTCAAAAATTTGTTTACAACTGCTAAGTTAACATGGCAACTCAGAACTGTTACTTAACATGTAAACATGCCGTGAAGCTGTTAAGCTAACAGCACACGCTGTTAGTTAACATGTAAACATAATGTTAGCTTGTTGCCACTGCTAAATGCAAAACCCAAAAGTTGTATACAATTTTTAATGATGTTTTCTAAACCAATTGAGAATTCGCTTAATACATAACATGCGCAACAATTTATAGACATTAACATGGCAGCTAACAGGGGAGACTTGCATTTACGGCTACCTCCAAGGAGTTTACTGCAAATAGAGCGAGATAGCGAGAGTCAAAACAAGAACAAGAAGCAAGCTTGGGTAAGCAGAATAAACTTACAGAACTTATGATCGTAATTGTAGACCAGAGAAGTGAGTATATCCGCTAGCTTCTGATGGCAGCGTATGTAGGTGCGTTCGATCTCGTTGACCTGGTTGAGTGCCAAATATTCCATGGCCGATTCACGATCCTGTTCGGCAGTATCATCATCCGTCATCGCCGTCTCGCTGCTCGTGTTCAGGCTGAGCGCATGCGATTCGGTTAAATAGCTGGAGCAGCTAGTCCACTCCAAGTCGAGCACAAATATCAAATGAAACACCTGCTCCAAGGCGATGCGAAAGTCTCCAAAGTCCGACGTCAGCATGCAATGCTTGAGCAGCATCTTTATGTAATCACCATGCATCTGAGACAATTGTCGTGTTGTCTTCGCCGTGATCAGCAGTTCCTCGAACTTTACGCCCAGCGATTGGATGACATTGATGCACAAATGCGTGTGCAAACTGTTGATCAAATAGATCAGCCACAAACGCAAAATCTCCAGGCGGCGCAACGTCAAACCGAGCAGATCCAGGGACGCAAAGACCTCGGAACGATGGCGGCGTATGAAACGCATATGCTCCAGCTTCCAGGCGGCCCACTTCACCTTAAGCAACATGCGCCAAATAGCATTATAGTCGTATATCTGATCTGGCGTTATAATACTGCACAATGGCGTCGGCAATTCGTACGTAATCCGTATGGCATCCAGTGCCTCGTACACTTTGTTTGATTGGCTCTGCACTTGCGACACAATGGTTACCCCCAGTAGACTGCACTGGGTTGCAAAGTGCGCGTCCAGCACATCGTGCAGCTCCAGCGTTAGCAGTGATTCACGTGCCCAGCCCTGGCCATCTTCGATCTGACGAAAGAGGCCCACATAGAACGGCGACAGCAAATAGTCCGCTTCGAGAAGCATTAGTTGGCGCAGGAAACGCAGATGCTCGCCCAGCTGGAGTTCGTCGCGATACCAACGCATCACATGCACATTGGCCAGCGCATAGCGTGCATGATGCACCTGGGTGAGGCAGCGTGACAGCATCTGTGACTGCAGCAGCGACTTTGAACTCTCCAGACGTTGCAGCACATCCAGCACAAGTGGCAGCTCTTTCTTTTGTGACTCCGGCGGCTGATTGCGGCGCTCCTCTTGCGCTTCGGTAATGTGCAGCGTGAAGATGTTCATCAGTTGCGGATCCCCCAGCTGTGTACTCTGCTCCAGCAAAGCCTTTTCATACTCCAAGAGCGGTTTATCATCAGCTTTGGCAATTATCGGCTGCTCTTCAGCTTTGCTGTTGTCATCGTCGATGGGCAATTGCAGCAGCAGCTGCTGCTTGAGATCGTTGTAGTGGCTGCCCAGATGTGTGCTGTTTAGCATAATGTCGCCCAGCAGCTCGGCGCTGGCCAGCAGATCCTGTGTCTCGCCCGCCTCCTGAGCATGCTGCAGTAGCAGCTTATAGAATGCACAGCTACGCAGCTTCTGCTGCTCGGGCTTCAGTCGCTCCTCGATGCGTTGGCCATAGTCGGCACAGCCAACGGGCAGGCAGTCGACAATATACTCCTGGTGCCTGTCATTCAACTGCGCCATCAGCCACCAATTGTCCATGATGCGACTGTAACGCTGCAGCGACACCATCAGCAAGGCAATGGCCAACTGCTGCTGACTGCCACAGTACAGTGTATTCTCGTACAGCACGCAAAGCAGCTGCACACTCTGCAGATACGCCGGCGCTGTGCGGTCCACAATGGCCTGATTGGCCAGCGATTTGAGCAGCAGCAGGCGCTTGAACGATGCAGCCATGTAGCGTAGAAATGCAATTAATGTGCCATCATCCGACGTCGTATCCGTCGCCTTGCCGGCAGCCTTGTCGATTAGCCGGCACTCGAACTTTATCAGCAGTTTATTAATGGGCTGCAGCAGCTCGTAGAGACCCCAGCCGAAGCACGACAGAGTGCCGGGTGTGCGGTCATCGTTAGTCAGCTCGCGGATGAGATGATGCAACTGATACTTGGCCTCTAAAGGCGGCAGCACGTCACTCTCCAGCACACGTCGCAGAGTCGCCTGCAAGAATTGTTATAGTTTTTAATAGTGCTTAGCTTTTCGCAGTGATGGGATACTTACGCTGCTCATGCTGCTGATGGTGATGTGTTTGCGCACGCGTATCTGCTGTTCGGCGGCATTTATGTCAAAGTATCCACAGCTTACGGGCGCAAAAAACATCATGATTATCTCACGCACCAGACAACTCTCGCTGGTGGTCTTCGGCAGCGGCTCCTTGACCAAATGCCGCGACTCGCGATTCAAATGCTGCACATAGGCAATGGCAAAGTTCGAGCACGGATCATTGTTCGGCGTCAGCGCATAGAAATGCATATCCTGTCTCCACCAGTTCGAGTGCACCACAGTGCGCAAATGCTGCGCCTCGAACGCGGCGGGCGTATAATCTGTCTGCTCTTTGGGTCGCTGCAGTGCCTCCAAATTTTGCAATATGAAACGCGGCGTTTTGTCTTCCAGCGGCGCCAAACGTTGGTCAGCACTAGAGCTGTTTGTCTCAGAGTCGTTGTCCCTGTCTGCAGCGCTGACATCATCCTCATCGGACCAATCCTTAAACACAAAAAGAAGTATACATTGAACGCTAAACATTAAGAGAGATATAGTGAGAGTATTGAGTTTACGCTCAGACTGCTGTCGCTATCCTGGCCATCACTGCGATCGGCTATGAAATCTTCTTTGAGCAGCGCTACCCAATCCGTCTCCCTATCCTCGTCAGCAACGCTGCCTGCTGTTGTTGTTGCTGTGCGCTGTTGAAGAAGATTCTTCCCATCATTCGCTTTGGCATTGGCATTCGCTGTGGCGAGTGCAGCGTGTATTAACTGAATGCGTTGATTGATGGCAACCAGGTTGCGACGCACATTTTGCACCGGACTGTTGGTCATGCTGAACAGAAAGTCCAGCAGTGAATACTGCACATCGACCACATAGTGCGATTGCCAGCCCGCATGCTCGATGATCTCAGTGCTGAGGGTGCGCACAGCATCCGCCTGCTCCGCCATGCCCTCGAAGCGAAAGCGATCGACCATGCTGTCGATGGCCCGACGCACTGCATGACTGTTGACACTCAAGTTGCGATGATGGCGTATCTTGTGCATCGCCTGTTGTTCCAGAGTGCGCCGCTGATGCTCTGTCAACTACAGCACGGGGAGAAGAACAGTCACCAATTGTCTTTATTGGCACTTCCATTGACTTACGCTATCGCCAGTTAAGCATCCGACCAGCTTCTCCACATTCGACAATATGTGCTCATGGCGCGAATCTTCGGCCATACTTCCATCCAAGTCCTGTGCTTCAAAATTGCAAAATTAGAAACAAATGTTTGTGCAATGAATGATTTCGTTCAAATTGCTCAGCGGCATAATGTGACCAGACTGTACATCACTTCGAAATGTTGCCGCCCGAAATGTAGTCTCAAATTTGATACACTAGCTCAGCTAGTCGCAATTTAGTGTGCTATCACTATGTACATTGAAAGGCTAAGCAGCCTGCAACTGCTGCACACCAAAATTGTTAATCTTATTTCTGCTGCGAATGACTTTTCATTAAAATATCCAGCAGAAAAGTGTGACCAGACTGCATTTCACTTCGAAGTTTCGCCGCCTTGCAAGCCGAAAGAGTTGCCACACCCGTCTAGTTAGTCGGCTGGAATTAAGAGTGCTGCCAGACAACGCATTAAAAAGGTAAACAAAGGACGTTTCGCAAAAATGACCAGCAGCAGAACTGAACAATATCCTACTTATGTGATACTTGGCTCTGGTGGCCATACAGCCGAAATGTGCAAGATTAATGAAGCACTATTACAGCCCAGCAACTGTTCTAAATACCAGCCAGTGCGCTACATTGTGGCCAACAGCGATGTCACTTCACAGCGCCAACTATGCGCCGCTTTACCCGCTACAGCTGAAAGCGACTTCATCCGTGTGCCGCGCAGTCGGAGCGTCGGCCAGAGCTGGCTGAGCACCATATTCAGCACATTGTGGGCCCTCCTCTGGAGCTGCTGGCTCGTTTGGCGCGACAAGCCACAGTTGGTGCTCTGCAACGGACCGGGAACCTGTGTGCCATTCTGCTACGCCGCCTACATGTGGCGTCTGCTCGGTCGTCTGCCTGCCCACAGCAAGATTGTGTTTGTGGAGAGCTATTGTCGCGTCGAAACGTTGTCACTAAGTGGACGTCTGCTGCTACCTCTGGCGGATATGTTTGTGGTCCACTGGCCGGCGTTAGCAACGCGCTATGCGCACAAAACCAATCTACGTTATTTTGGCAGAATACTCTGAAGTTATGGAGCAATGTCCAAAGATGCGCTTTGCTTTATTACTTCCTGAGCATAGCAGTGTAACAAAATTATGATATACATGTAATAAACTAAACAACTAAGCATAATTGTAACCAAACAAAATATATATGTATGAAATGATAAAACTGAGATTTCATGTCGATCTCATGTGTGTGATGTGATTGTCTGTTTTGAT
Organism: Drosophila siamana; assembly: GCA_035047445.1. Classification (NCBI taxonomy): domain Eukaryota; kingdom Metazoa; phylum Arthropoda; class Insecta; order Diptera; family Drosophilidae; genus Drosophila; species Drosophila siamana. The sequence continues at coordinate 4,179,918 of JAWNPP010000078.1, read as the reverse complement.
TTATCCCTTGCAGAACTTGCGGTGCGCTTCCACCAAATAGTTTTCCAACTCACGGCCGCACTTTGGACACTGTGTGTTAGTGGAGAGCACACTACGCTGACGAATCTGGCGAGGTGTCAGCTCTGAGACCGATTCTGCCGAGGAGTTTAGGTTGACAACGTTGGTTGGTTGGTTGGTATTGGGTCCATCCACTGGATGCAACTGACGTTGACGCAGCTGGCGTGGCGTAAGCTCTGAGTTGGATGCAGCCGATTCGCTGGATGAGCTGAGATTTAGTGAATCAATCTCGGCACTCGAATAGCCAGAACTCTTAAGTATCTGACGCTTGTTGGACTTCTTGCCACGCGATTTGTTGGTTGCTGCTGTGGATTTGCTGCCCGCGCCAACTGGCAGTTGTGATTTACCCTTGAAGGACGGCGGCTTCACCTTGACGATAATGCTGCAGCCATCCAAATGATTGGTAAACTCCGAACGTTTCATCTTATCAAAGCAGATGGGACAAGTGGTGATGTCGTTGCGTTCGTCATGCTGATAACGTGAACCTGACGGCACTACATCATTCTCACGCTGGAACTCCAAGAGCAACGTGTCCTCGCCAAAGAAATCGTCGATGACCGACTTATCGATCAGCTCATTGGTAGCCTTGCTGTTGCCTGAATCATCGTAGCCATCGTTGAACTCGTCGTCGATCATCATGATCTCTTCGTCATCATATTGCGATTCCTCCTCCATAATCTCGCGTTTAATCAGCACCGAGATGCTCTCGTTGCTCACTTTCTCTCGAGGCGTACGTGCAACTGTTTTGGGTGGTACTTGCTTGCTGGTGTTGTCACCGTCCTCGTTTTCGTTTTCGTCTTCGCTGTCCGAAATAACAATGGTCGTCTTGACCTCATCGCGCATCATGATATCGTCATCCACAGTCTCCCAGGCATTGATGCGCGCACGCTTGCTTGGATTATCCTCAGTCTTTAAGCTATTCGAAGCGGGGAAACGTTTCGACCAAAGGTCACGCAACTTGTTGCGCTTCTCAGCATCTGTGGTTGGCACAGTCTCCGTTGCCGACTTCTCAGCACTGCGCAGACTGTAGCCTCTACCCTGCATCTCAGTGTTGCGCTGCACAGCGGGAGAGCTCTCCTCGCTGCTGCTGTTCAAGTCCTGGAAACTGCGCACATTGTTACGCTTACCGGTGCCAGCTGACGACTGCAGTCCAGCCATGGGACTGCTGGACAGGCCTGGATACGAGGTGGGCGGCAAGGCGCCAGCGCGAATGTCAATGCCAGCTGATCCCATGATGGCAGCTGTAGTCTTTGCTGCCTGGTTGTTGGGCTTCTTCATATAGTTGCGTATATCGTTAGCAATGGAAGTGGAATTGTCTTTGGCCTGCGTCTTTGACCCTTTGCTGGATTTGCTGGCTTTGCTGGATTTGATAGCCTGTGGCGGTGGCGCTGGTTCTTTCACCTTCTCAAAGACGCCGCCGCATTCGGATTGGTGTTTGGCCCACCATTGATCGTTGGGGCCGGGCGCACGGTTCGACGTGCGCTTCACCCAGCCGAGGAATGGATGATGGAACTGACAGATGCCGTTGCACCGCCAAATGTGCGTCTTGTACGCATTAACTTCGTCGTGAAAGGAATGATAAACGGTGATGTTGGTGCCTGCCACCTTGTTAATGGTGTTCATGATGCGTTTAAAGTTGGGACCATGACCGCCATTTCCCTCGCGTATGTTGAGCACAAAGCAATAGGCGTGTATCATCTCGTGCTGGGTGTGGGAATGTTAACAAAGACTACACTTGAATAAAAGAGCTACAACTTACGAGCAGTGTCTCAACCAGATCCTTGCGTGGTCGCAGCTTCAGCAGCGGTTCGCTTAGGCGTATAATGATCTCTTTGACGAAACGATTGCCACGCTGATAGCAGATGCCGGCACAGGAGTACATGCGCTTGCTCCACTCGACGCAAACGGCACCAAGGCGACGTTGAAAGAACTTCTCATCGAAGCGCGTGAACATGGCAAACACATCGGGAGTTGGATCAACGAGTTCCCACTCCGGATGCACCAGATTGGTCGTTTGATCCAGATAGGCGGCCTCCTCCTTGTAATGTGTAGAAATTAACATTTATAGATAGCAGCATCAGCAAATTTGTTTATGGTGTCTTGTTTTGATTTTTTGTTATGCTTACCGGCTTTGGTTTCATCTTGTTATTGTTAATTGTCTCTATCTTCTTGGCGTTGTTGTTGCTGGACATGTCGAGACTGTAGACGGTGTCGTGTTCGTTTGAACTATTCAGCGTGTCGTCGATTTCATTTTGTAGCTTTAGGGCCAATTCAAAATCACTATCCACCGTTGATTTTTTTGGTTTCTTTTATTGTCGCAAAACAAAAGGTCAGACATAAATTGTGTGCGAATTTCTTTGCAACATTTGCTTCATTTACTTACTTGTGGCACTGTCGTATTGGAGTTGGACATGTCCGCATCGAACTGCTGCTGCAGCTTCAGTGCAAATAAATAGTCCGGATCGTCAGACATTTTCGCTCTACGACTATCAAGTACTTTCCGCGCACACGAAACAAATGCAGCGGCAATGCTTCAAAACTACTGCCAGATTCGCGGCTTTCGTTGTGTTCGATTGCCGCCGCTCAGCTGGTTTCTTACTAGCTCTTATCGATAGACACCAATCGAATGATATTCAAACGTTGTTCTTTTTTTTTCATTAGAACATCTAAAATGAAAATAACAAACTATCAACGTTTAGCATATATATTTATTTTCAATTGTTTGCATTTAAATCTGTGGATGCTGATCTATATGTGCATGTCTGGCAACGCCACAACACTCAAAAAACTTCAATGAGACCAGCTGTGAAAAAACGGTTAGCATTTGAAGTGAAGAGGCACATTTTTTTGCAATCGTTGCGTTTTATTAAAAAAGTGCACCTTTGCAGATCATAACCAATACAATAACACGAAATAATAAAATACCACAATACGATCGTCTCAGTTGGCCGTTGGTCACTGGCAAATAAAATACCATTGACATATAATATGTAGTAGTATTTGGTTTGTCTGTCGTTGATTGTATAGATCGTAAAATGTGAGGAATCAGTCTATCCACATTGTTTTTAAACTTTGTCACCGGTCCAGAAGTTTTTGAAAATAAATCGTACGGAGCGTGAAAAGATTGAGAATAAAACGGCATAACAATGAAATATTTAACCAAGCGACAGCGTAAAAGAAAGAAAGTGCAACTCTTAAATAGAATCGGACAGACATATTACAAGCCAACAACAGGAACAGCAACAACCACAACAACAACAAAACCAACGGCAATAACACTACCAATAGCAAAAACCCCAACAGAATGCGACAATGCTGTTAATGAGGCGCTAGATGCGAATAATAATAGTGACAACAACAACATACTGGAGACGGACACGGAGATCAAGACAAAGGTGAGTTATCGTTTGCTCAAATCGCTAAGCAAGTGAGCAACGCTAGAAAGTGTTCCCCTCAGGTCACCAATGTGATCCCAGCAAAATCAGTGTCCACCACCAAGGTCATTGGCAAGGGCGGCTCTAAGCAGCAGCAAGAGACTCAGTACCCGCAACAGCAACAAAAACAACACGAAGGAACAACGGCATGCGGTGAGTAACCATTCGAGTTGCAGTTAGTTGCTGGCGTCGGCATCAGTTGCCGCCGCATAATCAAAACAAATGCCCAACAATTTTTAAACAAAACCCCAAGCGCACACACATAGGTACCGCAATATGCGTGAGTGTGTGCTTGTGTATACAAACAAAGAGACAGCTTGAGCTTTATTTTTGCATACCAAGAGACACACGCACACACACACACATGCAGGATAATCGTAAGCAAATCAAAGTGCAAATTCAATAAGAGCCCAAAGCTTCAACTTCGTTTGCTTGCGGCCGAGCGATCAGCTGTTCCTCTAACAGTACTCTCTCCCCCTCTCTCTCTCTTCCTCTCCCTTTGAGAATTGCTTTTGCAATCGTTATTTGCGCTCTTTGCCTTCGTTCACGTTAGATCGTGTTGCGAGCTTGCTCTCTCTCTCTTTGTATATTCGTGACACGAACTTCATGCATGCGTTCGGCTTCCGTTGCGTTATCGGCACGACATTAAAGGCTTGCTTTGGCAAAGGGGTGCAATCAGTTAACGCTTCTGCCTCGTGCTGTCAGCAACGTGCTGCAATCGTCAGGTGTTCTCAAACAAAAAGAAGGCAATTTCAATTAAAAATTCCCCTTTTTATTCGCGCCTAATTCAAATGAAGTATAAAAACTACATTTCTTTTATAAGGACATGTATGTGAATTGGACAGCACGAAAGTGTAATGCGCACAACAAGCCAAAAGTTCAAATTCTGAAGCAATCTGCTCAAATTATATAAATCCAGTGCTAGATTTTGATTTTTGTTACATTAATTGCACTTCCCCTCAACCTCTCCCCCTGCCTGTCCCACAAATTGTAGGCAAAATTAAATTAAAATACAATTCGACAGACAATCGACGGCAACACTTGGGCCTAAACTCATTATACTTGACACCAATCGATCGCGAGTTACAATATTATTATCATCGCAATGTTCCGCTAACTTTGGGCAACTTTATGGACTTGGCCCGTCTGGACGAACGTCTTGGTCAGCGCAGCACAACGAAGAAGGTAACAACGGCGGCGTCGACAATTTCATCGACGGCATCGACATCATCGACGGGAAACAGCAGCAGCACGCCAGAGAAATCGGAGGCAACGTCGGATCAATCGTTCGCCGATCAGGACATAACAACGACGGAGACAATCAAGCAAGCGGAGAACACGGCTGATCCACCGATGTCCAGCAGTTCGGGAACGAGCACCTACAGCATTCCCGACAGTCGCGACAGTCCCGATAGCCAGACAGAAAGTCAGGACAGTCACGACGGTCAGGATAGCCAGGACGGACAGGACAGTCACGGCGACAGCCAGACAGAGAGCAGTCCGATTAGCCACGACGGACGGAACCCATCGACGGACAGTCAGGTCAATCCAGACAGTCAGGACGACGTCGAGGAGACTCCGCACATCCTGCCGGCCATACACGACAGCCAGGAGTTACAGGACATACACAGCATACAGAGCATACAGAACATACGCAATATTCAGGACATTCACAGCGTTCAGCACAACATCCAAGCCATACAGAACATTCAGAACATCGAGACGATTCAGCAGAATATTCAGCGTCTCCACGCAGCCACAAACGCGGTGGGCGAGACAACGCGCTCCATCAACGTCTCGGTCGCGATCTCAGTTAACGAGCTGTTGACGCAGTTCGCCATCAACACACCGTACCCCGAATTGGCCCGCATAACGCTCGCCATGCTGCAGAACACCGCATTCGGGGCGCTGGCCACCGGCACGCCCAGCACAGTGGGCAACATGCCCTCCTATGAGTTCTGGCCGAATCCCTATCAGCTGAACGATCAGCCGGCGACTGCTGCTGCTGTTGCCGCTGCTGCAGCTGCTGGTGGTGTTGGTGCTGCTGCAGCAACAACTACAACGACTACGACGACAATTTCAATGTCGCGGCAAGCGGAGCTGGATGCGACACCCTCGTCCAGTGTGCGTCCGATTGGCTACGAAACCAAGAGCAAGACGGAGACGCCGCCTCAGGGCGAGCAGCAGCAGCAGCAGCAACAACAGGAGCCACAAGGATCGCAGCCGGCGGATGCCATTGACTTTTGGCGGCCCAGCACAGGCAGCATGTGGCAGCCGTGGCTGCAGCAGCAGCAGCCGCCGGAGCACGATCCCAATCCCAACAGCATTGTGGACAGCATCAAGTGCATTTGGAAGCGGCACAAGCAATCGGAGGAGTACAACGACAATTGGGCCAATTGGGGCAACAATCAGAGCGGCAGCATCTGGAGTGTTGTCGAGCCGCAGCTGCAACAGCAGCAGCAGCAGCAGCAGCAGCAACAGCTGCAGCAACAACAGCAGCAACAACAACAACAGCAGCTGCAGCAACAACAACAGCAACAGCAACAGCCTCAATCGCAGCAACAAATATTGCAACATTTGCAGCAGCAGCAACAGCAGCAACAGCAGCAACAGCAGCCAACAGAATCGAGCTGGGATCAGCGCAGTCAGGCTGTGATGGCAGCCTCGCAGCTCTATGGCAGCAACAACTATTTGGCCGAGTATCAGCAACATGTGGTGAGTGCGACGCCCACAGCAACGGCCACAATTGCATCCGCTGCAACAGCAGCAGCCACAAGCAGCAACAGCAATCACTTCGTGCGCAGCAGCAGCAGCAACAACAACAACAATGTGACACGCTACAACAATCGCAATTTTGTTAACTACAATGCACGCATTAGCGGCAATCGTGTGCTCTACCAGCAGCAGCAACTGCTACAGCAGCAGCAGCAGCAGCAGCAGCAACAGCAACTTCCACTGCCACAGCAGCAGCAATCGCAACTGCAGCTGCACCAGCAGCAGCAACAAGCGCTACAGCAACAGCAACAGCAACAGCAACAATCCCTTCAGCAACAACAACAGCAGCAGTCACTTCAGCAACAAGCTCAGCAACAGCAGCAGCAACAGCAACAATGTCTTCAGCAACAGCAGCAGCAGCAGCAACAACAAGTCCAGCAGCAAGCTCAACAGGCTCAACAGCAACAGGCTCAGCAACAGGCTCAGCAGCAAGCTCAGCAGCAAACGCAGCAGGTCCAGCAACAAGCCCAGCAACAACAGCAACATGTGCGTTACAATTACGCCTCTCCCAATAGCACCAATCAGCAACAACTGCAACAGCAGCAGCCACCTTTACAGCAGCAACAATTACAGCAGCCTCCACCACCACCACCACAACAGCAGCAGCAGCAGCAGCAGCCGTCGTCTCAATTGTCGCCATCGCAGCAGCCGCAGCAACAGCCGTGGCAACAATATCAACAATATCGCCAGCCTCGGCCACGCCCCAATTTCTATCCATCGCGATTCTACAAGGGCAACAATGGCTACAACAGCAATGTGGCACGCAAATATTGCAGATACTGCAGCTGCAACGGTCGCTATGCCAGCAACATGCTGCACAACCACACCAGCAACTGCAGCTACTACACCAGCGGCAGCAGCAACACCAACACTAACAGCAGCAGCACCAACAACAACAACAATCCCAGCAGCAGCAGCAGCAGCAGCAACAACCCCAACAGTAATCCCATCGCCAATCCTAATGCCAGCAGCAGCAATAACAATGTGAGCAGCACAACCAACAACAATGTCAGCAGCAACAACAGCAACGTGGCCAACATGGACGTCGCCATGCTGAACATGTCGCAGGAGGATCTGGACGCGGCCCAAATGTATGCCATACACGGCGAACGCTTCTTTGAGATGCCCATGGGCAGACGCTATCAGCGCACTCTGCATCCCCCCCACCCGCCACCACCAACAGCCGGAGCAGCGGCTGCTGCTGCTGCTGCTGCTGCTGCCGCCATCGCAGCAGCTCAGATGACGCCACCGGCAACATCGGCAATGTCAACACCAGTGGCCCCCGGTTTGGGGCTGGGCTCAGCAATGGCAGCGCCATCGCCGTTGTCCTCTTCAAATGACATGTATCACAGCAATGGCCACCATCATCACATTGGCAACTGGCAAACGACACCGATGGCCATGGTAAAGTTTTTGTAATCGTTATTTATATTGGGACGGCTTTGCTTACCTGCCTCTCTCTCTCTCTCTCTCTCGCTCTCTCTCTCGCTCTGCAGTATTCGGTGCAGGTTGCTGCAACAACAACGCCCACATCGACGCCCACGCCGCCGCCAACAGCGGCATCGACGTCGACGCCGATGTCGATGTCGATGGTGTCGTCCATGGGCGGCCTGCAGCCGAGTCAGGTGACGGCGCCAGTCTGTACCGATGTCAATTTATACACGGCCAATTTTCCGCCATTGCCGGCGCCGAATCAGAAGCGTCAGAATCAGAATCAGAATCACAATCATAACCATAACTCGAACTCGAATTCGAATCACCATCACAACTAGATGGATTAGGTGAGCAATTTTCTGCATAAACAAAGTACAGGCACCACATCATTTCCACACTTTGCATCTCAAATTATATTTACAGCCATTCGGTGTCATCGTCGTCGTCGTCGTCGTCGTCGTCGTCGACGTCGTCGTCATTGCATTGGTTTCATGTGAAGACCGTCGCCCGTCGCTTTTGTTTATGCATTCCTTGATGGGCAGTCACTAACATCCAAATGACACCACAAACAAAATACAATTTTCAAATTAAAGTTTTCATTTCTGGCTTTCCTGTTACTTGTTTAGCACAAATTAGATGCGTCGTTAGTGTATTAGTGTTTATGTTATTTAATGTATTATTCATATTTAGCAAGCCACCCACCACATTCAATGTGTTATATCCAATATTAACATCCTGTATTACAACAATAAATAAAAATTCAAAATAAAACCGTTACATGCCAGCGTACGTTACTTTAGCGCACAAAGTACAGCAGTGTTGGAAATCGTTGCAGGTACCAGCCACACGCTTTTCGATTGTACAGCATTTTGAACTGAGCTTTTTCATCGATAGCCAATATTCCCCACAGTGAAATGAAAGCTTTTGATATTTGTATTTTCGTAACGTTTTTGTTTTGTTTTGTTTTTTTTTTAGGTTTTTCATTTTATTTAAAACATTTTTATTAAAACTTTTGTTGCATTGGGGCTGCTCCTCAACTGGCTCAGCTGGCTGCACAAAAAAATATATATTTGTATATATATATATATATATATATTGCATTTATTCGACGTTAAGTTTCATGTTTTTCTTTGATTTCGGTTTTTTTGTTTTTGTGGTATGTATGCAAAATGTTGTTTCATTTGTTGTTAACGCATAATACGATAGATTGTTAGGTACTGCATTCAACTACGCTTAGAATTAGGTTTGTGTGTCTGTGTGTTGCTTGTATACTAAATGTAATTATTAAACATTACTTTCGTTATTTAGCGCAGCTGCCGTCGCTGCCGCCGCCGCCGCGGCCGCCGCTGTCTTGGCAGAGGACGCTGCAGCGACGCGAGCGCGAGAGAATTTGCTAATGGACGAGGGGGACGCGGCAGCCGCATCGACGTTGCGTCTCAGCACATTGTTGCCCACGGGATAGACGCAGCAGCCGCGTCGCTGCTTGCGACCCAACGGGGATGCTCCGCCCCCGCTGTTGCTGCTGTTGCTGCTGCTGCGATCGCTGATTTGTACTAAGTGATGCGCTGGATGGTCGTCGGGGCGCGTAAAGACAAACTCCTCGGAGCTGAGACGCTTGCGCACACGGCCGCCCACGACATCCGGCCACAACTGTCCGTTGTTGAGGCTGAGCGGCGTCGGCGATGCGGGCGCCACAATCGCCGGCGTCTCCTGCAGCTGCTGCCCGCTCGACGTCGCTTTGGCGCCGGCGGCATAGACGGGAAAATGGGACTCAAGGACGCCGGGACGCATAAGTATCTCACCGCCATTGAGTTGCCTGCCAGCTGGCTGTTGTTGCTGCTGCTGCTGCTCCAGCGATGTGCTCGAGTTGGCGCTGTAGAAGCTGCTGTTGGTGTCCGTGCTGCCCGCCGTCGTGGTCAGCGGCGCTGTGGCCTCCGCGGTGCCGCACTGCTGATGCTCGCTGCGGGCGCAGCAATCGCGTCCGGCGTCGCGACGACAGGGACACTGTGGACAGAGGCGCAGACAGTGATCGTCGGCCAGGATGTTGCTATCGCTGAATGTTAACTTCTTGACACTGGCAGCATTCGGCGGCGTTTCATCGAGCTGATCCGCCGACTTCGAGCTGGCGCCGCACGCCACCGTTGCGGGCAGCTGCAGACGCTGCAGACTGTGCGCCGACTCGAAGCTGTCGTCACTGGAATTCGAGTCCAGCTGCAACGCAGCTGCGGCGGCTGCTGCGTCGCCCGGAAAGATGCGCGGAAAGGTGACAAAGACGCGACCCAGCCGCTTGTACTGATCCAGATTGCGACTGTCCTCCGCACAGCCGGCGAGATTCTCGCTGAACTTGGGAGCGCGTCGCATCACCTTGGGCGTGTGCAGCTGCGACTCGAAGATGTCCTCCAGCGGCACCTTGGACACGTTCACGCCGGCGACGCCCGCATGCTGCAGATAGCGCTCGATGCTGTTCGCCACGCTGCTGATGGGCACGCTGCTGCGCGAGCTGACGCTCGAGATCTCCGAGAGCGTCTCGGGACTGGCCAACGGCGCCAGGCCGTACCAGTCGTCGTGCAGCAGGTCAACGTTGCCCGCCACGGAGGCGCGACGCAGCGCCTGCGTCAGTGGCAGCGAGCGCGGCTTCTTCTCCGAGTGCTGCCGCGACAGCTGTGCTGGCAATAATGAGGACGATGACGACAGCGGGGCCGGCGGCGGCGGCGGCGATGGGGTGGGCGTTGGCATGGCTGTCATGTCGAAGGCCACGGCTTTGAGGCGTGGCAACGCCTCCACATTGCCGCCGTTGTCGAGCAGCAGCGTTGCGGTCGTGTCGCTCAGCATGGAGCTGGGACTTTTGCGCATGCTCAGCACCGTCGTGATGCTGTCGTCCAGCACGCTTGATATGTTGTCATACGGCGTCGTCGCTGAGCTCAGCTGGCTGCGTCCGAAGATGCTGCCCGCCAGCGAGGAGGTTTTGCTGCCTCCCCCTCCCCCTCCGCCTCCGCCTCCGCCTCCTGCCTGGCTGCCCGGTTGCAGCGTGCGCTGCTGCTGCTGCTGTTGTTGCTGCTGCTGCTGCTGCTGCTGTTGTAGGTTGGTGAACGACGTTTCCAGGCAGAGCTTGTGCTGTGCCGTCGGCGTCAGCATGATGCAGTTGCTCAGATTCGTGTAGGAACTGTCTGCGGGACGCTGCTTGTGCAGCTCCTGGTCCAGCTGCTGCTGCTGCTCCTGGTCCGCGGAGTTGGTGGAGAAGGCATTGGAGGTCTGGCGTTGGGGTTTGCGTGGACCACTCGTTGTTACAACCTGCGACACACACGTGCAAAGATCACAATCAATCAATTTTCAAATTCTAACGTAGTTTCGTCGGCTTCTGCTTCCTCTTCTTTGTTTGCCAGTCAATAAATGCTGTATGTGTGTATACATATGTGTATGTGCATATGTATGCGTACGGATCTACACAGTCACGCATACACACACACACACACTTTGACGCAGTCACAGAGACAGACACACACACACACACGTAGTATGTACAAGAGTAGAGTAGGAATACAAAATGGAGGACAGCGACAGCGAGTGCGTTTTTGCGAGTGCGTGTGAGTGAGAGAGACATAGAGCGAGAGGCTATGGCGAAAGCTATTTTTTTTTGTTTGCAAGTTTAAATGAGAAATACGACACACACACACACACAGCGTATGAATAGCGATGGATCGTGTGAACGGGGTGGGGACGGGAGTTGTATGTACATGGGGGGCTGGGCTTTTTGTATAGATGTGTTTTTTGTGCATTTCGTTGGGAGTTGGGGTGTATTTGCATTTGGTGAGTTATCGATAACGATTTACATTTAGAGACAGAGGCAATGAAACAATAAAAATCGTACATAACTATTGGAGGTTAGGTTGAGCGTAGGAGAAAGACAGAGAAAAAGAGACAGAGAGAGAAGAGACAGAGATATATAGACTTGATTTCATAATTTATATTAATTTGTTTGGTATTTTTGATTTAGTTTGGTTTTTGTTTTTTTGTTTTTTTTTTTATGTTTTTAGACGAGAGAGCAAAATGGAAAATTTGTTACATTAGTCTTTGTTAAGTAATTAGGCAGCTGTACCTGGTATCGGTATTTTGTGTTGTTGTTGTTGTTGTCGAAGTGGTTCTTATTGTTGTTGTTGTTGTTGTTGATGTAGTTGTATTGGTGGCTGTTGTTGTTAAAGTTGTAGTTGTAGTTATTGTCGTGTTATCTTTACGTTTACGAGTTGTACATGCCTTTACGGTACGATCTCTACATGACACGACCTGTGTACATCAGTTATTCATCAGTTAATTCAATTTCGTTCGTTTCGATCGGTATTTTATGCGTACGCCGTTTATCGGTTATCATTTTTTCGTTAATCGGTTATCGGTTAGCGCCGCACACAATTATCGCAAAATAACAACAAACAAACAAACAAACGAAAAGCAAATATGATATTAATGTTTCGTTACATATTGCAAAAGTTAGCCACTTTTTTTTTTAATTATTATGATGTTCATTTATCTTGGGGTTTTGTTTCAGGGGTATTTCGACTATAGCGCTCTAGCTCTAAGCGACGCCTCTCACAGGACCGCAATAACAATATTTCTACATTTGTGACGGTCTCAAGATAACCTACAAACAACAACTATGTTTGAAATATCACTAACGTATTTTTTATGTTTGGCGGGGGGAATTGTTTCATTGCATTTGTTTTCAACTGGCAAAATTAGTCTAAGACTATTGTTTACTGCAATACTATCGCAACATGGTCACATTAGCGGTACAAAAGCTTTTACAACAAACAAACATTCCCATGCAGCATTTTTTTTTTTTTTTTTTTTGATTGTGTACTAACTATGTGTATCTGTGTATGTGTATGTGTGTGTGTAGAAGTTTTTATGAACGACAAACTTACCAACGTAAACTTGAGCTTTAAAAAAAGGTCAAAACAATGAAGCCAATACTGCAACTAAATGAAAAATGGACTGAAAAAAAATATATATATGGAAATAAAAGAAAATAAGCTGAAAACAAACAATAAATAACCAAATAAGTCTGCTTTAGGACCCTAACGAGAATCGTCACTAAGCTATAAACAAAACATTTCAAAGCATTTCAGCTTGATGATCCATGATAGTTGTGATAATCGTCCCCATTTGTATCACAGCCAAGGAAGGGAATAGTTAAAACAATTGTCTCGTTACTTTAGAACTAAGACTCGCTCCTTGGTTTCCTATTCAGTAATCGTAATTTGAAGTTATTCGCTGCTTTCGAACTCTTCAAGCAGCTCGCTGATGCTTTCAGCCATTTGGTATTTTGCACACTTTACCGCTTACTTAATTTGTCAGAGTTATTGTAAGTCTGTCTCGTTAGCACTTGACTCGGCAATTTCACATGCCAATAAATATCCGACGATGCGAGACAGTAAATAAAATAAAAAATGCAATTTGTATACGTATAGACGATTGTATATATTCTTTGAAATGAAAAAGAGCAACAAAAAGGTGTAAAACATTGATAATAAAAATAAAAAAAAAGAAAACACAATTGTGAGAAATGCAAAGTACAATTGTAACTTAAAGTATTTAGTGATTTTGTTGACAAGAAAATCAATTACAATTACAATAACTTAGGCAATAATAAATAAATAGGCAATAAGTTAAAAGTCGCGTATATCGATTAATCAGTTACGATAAACGAGCTAACGAGTCAAGTAAGGTAATGGCTAGAACAGTGATTATCATATAGGCTAAGATATGGGATTTGGGGGGAACTTAAATTTGAATTTATGAATTTCATTTAGAATTAATGAGAGTGTGTGTAAATCAAAAAAGTTAGTAGTATTCTTAGGCAGATGTTGGTTGAACGGTTCAAGCGTGTCGTTTTGTTGATTGATCAATCGTGTGATCATCGTGTGAGTTGGTGTGATTGTGATCCGTGATTTGTGATTTGTGGTTACACTAACACTTCGACACCTTAGCAATTAGGCTACTCGTAATACAAATACATTCACTTATTTGAATATCGTAACTAAATCGGTGCTATAACTATATATACTTGTATATATATATATATATATGTATGTATATAGTATCTAAAAGTACGACGAGAAGTAGTACGAGCATCATCATCATCATTATCGTATTGTCATTGGTTATCAAATATTATTTGTTATTTTGTTAATTTCATTGTAGTTGATTGATTGATTGATCGATTGATCGATTGATCGATCAACTGGCTGTGGAAGAACTATGGACCGATGTACGTTCACCATCAGCTTCCGAAATTACCTTCTTGAGCGCGGCGAGCACCTTATCGGGCATATGATCCTGCAGCATAACAGGTGATATGAGCACCTCATCGAAATCGGTTGAATCGGCCCATATGGCCTGATAGACTGGCTCGCGACTCTTGAGCACATTTCTGGAAGACACAAGTAAGGGCATTTGGTTTTGTTGTTGTTGAGTTCTTGTCTAATCGATTTCTATAGTATCGATTTATGAATTATTCTTATGTTCTTAATGTCGGCATCATCATATCTACTTATATGCACATCAATAGGCATCTACAGCAAATGACACTGACACTGCCTATGGATGTGTATATAACATATGTATGTAAATATATATAGGTTGTGTGTTTTATGCTACGATCGAAAGGCAAAACAAAACTCTGGGATTCTAGTTATCGTTGTAGAAATTGAAATGATAAGGCAACACTACAAAAATTCTATAACACAATCGACTGATCGATTTATCGAGCACGCCAAATGTGGCGATGCAGAGGAGTAAGAGAGATAGAGAGAGAGAGAGGCAGAGAGGTAAATTGAGACAGGGAGAGCGAGAGACGACATGCAGCAATCACATTGAATGTATGATGAAAACAAAACATTCTACTTATTATTAATATTTTCTTCTCTCTCCCCAAGAGAAAGAGAGAGAGAGAGAGTGAGAAAGTTACGGAACTGGATTGGTTCAATTGGGGCGTGGAGATCGGGTTGGAACTGGAACTGGAACTGGAGCCGGAACAGGAACGGCCACATGCTTCGTATCATGCAAATTGGCAAACAATAAGAACTTGAGAAATCAATGTCACACTATCTAGTAAAGGCAAATATACAAATGTGTGAACGATTATACAAAAAAGAGAGAAAGGCATTAAAGTAGAGTAGAGTAGAGAACGAGTGTGAAAGAAATAGAGAGAGAGAGAGAGAGAGAGAGATAGAAAGAGTTAAGAGTTGGGTTGCGCTTCTTCGTTTTTACTGATTCGATAAACATATCGATCGCATTCTCTTTTTTTTTCGAAACGATCGCCATCTGCTCTGTGCAACCTTGTGGGCCTACCTCCAACCACTGTCGTATTTTTGCCTGAAAAAATAGTGGGGAATTAATTATATAGAGGCATAAGTTTGTTATATATTTAATATATGTTTTGACTTTTATGACATTTTCTCATGTTTTCGTGGGGTTCAAAAGCAAACACGACAGTGAACACGGCACGTAAATCTCATTCAAATTTGACTAATGCATGTGGAGTTTGTTCCCATTAAAAAAATAAAATAAAATAAAATAAAAAAAACACTGGCATACTGAACATAATTATTGCTATACACATTTATGAAACCAAACC
The DNA here is from genome assembly GCA_035047445.1 of Drosophila siamana. Lineage (NCBI taxonomy): Eukaryota > Metazoa > Arthropoda > Insecta > Diptera > Drosophilidae > Drosophila > Drosophila siamana. Next base: position 4,164,588 of record JAWNPP010000078.1, on the reverse strand, counting down.
TAAAGACACTGAAACTTTTCTATCTAGCAGTTCTAAAGAATATAAAATTAATAAAAAAACAGGAAATCAGCAGTTAAACTTCTTTCACAAATACATATAAGTGTGGCTTTTATTAAAACAAATTGTATAACAAATAGACACAAGAAATGCATATTTTGATCTTTAATAAAAACAAAAAAAAAAACGAATTTATTCGAGAGCAGAGAGACATTCTAAGCTTTGCTGAATTCCTACAACACCTTTGTCACAATCTTGTGCCACTGTGCGTTGAGCCCAACCTACAAATCTGAAATCACAAAACCGGACAAATCTGACGTCATGGATGATGAGTCAGTTTCAGTGTCAACTCGGCGCTCGTCTGGTCGCAGTTTGAGCTTGAGCTGATAATTTACATACACACACACACACACATGCACTCACACCAACTTAGCGCGCACACACACACACACACACACACGTAATCAATATAGCTGTCAATTAGTGTTGACGCGTCAAGCGGATCTCGCGTCTGTTGTGGCAACAAATCAGACAAAACCAACAGCAAAGTCAACAGAAGAAATCACAAAACGGGGCTAAAAACCAACAGAAATAATAAATGCACGACATTGAAATACCCTCTCTGAGTGAAATTGTGCAAACCTGACCCGATACCGAAGTTGAACAAAGTGAAAGGCAGTTGGCAAAATTTGGGGCACATTTACTCACTCATCTGGCTTGGGATGGTGCCGCACAATGTGAATGATGCGACCGGGCGGATATAAGGGCTGATGCAGTGTTAAAGCTATTGAGCTGTCCGTTGGATGCGCGCTGGTGGACCGAGCTGTGCCGCGTTCCTGCAACGACACAAAGATGGCCAGACAATGGCAGATTTAGAGATGGCATATTAAAAGTGGGGGGGCGGGGGAGAAGTTTGGAGCTCACCTCCTGATACTGATTGATGTGCGTATCCTGGCCGGACATGTTGACCACGGACGTGGGTTCGGGTCCGCAGCCACAGCAGATGACCGAACACGAGATGGTCTTCCACTGGAAGCGAGATGGCAAAGTAAAGTAAGTCGGGCTTGGCTGTTGGCTGCTTTTACGCACCTTGGGATCGACACTGCGCTGTATGGCATTGATGAGATCGGCGCGAAGCGCCTCCATTTGATTGAGGCCGATGCGCGGCACCACATCCTTGCCGAGCACCACGGACGTGATGAACGACTTCGAGTACTCGACGGCGGGCATGCTCAGCAGTCCGCCCGGCGGCGAGTAGCTGAAGCACTGCAGCGTCGGATGCTCGGGCTTCAGCAGTATGGCCAAAATGGCCGCTGTGCCGGCGCCCAGCGAATGCCCGACGAGCACCAGATCGAAGGTGTGCGTCAAACGATCCGCGTTCCGTTGCAGCGCGCGCTCAATGAGATTCTCCTGCTGCAGCTTGTTGCGTATGTAGATGGCCGCCTGCACCATGCCCTTGTGGCCCAGCCAATCGTCGCGCGGCGGCTGCAGGGGCAGCACTTCGCCCTCGGCATTCAGATCGGTGAGGATGTCCTTCATGCTGAGCGTGCCGCGTATGCTGATCACAATCTTCTTTTGCGTGTAGTCGACGGCCACGAAGAACGGCGTCTCGCCCACATCGACGTGGTAGGTGGCGTAGACGATGTCGATGTCGCCCAGCTGAAGCGTCTTCTTGAGGGCCGCGTAGTTGCAGTAGCAGCAATTGTCCTGGATCACCTGGCCGTCGTCGCCGCTGCCGCAACAGCAGCCGAAGCATCTGCGGAGATAAATGGCGAATTGGACAATTGAGTTTAGTTCCGTTCTGAAATCGGACAGCTTGCGAATGTCGTTCGCCAGTTCTTCGGACCTCTTTTCACGACAGTTCTTTTGTTCTGGCTACGGTTTATTGTTGTCGCTGCGGCAATGCTTTCATAAGCTGCTGCTTCTGCTGCATTCCTGTATGCAGCTTTCCTTCAGCATCGCTCGCTACCTGACTTATTTCCTGTGCTTGCATTAATCCTTTTATAATCATTCCCTCTTTTCGGTTAGTTCACAAACATCTATTCAATTTCAATTACTTCTACGTGCACGCATAAATGATTTAAAATCTGAGAATATCTCTTCTTTTTTTGGCATTTTAAATGATTTCCTATTTGATACAATTTTATCTGCACATCTGCTGGACCAATTGGCTTCTTCAATCACTCACACATTTCCAAGTTGCTGCTCGGAACACTGAACACAAAGCAGATACTCACTTGAGCTCGGGCAGCAGATGCCACATCTTGCTGCGATTGATGATGACGTACATCGGCCAGCCGTAGGCGCCCTGGGCGAAATACATGTAGTGGATGACGGTCTGAAAGAAGTCGTAGTTTTTGGCATCGTTGAGTGCTAGGAACTGAGTGCGCTCCGTGATGGGCACACCGCTGAGGAACTCGTAGGTGCCGTTCTTTCGCTGCCGCACAATCGCCTCGCGTTCCAGTCGCTGGAATTTCCGGAGCAGCACCAGGCCGGCGACCACATCCGAGGGCACCACGTCAAGTTCGCGAAAGAAGTCGCTGAGCAGGCGGGCGATGTCCGTGAACGAGTTGCGATTGCGCTCCGAGGAGCCCATGCAGCAGAACAGCAGGCGACAGCGATGATCCCAGCTGTCCTGATAGGCACGCATCACTTTGCTGCAGAGCGTAACGGAATGGAACGGAAGGGAGTTATACAACACTGCTGCTATCGATTGCCGTCTGCTATCGATAACACACTTACCGCTGGCGCCAGTTGCGATTCATGCTGTTGCTGCGCTTGTAGTTGAAACGCGATTCAGTCTCACGCATGGATCGCTGGTACTTCTTCATCTTGACCCAGGATCGGCCGGCGGCATCGAACGTGCACCAGATGGTTATCAGCGTGATGAACACCAGCGTCCAGTTGCAGATGATGATGGCTGCATTCGAATCAATTTCAGTTTCTGCCTTAATAAACACTGAACTAACTAACTCAATCAAAACCCCATTTATAGACTATTTGACACCGTCAACGCTTCAGATTTCACCACTCGCAAACAAAGAAAGAAATGTTTCGAATTATAAAACCCAGCTAGGCAACATATGGAAATCGCGGTGCTCTGGTCAAGCAAATATTTATAGCATACTTTTTGCGTTCGGATTTGCTTGCTTGTGTCTGTAACGTTGATTTCCTGTTGGCGCTATGTTTAATAGCCCTTCTATCCTGATTTAATTTGCTTGTGAATGACACAAATGAAAGTTTGCTGCAAATGCCAAATGTTTTTTATTTGAATTTATTTAATTTCCGCAAGTGCACGAAACCCATTCAGCGGACATCCTCATTGGCCGGGCAAAAATAAATGAGTTGCGTGTCGGGATAATAATATCTCTGCCTTGTTGTTGTTGTTGTTGTTGTTGTTGGCCACTAAATACCTAAATACTTGGCAAAAGTTAAATGCTAACGCAACTACAAAAGCCTTTTTAGAATAATGTCTAGGGGAAATTACAATTTTGCAGCGACATTTCCCCCTTTCCAATGGGAACAGCGTTCAAAACTCTCGGGAACTTCTACTCACCAATGAAGATCTTTTTGGCCTCGTCGATGGGCGCCTCAACGTAGTAATGCGAGAGCCAAATTGAGCCCAGTATCAGCCATGCAATATCAAATAATATCACCACTGTGTGGATATTTTGGAGTATTATAAGCGTGAAACCGTTGCGGTTATATCAATGACTTACAGCTTTTGAGATAAATCCATATATTGATCGATGTGCGCGCCTCGGAATCCAAAATGCTGCCGCGCATCGAGATCACACAAATGCCTATCTCTACACATATTGAAACTGCAATCGATGGCAAATGCAATGCAATGCGATTAGTCCAAGGCTATTCAGCAAATGGGGGCCAAAGTAAATTGTGCTACTTACAAAATAGTATTAACAAATAGCCTATTAGATGATAGAACAATAGTTTTACACTTAATACACTTGTATTGTACTCAAACAAAACTAACGAGACGGCCACAAGCACAAAACTAAATTCCAAATGCCGCAAGAGAAGAAGACAGAGAGATGATATAATCGTGTTAGTGAGTTGAAGCCCATTGAGCTGCCCGTCGCTGGCGGACTTACCATATAAAATGTAATGCCAGGAGAAATGCGCCCGGCACCACCAGATCATCAGAGCCAACAGACCAACGACGTCTGAAGACCACGAGTCCAGGCATCTGCAAAGAGAAGAGAAGCAGCTAAGTATTGTATTTGTTATAAAGTACATTTATTTATTGTTATATTACACTGGATTCAATTGAAAATATCTGCAAGGTTTTCCTACAAACTTTTCAAATATTATAACAGACAAATATTTTATGACTCAATGATCTGCTGTATTTGATTAGAAGCTTATTTAATAGAAGTAAGATTATAGCTTTTATTTTGCCATGCAATAAACACACCTTTGAAATATTATAAGAGACAAATTATGTATTTATTAAATTTATATTTTATTACTATTAGCCAATGGAAACTAAAAACTGCAACTCAATGATTTGCTGTATTTGATTAGAAGCTTATTTAATAGAAGTAAGATTATAGCTTTAATGTTGTCATGCAATAAACACACCTTTGAAATATTATAAGAGACAAATAATGTATAAATTAAATTTATATTTTATTAATATTAGCCAATGGAAACTAAAAACTGGAATTTGCACCAATTTGCAGTATTTGATTAGAAGCTTATTTTATGGAAACTTTCGCTTGATTTACTCCAATCCTAAATTGATTATCTTAAGCAGTCTCTCAGCACAAACTTTATGTTCGTCTAACTTTTGGTACATGCATGACGATAAAATTAGGGCAATTTGTGGCGATAACGCGAGTTCGTCATCAAGGTTGTCGCAAAGCATTTGTAGCAATTTCCTCCAATCAAACTTGTCTCGAACTTGCAAAACAGCCATCCATGTACTTGGCAATAACTTTATAAATTGGCAAGCGGAAGAATGTCGAATTAATAATGTCGCCGCATTTTTGACGGCCGACGACGACGACGGCGACGACGACGCAGCGGGCAAATTAAATAGTCAGTGGGGAATGCAACTGCCACGATGCTGCAACTGCAGCTGCAGCAGCAGGGCGAACTGCTGCCTTAAACATCGCAATCTCAGCGACGACGAAATTTGCTCTTCCTGTCTAATGCAGATAAACTTCGTTGTTGTTGCTGTTGCGACTCTCTTAAAGCAATGTTGACATACAATTTAACTGCTTTAGTCCACAACTAGTTGCAATTTTAGGTTGCAATTTCAATTTCAATTTCATTTTCAGTTTTTGAGTTGCTGCCATACTAAATATGCAATTGTGTGCGTGTGTTTGTGTGTGTGTGATGTGTGTCATGTCTGGCGTTAGTTTCCCCATGTCGCTGTCACAGTTGCTGCACAAGCAACGTTTGAATCGCTGCCCATATTCCGTATGCAACAATGCAGTCAAAGAGAGAGAGAGAGAGAGACTCGTTGACGGCGACACTTCACAACCCCAGCCGGAACCTCAAGCTCAACCCCGCGCCAACCTAATCCCTTCTCCCCTCCCGTGGCCCACGCAGAACAACTATAGCAAGAGCTCAGCTCAGCTCGAAGCTCGAAGCAATGGCAACTTGGACAGCTTAAGGTTGCAGCTGTCGCTGGCAGCGTGCAACAACAAACAGCAAAATATGCAAACTAAACTTACAAACATAAACGCCGAGGGTGCATTGCGGGGGTGTCGGGGGTGTCGCCTCCTTTTTGGGGTGGCAGCGGGAGTGTGTTAAGTAACACATGCATATGGAGTTACTTCTCAACTCGACGCGACTCGACTCGACTCGTTACAGTCCCAAGCAGTTCATACACCGTACTAAGCATATAGTACATATATATATATGTATATGTTTGTATGTCTGTGCGTGTCTGGTGTGGCCAAAGTGTCTTGAAGCTTTGCCAACATTCGCACTTAATCTACTTACAATAAGCACAGAGCAGGCCACGACTTTAGCGACACTTGCGATAAAGTTATTTGATGTCATGTCATTAGCAACTGCAGCAAGGCCTCAGTTCATTTACACTCTACAATTAGTTATTAATCTCACAATAATAACATCATGACTCACTTTTATCGATTGCTTAAGAAATTAAGCCAAATTAATTTGAACGACTAAAATTATTGCATATAAGTACTTGATCAAAACTAATTCAGTGAAATTACCATCCAGCTGTGTATAATACATAAAACATTATTTATTTTTATCGATTGCCTCAGATTTTAAACAATCCATTTCAATTTTATGCCTAAGAAATGAAGGAATGAAATTATTTCATTGATTAAAAACTAATTCACTGAAATCACTATCAAGCTGTGTATAAACTAATATATAATAATAACTTTTTCCATTCATTAAGAAATTAAACAATATATTTCAATGTATAATTAGTTGATTAAAAACTAATTCAATGAAATTACAATCAAGCTGTGTCTAAGCTCTAATAACTATAATGTCATAATTTAATTGCATGCCAAAGATATGAAAAAATAAAACTTTCGTACAACTATTTGATTGAAAACTTATTCAGTGAAATTACTATCAAGCTGTGTACAAACTTTATTAACTGATTAGCGGCTATAAACGATTTCGCACCTCGTTGCCCGAGTCTATAATTAGCAAAGTTCAACGAAGAATATCTGAGCTCTATCTATACACATGATATATATATATATATAGAATTCTGCATAGATTGGTAGCCGATGCCAATTAGAAAATGTTTACAAATTTAGTGCTTCCTAATCGCGTCAAACAGCAGCTGTTAAATTGTGATCAATGCTATCGCAAACCGCAAAATTATTCGAACGCACCTTGTACTCTCACTATATTTATAGACTCTATATGAAATATACCTACATATGTATGCATGTTATATATTTGGTGGTGGTCGTGTTGTGTCCGGTTAGTGGGTATGACTAAAAACACGCTGTATCTGAGAGTATAATGCTCGTACTTACAGACCTTGAACGCGGCTTGTTTTTATTTGCATTATTTTGATTGTGTAGAAAGCCGAGGAAACTAGCAACAAAAAAAAAACAATAAAAAACAAAAACAAAAACCATTCAACGCTGAGATTAATGACTTTCAATGGACAAATTTGTACTTTTGAGCGATAAGCAAATGGATTGAATGCGTCATCATACATCGTCGATACTTGTAGTTGTTTTGGTTTTTTAATATTCCTATATATGAGTGAATGTATTGTGTGTGCACTTCTATAGCTACTATTTCTATGGCATCGAAATGCCAATTCTAAACCTAAATCGGCAATTCGTCATGCACATTTGCAATCAATTACAATACTTAGCGATTCACAGTCTCGCATTTCTCACACGGTTCTGAGAAGGAATTCACTTGTGCTCAACTATTTTGGATCGCATATTGTGTGTCCGCACTAATTGGCCTATTATTTGAAACTATAATAATACTCCAGCAAGGACAAGTGTCGTGGAAACCTTGAGGTACCGCTTGCAAGTCTTGCAATTTCAATGCGAAAATGCGAAATTAATTGGGAGGTTGGGAAGGAAAAACAGAGACACCACATGTCCGTAGCCCCGTCCACTGGCAATCAATGGAAGGCGGGCGGGCATATTTAATAATGCTATCGATTTCGATATGCATATTGTAACGCAGCACGTAATTGGCAAGGTCTCGCAGATAGCACCCGCAACTGTTAATATTACAGCTAACTCTTGGGTGGGTATCGTCGGGTGGTGGTGGGTCACTGTCATTAGGTGGCTCAAGGTCTGGAGATCCATCCGTTGGCAGCGTTTATGGCGATTACAAATGGCCAGAGAGATGGCAGATAAATCGGGTCGGTCACATGCTTAAATATTCTATATACACATATACATTCGTTCACACAGTCTGCTTGTCACGGTTATTGGCGAAATGTGAGTAATTCAAATTAGCCCATGGCGTTGATTAAATGCGAACACCTCGACAAAGTAGTTGGACTACATCATAAATCGAATATTAAGTAGATCACGGTTCGAAATGCACAGCCAAATGCGATATTCCCGATAAGATAACACTGCATTACTTCGATTACTCACTAATTTATCAACCGACCGCGCCGTAGAGAAGCCAACGAACCCGTTTGTGGCTTCGCCGAGCTTCGCTAGCCGCTGAACCTTGAACTGCAGCGAGTACCACACAGGAGGCTTTGTTGTTTGGCAGTTGGGTGGACGCATATCACGCATATTTATAGAATTTCTAGCCACTCACGCAGACCGCTTGGAATGAAGCAAACGTACATCGAAATACATGTGTACGTAAACCTTTTCCCCATCCATCACAATTATTGTTTGACTCCACTGTGCACAAATTTCAGAGTGAGAAGTTGTAATGCTTTTAAATAATTTTCTAGTTTTTTTTACATTTTAGCAGCAATATTGGTTAGTTCGCACTATGGTCAAAGTTGTTGAGGACATTTTCGGGATTGCGATCAATCCGTTCACAGAGAAGGCGCAGGTCGTGCGACGCTATACGATTACCAACGCCAATCACCTCTCCGTCTCCGTCATCCAGCTGGGAGCGACCATACAGAGCATCAGCTGCCCGGACGCCTATCACAACGTCGAGGACGTTGTGCTCGGCTTCAACGATGTCGCCGGCTACGAGAAGTATCGCCACAAGCGATTCGGCTGCATGCTGGGCCGCGTCGCCGATCGTGTGGCCAACGCCGAGTTCATCATGGACCGACGACGCGTCCATCTCACCAAGAATCTAGACGAGAAGCACCAGATCGATGGCGGCCACATTGGCTTTGATCGCATCATCTGGGATCTGGACATGATACGGCCGGATGGCGTCACCCTCAGGCATGTCTCGGCCAACGGACACGAGGGCTACCCGGGCGACTTGACGGTGCTGCTGCACTTCACCATGGACGACGACAATCGCTTCTACATGCGCATCGAGGCGCGGGCCGATCAAACGACGCCCGTCAACATCAGCAATCACTGCTACTTCAATCTGGCCGGACAGCGGGCGGGTCGCAAGGGCATCTTGGAGCATCGCCTGGTGATCGCTGCCGATCACACGATCGAAACCAACGAGGAATCGATGCCGACCGGCCGCTTTTCGGTGGTCAACAACACCGTCTACGATATGCGAGTGCCGGCATTTATTGGCGACCGTTTGCGGCAGTTTGAGAACAAGACGGTGGCGGGGTTCGATGTCTGCTATGCCATCGACAAGGACTTCGATGCGAATGTGGTGCATTTTGTGGGTAAATTTCTGCATCCGGAGTCGGGTCGGTTCATGGAGATCCACAGCAATCAGCCGGGCATGAGGTTTTGCACTGCCAACGATTTCCCCAACGATTCGCGTGACGAGGAGCCGATAATGGGCAAGGATTGTGCGCGATACTATCAGTATTCGGGGTTTAGTGTGCAGCTCGAGAAGTTTCCCGACACCATGAACAATCTTGACTTTCCCACCGCCTTCATAATGCCCAGCGAGCTGTATTTTCACGAGACCATCTACACGTTTGGCGTGCAGGAGTCCTGGAAGTGTTGCGCCACCCCCGAGGAGCTAGCGGAGCTGGGCGATGATATTGTTAGGTACACTTAGTGGTAGTGCATTTCAACTTTACCCTTTAGCGTCACTCAAATTTGCAGTCCCTACTCGAATATGTACAGAAACAAAATCCAACACAAAAACAACAAAAACAAAAACATATAGAATAAAACTCAAACTCTGCAGCTGTCAATTGACATTTTGTTAGCATACTTTTTTGGTCGAGCTGCTTCAAATTCGTTTGCAAGTTTCTCCAGCATTTTTATTGGCATCTCCATTAATTTGAACAAGTAGTTTTTTTTCATTAGGTTGAACATACAAACGCTAATGTAAACGATGCCCTAAGTGCCGTCGAACACATTTAAATTTGAGTTCAACGAGCTTGACATTAGCTCAAGTGCAAATAAGGTGCTTGAAAATGTCAAACAATAATTTCAGTGGAATCATTATTACAGCGACAGTGGAACGCAATAAACTCGCCATTAAACGAGACAAATGTTGAGATGTTGTTAAAAGAATGTGAGCGATAGTTTTGTTTTATGATTCTGCCACCAAACCAAAAAGCACAGCGTAAATATCGTGAATATCTCTTCGACGTGCTGAGCCTTTAAGCTTAATTGCGTTGGCCACATTACGCAGAGGAACAAAGGGGGGCCGGGGTGGAGGTGGTGAGGTTCTGAGTAAAGACATTCTGGGGCAGCTGGTAATGCCTCGTTTTGGGGTCGCAATGAGGCTGAAGGGGTCGCATTTGCGTGACGACGTGTTCCAAACCAATTAAAAAACTTAAATGCTAGGCGAAATGCCGACGCTTCCCATGTTGGCGTCGACTTTATCGCAGCGTCGACATCCCCCCTCCGCCTCCCCCGCTGTCGCCTCGGGAACGGGGTTCTCAACTATATACACGTATACCCCATAATATGGAAATATGCGCCAAGCGTGCGCTTTGTTTGTGGCCAGGTAAATATGTTAGAGTGCCTCGTCGTCTTGCCTGCCTGCCTGCCTGCCTTTTTTTTTTGCCAACGAGCCGCTAATGTGCCTGGGCCGCCTCTCGAGAAACCCTCTATTTGCATACCCGGTAACCGATAGACAGACGGGTAGCATAAGACAACTACAATTTTATGCTTTTCAATTCACGATCGACGCATGACTTAAACAATTATTGAGTGAGGCGTCAAGTGCACTAATTAGTTTTGTATTCCCCCCACCCAAAAAAGAAAGGGTTATTGGGTATCTTGCCGTCGAGCACATGCGATTTTTGGGCTGCTTCACTTGATGGTTACTGTTTGTTGTTGCTGCTTGGCCAGTATGGCATTATTTTCATAACGCAATTGCTTTATTCCGCGCTTAGCGTTTGCATTGCGTTGTTTTAATGCGACTGAAGCAAGTAGACTAAGCAAACGACAATAAAAGCGGTTTTATTTTTGTTATTTCCTCAACATTTTCGGTCAAAATGCGGCGCAACTTTAGCATTAAAATTGATCTATGCTTTCTTATCTGCAATCTTATCTCAGCAAATATATGTAGAAGAACTGAATGATTGATATATGCTTTCATTGTATAATAATCTACTTTATCTCAACATTGGACTAGCAAATATTCTTCGTTAACTTTACGCTAAAAGCGAAACATTCTCAGCAATCTTCGCTGCCTTGTAATGTTTTTAAAGAGTTGCCTCGGCTTGTACAGTATTTGAATCATTTAGCTATTGGCTAGCATGTGACAAATTTAAGCTGACTTTAGTCCCCGCTTCCATTGGTGCCTCGTGACCTGGCAACATTTTGCGGAGAATCCCCGTTTCGGGTTTCCGGCGTACTGCGAGCTGATTGACAGCTTGCTAGGGCAACACATCAATATTTTGTTGACTCAATCAACTCAAACAGAACGGACGTTGCAAAGCTCAGCTTTGTATTAGTGTAGTGTCCATCCACACACAAACGCAAACACAAGCACACTCACACTCACACACACTCAACATATGTGTGTTGGAAAGTGGCGTCATAAAAACAATGGCATCACCATCAGAGGCAACGCTTAAAGCGGAAACCAACTAAAAGGCCACGCTGAGAAGGACAGATATAACAAAAAATAAAAGTAAAGAAAAAGTTGCGACAGAACAACTACAATAATAACAACAACAACAACAACAGTACGAAAAGTTTTATGAGCATGCCTTAGTGACAAGTCAATGTAGGTTTTTCATGACGCCAATGATGAAGGCGATGATACTATAAAATAAACTATTGCATATGCCAAGGCTACATTTCCGCCAAAAAGAATTTACACACACACACACAGTCGAAAGTGAAGAAATCGACGCGTTACCGATATGATGACGATAAATAGTTCGGGCTCATTTCCTTAGCGTTGCAAGAAGAGCAAAGTAAAAGCAATAATCGAAATATCGAACTTTGATCAAACTATCGATATCAAAGTACACATTTCTAACGCGTTTTTGCTTTGGAAGTATTTTATCCCAACTAGTCAATTGCACTTTATTGTGTTAAATAATAGTTTTATCAACATCTAATCAAACGGACCTCGTTTCAAGTAAAAAACAAATTTGCACTGCTATTTAGCAAGTAGTCATCGCCTTACACTTTCCCCCATTCATGTGACGTATTTGTCGCCAGCTTTTTCGTGTTCTCGCTCCTTTTACATTTGCTGTTGCTATTTCTATTTGTAGTTTTTTACCATAACCTATAACTTGCTTTTATTGGGTGCGTTTTATTCATTTTGTTTCTTTGTATTTTCTTTTTCGCGTTCTTTTACTATTTTTGGGTCACGACGACGAATGTTACTCATTTGACATTTTTCAGCAATTTTCAGCAAGTGGAAATATATGGGATATGCATACACACACACGCGTACGTGTCAGTATGTGTGTTAAGTATGTACGTGTGTGCCGTGCGTGTGTGTGTATGCGTAAGTGTGAGTTTATCTAACACCAGGGCTATTCCTAGCCACAGGCTGGGCATTAATTTCTTTGGCATGTGTCTGTGTGTGAAGCCAAGAGTCTCTGTGTATGTGTATGTGTGTGTGTGTGTGCGTGGAGCTGCTTTGGCTAATATTTTTAATTTCTTAGCTGCTTTTATCGCATTTTGGCATTTGTTGTATTTAATGGAATGTGGCAGCAGCAGGAAAACCAAACAGGAATCATGCAAGGAATGTCACTGTACGTATTTCTCTCTTTGCTTGTGTGTGTGTGTGTGAAGCTGTGTCGGTGTGCGTATTTCTGAAGTGAAATCCCCACAAAACAATAACAACGACTCGAGAAGAGGCTTCTGGCCTCCGCATCCTTCTGCGTGTGCGTGCGTATATGTGTGAGTGCCAAAAGCAAATGGCATATCAAGGAGAAAAGGAGGAAAAACAAAAGTTAAGCCAAGCGCAACTGATAAGCGAACAGCACTCTGGATACTCTACGGAACATTTACATTTAATGTTAGAAAGAATATACATATGTATATAATTCAAATGTTTTTTTTATTCATTTGATCATAAATTAATTATTGTTTGTTAAATATATTTTGCATTTTAACTTTCATAACATCGAATTTTACAAAATTGTACGCATATCTCTGGATAATAAATAAAAACAAAAGTTTTAATTACATTGCTCTCAACTTTGCATTTGCTAATGGCTTCGTCATGAGTAAATTCTGGTTTATCCCAATGAAACATATGTCGTAAATTGTTGCCACTTGATTGTAGCGTAATACCCGTTATAACTGTGCACACTCATGAAGATAGGGATAAAAGAAATACTCATTCGCATTGTAAGTACGCAGAAGAGACACAAAAAAAGCAGAAAGCAGAAAACAAAAAAACAAAAACAAAACAAATGCTAAGCTCTTAAAGCCAAAGCCAAAGCTAAAGACAAGTACATTGTATTACCCTTTAACAAAGCTGCTATAAAATAATGGTGAGTTGGGCAGAGCCAGGCGGAGGGGGTAATGCTTGTGTGTATGTAAATTTATGCTTGAAATGTAAATTCAGACAACAAGTACGAGGCAGAGTAGGAGATAGTTGGTTGGCTATGTTTAAACGCAATGAAGCTTTCTAAGTTCAGATCAGGTTTCTCAATTTTATTTTCTGCGCGGCTTGGAATGCGACTGTTTCTATATAACATACATATGTATGTACAAACGTGTATGTGCATATCTTTAACAATCAGTCATCTTCGTAGTCTAGCATTGTTGACACGCGTTGATTATGACCCCGTTACAAGAAGTGGTCGCAAGGGTATATTGACCGGTATTCAATTGAAAAATTCCAAATAGTTTAAGTTCATTCTTTAAATAGTTTAACTTGAATTGGTAACTTTACAACAACCTTTCATTAACGACTTTACTGTCTTCTTCAAAGACAACTAGGCGTTTTTATGTTGTGATTTTATTTGACCCCATACGTGGTATTTAATAGTCGCGTTCTTGCAATTAACACATTTGCTATTCTTCGTATTGTGTTGCCATGCCTTACATAAAAGTGTGTGCGAGCTACATGGTAGATATGTAGATAGAAAAATATAAGATAGAAACGACGTTGTAGAGTTGAGTGGCGCAATTCTTAGGTACGCTCCAAATTTCAAGAGTGTTGCAAAAATATGCAATTGTTTGTCCAAACAATTTGCTAAATAAAACAAAAGCCGCACGAAGGAAGAACAAGAAGAACAAGCAAAATAACACAGCACAACACAACACAACACAATAAAAAGCACAGAAGAGCTGAGTAGTAAGAGAGTGCGGCTAGCCAGGAAGAGAGTGAGAAAAGTGGGAGAATGGCAGAGTGAGAGAGCGTGTGGGCTGGCAATTGGTGGTGAGTTTGCAAAGTTTGCTTTGAGCTCCCAACGTCCGTCCCGTCGTCCTTTCATCCGTCGTCTGTCCGAAAGTAAGTGAAACGCACCTTTTTGCACTGGCGCATCCCCCACTTACCGGTGTTGTTGTTGTTGTTGTTGCTGTTGGTCTAGAATGCGCGTAGAATGCCAGACCCAAAAAGGAAACAGCAGCAGCAAACAAAATAAACAATACACCGAGAAAAACGCAACGGTTGAACATTTAAATAGGATACAATTTGACTTGATAATAATCAGGGGCTATAACAATTATAATTTTTCAAATATGTATAAAAATATCAATAAACACAATATTTAAACCATCTTCAAATCAATTAACTTCACAAATGTAGAATATTTGTCTATTGCGAGAGGGAAGTTAGGAAAGTTTTTATCGCAGCAACATATTGTCATTTTCTCGCAGTGTAGAAGCAACAACAACAACAGTAACAGCAATTCCTGCACAAATAAAATCCGCTACACTCGCCGCATGGTCGCCACAGGGATGGAGAAGAGGGGAGACAAGTTCCGAGGGTTTTGGAAGTAGAAGAAGCAAAGTGACGACGTTGTCGTTGTCGACGCTTGGCAGCTTTGACATTTGCATGGAAATTCATGTATATGTACACAAACATATATATATATATATATATGTGTGTGTGTGTGTTTGTGGTTGTGTGCTCTATGCGTGACAGTGTAGAGCAGAGTTTGCCAATAGAAATAATGCCGAGCAAAGGAGATGAGCTAGATGAGCACAACAGCAGCAAAGAGGATGAGCGGGAGTACAAAAAAAGCCGAGCCGAGCATCCCCGCCGGTAAAAAATTCTTTCAAAGTTTTAGCAACAGCATCACCATCGCCATCGCCCAATGCCACAGTTTTTTGGGGTTGTCAGACTGTCGGTGTGTCTGTCTCTTCGCTTTCTGGCTCTGTGTGTATAGAAACGTTGTCGTCATTGTCGTCCCCAAAAATAACTAACCCCCAAAAACGAACTCTGGGCACACGCATTTAAACAGCAGCCATAAGCTGAGTACTGAATTCAGAATACGGGATATCGAATACTTAAATACACTCCACATTATCTCAGCGATATACGTTTAAAGCGACCCTCGCTTAAACTTAAAAGCTCTCCCTCTCAGCAGCAGCAGAAGCAGAGGAAGCAGCAGCAGCAGCCGCCTTTAGTTGGTAGATTGGCAGCTGCCGCCGCGTCAGCTATTTGTCTATTTTTAGCACTTTTTGGCCGTATGTTATATTTGTTTTTTTTTTCTTTGTCTTCAGCTTCTTCTTGCTTTAATTACCATCTATTCTTGTTAATTTATATGTATGTATATTGCATCGATATTAGCGTTAATTTCTATACCAATTTACACCATCGCCAGCCCATCCATATTCTGTTTGTGGGGCATATCTTTTGACATTCTAATTCAAATTCCAAAGTCGGACATGTATAATATGTACATAGTACATATGTTTACACTTTGCACTAAACATAAATATAAATGTTGTTTTTGAAATAGCCTAATAACAAATTCCAGAAAGCAACTTCAAACATTTGAGAATTTTACATTTTATAGATCTTTTAAATTGCCCAAAACTTAATAAAGATGAGTCTATGAGCGCTGTGAATTTTTGTTTTGCTTATATTTTGTTATAGCAAATTCTAAGAACGCCTAATTTTATTAGTATAACTAACGAACAACAAAGCTTTGACACACAGCCCACTTTACGTTATAAAAATGACACTACAATTGAATAAAAATAAATACTATTGTATTATAAGAGGAATATATATATGTAAGTAAGCTTCATTCTGATTAACAAAGATTTACTTTAGTATTTGGCATCTCTTTCTGCGTTAGTCTTATATACAAAAGTCCGTATATACATATATATGTACTATCTACACAAAATGAACATAATTTTCCATAAAAGTTGAATCATAAAAGTTGAAAATTAATAAATGTTTTGGTATTTCGCCAATTTTGTTAAATTAAGTTATGGAAAATATAAATTTAACTTGAAGAAACATAAATGTTATGTGGAAAGAAGCTTTAAAATAAGAATACTCTTTTCTCGAATAAAAACAACTTCACAAAATTAGCACATCGCTTTCTATAGCTTTCATTTAATTGAAGAACAACACAGAGCGAACGAACATTTTGGCATTATTAAATATGCACACTTCCATATACAATGTATACAATTCCTCCTTTTGTATAAAAAGTTTGTTTCCATTAGTGAATTTGGAAAAACGCGAACAAGTCTAATGCATTCACTTTGTTGGCCACGCTCTGAATATGTAAATGATTTGCGGTGCATGTGGTTAGCCTAATGCGCATCGTTGCGTTTCTCTTGCTTCTTCCTTTACTACTACTACTGTTGGCTGCTGTCTCGAGTGTGTTGTGGACTACATTTTGCATTTCATCTCGCACGTTTATTATGACAGTCTGTCTGCCAAAATTACAAGCTAAACACCAAGTCCATAACTATCGACATGTGTGTGAGTAAGGAGAGTGCAAATTTGTGTAATAAAAGGGTAGTAAATATGTATATTCTACATGCATATATTGAATACACTTATATTATAGTATACTATATTTTGTAGATTTCAAATATCAAGTTAAACACATACCGCAATTCGTTGCCAGCGCACCGCTGGCTGCTGCCGCCGCTACAGCAACAAAACAACAGCGTGTCGTTGTTCTTGTTGTTGTGGTTCTTCTTCTTCTTCTACTGCTGCTGCCGCTTCTTCTTTGATTGACAAAAGTTGTCGTTGTCGTTGACGTTGATTTCGTTATTCCTATTTTTTGTTTTCACTGATTCTGTTTATTTTGTGCCCTGTTCTTGCTGCGCGTCTTTCTTTCTTTCACTTGACTGAACAAGAACACCAGCAAAAAAAACAACAAAAAAAATAGTATACAAATGTAAGACAGCGAGTTGTTGTTACTTATTTACTTCGCTAACACTTCACACACACAAACACACTCACGCATACGAAACCACAGCAGAGCAAGCAGAGCGCAGAGCAAGCTGGGATTTCACTTTTGCGTCGCTACTGATGCGCTGCTGCCGCGCTGCACCTGCACGCATGCCATGAACTTTCACGCTGACCGACCGCAAAGCCAACGGCGTACCAACGCGACGGCCTTGTCCCGCTATTTGCCGGTGCTGCTCGCATCGGCTTTAGCATCGGCTTCAGCGTCGGCGTCGACATCGGCTTAAGCGCTGTCCACCGGTAAAGTTGTCGTCTCAGTGCATTCAGCCACCGCTGCAGGTAACCCTAATCCTCCCTATGCTCTTCTTGTTGCTGTTGATGTTGCTCTTTTCGAGTCGATCGATAAATTTCAATCGCACTCTTCACTAACATCTCTATCGCAATGGCAACAACAAACTCGCACTTGCACTTTTATTTTCGCATCAGCTCTTCTTCCTCTTACGCACTACATATGTACTTTCTCACTCGCTTACTCAATACTACTCCCCACGCACACACATACACACACACACACACATGCACACACACCAAATGTCTATGCAATGGTAGAATGCATTAATTACCATTCATTTTGCTTTTGATTGCACTTTTTCGTTTTTTTTTCTCTGGGCGGAGACATCAGAAAGAGCAACTGGCAATATTTGAATTTCAATTAAGTAAGCTTGACCCGACAATTGTTACACTTGACTTTGTTTTTGTTTCCTTTTGCAGTTTAGTTAATTTATATCTATATTTTTTTTTTGGTAGATACATAGAGAGAGAAGAGATGCCACCACCCGCCACCCTCAACACCATCGAATACCACCACCCACCACAGCAAAGCTAACAACAACACATCGTAAGTCCATCAGCATTAGCATCAGCATCGGCATCGGCATCAGAGCATCGAAAAGGTCCAATACAAAGTGAAGTATCGGCCTTTGCAATAAACGGGAGAATTTTAATTGGCTGTTGTCGCTGTTGTTGCTTTCATTTCTTAAGTTTCCAATTGCTTTTGCTTTCGGCGGTAGCCGCATCGGCCCAATTTGCACTTGTTATTGTTGTTCTTCTTGTACCTTGCTCTTGTTCTTCTTGTTGCTTTTTATGGATTTGCACACGTTTGTTTATATACGCTTGTTGTTGTTGCTTTCGCTCCTACTGCCGCTCGTCATGATTTTTACGAGCTCTGCATGCTGCTTGTTGTTGTTTCTTTACTTGACGGTGTTGTAGATGAAAAATTATGCTAATTTCTTTACCATCGCAAATGATTTATAACTTTGTATATGGTTTTTTCTTTTCGTTCAACAAACACTTAAAAAAATCTCGAACGCGCACGCATCGTCATTTTGGTGTGAAATATAAATACAAAATGTTTGTGAATAAATGCAAATGCAACTGCCGACGTACCACAAAACGACGTCCGCGCGCGACGCCAGCTTTTTGCAACTGAAACTTATTTTCGAATTGCCGAAGCAGCAATTTCCAATAAGATACACTGCTGCAAAAGCGAACAACAAAAAATGAAAGCTCAGACGTGTAAGCAAAGCTTTCATAATCAAATGCGAAAGGATTTGGCGTTACCAATCTGCTCATTTCATATCGATAATACGGGAATCATTTAACAAACATAAATAGTAATAAAAATGTTAAAACACGATTTTTAATTGACATATTAATCGCACAAGAGATATGTATTATAATAAAATTGAAGGCATTTTTATGAAACGAGCTATCGATATCTAATGTAATGTGCTTGCCTATCGACTTACCGGTAGTGTGACCATAAATGGGTGAAATTAAATTTATCAACCGAGCATACCGGTCACACTCACCGCTGAATAAGAAAACTGCTGGCAGAGAAAATCGCCCGTTCGGCTAGTTAAAAATGTGGAAAATCGTCTTAATTGCATTTTTGGCAATAAATCATTGCAATGCAGTGTTAGAAGCTGACGCCAATACACTCGTGTTGCTCGACAACCTGGCCATACGTGAAACACACTCGATTTTCTTCAAATCACTGCAAGGTAACCGGCATCGCACACACACACACACATGCATAACCTCTGACGTGTACAATATTCTTTTTCTTTTTGCATTAAGATCGCGGCTTCAAATTGACTTACAAACTTGCCGATGATTCGGGATTGTTACTTTCACGGTATGGCGAGTATTTGTACAAGAACGTAATCATCTTTGCACCCAGCGTTGAGGAGTTTGGCGGAGACATCAGCGTAGAGCGTTTAGCGCAATTTGTCGATGACGGCGGTAACGTTTTGGTCGCTGGCAGCGAAAAATCTGGCGATGCTCTGCGCGAATTCGCCTCCGAGTGCGGCTTTGAGTTGGATGAGGAGAATGCCGCGGTCATCGATCATTTGCACTACGATGTCAGCGACGCCGGCGATCACACAACCATTTTGACCTCTGCCAACAATCTAATTGATGCCGCCAGTGTGGTGGGTGCCGACAATCGCAAGAAGGATGCCGCACCTTTGTTGTATCGCGGCACTGGACTTATTGCCGACAAGGAGAATCCGCTGGTACTCAAACTTCTGACCGCCGAGAGCAGTGCCTACAGCTACAAACCGGACGCCAGCATTTCTGATTACCCGCACGCTGTGGGTCGTAACACCTTGTTGATTGCCGCACTGCAGGCGCGCAACAATGCCCGTGTGGTCTTCAGTGGTTCTCTGCAGTTCTTTGCCGATGAAACTTTCACCATGGCCGTGCAGTATGCGCAGAGCGGTGTCTTCCACAAGCAGGCCGGTAACAAGGCGGTGGCCGAGGCCATCAGCCAATGGGTGTTTGGCGAAAGCGGCCGATTGCGTGTGGCATCCGTGCACCACAACAAGGAGGGCGAAAAGAATCCACCAGAGCAGGCATACACCATCACCGATCCCGTTGTGTATACGATTGCCATCGAGGAACTGGTCCAAGGCAAATGGCAGCCATTTAGAGCCAACGATATTCAACTGGAGTTCGTGCGCATCGATCCGTTTGTGCGCACCTTCCTCAAGCAGACTAAGGGAGGCAGCTACGAGGGCAAATTCAAGATACCCGATGTCTATGGCGTCTATCAATTTAAGGTCGACTACGATCGCGTTGGCTACACGCACCTCTACAGCACCACCCAGGTGTCGGTGCGTCCGTTGGAACACACACAATACGAACGTTTCATACCTAGTGCTTTTCCCTATTATACGAGCGCCTTCAGCATGATGATTGGCGTGTTTGTCTTTTCGTTTGTGTTCCTGCACTTTAAGGACGAGGCGATTGCCACCGCTGGAGGCAAGTCCAAAGACGACAAGAAGACGCAGTAGAACAAAACTATTGAATTATTTAAATATCGCAATACATTTATAGTTTGCATACAATTTATGTAATCACAACCATCACAAACAATTACATATATCCTAAAATGGTATTTCAACTACGAGTTTAAATTGCAATAATCGATATCGATGGAAATATCTCGATATGCTGTATCAACTGATGATGCAGCTAACATCTGATTGATTCACTTTTAATGCAACCATGGACAAAATACACTTGCATTCTTTTAAAAATTTGAATCAGCTTCCATTAATTCATATTAATGTTGTAAATAAGCGTTGTTCTTGTTAATTATACAATAATCGATTGTTGTTGCCCAATCCTCGAAAGCAGCATGGGTTTTGTGCAGCCTTCTTCAAAGGCAGGTGCATATTTGAGATTTAAAGATCGTAAAATTTTTCTAGAATAATTGAGCACTTGATTTGTCAAAATATGAAAGAAAAGAAATTGTTAGCTTTGATAAATCGTTAAGTACGCACCACTTTTTGCAAACACTAAGAACAAGTTTAAAATTGGCGCTACAATCGTGCAACGAAACATCGATGCTTGTCGATACCAGTAAATCATCGATAGTATCGATATTAGCTCGTTGCTTTTCCATCACTACGCCATAGTATTATGGTGCACACAGTACGCAATGCATGCAATTTGCAATATTTGCATACGATGATACGATTGGAGCAACAACCACAACAGCAACATAAACAGCCGTGTAGCCTCAAAACGATAACTGTGTAGCCACCCAGTGACGACGGAAATGTCGTTCACAACATCACACCAACAAACTTTGACAGCAACAACAAGTGGGCCACCAAGCTGGAGCTGCGACACACACAGACGTACTCACTATCAGCAGCGCGAGGTGAAACAACAGCAACTGCAGCTAACGACGCTGCTGGCCGAGCTGCGACGGGCGACACATCATTGGTTCCAGGCCAAAAGTGATGAGTGCTTCCAACTACTGGTGCAGACGTGTGTGCAAATCCTGCAACACGGTCTATTGCAGCCTGCCACCGACGATGGCTTCCAGGTGAGTCAACAAGTCGACTGCGTGGGCGGCAGCCACGCCCCGTTCCACCCAGCGAAGGGCCCGAATATCAATTGTTAATTACATGAATCACACACAGACACACACCCATACATTCAGGCAGACTGTGATTACTTGCTGAGCAATTCTTATACCCGATAGAGTGTGGGCTAGCAGGGTATATCAAGTTAGTGGCTATTTAAAAAAAATAATGCAACAGGCAACAGTAGGAAACCGCACTGCAACACAATAAAGTCACAGTATAAAAGACATTATCAGCAGATAATTTTTATTTCAACAGATAACTTTTAAAGTCTATACGAACTTATGCTATCAAATTTGCGCTGAAAACTTCTGACTGTTGTTTTAATTTAGAGCTACACCCACTTATAGAAAAAACTTAAACAATAAGCGCGCTGTTAAAACCAGATATTACAAATAAGAGTTATACATGTCATAAAATAAGTAAGCGATTGTCGCTACAGTTCGTAATTAAGCTGAAACTTAAAGTACACACATGCTCATTAAACACTGATAAACTTGCAAATTATTTAACAAATTAGTTACCTGCAGTTCCTCTAGTCACACTACGAGTGATTAGGGATATATCGCAGTGTAGCACGCGTTTCTCTATAGCCATCACACTTTTGTTTGACTTCCCTCTGTCTCTCTCTCTCTCTGTGTGTTTTTCTCAGCGCTTGATCGATGACTTTGAGTTTCTGTGTATCACACAGCTGCAACAAGCGGGCGGCTCGCGGCATGCCACAACAAGGCCACCGACTGTGGCCGAATTTCTGCAGCAGTGGGTGGCAAGTTGCCTGCGTCAACGCTGCCTCTCGCGCTGCCTGCAAACGCTGGTGGCCGACAAGGAGCTGCTCGACACTTACTATCAGCCGGATGTTGCGCTATTGCGTCATAGTGGCCACGCCACAGCATTGTTCGTCTGCCTCACAGCGATACAGTTGGATCAGAGCAACCTGCTGAGCCAGCTGGAACCGTTGCAGCGCCGCCAACGTCATCGACGCACTAGCTCGCAGCCCAACTTCAGCATAACACAACGCTTGCATGTGGTGCAAGAGGAGGAACAGCAACAGCAGCAGCAGCTGCTGCCACAGCATCCACAACAACCACAACAGCAGACGCAACGACAACTGATGCTACTGCGTCGCATCAAGAGCTTGCCCAGTTTGCAGCAAGGCGAAAGTAGTCCGGACAGCTTGCGTCCGCGCTGTCAGACCTACAACAGTCCGCGAGCGCGTTGGGCGCAAGCGGATGAGCTGCCGCTGAGTGGCTGTAGCTTGAGCACTGCGAGCAGCAGCAACTGCAGCAGCCAGTTGATGCCGCGACGCCACATCCAGTTGATCAATTGCGACGACATCAAGATCTGGACCGACCAAACGAACAACAGCAGTGAGCACTGCAACAGCGACGCAACCACAACGTCAACGCCAACGTCAAGTGCAGTGATGCAGTACAGCCTCAAACGTGGCCTGCTGGGCCAACTGTTTGGCTCGCCGCCAGTGTACACCAGCTGGTATCAGCGTGGTCTCGGCCAGGAGGACAACGATGAGACAAGCAGTGTGCTGGACAACTTCCGGCCCGTGTGCGGACGCAAACTTGACAAGCGACAGCAGCCCTCGCTGTTCGAAGGCATCAGCATGCTGGACTATGCGCAGACCGAAACGTTGCAGGCCCAGGAGACAGCCACTGCGCCGCTGGACATTGTGGGCAATCGCAGTCAGCAGCACAGCGTCGCCAGCGGCAGCAACTCGACAACGCCCTGCAGCAGCACACTGAGCACGCTCAGCGAGAGCAACAGCTTCAACAACAAACGCGACAGCCAGAGTTTGGCCGCCTTTCTGCAGATGTCGCGCTACACGCACAACAATACCGAGCTGGAGAAGGAGAACGCACACTTTCGCATCTCGGAGGCATGCATCACAGCCATCGAGCATGTGAAATGGAGCCATCGTCGCAGCAGCAGGGAAAACAATCAGCCAACATCACAGGCCAACGATACTTTAACAGATGCGGACGCAGCCATTCCCATACCCTTTGTGGAGCAGCATTCACTGGCGGCGGGCAATCACAACAACAGCGCCGAGGCTGTTGGCTTGCAGTTGATCTCACGCTTCAAGGATCAACAGCTGCCCAAGCTGGCCGATCTCAAGTGGCTCGTGTCGGAGCAGGATGCACCGCAGCAGCTGCTGCCGCTGCCCAAGCCATTGCCACAGCAGCAGCTGCAAGTGGAGTCGGCGAGCTTGACGCGCGGCACGCGCACTTGGGCGCCGCCACGTCAACAGATCATCTTCACGGAGCATCCAGTCGTGAGTAGATCGGAGCTGTTGACTCGCCAGCACTATCGCTGTGCCGGCTGTGGCATGCATGTGACGCGACAGTATCAACAGCATTTTCGCTATTGCAACTATTTGGGCAAATATCTGTGCACCGGCTGTCATCGCAATCAAATGTCTGCGATACCCGCCAAGATACTGCATGCTTGGGACTTTCGTTGCTATGCGGTCAGCTCGTTCGCCTATCGCCTCATCGAACAGATGTACACGTTTCCCCTCTTCCATGTGCCAGACCTGCAGCCGCAGCTGTATGCGAAGCAGAAGGTTTTGGCACGCGAGCGTCGTCGGCGCCAGCAGCTGAAGTATGTGCGGGATTTCATCAGCTCCTGTCGCTTTGCCACCAGGTAAGTGAGAGATCAATTTATATTAATTCTTATTTATTTCATAATGGGTAATGTTTCCACTGAAATCTCTTTCGCGTGCAGGGAGCAAGCACTGTTCAATGCGGTGCCAGCACACATTACCAACGAGCCGGACATGTGGTCCATGTGTGATTTTGTCGATGTGCAAAACACCAGCATGCGCCGCTCCATCGAGGAGCTCATCGCGCTCAGTGAGCAGCACATCAACAACTGCGTGGTAAGTGCAGTATTTACGCACACAACGTTATGAAATAATTCAATTTAACTTCTTCCACAGCTCTGCACTGGTCGCGCTTTTGTCTGCGAGTATTGCAAGAGTCCCAAGCTTATTTATCGCTGGCAGCGACGTGTCCAACGTTGTGCCCAGTGCGGCGTCTGCTCCCATTATAATTGCTGGAAGGCGGCAGCATTTGCCACCAATAACAGGAGCGGTCATCACCGCTGTCAGCGTTGCGATCGCCTGCAGCAGCGCTCAACTGCCAGATAGCTACAGCAACAAAAACAACACGAATAACGATCAATTTCCATATGTATATTGTAGCATATATATAACCTGTATATTACCAAAATTGTTAGCAAATTGTACCTCAAGCGAATGATGATCCATGTTGATTTTTATAAATTATACACATATTTATTTTATTACATCTAGTTTGTTTCTGTTGACATGAACGAAAACAAATAGTATTAAGAGCTACATCGGCTCTTAGGGCTGCGAAGCAGCTGATCAGCTGTGCGCACATATGTATCTGCCAGGGCAACGACACAATGCACCTGCGGCCACATTGTTAATCATCGATACAGGTAGAATTTGTTATCGATGGGAATGCACTACGCACACAATTGCGATTTTATGCCGGTGCGACCAGCAATGATTTTATTATATACTTTACGATGTTAAAATTTAAAAAAAATACAAGAGTTTTTTTTTACATTTTACACATTACTGTGGCTTACCATTTTACGTTTCGTTTGACAAACCAAAAATTGAAATTAAATCGCTACGCTTTTTAAAGCACATTTATATGAACTTGAAAGTGACATTTCAAAAAGTGCCGCCGTATAAACATTTGTATTTAAATACTATATACCACCAGATTGCCTAATTTAGCCAGTGACGTTAAAGAGAACATTTCGAAATTGGAATGTGTAGCCACACTTTGCAGTGCCATTTTGAGCAGCGCAGCAACATTTTGGCTAAAATTAAAAAGTTTTGTACCATTTTTTTCCTTAATGAAGCAGAAACGCAAATGCAGTGCCGAGTGAAAAACGTCATAGTGTTGTTCACATATTCAAATTAAACAGCATTGACAAAATTTATGTTTTCTACTTTTTTTTTAACAACAAAAAAATAAAACTTATCGAAAAAAAGAAAAGCGTCGTGCAGCAGCAGCAGAACACACCGACCGCCGATGAGGAAGAAGAGGAGAACGCCTGAAATTAAAGTGTAGGTTGGAAAGAAAAATACAAAAAGGAAAATTTGCAAGTTTTTATTTTTTCCTATATCTATTTGGCGCTTGCGTCCGAGCTAGTGCACTCCCCTCCACCTTTCTGCCCACGTCCTGGCTGCCCTGCCTGCCTGCCTTGTGCATCAAGCAGCTTGCGGCAAAAACCCCCACCAAAAAAAAAGAAAAAACGTACATACATTATTTTGACAACTCGGAAGGTAAGCCAACAACAAATGAAATACGAGAGAATAATTAATGTAGTGCAATTGTGTTGTGCGCTAATGCTAAGTAAATTTTGCCCGCCGCGATGACAAAAACGACAGTGTGTAGGGGGCGGGGGTATGTGGCTAGAAGAAAGGAAGAAGTGTGCTTGATGCGTGCGTGCGTGCAAATGTGTTTATATATGTACATACATATAAAAAATATATACATATATAAAGATATATTTGTATATATATACATATGCATGTGTGTATATGTTAGGGACAAAGTGGTGCGGCGCATTTCGTTTCAAGAATTTCAGAGGTGCAAAAATTATGAAATTGCGTACACAAATATTAGACGAAAGTGTTTAGAACAATACGTAGAAAAATATGACAAACGCATTGTACGTGTGCGCGCGTTGTGTGTTCATAAAATGCGTGCACAATAAAAATTTGCAAGCTTGTGACCACACAATATATATGTATGTGTGTAGGCGCATACATATGTTTTGTTGTGTGTGTGTGTGTTTATTTATCGATGTTTCTCCTCCTGTTACCCATTTTTGTATTCTCTTATTTATTTCTGCAGAAAACCAACAAGGCGGCTGCTGCAACGCAATCGTAATCGTAATCGAAATCGAATGTCAGCACGATAACAACGCAGAAGAAGTAGAAGAAGAAGTTAAATCAATCAATCAATCAAGTCAATCGAGAGCAGAACAAGCGAAAACAAAACCAACAATATATAGATATATATGTTTTTGTTGTGTATCGATCGATATTAATATTAATATAATAACAATAACAACAATAATAATCACCATAAACGAAACAACAAAAGGCAATTACATTTTGTGTGGCAAGAAAGGAAAACAACGGCGCCCAGCCGATTGAGAGCAAGCACCACAATTGAAGGGCCAAATAAGATGGACATTGAAACAGATCAGTCTATCGAAGCTATGGACACTCAAGATACCCAAGAGGTCGAAATCATTACAAGCGACCTGCAGCAGCAGCAACAACAACAGCAACAGACAAATTCGCCGCCACAATTGCCCAAATTCAAGAATCTAATAAATCCACAGTTGCAACCACAGCAGCAGCAACAACAACAACAGCAGCAGCAGCAACAATTGCCCAGTGAGAACGGCAACGTGCCGCCTCAACAATTGCTGGCCGAGAGCAGCTCCACATCGTTCGCTAACGAACAAGAAATGCCAATGGACGACGAGACCAAGGAGGACCAGTTTCGCTCCGAAACCGTTTTCTCCTACACCGTGGAGAATGTCGGGCAGATCAAGCAGCAGCATCTGTCGCAGCCCGTCTACGTGCGCATGCTGCCGTGGAAGATCATGGTGATTCCCAATGATCGTGCCCTGGGCTTCTTTTTGCAGTGCAACGGTGAGAATGATTCAGCCACCTGGTCGTGCAATGCCATTGCCGAGTTGCGTTTGAAGTGCCACAAGCCAGATGCACCGGCATTCACACGGGCCAAAATCAAGCATTTATTCTACTCGAAGGAAAACGATTACGGCTATTCCAATTTCATCACATGGCAAGAGTTGCAGGACCCTGATAAATACTATGTGCACAACGGCAGCATTACGCTGGAAGTGCATGTCATTGCCGATGCACCGCACGGCGTCCTCTGGGACTCGAAGAAGCATACTGGTTATGTGGGCTTGAAGAACCAGGGTGCCACCTGTTATATGAATTCGTTATTGCAGACATTGTATTTTACAAACTCGTTGCGTTTGGCCGTTTATCGCATACCAACAGAGGCAGATGATAGCACCAAGTCGGTGGGTTTATCGCTGCAGCGTGTCTTCCATGAGCTGCAGTTCGGCGATCGTCCCGTTGGCACCAAGAAGCTAACCAAATCGTTTGGTTGGGAGACCCTTGATTCGTTTATGCAGCACGATGTACAGGAGTTTCTGCGTGTGCTGCTTGACAAGCTCGAGTCAAAGATGAAGGGCACCTGCTTGGAGGGCACAATTCCGGGACTGTTTGAGGGCAAAATGTCGTCGTATATCAAGTGCAAGAACGTTGATTACAATAGCACACGCTACGAAACCTTTTACGATATTCAGCTAAATATCAAAGACAAGAAGAACATCTATGACTCGTTTCAGGATTATGTGGCCTCCGAGACACTCGAGGGCGACAACAAGTATGATGCCGGTGTCCATGGGCTGCAGGTATGCAAAGAATAATCATGCAATTCAATTTACACCCATAACTGGCAAAATCTCCCTATCTTGATTACCCAAAAAAAAGATTAATCGAAAAGCACAAAGTGTAGGAAAAATACTGTTGCTTAGCGGTCGATTTCTATTCGCTGAACGAATTATGGGTGTAATTTCAGTGAATGCAATTTCTATTCAAATGCATTATTAGTATGGCGTCTTCATGTTTTTCTTTGTTTTGTTTCTTTTAGGAAGCCAGTAAGGGCGTCATATTCACATCATTCCCGCCCGTGCTGCATTTGCATTTGATGCGTTTCCAATACGATCCCATTACCGACAGCTCGATCAAGTACAACGATCGCTTTGAGTTCTACGAGCAAATCAATCTCGACAGCTATCTAGCCGAACCCGAGAAGACACCAGCTGACTATGTGTTGCACGCTGTCCTCGTCCATTCTGGCGACAATCACGGCGGCCATTATGTGGTCTTCATCAATCCAAAGGCCGACGGACGTTGGTTCAAATTCGATGATGATGTGGTGTCCAGCTGCCGCAAACAGGAGGCCATCGAACAGAACTATGGCGGCATGGACGATGAGATCTCGTTCCATGCCAAATGCAGTAATGCCTATATGCTCGTCTACATACGTCAATCGGAGCTGGATCGTGTGCTCGGCGATATACCCGAGAATGAGATATCTAGCGATCTCGTAGAACGTCTCGATCTGGAGAAACGCATCGAGATGGCGCGTCGCAAGGAACGCAGCGAGGCCAACACTTATGTGCCCATCCATGTCATCCTCGAAGAGTATTTCGAGTCGCAGCAGAAGCGCCGTCTCTTCGATCTGGAGAAGACACATCAGCGCCCGTTCAAGCTGAAGCAGAATCAGACCGTCAACGAGATGGTCGAGATGTTGATGAAGGCATTTGGTGTGCCGCGCGATCGCATGCGCATTTGGAACATGTGCACGGCGCAAACACAAAAGTTCCTGCACTTTGATTTCGAGGCTGAGGCGACCCGCACCATCGAACAGATACCGACGTCACAGAAGCCATGGGTCATCTTCCTGGAGCTGGCGCCGCCGGATAGCACGGTGCCATTGCTGCCCTTCAATCCCAAGACCGATGTGCTGCTCTTCCTCAAGTATTACGATGCGCGCAACAAGCGCCTCAATTATATCGGTTGCACACAGCAGCCACTGAATCGTCGTCTCTCCGACCTGGTGCCGGAAATCAATCGCAAACTGGGCTTCGAGCCGGACACCGAACTGACCGTGTTCGATGAGTATGCCGAGAAGAAGATCGTCAACATTAACGAGCCCATCGAGAATGTGCTGTTCATGCAGCAGGATCATCTGCAGGGACCCATATTGATATTTGAACGCGAGAATGTTGATGTTAAACTGGATTTGCCCACCGTTGAGGATTACTTTTTGGATCTGGTCTATCGCATTGAGATCATCTTCAGCGATAAATGCAATCCCAATGAGCCGGACTTTACGCTCGAGCTATCGAATCGCTACAATTACGACCAGTTGACCAATGCCGTGGCCGAGCGTCTCAATACCGATCCACAGAAGCTGCAGTTCTTCATGTGCATTAGCAATTACAAGGAGACCGCCGGCAATGCGGTGCCCTACACCTACAAGGTGCGTACAGATCGTTATTCAAAGCCAAAACTCAACAATTGTACTGCAAATAAATATTAACTACGATTTTCTTTTTCGCACACAGGGAACCATCAAGGACCTGCTGTCGTACTCGAAACAGAGCACACCGAAGCGAATCTTTTATCAACGTCTGTCGCTGAGCATCCACGAGCTGGATAACAAAAAGCTGTTTAAATGCATTTGGGTCTCCTACGACCTGAAGGAGGAGAAGGAACTGGTGCTATATCCAAACAAAAATGATACGGTCAAGGGGCTGCTCGATGAGGCGGCAAAGACGATAACCTTTGCCGAAAATAGCCGCAAGAAGCTGCGCCTGCTCAAGGTGGGCAATCACAAGATTGCGGCCATCTGCAAGGATGACATTCTGCTCGATTCGCTGATGAAGACCAACGAATCGATCACAACCACACAAGGCACACAGAAAATCTATCGCATCGAGGAGATCACGGTGGAGGAATCACAGCTCGCCGAGAATGAATTGCTCATACCTGTGGCACACTTCAGCAAAGAGCTGTACAATTCCTTCGGTGTCCCGTTCCTCACGAAGGCGCGTCACGGCGAGCCATATGGAGCGCTCAAGCAGCGCATACAGAAGCGTCTCAATGTGCCCGACAAGGAGTGGGAGAATTACAAGTTCGCCGTCATCACCATGGGGCATACCATCGATGTTAACGATAATACGCCCATCGATCTGGAGGTGTATCGCACATGGTCGGGCGGCCAGTTGCCATTCTTTGGACTGGATCACATTAATAAATCGCGCAAGCGCAGCTCATTGAATTTCTCTGAGAAGGCTATCAAAATCTATAATTAAAGAAATAAACAGCAGTAAACCGTAAACACAAAGGAAAGCAACAGTAACAAACAACAGAAACAACAACAACAACAATAGTAACAGAGACATCTACAACAGCAGCAGCAGCAACAACAACATTAACAGCAACACCAACTACAACAGACAAAACAAATGAAATATATTATTATATATAACAACTATATTCAACATGGATCGTACTGTGTATGTATGTATGTGTATGTGTGTCAGTGCGTCTATGTAAGAATGTATGTGTGTGTGTGTGTGTGTGTGTGTGTGTCTGTCTCTCTCTCGGGGACCCTACTCCTCCTCCCTCTCCGAGGATCGTGAGCGAGACGTGGCAAGGATGTGCGTGCGGCAAGCAGAATTAGGCAATGACAACAGAAATACAACAACGGCAGCAGTAGGCAACAATGCAAACTTCCACAAACACAACAACAAGAGTAACAGCAACAACGATACTTGAAGATCAACTACAACACGGGGACAACAATAACGAACACTACTAGATTAACAACTTCCACTTGTAATATATATGAGGAAAAACATGAAAAACAAATGCAACAGGAAAGTTCAAAATTTTGTACATTACTTTCTTTGCAGTTTTTTTTTCGTTTTTTTTTTTTTTTGTGTTCTGTTTACAACTTGCTCTTATTATTATTTATCATAAACTCTGAATTAAATCACAAGAACGAGAACTTGCACTGAGGAAAAGCTACCACTTTGCTTCCCGGTTTGAAGCAAAAATGATGGAAATTGTAAATTTATAAAAGAATATAAATTGTCAAATCCGTTATCCGTTTCATGCTATTTAACGGCGATTAAATGCTAAAATTACAAATCGTTTATTTAATATCTGACCAGGAGCAAAAAGGAAAATAGATAAACTCTATTAGTATTCACTTGTAGATCAGAGGCGTTAACTTCTTTTAATGCCTTCTTAAAAAAGGCAGAAACTATTTAATTGTTGAATTCAATTAGAAAAACTAATTTCAATAGCAAGTTTAGTGTGTGTGTGTGTGTGTGAAATTGAGTCCAGGGATTGTGAGTGTTCCTTTAATTTTATTTTTATATGAATATATATTTTTTTTTGTTTAATTAGATTTATAATTTTATGGCGGTTTTGGCTGTTAATATGCGTTGCTGCCACCGAATGTTGTAGGCCGACGAACGAGACGCTTATGCATACATACGATCTATAACACAACTCTTAAACGGTTAAAATTTCAATCAAACAAAAAATGAAGGAACGCGCGTAACCTAGGAAAAACATTTCAAACTCCAATAACTCCTAGTATGTGAGATGCACGATGTAGAAAGAGATAGAGAGCAAGCGAATAAGAGAGAGAGAGAGAGCAGCAGCAGCAAAAAGAGGAAATATATTACTATATATATAAATATATACATAGATGTTTAATGTTTAAATCAACAACTACAGTAAAAAAAAATTAAAAATATAACAAGAAAAGAAGAGGGAATACAGAAACGAAACGGATGTTTAAAGGAGAAAAGCAAAATCTTGTGTTAAAAGAAAGTGAAATTAAATTAAAAGAACAACATCTAAACAAAGCAAGGAGAAAACGAAAACACGATTTGTTTCAAACAAGAATTATTTGTGATTTTAATACATGAAATGATATATAATGATAATGCTAATGTAAACGTTAATGCAGAAATGACTACTTATAATATAAACACTAATTAATAATATTAATCATAAAATACGATAATACAAAAATAAAGAAAACAAAACAAAACAAAAAAAAGGACGACAACATTTAAATTAACGTTTAGTGCTTTTACTTTGTTAACTTTAGCGAAAATTTGAGGAAAAGTTAAATAACAAAGAAAGTTGAGAAGAGAAAGCAGAAAGCAAATAAGAAACAGGAAATATTTTAACACTACATAAAGAACTAAATATATATGTATGTATGTATATACTACATATACTATATACAGAATATGCTATTATTATTTATGCAGAAAATAATTAAAATTATTTATGTGTAAAAAACAAAGAAATAAAATACCAATTTAAAAAAATAAATGTGTAATTTTCCAAATGTTTCATTATTTTCACGGAAACCGTATCCAGTTTTCAGCATTATCGTATGCACGAGATTTTGGGGGCGTGATAAAGCCACAAATCCTTACTATCCTTTGATTTTTCATTGTCGATTTCTTTTTACCCCCAAGTGTTGTGATTAAATTTCAGATTCTCAGCTTTGGGAACTGACATTATAAAGGTATAGCTATTCATAGACCAAATTTTAGTGATGCTCTGCCATATTCACATTAAGATTCGCATAATCAAAAGTCTGAAATTTATTACTAGGAAAATCTTACAGCTAAGTAGAGGGTGGAAGTCCCTTAGAATTTACGCCGCTTGAGCAACTCGGGTCGCCAGTTAACTGGATGCGTCTCCTCGCTGGCCTCGTCGTCCTCCTTGTACACTTTGATCGTTTTATCCGCCTCGGCGGTGATTAAGCGTGTTCCCGATTGATCGAAGCACATGGCAAAAATGCCCGCCTCGCTGTCCATGGAGCCGGGCTGGACGGGCGCCTGAAAGCGTTGGAAATTGTAGCCGGTGCGCCAATCCCAAAAGAACATGGTGCCATTGTCGCCGCCCGACGCGAGCACACCATCCGTATTGGCGGCCATGCAATTCACAATCGCCGTGTGGCCCGAAATGTTCTGCACGAAATTGCCTTCGGGACAGCGCCACTGTTTGATGTTATCCGGCGAGGCGGAGGCAAACATGTACAACGATGGATGCAGCACGATGCTGCGGACCGATTTCTTGTGATTGGTCAGCGTGCACAGACTTTTGCCCGCCGCCAGATCCCATAGACGCACCGTCGAATCATGCGAGCCGGTGATGATCTGTGGTTTTGTTGCCTGAGCCACCACACTGGCCACGGTGTTGGTGTGTCCGGTGAGTGTGTGGACATTGGCCTTGGTGCGCATGTCCCAGATGCGTGCAGTCGAGTCGCGTCCAGACGTTGCCAGCACATCGATGGTGGGATGCAGGGCCAGCGAATAGACGGCAGAAAGATGACCATGATAGTGCCGAATCACTTTGTTGTACTCGAGATCCCAGCACTTGACCTGACGATCCTCGCCACAGCTAAACAGATACGGATGCTTCGCACTGACTGCCACGCCGCGCACGGTGCTCACGTGACCCGTCAGCGAGAGCTTCAATTTGCCGCTGGCCAAGTCCCATATCTTAATCACACGATCCCCGGCGCCCGTGGCAAACCATTCGTTGCCGGGCTCGACAGCAATGCAACGCACCCAGCCCAGATGGCCGGAGATGACGCGCGACAGTTTCCAGGGTGCATGCCACTTGGGCTTGGGTATGCTAGGCGCCTTCTTTGGTATCAGTTGCACGTTGCTGCTGCTGCCAGCACTGTTTCCGGGCATTGAGGCGCGCACCAGCGAAGTGGTGCCGATGCTGCCGCTGTTTGGCTTATCCTTGCCGCCGACGCCGCCGCGTGCATAGCGCACCAGGCTCCCGCCACTGCCACCCTCGGCCGCTGTCATGCTCAGTTCGGCGGCGGCGACATTTGAGCTGCCATCGGTGATGGCCAATGGACGCTCCGGGTCGCCGTTTTGAAGTGCTAACTTTTTGGCATTTATCGCCTGATTGGCACGATCCAGCACCACGCCATAGATGTCGCGTGCTTTGATTGAGCGACGCACCTTCTCTCTGTGTACATATGAAAAGGCAAAGTTAAACGTTTTGGCGCTTGGCCCACAAATTTGTTGTTTTGGCAACTTACAAGTGGTCGTCAAAGTCGGGCAGGTTACCCTGGTTGGAGACGAAGAGATCGTGTGTGCGTTTTAGCGAGCGAAATATTAGCGTATGTACGCTATGCTTTTGTACATCTTCCATGGCTTTTAGTGTGTGTTTTAATTGCTTATATTCTTTTCATACGGCAAACACAAAAATAAATGCGGCTAGCTGCTGCTTCTTACGTTTAATTTGCCATTCGCACTCCGGCGTCAACACTGCTTGCGAATATCGCTGGCGTGATATCGATACTATCGTTACGACTGTAATATTGACTAGATTGGAAAACAACAGAACATATGTAACTATTGAACAGATCATATGTATTTGTGCACTTGATTATAAAAGTAATCAAAACACGTTGTTTTGAAAGAAATGTAATTAATTTGTACACATTTACTTGTAGAAAAATCAAAATACTTTGTTTTTGTTTGAAATAAGAATATAATTAGTAATTAGATGAATTAAAATACTTCGTCTTTCAACCTTTAAATGTATTCTTAATTTAAAAACAATTTGAATTATATTTTTCATATAAACATTTTAGAAACTCTGGGAATAATCTTTAAAAGCTTAAAGAGTTCGACGTTATCGATATTGCAAGTCCAAAATATAAGGAAGACCATTCACCTGCAGCAACAGAGTTGGCCAATTGGCGCCATCAAATATTGATAACTTGTTTTCTTTTTGCACTCGATCTAATTATAATTTGTTTTCGCTTCACGGTTTATAAATTATTTGGGTTGACATTTTGTTACGTCACAAAGATAAAAGCACATTGCGTGCGCGCAAAGCGGAGTCATCGCTATCACTGCTATCGATACTCCAGTCAACTATATGCAATGCAATCCCCGATCTTGCCACCAAAAAATAAAACATTCTCGATTCATTTTCTGAAGCAAATATTTTTTGTTTTTGTTTTGTTTATTCTTAGTTAGCGGGAACCGGTGATCCTGAAGCTGCATTACTCGATGACAGAGATGAGGACGTAGGCGACACAGACGCCGACGATGCATTTTCCTGTGCCGACGGCGACGGTCTCGTATTGAAGAACTGTTTGATCTGCAAAACCAACAAATATAAGCATACAATACTCCACAGCGAAAGTTCTGCTTACAATTCGTTTTATGTAGTTGCACGAAGTATCGTTATCGGAGCTGGACACAACGTTATCCACTCGATATGGTGGCGAGACGGTGACTTCATTTAAGATTTGTATATTCTGTCCCTGCCAGGAGACTTCATGGTACTACAATTGGTATACAATTAAAAGAAAATAAAGGAAATGCGTGTTGTTATCGGCAATACATGCAAGCAATCAGGCATCAGGGTTCAAGCTAGCAATTCTACTTACCCCAAGTTGTTTGGCTATCGCTCTATAGAGCTCTTGTGCTTCTGGACTAACGTCAGCATTTTTGGACTTAAGGAAATCCTGTCGTCGCTCAACTGTTTTGCGTAGTCGCATTTTAACCTAGTAGTAAAAGAATCAAATGCAATTTATATAAATATAAGTATGTATGTAGTGTACCTGTTCCAGGTTGAGCTTTTGCGGATCATCAATAAAATTGCCATTGCATTCTTTAATCACTTGCACGTTGCTGCATAGCGATAAATTCATCACATAAACATCACTTAGCTCTTCGGCCGTCTTCGAGTGGCATTCTGAATTGGTGGGGAAAGGGGAAAAAAGAAAAGAAGAGAAAGGCACGCACAAGAGCGAAGGATATCGATAACGATGTAAGGTCACAATCGATAAAGACTAAAAGAAAACTTATATAAACAAAAATTAAATGCGATAGCGAACAAAACAACTTTCACTTTGCGACCACAGGTCAAAAAAGGATACTCAAAATTAGCATTTTTGTGTTGTGATCAAAGGCGAGCACCTCGCCCTCGACTTCGTCCTTAAAACAGGTCGTGCATAGCACTGTGGATCCGATGCTGAAGCAATCGTTGACTGCATTTACAACGGCGGCGGAGGCAGCGGCCATCTTTAATTGTTGTTGTTGTCGTTGTCGCTCGCTGCTGCTGCTGCAACTCGAACTTCCCCAGTGCCTGATATTTATATATATATATGTATATATATATTTGATATATATATAATTTGTGATGGATGGATCAGTGTTTGCTTGAATGCTGTTGATGTTGTTGCTATGGCTGCGGATGCTGGTGTTGTTGCTGTAGTGATTGACCCTTGTTGTTGCTTGCCGCTTTGTAATTGTTTACACAACTGTTTGATGTTCACGGATTTTGTTGTTTTGCCTGCAAAGTGCAGCAAATTCGTATTTTTTTGTTTTCTGGTTTTTGAATTATTATTATTATTATTCAGTGTGTGTGTTGCACTCTTCCTTGCCGCGGATAATCGCTTTCACATTCGGATTCGGTTGGAGTTGCCTCTTTTTCGCCTCTCTGTGTTTTCTTTCTATCCCACACACACACACACTACTCTACTAATCGTGTTTCTTGCTTGTGTCCGTCGACTACGTGTTTTTTTTTTTTTGGCAAAATGTTATCGCGTACTTTTGCCCTAAATTGTTGGAAACGCTCTGCAAGCAGCAAAAGCGAATAATGGCTGTGAAATGCGTATTTACTTGTTTTACAATTGCGAAGTATTCAAGCAAAAAAAAAAAATATGCTGCGTACGAAAAATTTATTGGTCAACACACGAAACAACAGCCAAAAAGGAGGGCACGAAATGAAATCGCAGTGTTGCATATGACTGTTAACACACAACAAAAAAATCAAAGCTACACAACACTGCGTGCGTATGCCGAGTATCGATAACTCGTTAAAATCGATAGGTTGATGTAGAAGTTTCAGATAATAAAAAACAGCCGGCTGTGACCAAACAACTTAGCGCCAAAATAAAAAAGAACGCGGAAATAACATAAATAAAACGAAATACTCAATTAGCAGCCATGGTCGATGCCGGTAATTTGCAGCAGAAACTACAACGGAAACCCAGCGCCGAGACATTTTTGCCACTCAGTCGAGTGCGAACCATCATGAAGAGCTCGATGGACACCGGGTTGATCACCAACGAGGTGTTATTCCTCATGACCAAATGCACGGAACTGTTTGTGCAGCACTTGGCACGCGAGGCATACACGGCCACGGGTGGCGGCGAAACTTTGAAATACGAACACTTGTCGCAGTTGGTCAACAAGAGCAAAAATTTAGAGTTCCTGCTGCAAATTGTGCCGGAAAAAATTCGTGTGCATGAGTTCCAAGAGATGCTGCGACTAAATCGTGCCAGCGGCAGTGATGACGATGACGACGACGATGATGAGTCCAGTTCTGAATCCGAATCGGATGCGGTTGCAGAATAAAAACGCGGTAATGCAAAGACTCCATAGTATAATTAAGCGAAATTCTAAGTGATAAGACTAAACCCGAAAAATTGTACAATAGCATATAAGCATTCCTGTTAGACATAACCAACGTTAATGTAATGTATTTGTCAGTCCGCTTCTTCTAATTTCAGAGACTATCCTTATGGTTGCCTCCCAATTTTTTTCGGCATGCTGCTCTAGGTTTAATTTAGCTCTACTTTTCCTAAAACTGCTAATCCGCTCTTAATTAGTCTTATATATTATAATATGCTTAGTCCTCACTTAACACCAGGCTCACTTCACTGCGACATTCCCTATTAAGCGAGTTATGGATCTAGTACAAAATGATTCCAGATTTGAGCAAAACCAAAAATTGTACATAAGCAAAATGATCAGATACAAATTAAACCATTCCAATAGACCTCTAATAAGTGCATTACTTTAAAACAATGTTACCTTAACTATTGTTATTTAATTTCAATTTGTGATAGTCCAATATTTTTTAATTGTAACTACAGTTTTGTTTTTTGGTTTTTGGAAATCCATCAAGAGTTTCAAATCTTGTTAAGCAAGGGCTAATATATATATACATGTATATGTAATTACATAGGCATGTATGATTAGCGTAAGTGGGACAGTTTCCCTTGGATTGTAACTTAATTTCAAGCTTAATCATCTAATGGCAAATCTGTTGATTGCTGATCGCGTATCTCGCTTAATTTTGTACACAGTGAAAACTCGGGAGGAACACATCTATATTCCTCCAGAGTGTAGGCTGACACATTTCCGATAAGGTTTGCTTAAGTTTAGTCACAAATGTTGTATGCAAATTAATGCCAATAAAATAATTGGATTTCACTTAATTAATATAGCAACCATATATTGAGTATTATTTGTTCGAAATCATATCTTTGACCGCCAGCATGGAGCAAGGTGAAAGATGACGCTGCTAAA
Source organism: Drosophila siamana (assembly GCA_035047445.1). Taxonomy (NCBI): domain Eukaryota; kingdom Metazoa; phylum Arthropoda; class Insecta; order Diptera; family Drosophilidae; genus Drosophila; species Drosophila siamana. Next base: position 4,125,748 of record JAWNPP010000078.1, on the reverse strand, counting down.
TTGAAGTGCCTGATAAAAAAATGAAACAGCGGACAAACCAATGCCAATGTCAATTGATGTACTTCAACTCAACGAAAACAATCACAAATTAGTTTAGAGTAAATATTTAATTGCACTTTATTGTAAAGGAAGAATACAAAAAAAAAATCGAATAGAGAAACATCAAATTTGATGGATTAGATCTTGAGACTGACGCCCGGATAACCCTTGGCGTTGAGGCCGGTCACCTTGTAGGTGGTACCAGCTGGCGCGGGCTGGTCGAACTTGGCCGCTGTGGTCACATACAGAATGTCCAGATTGGGTCCGCCAAAGGCCACTGAAGTGATCTGCTTGGTGGGCAGCTTGATTTCCAGGAGCACTTTGCCATTGCTACGGAAAAGACATCTCAATTAGTATTTCATCACAATCAATCCAATACAATATAAGGGCCTTCCCCCTACTCGGTGTAATAAATATCAAGTTTTTACTTATGCGAACAATACTAAGTTCGCATATGTCGAATTACATGAATTCGCAAAGATATATAGTTTTTAACTTAATTTAAAAAACCTCAAAACAAATAATCTAAAAAAATGTACTTACGTTGGGTCCACCTTGAAGATGGTGGCGCCATTGAAGGTGGCTACATAGATGTTGCCCTCGGTGTCAATGGTCATGCCATCGGGCAGCAGATGATCTTTGGGGCTCGTCTTGCGCAAGTTGTAAATCACCTTGGGGTTGCTAGCGACGCCCGTGTCAAAGTTATAGTCATACGACTTGACCTCGTAGTCGGTGGTGTCAATGTAATAGAACTTCTTGGCCTTCACGTCCCAGGCGAGACCGTTCGAGATGCCCACATCGCTCTTCACCAGCGACACATTGCCGCCGGCTTGCCAGCGATAGAGTTCGCCATGACGATGCTCGAACTCGTCGCCCACATAGCGCATGGTGCCGGCAAACAGGCGACCCTGGGGATCTGTCTTGGCATCGTTCAAGCGATTCTCCTTGTACTCCGGCTGCACCTCGAACAGAGTGCGCACCACTTTGGCGGTGGGCGAAACGCCATCCCACTGAACGATGACGGTGCGACGACCGCAGCCGACGGCAAACTCCTGTGAATTGCCAGCGATGGGCAGCACAAAGCCGGCCAAAGTCTCGCCCTCGATCTGTGTGCGATAGACCTTGTTCTGGGCATAATCGTAGCGCAGCAGGGCGCCCGCCTCCAGATCCACATAGTAGAGACTCTGACGGGCCTCATCCCAGTGGGGACCTTCGCCTAGACCGGCATACGAGTTGGGCAATGGCTCCACTTTGTAGGACATCTGCAAAACAAATTCAAAATACGTACAATTTGAGCGAGGGGCGCTGAAATTCAAATTACCGTTGCACGGCAGAGTGCAGCTAATGCAATCAAAGTGATTGTTATAATGTTCATTTTTGCAGCTGTAAGTGCAGACTGAATCGCTCGGGGGCTGAGTCGCGTGTATTTATAAAAAAATAATAATAATACGGACAAAAAAAAACCACGTTTGTGTAAGTGCTAACTAAATTCGAGTTTGTTTCACTCTTCGCTTCTTAACACAAATCCCGGCTCAACACATCACAGCTGCTGCCAGCCATTTGTCAGATGCTGTGACGTCATACCCTTCACCTGCACGTAATTGCTTTGCATTGTTTTGTTGTTATTTCTGTCGGTCGTGCTGTCGTTGCTGCTATTGAACTTTACAGCGCGACTTGCGCTTGCCCGCAGTCGGAAGCTTATTGCTGTGACACTCGTTTTCATTTCACTGATCGAAGATGGCGGCGGCACAAGGATGTAACGTTTACTTGTTTACTTAAACAACAACAACAACAACAATTCGACACTCATCAACACTAGAGCTCTTACAGTGGTTCAAGACGAGACCGCGATAGTTGATTAATTACGAGTACGATTTCGTTGCGGCTGGCATTTGAGAAATCTTTTAATTGCCCCATTCAAAATTATGTGCATACTCGTCAATATTCAGCTCAAGGGTAATTCGCGGCAAAGCGAATTCAATGTATTTTTTTTATTCAATTGCCACTCAAAAAAAGGGTCTGCATTTTAACAATGTATTGTTTTTAAGTTTTATAAATTTCCACTCAAAAAAAAGGGCTTGACTTTCAATAGTTGACACTGTTGCTTATATTATTTTAATTTATTCTTTTGCACTGAAACTTGCAGGACTACGAGCTTACCTTCAAGGATTTGTGAGGAGCGAGTGAGATAGAAAAAGAGAAAGTGGACCACCAAGGACACTGCGCGTACAAACTATGTGTGCGAACTGAAGTTTTTGCCGGCTGCTAGAAACTTTTATATAGTCGCCGGCATCTGGGCAACAGCAGCCGGTGTTTGCGTGATATACATGCATACATTCTCATTTACACACATACATGCTCAGGCGTACGTTGATAAGTCCATAGGAAGATAAGAAGCTACATATCTGTATGCACATAGTAATAATAATGTACACATTCAAATCGCAAGCTCTATATACTATAAATAATCGCTATCAATATACAGTTGTCCACTTTAGAGTGAATCGTTAGTGCTCGACATGGATTAACTAAGAATGGGCGTGGAACTGTAGTCGGTGGACGTCAGTGTTCACTGTACTGCAAATGCAAGTCAAATATAACTATAATATATGAAATTTGATCGACCAAAAACTACCCGGTATTCAAGCAGCACATTATAATGTTGAAAACATTTTAATGAAATTTTCCAGCTGTTCATAGGATCAGAATCAATTTCAGCTGATTAAAAATGTAATTTGCTTGGTGATTTGGTGAACATCATCATACCCCCATAACATGTAAGTACCGGGCATAAAACAGCAAAAGAAATGTCAATTTTGTATATATTTGTTTTGCCTTTTTTTTTGCTGTGTGGGCAGCTCTGATAAGGCCAAATGCGCTTATAACAACTAAACGTTATAACAATTTAGTTGAGCGCATTATATTGCAGTTATCTGCTCTTTCCGGTCAACACAACGCGATAAATTGTTCAACACGCGCCGTTTGCTCCTTGCAAATGCATTGTGGCCCACTGTGCAGGGTGGTAAAACTAAAGGATGCTGAATCGGTCGGTGGACATCAGTCAACGACTATTGCGAATTATTTATGGGATCGCCCTTTGCACTTTTGTCTTATTTCGGGACATACTGATAGCTGAAGAGTAAGGGGGGCTACAATTTCAATTTTGTCTGCTCCTTATCTATACTATTGTTTTTTTTGTTGTTTTTCCAAATTTAAATGGTTCTTTAATTAATTTGCAACATGATTTATGGGCATATTATGATGATTGTTCTTTTGACTCAACATGACAATCGTAAACCAGACATATGGCATATGGTTTGTCATCCAACTGATAATCTTAGCTCAATAAGTCGAATTACCAACCAAGCAGCAAAAGTTCTGGATAATTGATATCAGATAAACAATCCCGTGTTGAATAAACTATTTACTACCTGATATTTTCCACATAAAATGCAATAATTTTCTATTATTTTAAACGTTAGAAAATGATCTGCCATGAGTGCAAGATAATAAACAATATGAAGAATTCAATAATTCAGAAAGCTCAAGTTGACAAAATTTATGAAAACCTTAATAAGACATTTACATTTTTGAGTCAGAAATTTAGCTTATCTATATGTACTTTAGCAAATAAACGTTCCAATCATATTATTATATTATTAATAAATACTTTATTATTAATATATTATATTAAAATATCTTCAAATGTTTGAATCTAAAAAAAAAACAAATTCAAATAAAAATAGTCAGTGTTGACAAAGTTTAAAATAAATTTTTGAATTTTAAAACGTTACATGTGCTTGGAAACTTGTATATGGGAAAAACAAACAAACACAAAAATAACTTCAAATATTGAAATATTCGCTAAAGTACTGATTTTCTATAATTTCGCTTTGTAAAGTATATAAGATGCATTTGCTCATGAGGTTATACATATATGCAAATATAGAGATTAATCTGATATGCTTGTACATATATAAATTGGGCTCGTCCATATTTTGATTAACCCATACACTAACATGTATGTATGTATGTTCATTTGTTATTCAAGTGCAAACAAAAAGGAATTGATTCAATAAATGTCTGTGAGCAACGTGCATTGATAAATGTACATACAATTACACCTTAGCATTGCCTTTACCTTATTTACAAACAATAAAAAACGAACGCAATAAATAATGTCAAAGCGTAATTAATTCAAATAAAAACAACAACAACGCGCACACAAACAAAATCTGTGAAAAACGAACTCAACAATAACACAAAACAGCTGTTTCTCAACTTGTTGATAAATGTGGTAGCCCTGCACGCTTGCACTGTAGCAGGTATCGGTAACGAAATTTAAAGATCTATACTTCTCGCAGTGATTCGTATTGCGTAAAAATATGAATGCACTACTATAAGAACTATTTATTAATGACCTAGGCTTACTCAAAACAATCAATGCATTTCAATAATCGACTATCTCAATTTTGCGGAAATACTATTAATCGATAGTATATTCTTGAAATTCAATGCGACCATTCGTAGTATATTAATTGGATTTCCAATACGAAAATGCCATGAATTGGAATCGAATACAAATATGGTATATTCTGTAATCCTATAAGCGCTCACTTACCATTTCGCACTGTTTCCATTTTATATTTTATATATCTTCAAAAAATGCTGCAAAAAAAGACCAACTTTAGACTAGCTTAATATATTTTTTAAGTAACATCCACTTGGAAAATATCACCCACATATTTTAAAATAATGTTACCTCCTTAACAGACGTAGCGCACTTGCGATATGCGCAGTGGTATTTTAATAACATGTAAGTGATGGTCACGCTGCAGAGATGCTATTACCGATGAGTTTTTGCAGTACTATAATCATTTGTTGTTGTTTCGCCGCAAGGTTCGGACGTGTATATATCTTCGAGACGCATTGCAAGTCGTTCTTCCCGTCTCGCTGTGTGTTCATTTCTTCTTAATTTTTTTTCTGTGTAATTTTGTTTTGCATACAAAAAAAAACAACAAAATAGAAGGCTAACGGACCGATACACAATCCACAACGGAGTCGTTTTGACTAAACCAATACCAATATACCGATTACCGATACCCAATAAAAAGAGAAAAATTGCCCGTGCCCAGGCATCAGCACAGCAGATGTGAAATGTGACGACACGACGGGCGAAAAAAGTGTCCGCAATCGCGCAGCCGAGGCGACAAAAAAAAGAAAAACCATTTTGCAAAAAGAGAAGAAAAAAATAAGAAGCAACAAAAAGTGAGAGGAATATCGGCAGCGACGCTCACGCGTTGCGCCCCCCTCCCCGTCACCACCATTCAAAATAAAAGTGAAAACGTGCAAAATAAATATATACAACAAAAAGAAACAGAGAACAGAGCGAGCAGCCGTAGTTGAAACATTTTTGTGAGCTACTACTCTAACAAAAAATGTGCGACGCTGCCGCAACAACAACAACGATAGCAGTAGGAGGAGGAGGAGTCGGAGGAACCATTGGATCTGCTGACACAGGAGCGATATCTATGGATGAACAGCAGCAGGCGGAACGTCAGCGACAAAGCTGCTGTCGCTTGTGCATTGCGCCCGCCAGCGAATGCATATCGATCATCAATAGTTATGCAGCCGATAAGGAGCCGCTGGCCACAAAAATACATAACTGCGTAAATATCAAGGTGAGTGTTCATGTGAATAGAGTAGCGTATAGTGTAGTTAATCAGTCGGAAGGGAGTAGGCAACAACAACAACAGAGACAATACGTAATACATACAACACACTCCACAATCGCCAATCGACATCGATTCGATTCGATTTCTACCTGCTTCTGCTGCCGGCCAGTGTGGCCTGCTGCTCCTCATACCGAATTCGTTATACACACACTCAGACACACACATGCACGCATTCTCCCATTCTCCTCCATTCCATGCCATGATGGCCAGTGTGGTAGCCCCTGGAGCGGAAGGCGGATGGTTGTTGTTGCCTGGCTTGCTCGGCTCGGCTGGCCACACCCGACGACGACACCATGATGATGGGTCATCCACATCCACATCCACTGGCATATATACATTTCTATATTATTCCATTCGGGTTTGTGTGTGTGTATGTAATCGATAAGTTCATTTCCATCAACTCTGTGTCCAGCTCCCAAATCAAAAGTATATATGTAAAAAAGAAAAAGAAAAGTGAGGTTAAATACGAAACCAAAAGTAAAATATGCCTCATCAGACGCGAGCTGCTGCTGCTTTAGCTGCTGGCCCCATTTGATTGTGCAAGCGCTGCTGCTGACGACGATGACGACTACGACGACGACGACGACGACAACAACGACAACGACGACGACGAGACCGAGCCAAAACGGTTGCTGTGTGTCGTTCGTTGCCAGCTGCAGCAGCACATTCCCTGTCCCGCTCCCCTATCAGTTGCCCAGTCCCACAGTTGCTATCTCAGAGTTGCCACTTTTGCCCGTGAGCAACATCATCATCATCATCATAACCATCATCAGTTTTTTGGAAATGGAAATGGAAACGGAATCGAGAACAGAGCTGCTCCGGGTCTGCTGGCGTTTTTAGCTTGAAGTGCCAAGTCACGATGCCCGACGACAACGACGACGCGACGGCCATCGCCTGTGTTAATATTGGTGTATTGGTGACGCTGGTTGCTTGGTTTGCTAGGCTGACTGGCTGGCGTTGTGCCGCCTGTGGCTCGCTAGCTAGCGAGCTGTGGCTGTGGCTACTGTTGCTTGGCTGGTTTGTCGCTTGCGCTCGCTTGCCGATGTTGTTGTCGCCGTCGCCGACGCCGCCATCGTCATCGGCATTTCGTGTGCTACGTTGGCATGAGCTGAGCGAGCAGCAGCAGCAGAGTAACCACTGGCAGCTGGCAAAGCATGGCGTGGCCTGGGATTCGTTTCGCTTTTGTCCCATGCCCCGTTTGAGGTTAGAATTGACCGGCAAACTAGCCAAATGTTTTATTTTTTCTCTTTTAGTACATATTATAAATAATAACAAACTACTAAGCGCTTTGTTTATTATTTACAAATTCCGTTTGTTGCCGCTTGTTCTGCTTCTTGGCGCCGCCACCTTCTCCAACCCTTTCCTCTTCTCTTGCAATTTCGCCGCCGCGCTCTTTACGATTTATTGGCGATGTGACGAACAAAAACATCGCATGCTTTACATGCTGTTAAATACTAACCGACTTTTAAATGCGGTGTAAAGGAAAAGCAATGAGAAATTTTATGCAATTTATAAAATTGCAAACTGTGACAATAAATGCAAAATACGATTTGTGGTGTTTACAAATTTTTGTTTGGTTGCATTTGTTGTTGCTTTTGTCCATCGCTAGGCACGAATAGGCAGCACAAAACGCAGAGAGCAATGAGCGGCATCGTTGCCTGTTCGAGGCCGCCGTCTTATGAGAGTAAGAGCGAGAGAGCGACAAAGAGAGAGAGACGTGCGTGAGCGTTACTTGTTCGATGTATATGTGACCATATGTATGTGTGTGTGTATGGAGCTTGGGTCGCGCTTGGTTCGTTTCATATCGACTATGTCTGCTGTGCCTGCCTGCTGTTGCTGCTGCTGTTGTTGTTGTTGCTGTGCCTGCCCAGCACCAGAGCAATTACGTATAATTTTTAGCTTCCATGGAATTTACAGCAGCGCAGACCCAACGAAGCGGTCTCCCAGTGCGAGAGACAGAAACCGCGACTGAACCGCGTCCAAGTCTCGATTTATATCATCATCGTCATGATGACCATCGCCATCATCATCATCAGCATTGTGGCAGCAGGGCCAGAGTCCAGTCTATTTCCGTTTGCTCTCAGACTTTGCCCTCTTTTTGCTTTTCCACATTCTCGTGCTCTACACAGCTCTGCTCAGTCAGTCTGTGGGTATTCCATGATGCGGCGTCCGCTTCGCTCTCCACATGATGCGAGAGCGAAGCAGGCAGGCAGCAGGCTTGCGCGCGCGCTCTTCTCGTGTCCTTCACTGGACTGGCTTCTTTCCAAATGCCAAATTATTGTGTGACTGCTGCTGCTCCTCCGATATATCCGGTGTATGGCGCGGCACAGCGAACAGCACACACAAAGAGAAGAGAAACGAACGAAAATAAAATGAATTGTGGGCTTCGCTAGCTTCGCTTTGTTCCTTCCACTCGGTTTATTGATTCTTTTATGCTATGTGCGACGAGACGACACACAGCTGAGCCAGCTGAAAGCAGGCAGGCAAGCAAGCGAGCAGGCAACCAAAACCCAGAGTCGCCCTCGACGTCGTCGTCGTCGTCGTCGGCGTCGTCATCCATCCACGTTTTCAAAATGGTTGCCTGCTGGTTCTTTGGCCTGCGCCCCCGGCAACGACATCATCTCAGCTACGTCGACGTCGTTGTCGTCGTCGTCGTCGTCGGCACGTTGCTGCTGCGTGTGCTTGGTGCTTGGTGCTGGGCTCTGCTCTGCTCTGCTCTTTGGTTTCGCTTTGGCTCGATTTCATGGTGAATACACCAGCCAAGCAACCAGCAGCTCAACCGATACACACACACACACAGGCAGGCAAGCACATACACATACCCACACATACAGACATTGCCAGCAATTCCATATAACAACAACAAGAAGCAAGCAGCGACCATTTGGTTGGCGTCATCGCTGTGCGGTTCGCTTGTTATCTGGAGGCGGACCACATGCACACACACACGCATACAGTGAGAGCAGTGCCAGGGCTGAAGCAGGGCCAGGCCAGCACAGGGCTGGGCAGCGAGCTACAACAACAAAATGAACGTACATATTTTTTGTTTTTGGTTTTTCGGTCTCTTCCCCACTACCGCCGACGTTTCAGGCAGATTAACCTGGTGGGCATGGCAGTTGCAGTTGCCAGTTGTGTTGCCTGCATCGAATTTCGGATACACATCCAACTTAAAGCTTGTAAAAAAAAACTCCATATACTTATATATAAACTTTCTCTGATCAGAGAGAGGTGAACAGAAGAGGGGTTGATAGGGAATGGGGGGAAGGGAACGGGGTAAGCAAGATGACACTGATAAAACAAAAATTGTGCATGCGATGAGCGTGTGGAAGTGCGAGGGGGACGTCATAGCAAACGATAACTTGTAAGCGATTTATCGATTGCTCTGCGAGTGTCGAATGCAGGCACTTGACTGCCGTCGTTATCGTAGCTATTGTTGGTGTTGTTGTATGTAATTCAATACGAACGGTAAAGATCTGCACTGCTTGCTAATGACGGCAGGACGCACACACAAACACACACGCACACGCAGCTGACGACAACGAATAAGGACACAAAAGCAAATACGGCAATGAAGACAATGAATGCATGGACCGAGCAACAACAACAAAAGCAGCAGAGAATACGAAACCCGTTCGAGGTCCGAGATCATGCGGCGTTTAGCTGTTGGGATTGTTTGCCAGTCTGGCAACTGGCAACTGGACACTGACTGGAGACGGAGACTGGAGAGGCTCTTTGAATTCTGGCAGCAGCAGCAACAGCAGCATCATCATGATTGTTGCACCTGGCGGCAGCAGCAGCAGCTGGTTAGTAGCAGCTGCTTCTTTCTGCTGCTGCTGCAGCAGCATGTTGTTGTTGTGGTTGCTGTTATTGATGGATGAAAGATTTCCTTTTTAACTTTCTAAAAAGGCCAGCCCAAAACGTTGCGCTGCTGCCAAAATTGTTTACAAAGCTAAATTTATCCAAACAAATAGAGAAATATGACTTTTAGTTTTTGCTTTTATGTACGCATACACGTATTTTGCATGCCTGCGCTGCTTCTAGGCAAGCAGTGTGGATGGGAAGCAGTGCTATGGCCAATCATTTGCACTAACTATAAGACTTATAAAAGTTAAATGAATTTATCATTTATTCTCCCTTGCCCTGCTGTCCTGCGATTTTGCCGCCATCATCATCGTGGCCACTTGAGAAAGAGATGTGCCCAACAGGACGTCGGATGTGTGTAGGAGCAGGGGCAAGGTGAATGAACAACATATTATCGAAACCCTTCAAAGCCCAAAGTGAGGTTGGGGGAGACACATACTGTAGTACATAGGATGAGAATTTCACTGAAGTGCGTACATAACAAATTTGTACATAGGACACACACACATATGTGTGTGCACATGCAGCATATGCCCAGCGCACACAGGCTAAGAGCACACATATGTATGTGTTTGTGCGCTTGGTTGGACAGCAGGGGATGGGATGTGTGCAAGGGGGGGAAGTGAAGCCAAATGAAAGGGGAGCGGGCGAGGCTGCGTTACGAATTACAAAAGCATAAAAGCTTATACACACATAAAGATGCAAAAATAATCATAACCACAAGCAGTTGCATGCACACAAACACAAAATTATTATGTATGTGTGTGTCGTGCAATATTTGCATACATACACGCACATGGTCGAACATCTTTGATTATTGTGCAAGCTGTCAAATGCAGTTTTGCCGGCTCTCAAAACAACAACAATTGACGCTTATTTGCGCTTCTGTTTTGATCTTAGCGTTCGTTGCTTTAGTGTTTTCGTGTCTTCGACTTATTAATGGCAATTTTCACATACGGTACTGACCGCCATTTTTTTTTTTGTTGGTCACGTGTTATCGATATAATTATGCATAAGCTTAATACATTTCGATAAATGCATATAGATTCGCAATAAGCTTATCAAATTTCGATAACTAAATTATGGTTCACAGTAATTCGTCATAGAGACAGAGTTGCATTTGACACTTTTGTTGCCCATTGGATTGAAGTAGGATATTCGATCTAAGGTATTTAGCAGCCCATTAGAATTTGCATTCATTTATTTGCAACTTACATTACCCATTCCATAAAGTATTAAATTAATCTGCAGCAGTTATGTTTAAGAGACAGATGCGTTGAATGCATTTCTTTGCCGAGTTTTCACTATAAATACGTGCTTATCTATGCATATACATACTTTTAATTGAAAAGCCAAAATGGTCCCATGCCACACACACAATTAAAAGCAAATTATGCACAAACACAAAGGCCTAAGGAGCCACAGCAACAACAACAATTAGATGTTTATATACCTAACTAATATGCGTTAGTTAGCAGCACATAAGCCAATACATACTTATGCATATTCATTTACATGGATGCTTTGCACATACGTGTGTGTATATGTATATAGAAACGCATACATGCGCACGCAAAGTGCTATCAGGCAAAAGGACATGGGACATTGGACATGCGTTTCAAATGCACTGTTAAGTGTCCGTGTGTTTATGTGTGTGTATGTGTGTGTGGGATGCACATGAGTTTTGCATATAATTATAAGCAGGTCATTGACATTAATACACTAGTAGTAGAATCACACACACACGCATATGCTCGCACATATACAATTGCATTGCAATCTTGTTGGCTATCGACGAAGAAAACCTCAAACCAACCTCGTGTTGTCGGCCAAAGGTGAGAGGGCTTTGAGATAGGGATTCTCCTTTCTGTTCTCTGCTGTGGGGGCCGGGAGAGACTAAAGGCGATGACTTCTGCTTGCCTGCCGCCTGCAATTGAAGCTTAAATTTGCATAAATTGTGCGGCAAAGTCAAAGCTAAAGCTCTATATACAACAATCAATTGCCTTTAAAGAGTTTAACGCAAATCATTATAATTGGTCAGCGTTTGTCAATATGGGGCAAGCATATTAGCGACCAGCATTAAAACCTTGTATTTGTTTTAATATTTAAGTTTTGTGTCGTCGTTTCATTTTTATTGATTTTGTGTTGCGCAGTTTTATGTAAGCGGTTTGTGGATTGTGGTTTTTGCTTGGATTATCGAATATTGCTTTAATAGGCTTATCAATTGTGTGCGCTAAATAGCAAGCGGTTATTGCATTATCGATAACTAATCGAATTTCAATTTAAACGATTTCTTTTGCAGATCACATCAACGGATCGTCTATCAGTGCACATTTGCCACGCCTGCATCAGCTATTTGAATTCGTGGCAAAGTTTCAAGAATCGCTGCCTCAGCTCACAGACGAAGCAACGCCAATGGCTGGACACGGATCGCACCAAACAGCAGACGCTCCTCGGCTACTTGGATTTAAATCGGGCCGAGAATGGTGGCAGCGTCGCTGTCACAGTTGAGCAACAACAGCAAGCTGCCGAATTGAAAAACGATGCAACAGCTGCTGAGAAGGCGTCCGCGAACATTTTGGATGGCATACCATCGCTGAAGAAGCGCAAATCGTTAACAGTCTATGTGAGTCCCAAGCAGCAGCAACTGCAACTGCAACAACAGCAGCAACAACAACAACAACATCAGCAGCAGCAGCAGCAGCAGCAACAACTGCTGCAAACGTCGGCAAGAGCAGCGGCAGAGCAGCCACAGCAACAAACTTTGCAGACCCTTTTATTGCAGGTGCCCTCCACGTTTAGCACAACTGCGGCAATGGCAACGTCACAATCGCAATCGCAGCAACAGCAGCAACGCAAGTATCAACAGCAACAGCAGCAGCAGCATCAGCAACGTGTTAAGCAGTCATTCTCCCATCATCATCAGCATCATCATCACCATCATCAGCAGCAGCAGCAGCAACAGCTGCAAATGCAGCAGCGACATCGACGCATTCGCCAGCCGCGACGTCAGGTGGCGCCATCTGCTGTTGCTCACCAGCAGCGTTTGTCCAAGCTGAAGCCCAAGGTCTATTTACCGTTAGACATTGCAGTGCCGCCATTGCCACCGATACCAATACCGATACCGATGACAACGCCCGTGTTATCGTCCGTTGGTGTTGCTGCTTCCACTGCTTCTGCTGCTGCTGTTGCTGCTGAGGCAGCAGCTTCGTTGCCATTGCCGTTGTCGTCGTCGTCGTCGTCGCTGCCCATTGATTTCAGCCAGTGTAAGAATCAAAACTCGAATCCGTCTCAAAAATTTAGCGGCAACGTCGTCTTGCCGCTTCCGCCGCCGCCGCCGCTGCCGTCATCGTCAGTTGCCACAATGAGCAGCAGCAGCAGTGGCAATGCCGTCGCAATCCCTAGCGCCGCTACTGCTGCTTCGGCGTCGGCGTCTGCCGCTGCCTCTGCCTCTGCCTCTGCCACTGCCACTGCCACAACAACCACAGCAGTAACGACGCCGCTGCTGATGCCGGTAACGCTGCAGAGCGCCGCCCAGCAACTGCGTTTTTTCCGGCGCTATTCCTATAATGTAATTGTATCGTGCATTCGCAAGCGTCCACATGCCACATACATCTCTCCGCCCCCCCACCCAACAACCCCTTCTCTCTTTCTCTTGTTTCTATTACCACTGCAACGAATTTTTTGTGTTCATATTGCAATCAAGCGAAAACCAAGTGTGTTAGTCGGAAATTTATCGTTGCTTTGTTATCGTTATCGTCTTACAGCCGCTGCCCGCCGTGCCCATCAAGGATGAGCCGCTGGACGATACGGACGATGACTTTCAGATGAAGTGCATTGACGAGTCCGACGACATGATGGATCCCACTATGTTCCTAGAGCGCTCCGAGCACGAGGGCGATGTGCCGCTAATGGTAAGCACCATTCAATTTCAATGCTACGTGCCGCACTCAGAATTATCGATAGACAAACATGCAGAAAGTATTAAATATACCAAATATACAATATATTTCTTTTGGTAGACTTCATAAACTAAACAAAACTATTGTTTTGGAAGCAAAGTACAGAGTAGAAAGATAGTTTACGCAGCAGCTAATGAAAAAACTATGATAATGAACAAAAGGTTGATTTTACAAATGCGAATAGTAACAAAGATTCTTCGATACACGACTAGTTTCATAGCATTCATATTATCTCATTCGTTTGCCAATTATGGATGCTAATATCGTATACTATAGACATATAAGTAGAATACGAAAAATCAGGAAATGTGTTTACGTGGATTTGCCATCCATTTGCGCAATTATTTTGTGTACAACTCCAGCTCTTTATTTTGTGTGTTTTGTTTATGGTCGCTGCACAAAATTGAACCAGATACTCGGAGTGCTCGCAGTGTGGTGTTGTAATCAAATTGTACAATCACTAACCTGTATATCTCTCTCTCCCAATCTCTGTGTGTGTGTTTTTTTTCAGACCTCCGACTATGATTATACGGCGCAGCACGGCGTGACGGCGGCCGTGGCGGCGGCATCGCTGCCCGCGAGCGCCGTGGCCAATGTGGCAGCCGCCGGTGACTCGAAGGTGGCCAGCTGCCGGGCCTGCAGTCTGCAGTTCTCGACACGCGCAAACGCGCGACGCCACGAACGCAATCTGCATCCCAATCTGTTCCAGCTGTCGACCGATTCGCCCAACAATACGCCAATCACAAAGCCAACGCCGGCGCTCGCTGCCGCACTGGAGATCCAACGGGCCGCGGCTGCAGCGGCCGCAACGGCGGAGGCAACCAAGGCGGCGGCCGGGGGCAACATCTCGACCCAGAAGTACCGTCAGGTGGTGATGAACACGTTCATCAAGTGCGAGAACGGCGGCTACGACTACGACAATCCGGAGCAGTATCAGCAGCTGTTGACGCGCGACAAGGTCGAGTTCATACAGGAGAACAATGAGTTTCTCGAGCAGTACCAGACGATGACGTGTCGCTGTTGCAACAAATACTTCAGCACCTACAAGAATTTCATGGCGCACGTGCGCAAAAAGTATCCGATGTTGCCGCGCAATCTGTGCTTCAACTGCCTCAAGATGAACGACTCGAAGGCGCTCTTCATATCGCATCTGAAGAAACGCAACTGCATCAATCTGTACCGTGTGCTCAACGCGCTGCGCCTCAAGCAGCCCAACTTTGCGCACGCGAACGCCGCCGGCGTTGTGGCCACCACCGAGCCGCAGCAGCCGCAACAGCAGCAATTGTCGCTGGTGCACGACACGTCCTCGTCGTCGGACCGGCCGGAGAAGCTGCGCGCCAAGGAGCTGCTGGTGAACAAGCTGTACGAGTGCAAGCTCTGCCCCAAGGGCTTTCGCACCAAGCACGAGTTCCGCACCCATGTGTACGACAAGCATGCGGACGTGCAGCGCAAGGACAACAATTCGATACAGTGCAGCTTCTGCGGCCTGGACTTTGCCAATCCCGTGGACCGACGGCGCCACTACAACAACATGGACTGCATTGTGCGGCTGCGTTGCATGACCTGCGACGCCAAGCTGGAGACGCATCAGCGTTTCCTCGACCATGTCTATCACGACCATCTCGGCGGCGACAATGCGTCGACGGCGAACAGTGCGCTCGACCATTCGCCGGGCAAACGCAGTTTGCTGGGCGCCCTCGGCATCGGCGTCAGTCAGTCGTCCAACGACGAGTCGCGCGGCAGCAGCAGCACCAACATCAACGTCAGCATCAACAACAACAACAACAATCACAATGCCAGCAATGTGACTGCTGCTGTTGGAGCCGATGGCAGCCCGTTGACCTCGACGCCGTCGAAGCCTGTGCCCAACTCGTCGGGCGGCTCGAACTCGGCCAATCGCAGCGTTGGCGGCGGTGGCGGTGGCGGTGGCGTCAGCGATTCGGCGCCCAAATCGCAGTATTTCTCGCGCATGCCGCAGGTTTGCCCCATCTGCGGGCAGCAGTACAACAACTACAACAACGTGCTGCGGCACATGGAGTCGAAGCATCCCAACAAACTGCCCGAGACGTACAAGTGTGTGCGGTGCGGCCTCGGCTATCCACGGATCTCATATCTGCGCGAGCACATGATCAATGTGCACGGCGTGGACAAGAATCGGCATTCCGGCGGCTTCGAGTACATCGTGAATGCGGCCGCCGTGAAGCTGGCCGACGGCAGCACGCCGAACGTCTACACGGGACGCTACGATTATGTGATGAAGGATTTAATGTCGATAACAAATGGTGGGACACTCGGTAATTTTTTCATTTGCTCGTCCCGCAAGTCATGCGCCCATCAGATCACCTTGTCTCATGCATCGGTGTCTCGCGTGTCTCGCGTGTCCTGCACTGTCCTGTGTCCACAAAAGCATCTCTTTTGCGTCTACGCTCTCCCATGTGCTTCTCCACTTCTCCACTGCAGCCGTGGCGTGCGAAGCGTGTAGCGAAGTTGAGCCTTTGTAGGCAACACATTTGTTGCCAACCGTCGTCACTTGTGGCTCGGCTTTCGCTTGCGCTTCGAACGCTCCGACAGCATTTTTTGTTCAATGTTTTATGTGCGCTTTCTGTGTGTGTCTGAAGGCACAACCCCAACTAATGCACCTCTCTTTGTTTCTCGCTCGCCTTGCAGATGACGACGACGAGGAGACCGGCAGTCTGGCCAAGAAGATACGGCTCGACGACAGCAGCAACAACAGCAGCATCAACACCAGCATTGCCAACCAGCAGAAGGAGTGCCCCATCTGCAATGCCGTCTTCAGCAACAACATCGGCCTCTCGAATCACATGCGCTCGCATTACACGGCCTCCTCGACGGCGACGAATGCGGCCCTGGCCGCTGCCAATCGCATGACACCCAAATCGCTGACCATCACAGCAACGCCGCCGCTGGATGTGGCCACAAACGTGGCCAGCACAAACACTGCAGCAGCATCGCCATCGGCGATCGGCAGTGGAACGCCGGCAGCGACGCCAACGGGCGGCAAAGTGCCGCCAGCGATGGTCCACCAGACGCCGCAGGAGCAGGCCGTGTTTCGGCGCAGTCTCGACCAGGCGGCGGATCGACGCTTTCGCCGCATGCGCTGTCGCATCTGCCAGCGTCGCTTCAGCTCAAAGAAGTCGTATCGCTACCACATGCTGACCGACCACCAGGTGCAGAACGTGCAGTTCATCAAGTGCAAGCTGTGCAACGCCGAGTTCGCCTACGAGAAGGGCCTCAAGGTGCATCTGTGCAAGGTGCACGGTCGGACGATCAAGGACGAGATGATTGTCAAGCAATTCGAGTGCGATGTCTGCTCCACCGTCTACAGCTCGGAGCTGGAGCTGCAGCAGCACAAGCGCAGCGTCCACAAGTCCAGCGCCAATAGCAAGTCGTCGACGACGATAACAGCGACAACGACAATGACAACGACGTCCAACGCAACGATCGCGGCGAGCTCGGCGGCTGCAGCGTCTGGGGAGCTGGCGGGCGACACGTCGATGGTGTTGCCGCTGTATTGGTATCAATGCAAGTACTGTCCATCCAATTTCAACACCAACAAGAAGCTGGCCATCCACATCAATTCGCACGACGAGTTCGACTCGAACGATTACTCGTGCAAGGACTGCGGCAACGTTTACAGCGGTCGCAAGAGCCTCTGGGTAAGTGTGGGGTTAGCTGGCACGCTTAGCGGCCACAATTCGCTTAGTGGCACTCCAAAAAAAAAAAAAACTATATTAGAAAATGAAAATGCTTTGATTAGTGCCTTAACGTATCTTTTGATTATCAGCCCATTTTCCTAGAGCTCTGTTGTGGCCGTTAAACGAGATTGTTTAAGAGCACAAATGCTGAAGGCAAAAATATTGATACTTTAAGTCATGGGTTTATTTTTAAATAACATGAAATCATGAAAAATGCATACCTCGTTTAGCAGCAGCTTTGAGTAATGTTAACTTAACGGCTACACATTATTTGCTTAACTCGCTTAACGATTGTATTCCAAAAAAAAGAGAAAACACAGATAAGTTAGTTGTTCACGTAGCTGCCAATATTTTGAGGCCCGTATGCGAGTTTCAGTCTGCTTCTACGATACTCATTGCATTTCACCTTCAATTTCGTAGGTTCATCGCTACAAGAAGCATCCACAGGTGCCCGACCCGGTGGAGTGCACGCTGTGCCGCAAAATGTTCTTCGACCGCCAGATGCTGGACAATCACACGCCCACCTGCAACCGCAAACCCATCACGGCCACCGGCGCCCATCAGCAGGATGCCCAGCAGCAACAGCAGCGCGATCATCTCCAGCAGCCGCAGCGTGGCATCTTCAAGCACAAAACGGGCGACGACGATGACGAGGATGAGGACGACGAACAGCTGCTGCTGCTCGACGATGCGGGCGGCGTTGTGGGCGCATCAACAGCTGGCGGCGGAGCAGCAGGAGACGCAACCGCTGTGGGTAGCGATGGCAACGCGACGTCGCTGGCGGGGCTTAAGATACGCATACCGGAGGTGGCGTGCACGATTTGTGGGGCACGCTTCACCGACCAGGAGATGTTCACGAAGCACATACAGAAGCACGAACAGGAGCTGTATGTGGACAATCCACTGGCGGCGATGTTCGACGATGGTCCCGCTGATGCGGGACAGTTTCAGGTGGAGCGTCAGAATGAGAACGGCGAATATGCGTGCGATTTGTGCGCCAAGACGTTCCCGCAGGTGATTGCGCTCAAGGTGCATCGCAAGTGGCATTTCAGAGGTGATAGCAAGCAGGTGAGCTTTTTGGGCTTGTGCAGCGAGGTGAAAAATCCGATTCAGAACAAAATCGATAACCAAAATCCAATCCTGTTGAGTAAACGCTACGTTTGTTGTTTGTTGCCTCCGCACCAGTCGCAAAAAAATAAACGCAATAGAATAATAACAATAAAAACAGATTCTATAAGAACGACATCAACACGACCATCATCAACAACAACAACAGCGGCAGCAACAGTTGCAACTGCTGCTGGTGCTGCTGCTGCTGCCAATGTTGCCAACATTTGCAGCAATCTTTTTGTTTCGGCTTACTAATCTCTCTTCTGTTTATAATATAGAATCCCATCATCGACGGCGAAGCGACAACGCTGAACAACAGCAGCAGCAGCAACAACAACAACAACAACTCGATGCTCCATCTGCGCGAACTGCATGCGGTGGGTCTGATGCCCAACCAGCAGCAACAGCATCAGAAGCAGCAGCAACAACAACAGCAGCAGCAGCAACTGTCCCAATCCCAGCAGCAATCGAGCCAACAGCAGCAGCAGCGGAACAAGTCGCTGAAGCGGAAACGTGAGCTGAAATGTGAATATTGCGCCTCCACCTTCATTAGCAACAACAACCTGCGTCGCCACATGTACGAGCTGCACAAGCACGAGGTCAGCAATCTGCCCGAGCCGCCAGTCATTCAAGTGGACGCGCCCCTCAGCTGTCGTCGCTGCGGCGACCTCAAGTTCGAGTCGAAGGAGGCGTGGATCGAGCACAAGCTGGCCGACGCGAAGGTGGTGCGTCCGTTCTGTCCATTCCAGTGGGGCTGTGATCTGTGTGGCGAGTATCTGTCGCGCAAGGAGAAGCTCATCAATCACATCAACAATCATCTCAAGGAGGAGGTAATTGTGCCCGTTGCGGTGGCCAAAAACAAGCTCGACACGCTAACAGCAGCAGCCGCAGCCGCAGCCGCATCAGCTGCACCGGCTGAGGAAGCAACAGCAGCAGCAAAGACAACAACAACAACAACAACGACAACAATGAAGGCTGCAGCAACAGCGGCTGGAGCAGCTCAAGGTGGCCTTAAAGCGAAGCCAAAGAGCGAGACAACAACGACAACAGCAACGGAGGCAACGGGCAAACGGGCCGAGGTGGACAGTGAGCTCGAGGATGACAGTGATAGCGACGATGATGAGGATGACGATGACGAGGAGGATAGCACGAGTGCCGACGATGATGATGAGGAAGGGGACGTCGACGATGAGGAGGACGATGATGTTGAGGACGATGAAGATGCAGTTAAGCAGCAGCAACAACGACACAACAACAACAACAACAACAAAAGTAGTGGTAACAATAATAACAACAACAACAGTGCCGCCTTGGATGAGGATGATCTCATCGAGGAGGTCATTGAGGAGATCGACGATGTGGACGAGGAGGAGGAGGAGGAGGAGCGGGAGCAGCAGCAGCAGCAGGTCGAACATGTTGGTGGCAAAACCAAATCGACAACAACGAAGCGTCACAACTTTGAGTACAATGAGGCCAAGTTGAATGGCAACAGCAAGCAGCAGACGACGCACAGCTCCGAGGACGATGGCGAGGAGGAGGAGGTGGACGATGACGACGACGAGGACGATGACGACGGCGAGGATGAGGATGAGGATGACGTCGAAATGGACGAGGAGGAGGTTGAGGGTGGCGTCAATGTCGCTGTCGGCGAAGGCATGACCATTGATGATATTATCGAGGAGGATGATGGCGAGGACGACGATGAGGATGATGACGATGAGCATGGACAGCATCTAGTTGGCGAGCATGTCGTGGCCGAGGACGATGACGACGACGGTGACGGCGACGCGGACGCCGACGATGATGATGATGATGACGTTGTGGATGACGTCGATGACGACGACGATGTGGACGATGTCGATGACGTGGACGATGATGATGTGGATGTGGATGAGGATGACGACATCGATGAGGATGATTTTGATGACGAGCAGCAGCAGGAAATGGGCAACAGTGCGCGACGCCGCGTCGTCAATGCCTCGCATGACGACGATGATGATGATGATGATGTTGTGATGGAAGTGGATGATGATAATGATGGGAATGGCGACGGCGATGGTGGCACATCGTCGTCGTCCGAGAGCGAGTCGACAACGACCACGTCGCAGTCAACTGGTGAGCGGCGCAATAAAAGCAAATCTGTAGTTTCATCATCAGCGGCATCAGCGGCCGCTGCTGATCACACTAATAATTCCAGCTATACGTGCGATCTATGTCAACTTTGTTTCGATTCCCAGGAGCAGCTGCAGACCCATATTAAAAGCCATTTCCTCAACGGGCCAACAACGACACCGGGCAGCGGCGGCGGCGGCGGCGGCGGCGGCAACGGCAGCGGCAGCGGCAGCAGCAGCGCCGCCAGTCGCAGCAGCAATAGTCACCAAAGCAGCCGCAGCAGGAGCAGCACCTCCAATAACAACAATAATAACAACAACAACAGCAATCACAACCACAAAAGCAAAACCAAAAAGGAGACAGCAGCAGCTGCAGCGACGGTTGCGTCGACAGCGGCAGCATCAGCAACGGTGGCGGCTGCAGCAGCGACTGCAGCTGCGACCGCCACGGATGCTGATGCGAGCTTCAACTGAGCTTCGAAATGTACAAAATTCAACCAGAAACACACAACACACACACACACACACACAACATATTTGCACCACTTTCCAACACCACACTAATAACAAACTGCGCATTCCATCACACAACACACACACACACACACATACATACACATATACGAAAATATGGTCTACGAAACACTTGCGCCTGCGCGCAATTGCAACGCACACACACTAGCACACTCACACACACACACACAAGCGCGCATGCGTATGTATAAATGTAAAATGCGCGTGCGTGTGTGTGAGTGTTTGAATTTTTTTTCTTACTGCTAATTGTAGTTGTTAATAATCACACATACACACACACACACACACAAAAGCCAACATACGTATATATTAATGAATATATATATATATATATATATATATATTTATATATATTAGATATGTATGTATATGTATGCAACTGCTAACTACGAGAATACGATAGTCTATTTTTTTTAAATTTTTTTTTTAAATGTTACATTAGTTGTTGCACTGACAAAGAAAAACACATATACACACATGCATACATCTACACAACACACACACACGCAGACTAAATATTTAGAGCAACGCCAGTTATTATTTTGAGTTTTTAGGTTAGTTTATGATATGCATATACATACATACATACATAGAATGCAGTATACAGTAAGACAAAAACATATTTAAGAGGTTATGTGAAATAATTAATTAATTAAATCTTTAACATTGCGTCAAGGCACCAAAGCAACAACAAATCTGTAGAAGATGAAGAAGCAGGCGATGATGATACGAAAGAAGAAGAGGAAGAAAAAGAAGAAACAGCAGCGAGTAGCAACTGAAGCAGCGGCTGAAAGAAAAACGAATTAAGCGAAAAACTTACGTTTATTTATTACTATGTTAATTGATACTATTTTATATATATCACATATATATTTTTCTCTGAATAACATTCTACTTTTCCTGCCGTTTTGAAAAACAATCGTTTCTAAATATATACATATATATAAATATATATCTTTTGCTGATAATATTTGTAGGACAATTCCATACACAGAAGAAATATCCGGTTTCTTTCAATTTTTTTTTATTATTTTTTTTTTAATTTTGTGTCTGTTTTGGGACCGTAAATCGAACGTTATTATTATAATTTTTTTTTATTATGGCCAACTCTTTCGACTCGCATAGTTTTTAGTTGACAAAAGAAAACAAAATAAACGTAGTTTAAACAAAATGCGCCAAACACATGAATAACAATGCAACCCATGAAAGAATTACACACCTTGGCAAGGCACCTTTCCATTATCCGACTGGGTGTTTCGTGTACTGAAACATAATTTTTTGCCATACACAACACACACCACACACATATATATGCATACACTCGAAAATACACACAGCATTAGCACTTTGACCCACATATATAAGTATATATATTTAGAATGTAATCTGTATATTAATTATTTATATAATAATGCATTTTCACACACACAAAACAAAATCGTTTCATGCTGCATTATAATCGTATGTATGTGTACAAAAAAAAAAACACAAAAAAAACAAACTCAAAGGCAGAGTTAAACATAAAAAATAACAAAACGTAAACGAAAGAAAAAATTTATGAATAAATAGTGCATACTGCGCATACGTTAGTTACGCTTACAAATTAATTGCGATTGCGGACATACCTTTTACTTGTATAATTAATTTAAGGTTTGTGTATGTAATTGGAAACTAGTTTAAAACCAGATACAAATAAAAAAAAAAACATGAATGCAAACAAAATTCATATGCAGCAAGCATATGTATGTCTAATTGAATACCATGAATAAATTGTTTTCTTATTGGGTCGCGGGCATATTTAAATTCAGAATGTCGATAACAGCCTGACTATCGCTGAAACGAGCTTTGGACTATCGATGTCTATCAACAAAATATCAAAATCGTTAATATACGTTTTTGGTATATTTGGAATTCAAATTATTGAGCGCCAATTGTTAAACACCCACCAAGAAATAGAAATTTGAATAGAATTTAAACATTTATGAGTTTTGCATAGTTTAAGATTTATTTGCATAGGCATTATTTAACAAAATATCAATGCAAATCCACTCACATCGAATCAATTTGTCTTAGAATAAACTGTTTTGTTGTTAGCCGTGCTGGCAGAGGCACACAAAGTTTTAATTGTTTCGTTAAATATTAATAAATACTTTGATGTATATAGGGACTGAATTAGCTTGTTTTGGTCTAGTTTCGTTGTGGTGATAATGTGGGTGTCGAACGTTTTGTGTCAGGTGGATTACAAGACGAATTGAATAATTATCTCAACAAACAAACATCACATTTCAAAATTGGGTGCAAACACAAAAATTAAAAGAGATATACAAATTATTCAATGATAACAATAAACAAAAAAAGGGCACAGCCAACGACGATGCCGTGTAATACATACAAATAGAAGCTAAGTGTGTTGTATTCTGTTTACATAGGACATACTATACATATAAATTATTATTCTTAAACAAGATACTACTACGGCTAAAAAAAAATGGTGCGTGGGCGAGTCGCAGAAACAGCATTGCCAGAAATACTATCATGTCATATCCGTTGCCTCTAGGAGTACTGCGTGTGTGGATTCACGTTAATCATCTCCATGTTGCTGCTAATTATGTGTTCCATACAGTAGACGGCGCATGGCGAGCAGGGAGAAGCGATAAAGAAAGGAAATCAGATCGATTAGTTTTAGTTTTGAAGTGGAAATACAGAAAAAAAAACAAAAAACAAAAATGAGTATGCGCAGTTTACCTTCGGAACGACGAAGATTAAATACCCATGCAGAATGAATACCACAAAAACAAAAGTAATCATTTTTATATGATAAAGTCATGCGATTTGGCAAAACTCAAGACAGTAACTAATATCTACAGTAGTAGCTACTACAGAATTCAGTGTTAGTGAATCTACTTTCAAAACTACGAAAGTTTTGCGAGCATATCATCAGACAAGCGGAAGAAATACGACTTTATATCATGGCATCGTTAGTATGCTAGCTGAACACAATTATAATATTCTCTGCATGGGTATAATGATTAAATTTAATCGTAACTGGCCACTGATAAGCGAATAATGGTTAATATACTTATCGCGCACCAAAGTTAGTTTGCTATTTTGACAGCCAGTTTGGAGGAGGAAACTTGATGAATACATGAGCTTCAACTTAATTCAACTCTACAATGATGAGATCGGGCGGGAATAGAATATGTACAGTGGATTTAATGAGAGATGATAATAAGAAATAAATGAATGGATGGAGTGTGGATTGAAGAAACAGCTTAAATAGTGCTAAAAGGCTTGCTTCAACTAACCTGCGACTGCAACGCATATGGATGAAGAGAAGCGCCAGTCCAAGCGTCACGCAAATGGCGCCCACAACGATGTAGGCAATGCCTAGGAATGGATTCTTGCCGCCCAGTACTGAAGTGGTCGAAAGAATCATGCGTTTGGTGCCATCAAACGAGACCACCGGATAATCTAAGCATATAAGAAATAATTAAATATATTCCTAAACATGGAATCCTTCTCCTCCACTCACTGTATTCAATGTGTAGCCTGTAGGTGCCGGCCTTGAGACCCTTGGTATATGGCGTATTGACTTGGTCCAAACGACGATACAATTTACGAAAACTGGGCAGGGCAGCGGTACGCATCCAAACAATCAGATCCTCGTTTTGGAAGCCATTGTTGTCCGCATTCAATGGATCCAATTCATCGAGTCTCTTTTGCCAGAACGGCGGCGCGCTAAATTCCTTCAAGGCCTTGGTCAAGTTACCGTCCGGATTGCGGAACTTGATACGCTTATCTGATGGCCATGCAATTCCCGTGTTTAATAAATCGATTCCTTGGCCGTTTAAGCTCAGCGTCAGTGTGTCTAAATGGAAATAATTGAATAACAATGTTTATTAAATGTCATGTTTAAAATTTGTTAATTTAAAAAATATCAAATTGAAAATTGCTGCGGTAGCAAGTTAGTTAAGACAAGTTAAGTAAGACACAAGCCATAACACGTATTGAAAACAAGCCTCAAACCAGTTGATGCTTTTAAAACATATGTCAACATTATTCTACTGGCTGATCGAAAAAGAGTTTTACAAAATGTAGTTAGTTACCATTAAACAGGGAATTGGCGATGGCACCGCAGGGCGCAATTGGCTTGCCATCGACCGCGTATGCGAATGGTGTGCAATCGGAGCTGGGTGTCATCGAGAGGCGACCTAACAGCTGCTCATCATCACGCGACTTCACGTAGCGTCGGTGGTTCTGGTAATAGTTGGTTAAACCATAATACATGTACACATCGCCCTGTTCAAAAGCCAAATAAATTATTGAAATTTTGTCAGTGTTCAATTATTAATCATGTGCTGCTTACAGTAAAGTCAACGTTTAAATCAAAGTCCTGGGTACAGAGGCAACGGCCTCCCGTGTTGTTTTTGAGGAATTCGGCGCAGGTTTGACTGCCACCCAGTTGAGGACATTGCGTGTAGTCTACAATCACCTCCCTGGCCGTGTTGGAGAAGTGGAGCAGCACCACGCCAATGGGTATGAAGAGTATGCCAATCACAAAAAACGTGGGCAGCACTGTGCGAGCCGTTAAAACAGGTTGCCAGGCGGGCAGACGTTGCTGCTTAAAGGCCGAATCTGTTGGATAGGAAGGATAGATTGTTTGGATGACACTAAATTGATAATTGGTAGTGCTTGGGCAGTGATTCATGCAGTTGTTGCTTACAAGACAAGCCTTAAAATATCGATTACTCTGTAAATATTTATTTGTATTTGCACTAGTATTAGTCACTCTTTGATTTCTTATCACAAGCACACATCCACACACACACACACCCAAACCGTTTAACTGTCCGTCAGCAGAAGCAACAACAACTTGTTACTGGAGTGTGAGTGTAAATGCTTTTGTGTACACACACACACACACACACACACAGACAGAATATCGAATTGAATTTTCACCTGAAGGTCGCTTTGACTTCGAGGCTGCGTTTTCCTCGTTTCCCACATTTTGCGTAGACATTGCGAATACGGTTTACTAGAGACACCACAACAATAGGCGTCCCCACGTCCTGCGACGAAGACCAGACGAGGATTAACACGAGGATATGCGCGAAAATGGACTGCACGTCGCAATTACGCTTAGCCAAATACGTAAATAATACAAGAAATTTCGCGATACCAGAGCTGATAATCGATATATACGTGTAGTCATCGTTCGATTACACCCAAAAACCAACATAAAAAATACCAAAACTTTGCCTCATACCGACAGCAACTAAAGCATATTTATAAGAATTAACGCTTAATAAAACATTAAAATGCAGCAACAAATCAACAACATTTACTTGGTTAAATTCAATACAATTAGACAAATAATCCAAATTTAAATTGGTAATCGATTAATCAACTGATAAGTTTTTTGATTTTTGAGGGTTGCCCATGCAAATAATGTTCCCCTTGAAGTGAGCATACATTTTATTTCGTTACAATTTCAAAATTCCTTGTGTTTTTTTTTCCTGGCATTATTCACATTATAAATTTTAGCGGTTGAAAAGCGTTGCAGCTGGCTAAACTAGTAATTATGGAACTGCTAAATTTTGGTATATTTGACGACATTATATAGTACGTTTTCGAAATTTCAATTGCACGGTCACACAGTTAGCGGCAGCGGCGTTTTCGGTGGGTCAAAACAACAAAGCAAAGGGGAAAAAGCGAAAAAAGAAAAGAAAACGACGGCGAAGAACGTGAAGCAAACAACGAAATTCAAACGCATTTATTAATTTGCGCTGTAGTGATACGCATATGCGGCAGCCGCAAAACAAACTATTTGTTGCTCAGGGATCCAATTTAGAGGCACTTTGTTCAAAATAAGTAAAAAAAAAAACATTGTGATTTTTTTGTATAAACAAAAAAGAAATCAAAAACGCCGCCACCGCGATGAAAATCACTGTGACCACCACCGATGATAAGATTTTCTTTCTTGATGTCGCCGAGGATTTGGAGCTGGAGAACCTAAAGGCCTTATGTGCCATGGAAATCGGCGCGGAGGTCAATCAAATAATGGTCCTGTTCAATGGTCGTGAACTAAACAATGATAAGCAGTCGCTGAAGCAGTTTGGAGTGCGCGACGGCGATTGCGTTGTGCTGGAGCGACGCCGGAGCAATCATCCCAATCGCACAGGTGAGTGCAAAGTTCTTCGTCTCGCCCTCTCACTCTCTCTAAAACACTGTTAAGAACTGGGTCATTGAACGCGCTGTGGGCCGCTCCTGTTGGCCAGCTTGGTGCATCATCATTGTCATCATGGAAAAAATAAGAAAAGAATACATTGATTTTAAAAATAAATATTGTATGTGCCATTTCTTACACATTTCAACAGCACTCGCTATACTAGAATGAAATGTACATATCTGCATGTTTATGTGTGCGTTGCGTTTATTTTTTTATTTTGCACATTCCATCCAAATGAATGGTAAGCGAAAGTCAAAATGTAAGCAAGCAAACGACAAGCGTACACACACACACGCGCATGCACTTGCAGTGTGTTGATCTGATTTTGATCATTCACTCGCAACACTATTATCGATAAGTATGTATGCACGTATGCATATCAGTGTGCACGCACATGCAGTAATCGTATCCAACTGCATACATGTGTGTGCGTGTGTGTGTGTTTCATTCGCACATACGCCGACGCAAACGCCTTCAGTGACCCCATGCACGATTGGCCTTGTCTAACACGCATACATGTACAGCCATACGTATGTACATATATGTATAGCATGTGGGCAAGTATGGGTCATACATTGTCCGAATGTTTTTTTGCGTGGGCGCGCGCAATTTATTTGGGAGGTATTTGTCTTGCGATTCTGTATACGCTATACCTGAGAGTTCAAGGAGGTGGAGATACTAAAGACATGCAAAAAAACATACATATGTATATAAATAATTGTTTTGCACTTGTGCATAAAGTTGTTGAAAGCTTACTTAAACTTGCAAAAGCTTCTCGAAACTTCTTTTGGGCATATTTAACTTGCACTTTACGCCGCTACAAAGTTTTGGAGCGCTTTGCATATGGTTTCTATTTCAATGCAGTGCCTATGTATTATTACTCTATAACTATGTTATGCTGCTTTACGACATATTGGTGAAATTCTTGTTGTTATTTCATTAGATGGTGATAAAAGGAATAACAGCAAACGAATTGATATGTCATTCATTATTAAGCAAGATAGTCTTTAAGCGAAAAGTAATTCTTTAGCTGAACATGTTTTGTTTTTATACCCGGCAAATTATGGGGCAGTGGGGTATATTTACTGATTAAAATAATAATTGAATGCAATAATGAATGAATTGAATGAAAATAACAAATAAAAATGCGTAGCAAGAAAGCTTGTCATTCAATTTCTTAATAGAGACAGATAGCGAGAGAGAGAGAAAGAGAAAGAAAGAAAGAGAGATAAGGAAGCAGCCTAGACTCTCAACAACTCTCCGTACTTATTTCATCAATTCACCCGCCTCGTTTACAGCTGGGACCAGTGCAACGATTCCATCGATAAGCAATCTGGACTTTAGCAGCATCGCCGTACCGGGCTCGAGTGGCACAGGCAACAGTCCGCCCACACAGACAGCTGCAGGGAGCAGTAGCCTGCAACAACAACTCGAGCAGCATTTGCAGCAGCAACAGCAGCAGCATCAGCTAACGGACATACCCATGACAGATGATTTCAATGTGAACTATGACGATGATCCGGCGACAGTGCGTCAAATGTTCCTCTCCAATCCGGAGGCATTGGCACTGCTTCGACAGTACAATACACCGCTGGCCGAAGCCTTGGATTCGGGTGATCTCGAGACGTTTACGCGTGTGCTGCGCGAGAATATTACGGAACGAAAGCGCCGCAATGATCAGCGTATGCGCATGCTGAATGCGGATCCCTTTGACGAGGAGACGCAACGCCTCATTGCCGAGGAGATCAAGCAGAAGAACATACAGGATAACATGGCAGCTGCCATTGAATACAATCCCGAAATATTCGGCACCGTCACCATGCTGTAAGTGATGGTCGTCGTCATTGCATTAACCTTCATTCAAATCTCTCACTGCTCTTCTAGTTACATCAACTGCAAGGTAAACGGTGTGCCCGTGAAGGCGTTCGTTGACTCCGGCGCCCAGACGACAATCATGAGCAAGGATTGCGCCGAGCGGTGTCACGTCAACCGTTTGATCGACACACGCTGGAACGGCGTGGCCAAGGGCGTCGGCACACAGCCCATTCTGGGTCGCATTCACATGGTGCAGCTGCAGATCGAGAACGATCATCTGACTTCCAGTTTCACGGTGTTGGGCCAGCAACCCATGGACATGCTCTTGGGCCTGGACATGCTCAAGCGGCATCAGGTGCGTGTTCCCTAACAAATCTTTGTTATGTTTAGCTTAAAGGTCGCTGTCCGTCTGCTTAAATACACATATTTAAAAGCTGGAATTTGCCCAAGATGCTGTCAAGTTACAGTATTGCTTTTATTACAACAATTATTTTGCAATATAATAGATAATTGCCAAACACACTGTTTATGTCTAATGAACGAAAGTTGGCGTCAAGATCGAGTTTGTAGTGTCGCAATTCAATAATCAAAACATTTTGCCGCTGAACTTGTGATTCATCACCTTGTGAAATTCGAATAAAGTAAAATGATTTTCTGTCTGCTTATGCTGCAGCGCAAATAAACACAGAACAAAGCAAATATTCAAAGTTTTCAAGCGAAATGAATTAAAATAGTCTTTGTCTCTGTCGCACTCGTTGTCATGCACTAATCGCCATCTCTTTCTATTCGAACAGTGCCTCATTGACTTGCAGCGCAACCTGCTGATCATTGGCACCACGGGCACCTCCACGCCGTTCCTGCCGGAGAGCGAGCTGCCGCCCTGCGCCCGCCTCACTGGCAACCCCGAGGACAACGAGCAGCAGGCCATTGCCGAGGCGATCGAGCAGAGCAAGCGGGAAAGCGGCGGTGCAGCCAGCACAAGTGCCAGCAGCGCCGCCACCACCAGCGCTAGCGCCACTGCGACGGGCTTCAATGCCAGCAATATCAATTCGATACAACCTCTGGATCGTTTCACGGAACAGGATGTTAGCGATCTGATGGCATTGGGCTATCCACGCAGCGATGTCCTCACGGTGCTGAGGCTCTGCAATGGCAATAAAGCAATCGCCAGCTCGATGCTGGTTAGCCGCAATGCCGCCGCTGGCGGCGCTGGATTTAGCTGAACGCTGCTCTGGCCAAGGCGCCGCCGCCAACACCAGCTGCTGCACCATCGCCACCTCCTTCCTCAGCGTCTCCTTCATCAATGCTTTGGAATCAATCAAAACAAATTTGCAATACACCACAACACACTTAATAACAGTAACAATAATAACAAAATGCCACAGCCCAAGACAAAGATGAAGAGATGTCGATGCCGATCCCAATATATTTAACAAAAATCAAAATCAAAAACAAAAAAACAAGAAAAAAAATCAAGATGCAAACATAATGAAAGAAAATCAATTTTAATTTAGCTAAATTTTTGTAAACTAAAGGACGCTTTTTTTAATGCTCTTTCCCCCCTAATTCCCATTTTTTTGTACAATAGTTAATTATACTATCGCAAAACATCCCAAAGAACAACAGCATATTCAATTGCGTTTAACAAACCAGACCCCTTTATCAAATAACATCATCATAATGATCTATTTCTAGCCTTACATTTTTCTTAACGAAATCCGATTTCGAATTGTGTGTTAGAAAAACTGCAATAAAACCGTCTATGCTAATAGCCGCTTTGCAACGAATTACGAACCAAGATAATGCCAGACATTATACAAATATACAATACACCCTAAATACACACACACACACACACACAGCTACACTAATTATACACATTTTTGGTATATAATAATTATACAATTTGAATTAGTATTAAGAATTAAAAACAAACCTATGTAATGTATGTACGAAGTGAAATGGTTAAATAAAATGAGACTTGTTTTGGATTGGAATTACGTTGACCGACGATGACCTGTATTGTATTATAACATTGTAAAATATAAAATATTATGATTATATTATAATATTGGAAGCGAATTGTGGTTTCAACCGAGCTGCACTTGAGAGGGGATTACAATAGACGTTTATTTGATTCTAGCAGCTTAAATATTTTTATCAAAATAAATTGCGATTGAAGGAAGAATCAATTCCGTTTAAGATATAGAGTGCTCGCTTTTCAAATGTATTGAGTAGATAAATGATTTATCAATCTTAAGTCCGCATTGACTTCGTGGATAGGATCAATGAATTGGCAGCTCTTACGTAAATTTGGTTTTAAAATTGTATTTATTATATTATTATGATTTAGTTATAAATGTATAAACCATATATAGCGTGTATGTATTTACATACGGACTTTCCCAATACAGTCATTGCAGCCAGCAGGAAGCAGATGTTCAATAATAATATATGTTTAAAAAAAAATAGCGTAAAATAAAAATAGTGAGTGCATTTGCTCTAAGAATTTTGTTTTGTCTATTGTTGGTTTTGTTTGTTACACACACACATTCTCAATGCACACGCACGCGTGTTATACATACATAGATGATGTAAATTTCTCATATATATATAAATTACAGTTGCTGATCTTGTTATTGTTGCTGTAGTTGTTGCAGTTGTTCAATATTGTTGATAATCTTGTTTGTTTTGTTATTTATTCCTCATCTTCGTCATCCTCGTCATCATCGTCGTTGGCACGCGAGTTTTTGTGATTGAACTCCTTCTCGGGATCAAACTGCATGCCCTCCTGATCGGCACCATCCTCTTCATCATCATCGCCAGCCACCTGAGCGTTCTCGGCCTCGGCCCGTTCCAGACGACGCGCCAGATCCGCCTCATCGATGGCGGTGACCAGTTTGGGCGCCATGATCACCTTGAATTCGCCCTCAAATTCGGTTATCTTGGCCCGTATGCTTTCGATGGCCACCTCCAGTGCCTTTAGTCCATCTGTCTTCTTTGTGGTCGATGTGGTCATCACATAGCTAAGAAAATAGACGATTTTCAATTAAACTTTAAGCTGTGACCCATACTCAGCATAACTTACAGAGGCGGCGCTATCAGATTGATGCGGATGGGTAGCTCCTCGGTGCTCAGCTCAAGGCCCTTGCTCAGCGACGCCTTGACGGCATCGATGCCCTCATAACCGTAGCAAGAGCATTCAATGTCCGCACGTATTTTGACGGTGGGCGAGACCAGTTTACGTTTGATGTTGCTCAGCAACACCTCCTTGGTCTCTGCATCCAGATTGCATTCATCGAACACCGATGGATCCGTCACCGACTGCTTGAAAATGTCGTAAGCCACCGTTTTGCTGTTGTACTTCTTTTCAAAATACCACGCTGTCTTCTGATAGAGCTCCTCCAGCTTTTCGCTGCTGTCGTAGCCGAGAATGTCGGCAACATGTCGCAGCAGAGAATTGATCGCTTTTGCCTTGGCAAAACGTTCCGTGCACTTCTCCACATCCTCGGGCGACACGCGACGCTTGGAGAGATCGATGTACCCCTTCTCTTTGTCCACACGTATAACGACCACCGGCTCTGTTTTGCCCACACGTATCAATTTGTTGATGGATCGTATGCGACGGCGTGACAATTCCGACAGCAAGATCATGCCCTCGATGTTGTTGTACTCAAGTAAATGCACGTAAGCTCCCATTTCGGCAATGGAGAGCACGTTGACCATGACGACATCTTCGATCTCCGGATATTTTTCATTGTAGAATCGCGAGGTTAATGCCATTTTGATGCTACGTTTTAATACACTCAATTATCTGCTGGATATTTATTTCAAACGCGAACTGAAGAGAAAATGCCAACAAAAAATTGCAGCAAAAACGTGTACAATTCTGCCGAACTAAGGCGTAAGAAGAAGCACGGCAGCGGCAATAGTGTTGACTAACGACGCACCTGCGGCGATTTCAGGCCGGCGAATTGTTATCGATATATCGATCGTATTTGCATGATGCCATTCTCCTAAAATAACATTTTTAATTACATACTATGTTAAAAAAAATTGCAACTATGCATTTATATTTTTGTAACCTGTTGTTTACTGCACATTATTGTAAACTGAATTATCGATATAGTATTTGTGAGTGCAACTGCTTAGTGCTGGACAATACAAATGCTACATTCGGCGAATTGGTCAGTGTTGCTTTTATCTGCATCTGGGCGTGATTTAATGCAATGCACACATAATTTGCATTTTAGTGTCAATGAAAAAAAAATCTATGGATTTTTTTTTGCAATAATATTACGATAATTTTGATAAATTGGTGTGATTGCAATTTAGTTGGGTGTATTTCCGCGAGCGGCAAGCATAGTTTTAGGGTGTGTACACACTGAAGCGCGTGCACACGGCGACAATCGTGGTAGTCAGTCTGCGGATTGCAGCGAATTCGCTCATTTGAAAAAAATAAAACATGGCTGGAAGAGGTGGTTATGAACACGCTAGGTAAATATTATTAAATAATTTAAGTACTGTGCATGCCAGCTCGCCGAAATTGTGTAAAATCGGTGCGTGTGTGAACGCCGCGTGTGCCACAGCAAGCAAGTGCAAAAGTGCTCCAATGTATAATAATGCACGCGGTTTAAGCAAAAGTCAACCAATACACACATACACACTCACACACGCACACATGCGAACCCTAAAAAGCACATACACATGTACGTGTGCGTGTGAGTGTGACTGTGTGAGTGCGCGCAAGTGTGCGTGTTTTTTTTTCTTACATTTCTTTTTCTTTGCTATATTTTTTTCGGGCAATTTGCTGTGCTGTCGACCGCTTGCGAATGTCGCTGTCGATGCTGGCGCGTCAGCGGTACGCGCTTCGCGTCTTTCTATAACCATCTCCAAAAAGTAACCGCGGCGGCGGCGGCGACGACAGCAACGGCATCGGCACGAAGGCAACGCCGCCGCCGCCTTCGAGGGTTATGGGCGGCTCAAAATAGAGGCGGCCAAATCAACACACAATCAAGAGGCGAAATTCTCAAAACGTTTTATTTTTTTTTTTAGCTTTGCCGCAAATAATTAAAAGCGCGCGCTTTTTTTTCTGTTATTATTTTTATTGCTGCTGCCTTGTCTCTTATTTATTTACAAGACGCTACTTGCTGCTGCCGCTGGTTTTGTTGTTGTTGTTTGGCCTGTAATTTGAGCGGCAACTGTTTTTGTTTTTTTTTTTGTTCGATTTGGTTTCCCGGTTCTTCGGTCACACGTGCGTCGACAATTTTTTTAGCCGGCTTCTATGATTGTTATTATTTCATTCGCCTACTAACCTCGATATTTAATTGTTTGTTTGTGTTCGTTGCAGAGGAGGATTTGGCGGCGAACGTCATGGGAGGCAATTGCCAACGGAACCGCCCTTTATTGCGTACGTCGGCAATTTGCCGCAGGGTCTCGTCCAGGGCGATGTTACCAAAATATTCAAAGACTTTGAGGTGAAGAACGTGCGGTTGGTCAAGGATCGTGAAACGGATCAGTTCAAGGGCTTCTGTTATGTGGAATTCGAGACGCTCGACAATCTGGAGCGCGCACTCGAGTGTGATGGTCGCATAAAACTGGACGATTTATCGGCACCGCTGCGCATAGATATTGCGGACCGTAGGAAAAATGAACGGTAATCGTAATAGACATCCATTTTGTACTCGCCATTGTTTAACATTTTAATATCTTTATAATAGCCCTGGTGGCGGCATAGGCGGCGGAAATGGAGGTGGCGGCGGCGGTGGCGGCATGGGCCGTGATGGCGGTCGCGATGGCTTCCAGAAACGCGGACCACCACGTCAAGGCGGCGGCAGTCAGGGTTATAGCCGCAGCGGTCCCGGCTCTGGTTCCGGAGGCGGTCGCGAAGCCGGCGGCGGCTCTGGTAATCGCGGCGATAGTAGAGGTTCGTACAATGATAATTATGGTGGTCACAGTGATAGAAGTCGTGGCGGCGCCAGCTCCGGCATGAATAGAGGATATAATGGTAAAAAGCATTTTTAATCTGCCAATCAACAACTGCAACTGCAACACAATTTCAATCTCAATCTCTAACTACAACCTACAGAACACAAGTAGTAGTTGCATCTTTTGTAGTGCGCTGTCCAAAACAACAATTTCGTAGTTGATTGCAAAGATTGAAAACAACAAAAGCCAACCAAAAACAAAAACAAAAAACAAATAATACTAGCATGGACAAACAACAATATCCTGATCCAAATTCCATAGTGTCCTTTTCTTATAATTTCTTACGTCTTCTCTTTGCACTTTTCTTTTCAAATTGAACGTAAATTAATGGCATACATTGACAATTTGATTTCTTTTTCGATCTTGTTATGCTGTATTTAAGTAGCAAGTATTAAGTTGATGCTTTTTTGTTTTTTCTGGGCGTTGTCCGCCACCTTCTCTTTTCTGCCTCTTTTCCTTATTCTGTTTCAGTTCTATTCACGTTGGCGAGTTTAATTTTTACCATTATAAATAATATTAGTTGTTTAAAGTTATTTCGTGCACCATAACATGAGCATTATGTAACCGAACCTCCATCATCATCACACACAATTGACAACGATTTGAATTGGTTTTCTCGAATGCACGCTTTGACGACCAGTTAAATTACACCGGGCAGCATGTTGCCTCCCAAAACGAAACGAAAAACCAAAGGCTCGATTTGTAGTAGTAGTATATTTAGATCTGGGCAGTAGAGCAATTCCATTTTATCCTTTTTTTAATGCAATGATCCTTAATACTCTCGATAAACACACTCTAATATTCACATATTCGCGCACACACACATTCTAATCTCAATTTGTTTTTACTTCTGATGGTGGTTCCTGCTGCAGATCGTCCGCTGAATCGCGGTCGCTATGGCAACTTCAACAACGACGAACGGTTCGATCGCAATCAGGATCGTGAACGCGGCCAGCGTGAGGGCAGCTATGGCAATCAGTCCCGCGATGGCGATCGCTATAACAACTTCAGCAGGCATCGTGACCGTGAGCGTACCCACTACAATCCCAACCAGCAGCCCGATCGTCCCAGCGGCGGCCCCTCGATGGGTGCAATCGGTAAACAAATAATATTTGCAAACTCCCTCAGTTTGAATTTGATGTATGCTAATCTTCTCATATAATTTGCAGATGATACGGAACGACCACGCCTGCAGCTGGCAC
The DNA here is from genome assembly GCA_035047445.1 of Drosophila siamana. Lineage (NCBI taxonomy): Eukaryota > Metazoa > Arthropoda > Insecta > Diptera > Drosophilidae > Drosophila > Drosophila siamana. Next base: position 4,089,446 of record JAWNPP010000078.1, on the reverse strand, counting down.
CTAGAACTATTGCGGCGCCCATCAATGCGGTGGCCGAAACCAAACAATCGGCCTCCATTTTTGGCAATGCCAAGCCACGCGAGGAGAAGCTCAAGGAGCTGCAGAATGGCGACAACTAGAAGGTCGATTTGGTGTTTTTAATATGCCTAAATGATATTTAACAAAAGAAAAACACAAAAAAAAAGAAACAAAAAACAAAACAAACAAAAAATATTAACAAAACCAGCAAGAAGATGTTAACAGCAAAAAGAAAAACACAAAAAACAAGTTAGGGCATATTTGATGATTATAATTTGTGTGTGAGAGCGGCATGCATACATATATAAATATATATATATATATATATCTATATATCTATATATATATATATATAAAACGAAGAAGAAAGCTGCTGAAGGAGGAAAAAGCAAAAACAAAAAATCAACAACAACTAAAACAAACATAATTAATAACTACGCTATATACCTATTATATAAAACAAAAGCTATGTACTATGCATACATGATATATATATATATATATATATATATAACACTATATATATATGTGTACGAAGCGCTTGGCTGGCTCTCCCCCCCCTGTCAGCCGAAGCGACAAAGGCAAACTTAACAACAACACCAAGCAACAAATAGTAGTCGTAAACAAATTGACAGCAAGATAAACCTTATGGAAACATCTTATAACATCGATGGAGCAATACAACAATAGCAACTGCAACCACATAAACCGGTGAAGCATCGTCATCATAAACAACAACAACAACAACAATTACAACAAAAATGGAAAGTCTTTAAATGTTAGTCTGTAAGCAGGGAAAAGTTAAGAGCCGTGCATATAGCTATGCTGATTGATTGAGTGTAGCCGAGAAATATGCGCGCTGCTATTTGTTAGTTAAGTAAATGCATATATAAACAAACAAAAACAAATAACAAAACAAAACGTTCTACAATTTAAGCAAAAAAGATAAGAAAACAAAAAACAAAGCAAAAACCGAGTAAGAAAAAAAAAACGACAAAAAAATACAAAACAAACCAGAAAAGGAACAAAAAAAAAACAAACTACAATTTGACAAGCGTTTAGCGTTTAGCAAGCAGGCAGACAGGCAGGCAGACAGTTTATACAGTTTATATAGCAAAATACAAGAAAAAATAACGAAAAAAATGAAAAATTTATTTAAATAAAAATTACAAAAAAAAAAATGCAAAAAAACAACCGAATCGCAGTGAAAATCTATAACACCAACTAAGTACGTATTAGAAAGAAATCCATAACAGCAAAGGTAAACAAACAACAAATTTATATATATATACATATACAAATATTACATATATATATATATTTATATATATATAAAGCTAAAAACTATGTAATCCAAGCAAAGCAAAAGTCTAAATCGCGATGATCAATAATAATAATATATATGACCACAGATTATTTTCAATTCTCTATCTCTCTCTCTCTTTCTATTTCGCTTTCACTCTCCTTTCAAAGTTATGCGTATATTTCTCTCTTTCTCTCGTATATTTCTCTCGTTTTTTTTGTTGTAAGAATTATTTTCGACGATTTTTTTTAATTAAAATATTTTTGTTGATTTATTTTCGTAATATTCTTGTTGTCGGCTTCGATTTGGTACAATTTATTCCCACTGACTGACAGGACCGAACCAGGGAGGGGCTTCGGCGGCGGCATTGATATAAAACATAAACATAAAAGTAAAATAAAACTAAAGCTAAACTAAACTAAAAAAAGGAGAATACTATATTTTTTCTTGTAGATAATTTTAATATGCAGGTCAAGTATATTAATTAAGCGAAATGTATGAATTAATTGTTCTATATATAAATACTTTTTTTTGCTTGCGTCTATCGACTCTTACTACGTTAAACAAAAATAATATACACATAATTAAATGTTTTTCTTTTGTTTCCCTATTCTTTAAAATTTTTTTTTAATCTCTAAATAAATAAGATCATTTTGCCGGCATTTTTCTCAATGCAGCATCGCGTTCTTGTTCTGTATGGTCAATTTCCCGCAACAGATGTCCGCAATTTTCTTATTAGTTCTCAATGAACTTTCAAATATTTCCTCAGTCTTTTAAACATTTGACGGAACTAAGCTGACACTTTCGCATTCCCTTTTCATTTTATGTTTCATTTAAAGAATAGAAAAACTACAAATATAAATTTTCACTTTAACAATGAAAAGTATGCTATAAATATTTGAGTGGTGCAATTGCCTTGAAAGTGGAAACCGGAATGGGTCGATTCAGTCTGATTTTGAATTGATCAAATGAATCTGTCCCAAATTCCGTTTCTGCATGCCCCAAAAAGAATGAATATAAATTCTAAACAAAATCAAAAGGAAATAAAATTGGAGAAAAATAGAAAATGCTAAACGAGGAGCGTACGCTGAATTTGCAGAAGGAAGAACATATTAAAGTAAATTTTGTACCATAAAACATAACGAATAACATTTAGAGAAAAGATATAACTAACATTAAATGAACGTAACATCAGTAACAACAACACCAACAACAAATATTAACAATGCAATAAACATAACCCAGCACGCAATATGCCAGCTAAAAAATACATAAATATACATATTATAATTACAACTAATGAAAACGTAAATTTTTTATAATTTTAGCTCTAATATTAAATTAAATAAAACAAAACTCAAAGATTTACCTACTAAAGATGCGTAGACAAACAATAAACAATTAGCTGCGGGCAAATAAGCAAATACAAACAACAAAACAAAAAAACAATTAAAATTACAATTGTATTTAACATTAACATCTAAAGTCCCCTCCAGAAATTTCTTGAAATTAACAACAACAACAAAATATACCTATCCAAATTATGTATTGTAATTAAGAACTTTGATATGCATTTTAAATGACGCCCAGTATGAAAAATTGAAGGAAAATCGAAGCAAACAAAGAAATGAGATAAAAAAGAATTTATACAAAGCAAAGTAGCCGTTAAATTACGTCTTAAAAAATATGAATATGCATATAGTATATATATCCCAATTTGTATACATCTATAAATACATACATATATAAATATCGACAAATATATATATGTATATATTTAAAAGAGTATACATAATATTATATATTTAATACTTAATGACAAATTGAGAGGTTTAAGCTATTTGCATAATCTTAATAACATTAAAAAAACGAAAACAAAAAAAAAAGCGGCAACAATTTCTATAAATTATTTAATTAGCAAAACGAATTAAAACTCGAAACTAAATCGAAGAACTATACAAAATATACAAAAATAGCAACAACAAAATTAATTACATAGTTTCATAATCCAATTCTAACAACAAATACCAAATCCCCTAATAACTAAAGCTGAGCTTCAGCTAACAACAAATAATACACATAAAAAAAGAAGAAACGTGAAGATGAAATAATAACAAAAAGCAACAATTCAACCTTACATAATTTAAAAAATTCTTAACAAAATATATATACATAATATATATATATTTTTTGTTGTTTGAACATTTTGTACGATATATATATACATATATATATACATATATATATATAAACAAATCCACAAATCTTTCGCTTTTATTGGGTCGGCTAGTTTGCTTTCCACAGGATTTGAAATTCAGAAACTGTTGTGTTAGCATGCTCAATTCCCCTCAATTAGCCGGTGGAATGACTTCTAAATTAACAAACTGTATTATATCTGAATATGTTTTGGTGCATTTGATGGTTTAGCAGCAAAGGCGCATTGGTCTTTAGCTCGTGATTCACGTGACTAAACGATTACGTCACGCGCTCATCACAAGCCTTAACGTATATGTGTGCATGTCTGCGTGTGCTCGTTTGTATGTGAGTATTTATGCGTTGGTCAGTTGCTATTTATAATAGGGCCAATTGAAGCGTTAGCCAAGCCCGCACACACACACACGCAGAGACAGAGAGAGAGAAAGACACACACACACTTGTAGTATGTTAAGGGGGACACTTGGCAACTGGAAAAGGTGTTTGGCGCGTCGCTGTCTCCGCTGTTGCATGATGTCATCGGCATCGTGGCACAGGCTGCCAATTACGATACACGCACGCATATGTGTGTGTAAAGGACACAAGTGCGTGTATTGCATATAAAAATAAGATTTAAAACAAAAACTAATGTCCGTCTAATGTGTATGTGTGCCTGTGTGCATGTGCGTGTGTGTAAGCGTGTCGTTTGACTTTTTGATGAATTTTTCAGCACTTGTCAGGTTTTTGTTTGTCTTTTTCTCGGCTGGCGGCGCGCTGTGCGTGGCATGTGTCTCCATTTAACGTTATCACAACGCGCGCGTAATGACGCCATTAGAAGGCTCAAACAAAAAGTACCAAAGCGATATGTGGGGCAACCCACCATAATCGTGAGCCAAATCTAATCTGTGTATGCATATTTGTGTGTAGGTGTCTGTGTATGTATGTGTGTCTTTGAGAGTGTGCCCGCATAATTAATTGGCTTTTAATTTGCATTTAAGCGTTGATTATGATAATCAATGGAGCTTGAGGACCCGCAGCATAAACTGCTCACAATGTCCTTGTCAGCCACTTATGCTTTTTTTTCTTAGTTTTATTTTTAGAAATTCTTTGATTAGTTTTCAATTACCATTCTGTGGCAGTGCTGTATAATTTATCTGTTTTGCTGTGACATTATCAGTTAAATGAAAATCTTGTGCTTTTGAGATTTGCAAGTTTGTCAGATTCTGGATAAGAGTTGCTATGCAACAAACTATTATTTTTCATATGTTAGTTTTCAGTATTTAATTTTTTTGTATTTATCTAAAGTGCGACTTGGCAAACATACAAAAATGCATACCTAATGGTAAAACGCATGCTGCAGATCACAGGGTGTTGCGCAGCCGGACGAAAGCTGAAGTGTGTCGATTACAGCATGCTTTTGGGTGTGGATGCCATGTGGATGGCAAATGGCAATAAGCACACTTGGGAGACGGAGGGAGAGAGAAGACACTGTTCATCGCATTCACCCGCAGCGCATTGCAGTTAACCCCGAAAAACAATGAAGCAAATGGCATCAGCAGTTACAGCAATCACACAAACACACAGTGTGAAAGGGAGTGAGAAAGAGTCGGACGCGTTTTGCATGTTGTGCTCCATTTTGAGGCTGTTCGGCCGAATGCCTGCCAAAAAATCAGTCAACTGCATGCAGCAGTTGAGCAAATCGCGTGCCGTACATTTACCCAAGCCATTGCACAGCACGCGCCCCGCACTCATCGCCCCGCCACCCACCATCACTCTGCAGCTTTTGCCTTGGCACTGGGGTGCAGCTGCACTCGCACATGTTGCTCGCCTTGGCGGGGGGCACAGCGGGCAGTGGCCAGGGAACGGTGGGCGTCGCTAGGATGTCTGCCCCACAAATTGACTGCGGCTGCAAGCGAGCAGAGCGACGGAATCGGGAAGCAAAGGGAAAGGAAAGGGTAAGTGGCAAACGTTTGGCTTCGTGGCATTTGGATGATTTCTGCCTATTTTGTGGCCCCCTGTTTTCATTTTTTTGCTGTTGTTGTTGTGTTTTTGTGGACTTTAATCGCGTGTTTGCTGCACATTTTAACGCTCGTTGTCGGCGTCGTCATTATTGTTGTTGTTGGTTGCCAGAGCAACGCATTGAAACACGAAACGAAATGCAAAGCAAAAACGGTAGAAAAGTATGGGCTTGCGTTTCTCACTCTGTCTCTGTCTCTGTCTTTCTCTCTCACTCTTGCGCTGGTAATTGGCTGAGCCAAGGGTCGGGTGGTCTGCATGCTTTGGTTGGGTATCAAACGGGGAGTGCGAAGGGGCGAGGAGGCCAAAAGGTGCGTTCGTAAATTGCTCATTGCGTTCATTTTGCTGCGATGGCGGCTGCAATTTGCTAGGCCAATGAGTGGACGCTTCACGTTGCATACTTGTGTGTGTCGTGCAAGAGGTCCGAACAAGTACCACAAAATTTAGAAATGTTGAAATTTAATGTTGCTTGCAGTCCATCAACTTCATGATTGATGACTAAGTGATTGACACAGCAACTGAAGTGTCTAGCAATTCGATCGATTGGACTAAGAGAATTTCTGATAATTGTTTTTGATTATTAATTTCACATTTAATTGGAGACTTGACATATTAATTAAATACACTAATTAAATTATGTATGTAAGTAATAAGAGAAACAGAGTAATTGATTTATTGCATATAAAATGCAGAAGCTTGAAGAAAATATTAGCTTTCAATTTATGTATTTATTGATGAAGAGTTAAATGTGTAATTATATAGTCAAGCATTTTTTTCGGTTGTATAAAAAACAGTAATTTGAAGAAAATGTTAGCCGTATAACGAAATTTGTGGTATCAAAAAGTTTTATGCGAATTTCTTTTTCTCATCAATTTTATTTCGCTAAAATGGTGTTGACAATAATCGAAATTCTTTGAAGTCGATATTCTTATGGTTGCCATATTTATTTAATTAAACTTTTGCTAGCTGTAAGTAAAAGGATTTGCTAAAGTGGGAAAGGGCAAAGTTTGGCAAACACAGCAGATTGTCGCCTTAGGAACACGGACAAAGCCGGGCAGCACTGGACACAGACTTGCGGGAGTGTGAGCGAGTAGGCTATATAGTTGGGAAATCAACGATCGCACAAACAAATCCAATGAGCTTGAGTACGAGAATTACGCGTAATTATAATGACGCTGGCGATGGCGATGGCGATGGCGACGGCGATGGCATAATTAGCCTTGTTATATTTACTTACTATGGTGTTGTTTCCCATGTTGTTGGCGTTGTTGTTGTCGATGGCTCTACAAACTGTCAGCACGTAAGCGACAACGACAACGACAACGACAACGACAACGACAACGCGAGCAACAACGACAACAACAACAACAACAAGAGAGGGGAAGGCTGCGAAACACGCGCGACTCATAAACCAAATTTATGTAAATTTAGCTCAAGCCCCCCTCGCACCCCAACTTCTCTGTTCGGTGTGCCCTTTCACCTCTTAGTGCCTTCCGTGTAATGCCCTACAAACCCCCGCCCCCCACCTCCCTGCGGCCGTGTCGCCATCGTCTTCTCATGCGTTTGACGGCAAGCTGCGTGCCCTTGCAAAGTGCAAAGGAAACGCACAGTTGAATAATGTAAGGTTATGTTAATGCGAGTATGCCCGAGCAACCGGGAAGACGAGAATGCCGGCGGGGGAGAGGAGGGGAGAGGCATGGGAATGAGGGCGAGGACGAGGACGTGCAGGCAGCGAGAGCAGAAAACGGGGGAACGCCAAAAGGGGAGAAGGGGCGAAGACGGAGGTGCAGGGTCGTTCCAGGTGTAGATTACTCGTACACACTCAACGCCATTGCCTGGCAGTTAGAGGTCAATTCTGCCCTCCCCCCAGCCCCCGCCTCTGTAGACGCCTCCAGTCCCCACTTTGAAATAGAAAGTGCACTTGCACTCGACCCAAAATGGAACCTGTCAACACAGCGCTCTATGCGAGCCGCCTTTAAATGGCCTGAAAATAGCATTAAAGGGAAGCACTCAACGATTTCCAATTTCGAATATTTTTTAAAATAACTTAAAATACCCCAAGCCTGGCTTAGAATACGCTAAAAGGGGTTTGACAAATTTATATTTGGTTTAAAAGACAGCATTGGGCAAACTCTCGGTTAACGTACTTTCTAACTGATTTCTAACTTTTACCATTCAATTTTATAGTGCTCAATTTAACTTTCAAGTAAAATTAATTTAGTTTTGCATACAATTTGAACCATAATTACCGTGTCACATTTATTAGCTCTGCCATTTTCCGCAGCACTGCATTTATTCCATGTCCTTTTTCCATTTGATCCCCTTAATTTCTACGTTGTGCAGCCAGTAGTTAAGCCCGATTTGCCACTCAAGTTGCAGTTGTAATGATCAGATATGCAGCCGCTACAAGAGCTGAACGCGTTTGTTGCAATTCTACACTTTTCCAACTAGAATAATTTTAAGCTGCGCACGAAAGTATGCAGCACATTTTTGCAATGCCTGCAGTTGAAACTTGCGTTCCACAATGGCCTGTGCACACAATACACACCTATTTCTATTGCCGATGAGCGTCATTCAAATCAATCTCTTTGCATATGCGTTCGCCACGTCTGTGTGTGCGAGAGGGTGAGGGTCTGAGTGTACCCCAAACTGTTTTTCTGTGTCTGTTATTGTAGTTGTGTGAACAAAGGTGCGGAAATTTAGTCGCACTTGACAATGTGATGGACGACAGATAGCGCTGCATTGCAACTGTCATCCTGCCCCTTAACGCCCTGCGCCCGTGGCCAGGAGCACCTGCTAACCACCGCCGGTGTTGTTGTTGTTGCTTTTGTTGTTGTTGCTGTCGTTGTCGTTGTTGCTGGCAAGCGTTGCCACTGTCAGAATGTCGTCATTGTTCATTCATGAAATGAGCGCCTTTTTACTTTTGCCCAACATCAAAACATCAACAACAGCAACGACAACAACCGCAATGGCCGCAAAATGAAATGGGTACAAAGCAAGCTCAGAAAAAAAAGGGAAAAGGGAAAGAAAAATAACAGAAAATAAAGCGAAGCAAAGGAGCAAAAAAGGGAAAAAAGGCAAAGCGAGAGAGAGAAAGAGCCAGAAAGACGGAGGGCGAAAGAGAGAGAGAGAGAGAGAGCGACACACTGAAGACAAGAAGACGCGCGTGGTAAAGGAGTGCTGGCTAAAGCGTATATATATATAGATGTATATATGTATGTATGTATATTTATATATGTGTATGAATGTATGGAGGCAGCGTGTGTGTGTGCGAGGACACTACGAGGACGTACGTGCGACTTTGTTGCCACACTGACGTTTTTTTTCTCTGCTCGCCTTTTTTTCATTTTTTTTTTATTCTGGTTGCTGCTGCGGCAGTGTTGCATGTCACACACACACACACATACAGAGACGTACGCAAAGAGGCAACGACACAAACACTAACATTCACACACACACACAAGCGATTTGTGGCTCGCTCGTTCGCTGACATCATCCGCAGTTGCCTCGCTGACTGTGTGCGCTGTGTGACAGCTCGCATTGCTCATACGCCATGTTGTCCAACACGCACTGAAAGCTAATAAGCAATGGTGTGGGCGGGGGCGACTGTGGAGGCGGTGGCCTGCCTGCTCGACTCTTTGTTTGCTGTTGTAGTTAATAACATAGTTCATTGTTGTTTCGCTCCTTTTTGTTCCGCTACTAAATTTATGTAGCATACTTTTCAGCTGCATTCAAATCTTCGTCTCGCAATTGAACATTTTTCGATTTAAATTCCATAGCAAATTGCATCATTTTGTATATATATGGGTTATATTTTGTTGTTGTTGTTGCTGTTGTTGTGCTTTTTGCGCTCGTTGCAATGTTTTATGCATGCCCCGTGCCCATGTGTCCACGTCCATGCCCCATTCCGTATGCCATTCTCGCAGCCATTTCAGCGCAATATATAAGCTAGAGACGACGTCTTGTGCTGCAGGAAACAAAGCAAAAAAAGAATGTGAATTGATTTGAGGTGGAAACTATGAAACTTGCAAAGCCCAGAACAGCTTCTAAGCTGGTGGAATTGTTTTTTGGAACAGCAGAAAGCTTTCCAATCTTCAAAGAATGAATTGAAAGCGCCAAAAACTAAACGAATTTTTCATTTTCTTTCTATGCTAGTTCCATAAAGTGCTCTAAACAAGTTAAAACTTTACTATTTAGTGTATAAAAAGCAAATGTTGTGGCTATTTCAGAGTATGTCGAAAGTAATCGATTATATAGCAGCTCTGCAACATTACAGAAATTCAAAATATTATTTAAGAATATTAAGAAGAAATGATTGTAGAATTTGGCAGTCAACAAATGAGCGAAAAAGTGTGTAATTTGTTAGTTTGCTTGTAGTGGGAGTTAAATAGATGCAGTCTTGGCCATAAAGCATAAAAAAAGAACGAGCTGCGTTGACGACAGCAGCGTTTAATGGCATTCAATTTATAGCTGTGGGAATTGTGTGTGGGCGAGGAGGGGCCATATGGGAGGAGGGAGGGGTGGTGTGGTGTGGTGTTGAGCTTGAGGGTGCGTAGCGCGTTTATCAGTTGAGCAGCTCGTTCAGTTAGTGCACCTGGCTTAATTGTCATGTGTCGGTTATGGTCAATTAGTCAAGAACGCAGTTGCTATCAAATGTTTGCCCAAGGCTCGCCCAGGACGTGCAGACAACGCACGTGTGTGTGCGTGTGCGTATTCGTGTGTGTGTGTGTGTGTGTGTGTGTGTGTAATTGTAGGTGTGCGAATGCCGGCATAGTGCAATAACGGGGCAAAGTCACAAAGTCAGCGCCGTTTCGCTGTCTCTTTCGCCACCGCTGTCTCTGTCGTTGTCTTTGTCTCCGTCGCTGCTTCTGGCTTTGCAAATGCAAAATGCTTGGCATGCCTTTTGCGCCCTGACGTATGCAGCAGTTGGTCACATTTTTCAACGCCACACACACACACACACACACATGCACTCGTGTTGTGCTGTTGTTTTTCTGTTGTTGTTCGTTCACTCGTTCACTCGTTCGCTGCTCGTTTCGTTCGTTCGTTCGTTCGCTCGTTCGTTCGTTCGTTCGCTCGTTCTTTCGTTCGTTCGTTCGTTTGGTGGGTCGGTCGGTGGGTCGCGCTTCTCTGCTGCTCTTTGTGTGGCACTCGTCGTCGTTCCGATGTGTGTGTGTGCTTTCGTTTGTCCTGGGCCTGTCCCAATGACCGAGTGGCGTGGCATGGCGCCGCTCTCCGCCGCCCGACACTGGAAACTGGCACACAGCTGCCGAAGTTGCCGTCACAGCCGAAGCCGAGGCCGAGGCCGAGGCGCTGACGAACCGCCAGCCGAGGCGACGGCCACAAAACTGAACGAAAGTCGCACTCTGTGAACGCACACGCGCTGCGGCAGCTGACAGTTTCAGTGAACCACGGAGACGAACGGATTACGGGTAACCCAAACAGCAGCCAACCAAAATAACTTTTTTTTGGACAAAAACTCAAAAACTAAACTGAGCCAGAAAAGCCAATGAACAAAAATTCACTTAACTAAACTTAAACTATACGAGAGAAATCACAAAACAAAAAATAAAAAATAAATAAGAAAAATCAAAACATAAAATAAAATACCATAAATGAAGCAGCCGAGAAAGAGGAGCAGAGAGAGACTCGCTTTTTTTTTTTTTTTTTTGTTGGTCGCACACATCGCAAGACGCACTCGACAGTCAGAGTCAAGAGGCAAGAGGCGAGAAGCGAGAGACGAGAGACGAGAGGCGAGAGGCAAGAGGGCAACATAAAAGCAAGCAAGGCAGCCAAGTGTTTGAAATTCGAAACAAAAATATGTTGGCCATGCTCGCATTATATACATGCATATAGCATATATATATATATATATATTATATACACATATAGCATATAAATATATATATATACGTTAACTATTTGGAGGATACTAAAGGCAAATTCAGTGCGCAGGCAACGGCAACGGCAACGTTCGTTTTACATAAGTTCTCAATGTTCTTTTGTTATTTTTTTTGTATTTTTTTCAAGTGCTCAAACAAAAAAAAAAAACTCACAAATAACCAAAAAAAAAAAAGGCAAAGAAAGCGAAGGAAACGAACAACGAGAGAAGAGGAAAAGCTGCAAACGTAACGCAACATTTGTCTGCCACATAAATTTATATACATATTCGCATACGTACTTATATATATTATTTTTTTTTATTGTTGTTGTTTCGACGTGTGCCACTGTGCGAGTGTGTGAGTGTGCGAGTGTGTGTGTGAGTGTGCAAATAAGAGTTGACAGACGAAGCAGCGGCAGAGCTCTCGCTGCGTGTTTGTGTGTGTAAAACGTGGCGTATACTTGCTGCGGCCCAAAAGCAAAAGATTGCGTATACGCCTCGAAACGCTGCTAGAATGTGTGCGCTCCCTGTGTGAGTGTGAGTTAGTATGTGCGTGTGTGTGTGTGTGTGTGCGTTTTGTGTTACGCAGGCCAATTGCGAATGCATAACTTGCAATTTGTTTCAAACACAGCGCTTATAAGTAGGCAACGAAAATTTTACAAGCACTCACACGCATACACACACATATAACACATTCATAGTCCGAGTAGCGCACAGCAGAGCGCACGCTGGCACGCACGCAGCACGCACGCAGCACGCAGTCAGGCAGGAAGGCAGGCAGCGCACGCATGCAAGCCAAAGTCTGCATATGTGTGTGTGTGTGTGTGCGTTTGGAGTGCTTTTGAAGTGTGCCTGCCTTTGTGCCCTCTGCGAATGTGTGTGTGTTTGTGTGTGTGTGTGTTTGGACTTTCGATTTTTCGTGGCTTGTCTTCAACTGATTGTTGTTGCTGCTGCCACTGCTGCTGCTTAGGTGATGTGCATGTGTGTGTGTGTGTGTGTGTGAGTGTGTCTTTCTGTGGGCGAGTGTATCTGGCATGTCCCTTTTCAAGCGCGCATATGCCATGTGTATGTAAGGCGACGAAGACGACGTCTGCGCTGGCACGAAACTCAACTCAACATAGCAGAGCAGAGCAGAGCAGAGCAGCGCAAAGCAGCGCAGCGCAGCGCAACACAACACAATTCAACTTAAACTCAACTCGAAAAATAGCAGCGAAATCCGAGTAGTCACAGCAAAGGAATGTGCGCGAGGCAAGAAGGGCGCCGAGGCGGGCAAAAGCAAAGTCACTGAGGCAGTCAGTCAGTCAGTCAGGCAGGCAGGCAGGCAGTCAGTTAGGCAGCCAGCAGTGGCGCCTCGCTAACTGGCTAAGCCAAGGCAGCATGTAACCCCTCGCACACACACACACAGAGATGTGTACAAAGGACACGACACAGACACACAGAGAGACAGAGACGAGGCTCTACGCCTCTGGTAGCGCAGCACGCGCGTGTGCCATATCGCGTTTCGTGTTGTGCGCAAAAATGAGCCGAGCGACCAACGAAAACGACAACCACGACGACGACGACGACGACGAGGCGAGCAACGAAACATGCAACTGGAAAAAAAGAATTATAGAGGAGAAGGCAAAGGCAAAGGCAAAGGAACAGAGACAGGGACGGGGACAGGGACGGGGACAGGGACAGGGACAAGGCGAGGACGCGGACGTGGACTCGAACACGGACTCGGACTCAGACTCGGACTCTGGCTGGGACTAGGAGTCGAATGCGGACGCGGACGCGGACGCGGACGTGGACGTGGACGAGGTTGAGCGCAGAGCGGGGGTCGCGGGGTAAGGGGAGAGCTGGGGGGAGGGGGTTTGGGGAATGCTTGCCTGACTGCCTGTCGCTTCGCCTACTTTCTCGCTGCTGACAGCCAAAACGAAAATTGTGCAACGCTTTTGAAGTTGTTTGCCTGTCTAGCGTGGCGGCAGCAGCAGCAACAACGGCAATTGAAACAACTGCAACAACAACAGCTGCAGCACCTGCATTCCATTTTATTTGCCTGCAGCGCAAAAGTATGCAGCAGCAATTTTTGTAATGAGCTCAAAGCTCAAAGAATTTCTTGCTTGCTATTTTTTCTCGTTTTCTCGTTTTTTTACCTTTGCTGCCACTTTAAGCTCCAGTTAATTTTAGCCCCAGTGTGCTTTGCATGCCATATTTTCACTCTCTGGCGACACGCTGTCGCATATTCCTTTGCTATATGGCAGCACTCAATCGGCAAAAAAAAGAAGCCAACGAAAACGAAAACGAAAATGAAAACTCTGCGCGCTGACCAAAGCAAAGTCAATAAAGTTAATGGCAGTTTCTAATGAGTAAATGCTCTCGCTATACAAGCTGACAAAAACACGCTCTGTTTTTTATGTGCATTGTTGTTGTTGATGTTGTGGTTGTGTTCGCTGGATTTTTTCCTGTTGTTCGCTTTACATAACAACAATGCGGATTCAATTGACCGCACAATTTGTTGGCTGCCCTGCTTCTTCTGTCCGTCCGTCCGTCCGTCCGTCCGTCCGTCCGTCCGTCTGTCCCTCCACTTGGTGGCCGAGTGCTGCATACTTTTGTGCGCTAATATGTAATAAAAAGAATTCCGCCGTGGCCAGCGATAAGCGGCAAGCGCAGCTGCATTCTCTTGTGCGTCTGCTTGTCAACGGACGGTGAACTAAGCGTTTGTCCTGCATTCTTTCGTGTGCTACAATTTAATAAGCGCATTGTGTAAAATGTTGCACTTGCACAGCCTGAAATGGCAGAAACGTCGAGTGGCATTTAATGGCAGCAGCATTGTGCTAGCTGTTGCATTCAGCATTCTCGGGGCGCTTTTCAGAAATGCTCAGGGGCTAAGCCGAATCGTTTCAAGCAAATTATGGCTTAATAATACAATACGCGTTAAGCTGCTGTCTGATTCGATGGCTGCAGCTTTCTCGCTTGCTCGCACACGCGGTGTGGTTGTTAACAAAAGGCAAAAGCCGAAATTTTCCTCGCGCACCAAAGTCGTTTAAATGCCATGTAACATGTGTGTATGCGTCTCTCTGTGTGTGTGTGTGTGTGTTTTATATGTGCGTTCGTTCGTGTTCATTTATTTGCCAGCGACTTTTGGGCGCTTAAAAATATATATCACAAAGCAAAAGCAACAAGAAGCAAAGCAAAGCCTAAAAGGTTATCAAGCTCCCCCTGGCACTTCTCCCGCCTCCCACCTCCCGCCTCCCGCCGCCCCCACAGCGGCTTTGAGGCCCTGTCGCCTAGAAATGTGCGTGTGCCCATTTCCTTCGTCTATTGTCACAATTTGATTGTTGCTATTCAATTGGTTTTCTTGTTCAGCTGCTACTGATTTTTGTTGTTCCTTTCGTTGTCGTTGTCATTGTCATTTGTTGTTCTTGCTCTTGTTTTTGTTGTTGTTGTTGGGTGTGCCAAATTTACATAACGTAAATGCTGCATAAATAAATTATTAAATACGTGCTGTGACAATGGATTGAATGTGAACAGAATGCCTAAAAGGACGTACACACACAAATAGACACACACACACACACACACACGTATTTACTGAATCCGCACGAAAGTATGCAATGATTTTTTTCCGATTCCGTAACAATTTCACAATTGCACTCGATAACTCGACTTGGACTCCAGCAAAAATTGCAAAATGTTGAAGCCACATTCTCATTTGCATAGCTGAAAATTGTGCTTTGTGCAGCCAACATAGGCAATGGCCACTGTATGTGTGTGTTTATGTATGTATGTATGTAGTATGTGATGTGTTAATTGACCAATTGACTGGACAATGCAATAAAATGCACTGCAAAAGCGGATCAGCAGGTCATAATGATTTGTGATAATAGCTGTGCTATTTATAAAGGGTCGCAACTAATATCGCAGGGCCGTGGCGCGAGGAAGGGCGAGGGCGAGGGCGAAGGACGAAGGCCGAGGGACGAAGGACGAAGGGACGTTTGCCAGCAGGGGGTTGAGGTCCAGTCTGGCCGGTGCCAAATGTTGCCAAACGCCAAACGTTTCCACTTCGAGCAAATGTCGTTGCTGTTGCTGTTGCTGTTGCTGCTTTCGGTGCGGCGAGAGAGTTGGCCACCAATTTGATGACCTAAAAATAGCATAAGTCAAGTCAGTAAGGCATGCGGCGAACAGCGGCAAAGTAGCACAACAAAAGTTGTGTTGACAACGAGTAAATGGTGGACACAGCGGCCTGCCCGGGGCGACAGGGGGCAAGCGGCGAACACGTTGGGCGCTTTCTCCACTAATCGAACTGAGAGCGCGGCGAGAGCGCGGCGAGGCAGCACAAGGCAAGGCTTGTCAAAGGCAAGGCGAGGCGAGGCAAGGATTCTCTTTGCAGCGAATTCGTTGTCGCGGCAGAGACCAACAAAAAAAAAAAAAAGAAAAGGAGTCTGTCACAGTTGCTGCAGCCTTTGCCATCGAGTTAGAGCAGCAAATTGTGTTTTTTGCGATTTTTTTTGTGAACGTATTATATTTCGATAACATTAAATGAATTTGGTAAAATATTTGAAACAAGTTGATGAAGCAGCAAATTGCCAAGCGTAAAATAAATAGCGTAAGCTGCTTTTACGCTCTCACGCTCGCTCTCTCTCTCTCTCTCTCTCACTCACTCTCTCTCTCTCTTGTGCTGTGCTGTGCAGAGAGTGTTGACGTCGACGTCGACGTCGGCGTCGGCGTCGGCGTCGGCAGCGTTTTCGCCCTGACGGACTCGATTTGTCTTTGACTTTGGTGCTGGCTGCGTTTTTCACGTGCGCGCGAAAGTATGCTACGAAAATAATCTGCTCAACGCTTCAAAGTTGCATAAACATAAACAAACAAGCAAGAAAACGAGAAATACAATTAAATGGCAACAAACAAATTGATTTTTTTTTCGTGTGACTTTTTTGCAAGTGAAATCTGTGACTCACACAAACGCACACAAAACATACACGCATTTGCTGTAGTGACAAAACCCCTCAAAAGAAGAAAAAAATATATATACATATGTACATATGTAGATGCATATGCTAAGAAACTGCTATGAATAATTGCATAAAGAAATAAGTTAAATGCAAGCATTAATCAAATAACAAGATAAACCGAAAGCAAAAGTAACGATAAAGCAACAACAAAAACGAGCAGCCGAACGAAAGAACGAGCAATCAATCAATCAATCAATCGATAGCGCAACAACAAGAACAATAAACTGAAAGCCACATCAAACACACATAACAAAAAAAAAAAAAGAAAGAAACAACTGTGCCGGCTACAATTCGAAAGACGCAGTCACCAGCTCACACACACACACACACACACACTCACACACACACACACACACACGCACACACAGTTAGTCAGTGAGGACACGCATATGCATGTTGAGAGCAGGCTCCTGTTACGGCAACGTCGAGTGTCGAGCGTCGCCTCGAAGTCTTCCCTCAACTGACTAACTTGTGCCCAATTTCCTTTGCCATTTACTAATCGTTAACAATTGTTGTTCAAGCAGCGCTGGGAACCAACAAAACACTAAATATAATACAAAGAAAACACCAGAAAACCTAAAATAAAAAATTTAAAAATAAATAAATAGAATATAAAATAGCGAACAAAAAAAAAAAAAAAAGAAAAACAAACAACAACAAAAAAACAAAAAGAAAACACCAATACCAATAATAGTAAATAAAATAAAACAACAGCAAAAGCACGCGTACGCATCGCCCGCAAAAAAAGCAAAAAATAAATAAAAAAACAAAAGAAAAAGAGTAATCAACAAAAAAATAAAAGCAAAGAAATTGTTGCAACGCGCCGCGTCGTCGTCATCCAATAGAAAGCTCCTCCGAGTGCCGCCATCTGCTGTGGCTGTTTGGCTGTGGCTGTGCAACTGTGTGTGTGCAACTGAAACAACAACAACACCAACAACACCAAAAACAACAACAGCAGCAGCAACAGCAGCAACGAGAGTTAACAGCATAACTGCAGCAACATTTGTGGCAGTCCAACAGCGACAACAGCAACAACACAAGCGGCAACAACAATCATCAAATCATCATTAGCAGCAACAACAACAATTGCAGCAGCAGCGGCAGCAACAAAGGCGCAACATCGATTGACATCGATTAACGGCAAGTACCACACTCAATACATTTATATCAATATATAAGTATCTGCATATTAAACTCGAGTTATGTAAAGATCTTCGAGTTGCAATCGCAAGCGCAATCAAAGCCAAAGTTGTGGCTGCCTTTGCAGGTTGGAAGCTGAGCTTCAAGCTGGGCTTAATGATGGCCACAGAGCCAGCTAATTGTTAGCCATGATTATGTCATTAATGAGCCGAAAGCAACGCCAAGACACTTGGCTAACACTTGCTGCCACACACACACACACACACACACACACATAGACGCACACACACGCAGTTGGCCTACTGCATAGTTGGCACAACCTTTTGCTGGCTTTTGGAGGGCAAACTTGAGGCACAGTCACTGGCTTTGGCACTGGCACTGCTATTGCTGTTGCTGGCGAGCCAAGTTAGCCGAACCACGCCACGACCGTTGAGTTTCGTTAAGAAAAACGCCAAAATAATTGTATCTTTCAGCTACAACGACAACATACACAGCGACAGAGAGAGACAGAGAATGAGAGACAGAGAGAGAGGCAAAGGCAGAGCGAGAGAGAGCCGAAGCGAGCGCGTGCTCGCAGGACAACTTGCGCAAACGTCAACGAACAGTTTGTTCTCTCGTCTCTCTTACCCCACTTTCTCTCATGCTCTCTCCCTACACACACTCTCTCTCTCTCTCTCTCTCTCTCTCTCTCATTCTCGCATTCTCTGTGGCTGTGTCGTTGTCGCTGTTAAGCTGGCTGGACTGGCACTTGTATATGTAAAATTCATTGACTAACAACATGCGAACTTCGTTCAGTTTATGGCAAAGTCGCAGCCAATGTGTGTATGTTTTATAATATTATTATATGGACATACACATCTACTTTATAACTGGGTAGTTAATCAATTTTGCGCTTCGCTTAGGCAGCATTAAATATTAAACATTGGCCATGCTGCTGTTATTGCAGCTGCTTTAATTATGGCAAAATGCAGCTATGCATTTTTATAGCATACTTTTGTGCGCCTCAACGCTTGCAATTGTCCGACAATTTGGCATGCATTTGGGCTGTGCCAGAACCTGAGCCAGAGCCTTGTTTCACACAAATTATGCGCATGCTGAGCCAATGAATGAAATACGCATACATATGCCGAGGTGTCTATGTGTGTGTCTGTGTACATAAATTCATGTAAGCTTCGTTTGCGAGTGTGTGCGTTGCGTATATGAAGGAAGGAAACACGTCGAAATATCGAACTGACCTACTTTTGTGCTCGATACAAACACACACACACACACACGTACATGTGTACATAGAAATTGGTCTGTATGTGTGTGTGTGTGTGTGTGTTGTGTCCATGTTTCGCCGAATACGCCAAAAAGGCAGCTCACACACACACACACACACACAAACATGCTGCCATTGGGCAAGAGTGCTTTGACCTTAGCTCTCTGGCTGTGCTTATATAAGCCCAGAAAACAGGAAAACTAATTTCCAGGCAGTTCGAGAAAACACACACAGATTGTCAGCGGTCAGCAGTCGGCAGTTCTGCAAGTTTTTACAATATCCCAGCTGCATTATTTATGTAATTTCGTGCCACGACTAACAAAACTGCTCATCAATTTACAATTAAAGCCTAAAACTATGCTATGCGAATTTCAAAACACGCTTCACGTTCCCCTTTAAACCGTACTTTCATTCCCTGCCTGTTAACGCTCTGAACTAATGTTTGGCCTTATTCAAAGCGCATTTCAATTACTTTTCACTTTTCATTTTAGAATTCTGAGTTAGGTTTCTCTCTTTTTGTTTTTTTTTTTGTTTCTATCAGAACCTCGCTACGCTTTGTGCATGAGAAAAAAAAGAAAAAACAAATCCACTCGAATTTGTTGCCTTTGCAATTTAGTATCTTCCGAGTTCGCTTTTGTTTGAATTTTCGAGCAAGGGATAATCAGGCTGTTGTTGATTCTCGGTGCTTTGTATCAATTCTACAGAATGGATGACATGCCATTTTTTAATTAGTTTCGTGCTTCATTTCATCTTCCTGGAATCGTGGCGATTGCTAAACTCAAGAACAGGCACGTTTGCCTATTTTTAACTAAGAGCTCTCGTACTTTACAATCAACTGCAAATAAGTAGTTGTCCTTGACGAGAATTAATACACCGTCAAGCTTTAAAAATAACAAACCATATTTACACGTAATGTGTGTCAAAGTTAATTCGAGGGATTGATTGAAATTTTATAAATTAAGTCAATTTAATTTCTGTTGTTTATATTGAATTTGCGCAACATATATTTGATAAAAATTTTTAAAAACTATTCAATTAAAGCCAAAACCCACTTCGTCTGGGCAGAACGAAAAAATACAAATGTTAAACAAAGAATTATAGAGTTAATACTGCGAATAATAAGCCAAACGAACCATTTATCATTTCCGATATTGACAATACAATAATTATACACACATGCGAACATACTTTGTGTGCAGACAAATAGCCCACCATGAGGGCAGCTGACTGTTGGCCAGCACTGTATTTATTGACTGGCAATTGTTTTGGATTTCAATTTGATTGGAATGCACTTAATGGCAATTGCCACCTGCAGTTAATCCAATTACACAGGGCTTTGGGTTGTGGTTTCTGGCTGCCACACTTTCCACTTCAAGTTCCCCATTTGGCTGCCCCGGCTTGAGTGTTGCAATCGATGTGAGGCGAGTTCAACGAGCCGGTTACATGCATTTCGCATTAAAGTTGATGTTTTTATTGCACTCGTATACTAATCAATTATGTGTTTCTCTTTTTCCATTTCAATTGCAGCATCGTGCTAAGCGGCGGGCGCTACTCGAACATGGCGCCTCGGATATAGTTGTAGCTTCATGTAGCAGGCGACATCCATGTGCCTCATGTGAGTATGCAGCATGCGGGGTCGCAACGTGGGCTAATCGGGCCAATTGTCCTCAATCGTCCACCATCGTCCTCAAATCCCGATTCCCCATAATCTTTTAAATCGTATTCGTAATCGTAATTGTAATCGTAATCGTTGTTATCTGTCTGCGTGTGTCTGTGTGTGTGTGTGTGTGCGTGCGTATGCAACATGCAACCATGCAACAACATTTACAGGCCTTGGAAATCTAAGGCTCTCATCGTTGGCCGCATAGACAATGACAGAAGATTCCGACTCGATATCTGAGGAAGAACGCAGTTTGTTCCGTCCCTTTACCCGCGAATCATTGGTGCAAATTGAACAACGCATTGCCGCTGAACATGAAAAGCAAAAGGAGCTGGAAAGAAAGAGAGCCGAGGGAGAGGTGGTAATTATTTCTAGCTGAATGTTGTAACCGCCTAACGTCTATCTATCTATAAACATACTTACATATATATATGATATATTTATATTCCTATTTATATATATGCTATACTATATATTCTACTTCTATATACATATATATATATGCATTACGTATACGTATTGTGTGCTATTCTGTGTACCAAAACTTATCTAATACCCAATATCTAATATCTGCTATCTGTATAACTCTAATAACTAACTCTATTACCAACCATTTACATACCCACATATATATATATAACATATTTCAACCACTACGTAACCATTGTGAACGATAATCGATTGTTCGCCCAACGATTCATTATCGATACACAATTGAACGCTATTGTGCGCTTTTAATCGTGCTTAAACGTCTATTGAATATGATGTATAAATAGCCAAACTACTAATACCTACTAATACTACTACTACTACTACTACTACTACCATTGCTAATCCAACCAAGTACTAATAATATTACTTATTATTAACCCATTCGTAAACCCGAAATGCCAAGTAAAACAGCCAATTAATTCCCAAACCTTTCAATTACATTAATCCCCTGCCCTTCATCGTCGACGACTCTTCTGTTTAGATTCAACTCCGTTATCGTTCATCACATGCTCCATTCAAACTACACACAACAATCATCATCCAATGTCAATTCCAATTCCAATTCCAATTCCAATTCTAATTCCTATTCAGTGTCCAACTGTGTGTAAATACTCGTTGTATCTCATTATGCCAACTATCGTATGTTTCTGTACTCTGTATAAAGTCCATGCTCCATCATTTCGCTGCTTAATGATTCAATCTATACCCATCTACCATTCTTTGCTTAGGATGAATCATCGAATCCACTCGTACTATTTGTGACTCGAGTCCCCCAAAACTCTCTGCACACTCTTCACTTCTACTTCTACTTCAACTTCAAATTCAAACTCAACTTTCCAGTATTGTTAACTAACTATCTTCAATCTTTCAATCCATATATATTAATGTATCGTACTCGTACTCGTATCCGTAATAGAATCAAATCCCAGCTAGAACATGTACTCTGTCTTTCTTTGAATCCCCTTCACCCCCCCACCACCATTCATTTGGGTTTTGTGCTTCGTGTGAATAATAATGAATATATGATTTAAGTCTATGCTAATTCAATGATTTCGTCTTTTTTATGATTTCCACAAAATTCAAAAACAATTTATCCAAAACTAAATATACTCGTATGTTCTTTTCCTTTTTGTTGTTGTCGTATTTCGTATTCCGTATTCCGTATAACTCACAAATTTTCCTCCTTCCCAAACAAAATGAATTCGTAACTATGCGTAACCTTATCCATATCGTATCTAAAAAAAAAAATCAAAACAAAAGAGAAAACTTTTCCTGCCATAATCGTTGTACGTTTGTTTGTTCGTTTGATGGTTTGTTTGTTTCATTGTTTTTTTTTTCAGTATTGAAAGTAAGAAATGTGTATTCCAACTATTGGCTTCGTAATGTGTTCTAATCGTGTATATATATATCGTAATTGACTATATCGATTTATGTACTATTTTCGTTTTCATTTCAAGTATTTTATTCAACGCAACGACTTGTTTATTGTCTAAAGCAAAATGTTTAATCGGTTTTGTTTTCCTAAGTTTTCTTTTGCGTTTCATTAGCGCCTTGTTTCTTTTCACAGATTTATGTTGATCTCATTTCTATAATTTCAACTTCGACTCAATCACTGTCCTTAGTCCTGTGAATCACACACAGTGCGTCGTAACTCACAAAACAAAACCAAAACCAAAACCTACAAAAAAAAAAAAGAAAACCAAAAGCAAACCAGTCACGACAGTTTCGTTGTGTAAATACTTATACTAAAAGTTCGAAATTGCCATTGAACCACTCCACCAGATTCAGAACCCAGTACTAAAATAAAGACCATATACATACATGTGTACCTATACAATCATTTTCAATGAATTAGCTGTGTATACTCGTAGTTGCGATTCATAATAATTAGATACAAATTGATTCAATTGCAAATAAACAATTAACAATAATAATAATACTTATAATAAAGATCGTAAACTTTAAACAATGCTATATCGTAATGGAAGAGTACGAAGAGAACTCATAGCTGTGAGCTACAAGGCAGCAAATGCAGCGTTGCGAGTCCCTCAAAAGCTGCATGCTACGTTATCATTTCATAACGTTCCATTTCAATAGTTGTACAAAGACTTTGCTTAGTTTAAGTGCTATCGCTCTTTCTGTCTCTCTCTCTCTCTCTCTCTCTATTAATTGTCTTCTTTTAGCTCTGTCTCTCTATCAGAACATGTACAAAGAAAAAGAAAATAATATACAGTAGTTCATTCATTACATATGCCTTCTTTGTGAATAAAACAAAAAAAAAAAAAAACAATTCTCACGCGAGCACTAACAAATTCAACATTAATTTAGAAAGAACTTCTATAGAATAACTACGAATAACTCAATATCAATCTATCGCTTACAGTATCGTAACTCTCGCTACTCTTCACTCTGTTTTCGTCTATTTCTCCCCTCTCTGAATCTCTGTACAACACACTTGACATTGCCACTTTACGTCAGCTATTCTCTTCACTTCACTTCACTTTACTTTCTCCGTCTATCTATCTGTCTCTCGCTCTCTATCTATATATTTATCTATATGTCTATCAATCGTGTCTGTCCTTCATTTATCTCTCTCTCTCTGTCTCCTCTTCCAAATGCAACTTGGTTGCGTCTCACACAAAAACAAAACGAAAATACAGCGATAATAAATCATAGAGCATAAATATTGATCATAAAGAACCCCCCAAAAAAGAAAGAAAAAAACAAAACGAACTAAGACAATTATCAAAATAAAAGTAAACAGTATTATTATAAATATTACGTATAATACCTTGAAGAATGCTGAACATTTCACATACATAAATATATAAATATATATATATTATATTATTTTTTTTATTCTACTTTTTTTTTGTGTACTTTTTTCTTTTTCATTTACGACTTTTTCTCTACTATTTAATGCTCCCAAACGAAACTTTTGCGCGCTGCTGTCTGGAAAAAAATATCAAAATAAATAATAAATAATAATCAACAAAAATATGTATAATAATGAAATATGATGGACAATTCGGCGCTTGCATTTCGAATATAACAAATATTTAATTTTTTGCATAACTTTTACTCGAATGAAATGCTCCAAACTAAAACAAAAAAAAAACAAAAAAAAAACTAAAACAAAAAACAAATATCCTAAACCAAAAACCAAATCCAAATCTTCTTTCAGCCGCAATATGGTCGCAAGAAAAAACAAAAAGAAGTAAGATTTTTCACAGAACTTTTAGTCTAAACACACAAAAACGAACAACGTACCTGCCTAATACACTAAAAAAAAAAAAAACCTAATCTCCAAATACCAAAGAAAAACAAAAGAAAAAACAAATTCCAAAACCTAAAGAAACTACAAAATACCAAAATTTAAAAGAGAAAAGAAACAAAGCTTATAATTTGTTTTTGCCATTTGATTTGGAAACATTATTGCCAAAATTTGTTAGTTTTTAGCAGCTTATTCTTTTGTTTGTTTTTATGTAATCGTAATTGCTTCCAAGATTTGCTGTATTCGTATTCGTATAAGTATTCGTATTCGTAAACGTAATTATATATCCGTATATTTGTAATTGTAATTCTATTCGTATTCGTATTCGTAAACGTAATCGTAATCGTGTGTTGGTATGCGTACTCTCTCTTAAAACCCATTGTATTATAAGAATATTAGCCAAATTTGGACCTAACACCTGCCCAAGAAAAATATACCAATTATCTACTTTACAACTTAACTCTTAAACCTAACAACTTTTGCTTTTGCGTATAATTCACGTAACTGTATAATCTCGTATATATATACATATATAACGATATACTATTACTTATTACTCCTATTACTTATTAATACTACAATTACTGCTATTACAACTACTGTTTTTTCAACTACTATCAACTTTATGGCCAAAGTGCAGCTCTTGTTTTGACTAAGCAACTTTGACTTCATACTTTTTAACCTGCTCAGACCTACGAATATATGTATATATATATATACTGCTTTCATTTTTCACTTTACTAAAGCTACGCCAATCGCAAATTCCACTTAAATATTTCTACTTCAATATCTATATTCTACTTCTACTTAAGTCTCTTTTTATTCAGCCGCCATATGGCCAGCAGCTCGATATTGCTTTGAGAGAGATTTAAATAGTTTAACGAGCACTTACACTATGCAACAATATATTAAATACGATGAGCTAACCAATAATGTAAATTGAAAAATCAATAGCCCAATCAAATAGACATTTTCGGCATTTACGTTGACAATTTGTCGCATCTTAAGCTGCTTTTGATGATACAATTGTGACGCACTCAAAACAATTTTAAACTACATAATTATCGAAAAGATGGTAATTTAGTCGATGATGTCAGCTTATCATATCTAATCACATTGGTAAGCGCCTCTATGGGATGTCAGCAATAACCTTTAAGTTGTCCCTCAAAGAATGCTTTAATTGCTTTCGTTGGCATTGATATGGAAGTAAGGACACAAAGCGGGCGCCCAGAGCTAATTAATATTGTATAACTAATACCTTGTTGTTCAGTTTGTTGCATAGTGTACTCATATGATCAAAGCGAATGCTTTGAACTTCCACCAGCTCAAGCAGCAGCGTCGAGCCTCTGAATACTTGTATATCCTGCGTTGAGTGCTGTTAATGCGCTTATGCGCTCAGGAGGGCCAAGGGAAGTGGGGAGAGGGGAACGATGAGAACGAACGAATTGCGACTCAAAGATACAAAATCAATGCGAAATTCCAAGAGCATGCCATCTCAATGTTGTTGAGTTGCATGCTCAACTGTTATACGCAAGCACTTCGACTGTTCTCCTCCACGAGTTGATTCGTTAAGCTCCGTCAGGTATGTGTGTATGTGTCTGTGTGTGTGTGTACATGTATCTGGCAGGGATAATAATAAAGCTAGCATAACATACATAGGAGCAGGAGAGTAGGGCAGCAGACAATTGTTTCTTTTGACCATACTATGCAGATGTCTGATGATTTACACGGTGCGCGCAATCGCCAAATTTATGCACAACCAGCCAAATTTAGCATTGCCGTCAAAAACAATAACAATAAAGTGAACTTTTATAACGTGTATTCGATACACAAATACCTACAAGCGAATAAACAATCAGCATAATATTCAACTTAAGCTGTAACGACTTATGACTCATCGTGCCACAGTGCCACACTGCCACACTGCCACAGTGCTACAACCAGTGGCAGTATTCGTATGTAAGTGGGTAAACGGAATACGAAGTAAGTGCCCCCCAGTCTTTAGTCAAAGACTCTGACAAACAACAACAGCAACAACAACAACAACAGCTACAACTACAGTAACAACAACAACAGCTACAGCAAACAACGAGAACAGTAGTCTTACAATAACTTCGGCATCCGCAGCGAAGTTAATGCCCAGCTTTTGAGGAAACTTTTCACTTAAGCTCCGCATTACTAGGAACAATTAATTGCTTAGCATTTAGCCAGGCTCTTTGTGTTGATTTCCTTTTCATTTGTAGCTGCTTGTCCTTACATCGTAGTACCTACCCTTTAGTCAATACATAATCCCATACATATCTAGAAATAGTTGATTCCTTTCGATAGACTCCGAGTTCCCATTATGTTTACACTGTGCGTATGTGACTGAGATTGCCCAGAATGCAACTTGATTGTTTCTCTAGACTGCATGATGCATCGATTTAGATTTAAGTGAATAACTTTGTCTCCATACTATATTCTCGCAGACACTGGGTTCTACACAATAAGTTGAACAGCTTGTTCTAAAAGTTATTTAAAATTCCTTCAAGCGATCCATCAAAATTGAAATATTACATTGTCCAACAGTTGCCAGTGGCGGCTTCAACTTAAATCAGAAGTTCATGAATTGGGTTACAAATTTCATAGATTTGTTTTTTGGGTTCTATTGTATGAAATGAATGTTGCGTTTATTTTTCGATTGTGTAAAACTTTACTAGATTGCATATGAGCTCATTCAGGTCGATTGAAACTGCAATTTTATTTTCCATTTTCAATTCAACAACGATTTTGTACGGTTTAGTAGTTTCAATTCCAGTTACGTTTTTCGCCACTGTTCCAATTCTAGTTGGAGCTCTAGCTTCAGTTCCAGTTTCAGTTTCGGTCGTTGCATGCGTCATAAATTGTATACGATATGTAAGCTGGAATGCTGGTCAAGTCGTGTCCAGTTGAAACCGCCGCGTTGCCACTCACTCTATGTGTGTGTTTGTGTGTGTGTGTGTGTGTGTGTGTGTGTGCGGCTTTGTGGTGCGGTTTGCCTTTTATTAGTTTAAATATAGACTTGACTTGGCCTGTTTAAAGGACCGCCCTCAGGCCGTCCCCAGTCCGCTAGCCTGCAGGCATGCTATATGGCCATGGCTCCAGCTCTTGCTTCACTCCATCCTGGGGCCTCATTCGATGGCGCAATTGCGTCAACACACAAACACACACACATATATATATATATATATTCATGCACACACCAATACGCTGGCAATCTAATTGTCACGCCAAGCAAACAAGCAAGCAAACCAACTACATATTATGGAATTTTTTAGCGCTCTTTTCTCTCTCATTCCCCCCACACAAACATACATATAATACCCATAAACTATGTGAGTGTATGTGTGTGTAAGTGAGTATAGAAACTCGAACAATTTCATGACGGTGACGTTCGACTTTTTGCTTTACTTTAGCTTTTGGCATTGCATGTCCATGTCCACGTCCACATCCATGTCCATGGAAAGTAAAAACTAACTACAATGCTAGTTGTTTTATACATCGATACTCTCCCTACACACTCACACTCTTCTTCTGCCTCTGCTTGTGTGTGTGTGTGTGTTTCCTTGAAATCGATAGAAGTGTCGTGGCCGCAGCAATGGGACACAAATATTGTCCCCCATACAATATGCATGACAGGGCAATTAAAGTTGCCCAAAGCATACAAAAATAATCATTGTCATAATAAATATCTAACTGGGTAAACACAATACGAAAAAACAAAGACGAAAAACCGAAAACCCGAAAAACAAATGAAAGAACTAAAAATCGTATGATGCCAGAAGTCACTCAAAACCAGTAAAAACTGACTGATGTTTTTCCTACGAGCCTTGAGCAGTGTTTATATGGGTGTGTGTGTCTGTGTGTGTGAGGTGTGTGAGGTGTGTGTATATAGATCTGTACATAACATGGGTATGCTTGAATTCCTTTGGCCTAAATATGAAAATGTACATAGTTCTGCACGTATTTAAGAGCATGCATTCTTTGCTTCAGCTATGCGATTACACATGCACTGTCCAACACTGTTTATGCATGCGCTTTTGTTTCCGCAATTACTGAGCTGATTTTTTTTAATTATTGCCACTTATCAGCACTGGTTGGCCAACTTTGTTTGGCATGCACTTTAAGTACACTTCATTTTCAGTTTGCGTTCCGTTTTGAATAGATCTCCAAACACTAACCAACCAACACTGGTTAGCCAACACTATTTTGGAAAGGTTTTCATTTGCATTTCCAGCGGATTTGTAAACCGAAACGTATTTGTGGTTTTCATTTTGAATGTACTAATCAACCCTGGTTAGTTCACACAATTTTGCATGCACTTAATTCTTCAGTTTGAAGCCGTTTTCTTTTTCGATAACTTCTTTTCCTGCCAATATCTTGTTTTCGTATGGTTTTCTGGAGAGAAGCTCAATTGAATTGTGATGATGAGACAATGAATTACGACATTGGTTCAAGTCCATTTTGGTTTTATCTTTTGCATAACATCCCGAGCCCCAAAAAACAAAGTATACCAAATACTTCTTGTACCTTCTGTGTGCAAATCACTACTACTATAAATTCTACTATATATCTCTAATGTTAACTCTATTCCTCTCTCTCTATCTCGCTGGAGTGTGCTATTGTGCTATGCAAAACTGTAAACCATAATTCGAAATTCCTTAAAAAATTCTCGAAAATTTAAACTAAAACTGACTCTCAATTGATCATGATGTTGATGATGATGATGGTGATGATTTTAGTTATTGCCTTTAGCTTTTGATTTGTATTTAGTTAACTATACTACTAATGTGCCTACTCCTACTACTACTGCTACTACTTTAACTACTACTAATACTACCAACCTACTTGTTAACATGAGAATGATGGACTCTAACTACATGAAATACATACTTTATGTTCATATACTTTATGTGTGCTATACAGCAATATTGTTGTTGATATCACGCATACGTATTGAGTATACGATGTTGTTTGTGTTTTACGAATGCTGATGATGCTGACGATGACTGCGTCTTTTCGATGTTAATGCTAATATGTGTGTGCGCTATGTTCTTTGTTCTTTGTATCCATCACGAACGTGTGTCGAACGTGTGCCCAACGTGCCGCATTGACAGATCCGATATGATGACGAGGACGAGGATGAAGGTCCACAACCGGATCCTACACTTGAACAGGGTGTGCCAATACCTGTTCGATTGCAGGGCAGCTTCCCGCCGGAATTGGCCTCCACTCCTCTCGAGGATATCGATCCATACTACAGCAATGTACTGGTAAGTTCCGCTCCGCTTTCTAATAATATTTGCCCACCAATCTGCGAAACTAATTCAATCATTTGCAAAAGTCAATTCAATTTTGATTACGTAACGTATACGCATTATAATGATTTGTGGATATCTCGTTTTGCAGACATTCGTAGTTGTAAGCAAGGGAAAAGATATTTTTCGCTTTTCTGCATCAAAAGCAATGTGGCTGCTCGATCCATTCAATCCGATACGTCGTGTGGCCATTTACATTTTAGTGCATCCATTATTTTCGTTATTTATCATTACCACCATTCTCGTGAACTGCATTTTGATGATAATGCCGACAACGCCCACGGTCGAGTCCACTGAGTAAGTACTGTTGCATTACTAGATTACTAGTTTGATTAGAAAATGGCCCGATATGTACACATACCGACATATACCGATATATGTATGTATATTGGGCAACCCATAGCTAAAATCGATTATTTTTATTATAACAGTCTATTTTCGATTTATTATCCTACCTAATTTTTACCCATTCGTTTTTCGACAACTGAACTTTATGGTTTCCTTTTGAAAACAAATAATTATCTATATATGTAACTAACTATATATATATATATTTATATATGCTATATAATCGATATATTTACGTACTACTACTACTACTACTATTACTATACAAATATATAACTATATATATTAAATGTAACTTTTTCGATATTGATGCAGACGTGTATTTAGGTCAATGCATAAATTTTTTTTCAATAAAACAACGCAAAAACCAAACAATTAGCAAAAACAAAATACCAAAAAGCAAAGCGAACAACAACAAACCAAAGTAATAGTATAACAAATAACAGTAACAATAACGGTAATGGTAACGATTGCATTTACAGTAACAATGATAACACTCACATTTCTGATGTGAGAGTTGCAAAGTTTTCCATGCGCCTCCAAAAGGTAAAAGAAATGAACAATTTTAAACGGAATCTAGTAATGCCAGGCAATATATTGTTGTAAAATACAAATTAATCGATAAACGATCGAGTAACTCGACATTAATGTAGTAGTTGAAAGTCCATTGCTATGAAACTCGCGCTGCGTGCGGTGCTCAACAGCTTTTGTCCGCCAGGCGAAACCTGTTGAATGCTGCCCCCGCACTGTAATATACTACTTACTACTTAAATTCGATTGTACTTGTATACTACTATCACGTGCATACTGTCATCAACTAACTAATTATGCTATACTCGTACTTACTTACTACTTATATTCAATCAATTAATTTGCAATTATCCAAACTAATCGAAAGTAATCGAACGTAAACGAAAGAAGAGCTTAGATACATTTTTCAAATGCCTCATTGTAAATTGCCGTAATCGAAATGCATTTAGATACCTGGGCGCTCTCTTTATCTCTATCGATTTGTAGTCAACCTAAACTAACTAACTTAAAAAACAAAAAAAAAAAAAACAAAAAACAAAACCTTTATCAAAAAATCGAGTACTTGTTATTCAATATGTAATTACATTACTTTATGCGAACTGGCTGTACAAATTGGTCAGATGGTTTTGGTTTGTTCACGTTTCGTACTTATGAAAAAAAAAAAGAAAAATGCCAATCCATCAACTTGAATTCGATCACATTTTTTTTTCAATCGATGCAATAGAGTTTAACTTAGTAATATCCTTGGCGTAGCTGCTAGTCTCTCATAAGTAGTAGTAATTAATCAACATCAATATATTTACATACAATATATATATATATAGTATTATAATCGTACATACGTACATAGTTTGTAAGTAGACTTAAGACCTTATTATACATAAGTATCGCTTATTTCCCCAATCCAAATACCAAAATATATGTCTGTATATCGATAAATACTAGTTAGTTAACGTAGTAGTTAAAAACTAGTTTCATTTTGTTAGTGTCATATTATCATACATATATTTGACGATATTTAACTGTACAATACGTATACATATGTGTACATACATAATCTGTATAATCGAAAGTTATTTAGATCGAAATTGATAATAGTAAAAGTATCTACATAGGAGTAACAGGATTAGCAAGTACATAAAAACATATAACCACAACAATTATTAGATAGAGCTCAATAGCTTATAGCTGGTATTCATAAAATGTAGATAATATATCTGGTATAGTATAAATAATCGATATACATATAGAGACAAACATACACACCTAGATATCTACACATATATTTGACCATAGAATCTCGTCGTACTTTGTCGAACCCAGACCCCCATAAAATCCTCCTGCGCTCTCTCTCATTATTGTAAAGTGCCACAAATAATGCAATCTCAGATTGTGTGTTCGATTTACATAGATGCGTAACCTACCTGTATACTTAATAGATTTGCTATATATAGTCCATATATAGTCGAGTATTTCTCACGTGTAATTAGCGGTAAATTTGTACATTGCTCATGTACTTTTGTAATATCGTAAAGTAGCGAATATAAAAAAATGAACAAAAATTTATAAAAACGAGCAAAATGCTTGAAAGTGAAAGAAGCGATTAAAGAAGCAACTAAAAGTGAAAAGAGTTACGTCATTTTTTTAGCTGATATCAAAAACATTGTCGCAGATTTGGTATCAGAATCGAGCACCCTACCAGAATAATCGTTAGCCCCCATGCAATTGTGTGTGAGTGTGCGAGACTGTGTGTGCCACTTGAACTTGGTACGTGAAACACAAAGACAGACAGACGGACGGACGGACGGAAGGACGGACGGAGAGACAAATAGACAAACAGACAGATGCTCCACAACTGCTCCAACTTCGTTGGCATCTTGGGCCCGCTTTTGGGCCAAGTTCTCAGGGCCTCGGTTGACAACGGCGGCTGCGCTTAGCACAAAATGGCACAGCTGCTGTGCCGCATAACTTGAGACCTCCAATCCAACCCCCTGCCGTCCTCGCACACACACACACACACACACACATATATATAACATTTTGTAGGAGTGAACCAACCAAAGAGAGAGAGAATGAAAGAGAGAGCGAGCGCGAGCGAGAGCGAGAGAGAGGGAGAGGGAGAAAGGGAGAGAATAGAGAACTTTGTGTCTATCTAAGCAGTTGGCAGTGGCATCTATGTGGGTCGCCAGCAAACTGCTTGGTTGCCTTGCTGCCTGGCTGCCTGGCTGCTGTGCTGCAGCTGTGGGCAGCACTTGTGGGCAGAAGAGAAAGACATAATACCTGCAATTAAAACGCAACTCAAGTGTCCTTCACAGGCATTGGGGCCTAGGTCAAACGCAGCCCACACGGCGCAGCGATCTTGAACTAGTTGCAAGCAAATGTCGTGGCAACTGGCCTGCTGTACGGTCGACTGTCTCTCTATCTGTCCAACTGTCTTCTGTCTCCTGTCTCCTGTCTCCTGTCTTCTGTCTGTCCATCTGCCCATTCGCCTGTGTGTCACATGCAAGTCGACTTAAATCTATCAATCGAGCAACCAAGAAAAGACAACACAACACAGCAGCTGCCGGCCGACACACACAGCTGCCTCAGCTGAAATTCAGGCCGATGGTCGACCTATTGATCTAACGCCCACACAGCACACACAGATGAGGAGGAGGATAAGGATGAGGATGGGGATGAGCATGAACATGAGGCAGGAGAGCAGGCTAATAACAAGTCCTTTATCAAGTATTAACCATTATTGACATTGACAATTGGCACGAGACCGTGCAACGACTGTCTGCCTATCTGCAATCTCAACTACTTGTAATTAACAACTGCACCCTTTGATCTCTGCCCATTAGACAGTTTACAAGTTGCCAATTGCCAATTGTCAATTGTCGATTACTCGATTCTCGATTCTCGATTCTTGATTGCCAATTGCCAATTGCCAGTTCT
This sequence comes from Drosophila siamana, assembly GCA_035047445.1. Lineage (NCBI taxonomy): Eukaryota > Metazoa > Arthropoda > Insecta > Diptera > Drosophilidae > Drosophila > Drosophila siamana. The sequence goes on along the minus strand of JAWNPP010000078.1, from coordinate 4,056,062 downwards.
CAGACGTCAGTCGTCAGTCGCCGTCAGTCGTCAGCTACGATATTATGCAATTCGAGCACACTCTTTATTTGAGATTATGATTGGAGTAGCTTGTGCTTCTCCCCTCGTCTCTTGGGTCAAACGCATTATGGTGAATCGAAGCACACGGTTGTTTAGCTGTTAATTGAATTTACTACATACAACTACAACGTATTTGCAATAAGTTTGAAGAGCTCTGAGATACAATTCAAATTCGAATTTCGGTTTACACTCAACAGACAGACACTTGACACTCGACGACAGGGTTAAGCTAATCATTAAGTTAATTGTAAGGCTAAGTAATTAACTAACCAATAACGAGAGCTTAGCAGTTTCTCTTCACAACAATTGGAAGCAGCGCAGATCCTAAGAGTTTTCTTTTTCGTTGTTTCGTTTCGTTTCAAATGTTATGGTTTTCCATTTAATATATTTCGTTTTCAAATACTATTATACGCTTGCAGTTCAAATACGGAGTATATACGAAAATTGTATAATAAAATCGATATTTTCTGATCAACTGTTTCAACCTTTTTGTCTGTTGTCCTTTCAATAATATTAGAGCATAAACTTTGAACTGTCTTTGTAAACTCCAAGCGTATTGTAAATCTTCGGCTTGCCGAACTTTGATTTGTCTACTTGATTAATTCTGATGAAAGTCAGTTGAAAGCTTTGCCAGACCTATAGGCAGGCAGCAAGATTGAGATGAAAGCAAACAAAATACCAACAAAAATAAAAAAAAAACGAAAAACAAATTGCATTCGAAATTCAATTCGTTTTTAGGGTGATATTCACCGGAATCTACACATTTGAATCAGCTGTTAAAGTGATGGCACGAGGTTTCATTTTATGCCCGTTTACGTATCTTAGAGATGCATGGAATTGGCTGGACTTCGTAGTAATAGCTTTAGCGTGAGTTATATTATTAAACTATTTAAATAACAATTTCAATTAATAACTCATTAATGAAATCATCCATCATGCTTCGATATCATCTTAACTCGTATACTACCAAATCTATTTATATATACTTCTATATCTATATACTTATTATATATGCTATCTGTACTTACATATTTGTCTTTTCATTTTCTTTGTTGCGTTTTTCGTTGTTTTTGGTTTTTGTATCTCGTATATCGTATATCGTATCGTAACATGATTCTTAACTATTATGCCACACATCAGTTAATTATCATTGCAATCGCTTATTATTTCAACTCTTCGTTCGTCAGGCATTTAATTAATGCAATTGTAGTTAATACATATCGTATGATAATTAACTAGCAGCCCATTAAACAATAAAATGAAAAACAGAAAAAAGAAAACCGAAAAACAAAAAGAAATAAAAAAGCAATACAAATTCCAGTTTTCTCCTTTGTCGGTTTCATTTAAAATATTCTGTTGAATTCTGATTACCAATTAGACATATTTATTGCACAATATTTATTAATTTCTTGTTCAACAACAAGCATAATAATCTACATTTACATAATTATGCGTGTGTGCAGTTGGGTGTAAGTGTGGGTGACGATGAGTGTGTGTGTGTGTGTGTGTGTGTGTGTAATTGGCATTCATTAACTCGCTTGGTTGAGCATTTAATTAAATGAAAATATTTATTTTATATATTTAATCAACGAATTTCTTGTACAATTGAGCAATAAATTGAACTTTATTTTATACTACACTCGTTACTCACTCACACTCACACATACACACACACACATACAGAGACGTACGTGGCTAACATGTGAAAATGTCACATTAACAACAACATTGACAACAACAACGACATTAACAATAATAACACGTCGCAAACGGCAGCTAAAATTATACATACGCCATGTGAGCCGCGCCACGGGCTGAAAAAGTCGCGTTAGTTGAGCGCTTTTATTGATTTATTTTGTGCCGTTACTAATGACGTGCCCAACACACACACACACACACACACATAAAAAGCCACAGAAACACTCGCATAGCAATACATACAAACATACTACTATTTGTATTTTCTATGATTATTTCCAATCCACACACAGACCAAAGTCATAAACAAATTTTTTGGCTTTTTATTTGGTCATGCAAGTTATTATTTTCTGTTCCTCTGCCACTTTCTCACACTCTTCCTCTCTTTCTTGCTTTTGTTGTTCTTTTCCTTTGGCTTTTTTTTTGTTTTTTTTTTGTGTGTGTTGGTTTCGTGACAGTTTCATTTCATTGCTTTTTGCTCCATTTTAACCATTTATTGGGCGCCCTTTGTCTGAGTAGCGGCAACTTGCCCTGGAGTGAAGTACGGGGCAATCAGGGGTCATGGGGACGAAGGGGGGCGTGCAGCAGAGTGACTGTGGGGACTGACTTCGAGGTTACTGTAACGGGGTTTGGCGGCTATTCGTGCAGCGTAGTTTCGCTGGCGCCGTATAGACGCGCAGCCTTGGACACCAAAAGCACACACAGGGCGAAAGAATGAAAAAATTTAAAGCGCGCTTTTAGGCGTCGCTTGAAATACAGCAAACAGCGCACAGCACACAGCACAAAGGAAAATGAAGTGAAATTAAAGCCGAGCTAAATGGAGTATGGAAATGCATACTCGAACTAGTACTTAGAGCAGAGACAGACTTATAAACTTATAGACTATATGCCAGCGTATGCATAGCACTTAGATAATACTGACATACGAGACGAGCCAAGTAGTGTGGATAGAGAGAGCGAGACAGGGAGAGAGAGTGGAGAATGCTGGCAAACAGTTTAGAGGCCAGCACAATTGGATGGCCAACTTGCACGCAATATGAATGTACTTCAACATGAACGTGTGTTTGCTTGTCTCTGTGTGTGTGTGGCCGTATTTGTTGACTGTATTTATATGCGTCTAAATCGATAAATATTCATGAAATATAAATGAAAGGTGGCTGCAGAAGTAACGCTGAATTCCCAAAGGATGACAGCATACAGCAAAGCGACAAGGCAAACAACTCAAGCAAATGGACATTAGCAGGCCACGCCAATACCTCGAAGTCTACGACAAAAACGAGTATATATACATATATGTATGTATGTGCGTCGGCTATTTCCATGGCTCCTCCGGCTGTGGCTGTGTGCGTGTATAAATATTTTTATAGCAACACCCACACACACACACACAAACACACATACACACATGCAGAATTGATGTGACAGCAGCAGCAGCAGAAGCAGAAGCAGAAGCAGCCGCAGCAGCAGCGGGAGCTGCAGGTGTGACTTGAAGAGCTCTGTGCTCGCCCGCAGCTTGTGGCACATTTTCGTAATGAATCATTAACTTGAGGGCACACCGACTGCGGTTTTGCGGGCCGGGGGGTTGGGGGGCCGTGGCTGTGGTTGTGGTAAAGCCAAAGGTGGTCTGGGGGACGGGGGTATGGAGGGACGGACGTTGGTAAGCTAGCCAAACCCATTTCATGCACACACTCACTCACAAACTCATTGTCAGCTTCATCTCTGTCCACACACAAACGAGAGTGCAAACTTTCCTTTTTTCGCCAGTATTCGTATGATTTTGATCTTTTGTTTTCGAGGCAGAGGAGGCACAAGATGCTGCAGCTGCAACTGCAAAGATACTTTTATACATTTGTAATTACTAACGACTGCAAACATTATTTCGTGTACGCAACAGCTACTATTTTTTACTACCATACTCTACTTAGATCGATAGCTTTCTAATTGCCAATACTTAATGACATTTCATCTGTATGTATATTTGCTTTTGTCATCGTCAAACTACAAACTACTAATAACAACGTAACAACGTCGCCAACGTCGATAACGATAACAACGCTGGATCTGTATGCAGTTATGTGACCATGGGTATAGATTTAGGTAATCTTGCAGCCTTGCGAACGTTTAGGGTGCTGCGTGCGCTTAAGACCGTAGCCATTGTTCCAGGTACATTTTTCAAAAACTGTTTGTTACACTGCTATACTATTATTGTACTGTTTGTTAAACGCATACAACTGTTATACGGCCGATAAACAACTACGATACTAACACACAATGCATTGTAGGCTTGAAAACCATTGTCGGCGCTGTCATTGAGTCTGTGAAAAATCTACGCGATGTGATAATTTTGACAATGTTCTCCCTCTCGGTGTTCGCACTGATGGGCCTGCAAATCTATATGGGCGTGCTGACACAGAAGTGCATCAAGAAGTTCCCCTTAGACGGCTCCTGGGGCAATCTGACCGACGAGAACTGGGCCTATCACAACAGCAACAGCAGCAATTGGTATTCCGAAGACGAGGGCATATCGTTTCCACTGTGCGGCAACATATCTGGGGCCGGGTGAGTGATCGTGTTGGCTGTTAGCTGGCTGTATTTAATTATATGCATATGCACTAATCACTTTCTCTGCCTTTTGCTCGCTCGATTGCAGACAATGCGATGACGACTATGTGTGTCTGCAGGGGTTTGGACCGAATCCAAACTATGGCTATACCAGTTTCGATTCCTTTGGCTGGGCATTTCTGTCGGCGTTCCGCCTGATGACGCAGGACTTTTGGGAGGATCTGTACCAGCTGGTTCTGCGCGCCGCTGGACCATGGCACATGCTGTTCTTTATAGTCATCATCTTCCTAGGTTCATTCTATCTTGTGAATTTGATTTTGGCCATTGTTGCCATGTCATATGACGAATTGCAAAAGAAGGCCGAAGAAGAAGAGGCTGCCGAAGAGGAGGCGATACGTGTAAGTAGAAACCCAGTAGAGACCCAAAAAATGCGCCCAATGGACAATAAACGAACCAATGAAACCAACCAACCAACCAACCAAGAAACCATTCCATAAGCCACTTGAATACTTGAATGGGTAGATAATTTCAATCTCAATATCCACACAGCTGAATTGATCATTGAAAATATCTACCAGTAAGAACAGAGTTGCTTTTTTCTTTTTGTATATGTATGTATAACAAACAAATTCCTATAAATATCGTACTACTCGTCTAATCGTATTTGCTAACCGTATACGTATAATCAATCGTAACTGTAATTCTAATCGTAATCGTAATCGTAATCGTAATCGTACATCATATACGTGTTGATCGTAATGTATGATGATACCTTTCTCTCTCAATCTACTATCTATCTACCTATCTCTCTATCTATAGTCGTCACATTATTCGAATGTACATACAGTACTTACAACAATATCTCATGTACTTTCCAGTAGAGCTGTACAAAGAACAAAAAAACCAAAAAAAAAAAACAAAAAAAAAATATTAAAACACTTTTTCTCTTTCACCAGTACTCGTAACTGTATAACTTAATCGTACTATATATCGACACATACATACATATGCATATGTGATTGATCAATCAACTTATTCTATATATAACTTTAACTTGTTTCACTCTTCATTTACCTTATGATTTCCATGTGTTCTCTCTTTGATCTTTATGACTTTGAAATGCCAATTTTTTTCGGATTGGCATTATAATAAACTTAACTTTTCCTTCAATTCACTTGACTATTTTTACTAATAATCGTATATTCTATCTCTATATATATCAAAAAATATATATATGTATACATGTATATTTAAAATATATGCATTTCTCTTTCGTTTTTTTCCAACTTTTCAGTTATGTGCACTTTTATTTCAAATAATGCAAAATTCACACCTGAAAGTAAAAAGCAATGAAAAAAAGCAAAAAAAAAAAAAGAAAAAACTTTAGACTTGTACTTTGAACTATCCCTCAATCTCAATCTGTATCCTCAATTCCATAATTCCATCCAATTCCGGACAAAGCACCGCACTTTAAAAACTTATGATTTCCATAGCATAATCAGTAGATGGTTGCCTTCAGTTTTGTAGTCCAACACTGTTTTCCGATTTCCCCCTTGTACTATATACTACTGCTATACTTCCTATACTACTTACTTTATATACTCTATATATATATATATATATATAAATGTATATGTACTTGTATATGACTATATATATACCTGTTGTACTATATATATATGCCGATGTTGGATGTGGATGCGCACCAATTGAAAGAACATAGCTATACGAATCACTGTGTGCATCATATCATTGTAGGAGGCAGAAGAGGCGGCCGCTGCCAAGGCAGCGAAGTTGGAGGAGCGGGCGAATGCCCAGGCGCAGGCGGCAGCCGATGCAGCTGCCGCCGAGGAGGCGGCATTGCATCCCGAAATGGCAAAGAGTCCCACGTACTCGTGTATCAGCTATGAGCTGTTCGTGGGCGGTGAGAAGGGCAACGATGACAACAACAAGGAGAAGATGTCCATACGTAGCGTCGAAGTGGAGTCGGAGTCGGTGAGCGTTATACAAAGACAACCAGCACCTACCACAGCACACCAAGCTACCAAAGTTCGTAAAGTGAGCACGGTAAGTATTCCGAGCGCAATAATAATTTCCCATTTTCGGTTTTCTGTTTTAGTCTTTAATCTTTAATCTTTAATCTTTGACTTTATGGTTATACGTTCTCCGTTATCCGTTATCAGTTATCGTTTTCAACTGTACTTGATTGTAATTTTGCGCGTTTTCTTTTCTGTAAAATGGGTTATATACTTATATATGCCGTCTATGTATATAAACATATATATATATATATAAATATATACATATGTATTCTTTGGTGAATCTTCTGTTTGATTTCGATTACAAATTTCGATTTCGATTACCCTTTTTTGTCATACGCAGCTAAATGGCCGGCCTATTTACCTTATCGATTCTTTTGTTGCTGAATGAGTGTTTTTTGGTCACTTCTGATTTCCTTCAGTTTCGTATTCACTTTGTTGCCTATTCTCTATATTCTCTCCTCTGATTTTCTTTACGTTGATTCCCCACTGCGAAATCAGAGCGAGCTTGCGCTCCTATCGTCTCTCCCACTCTCTCTCTCTCTCTCTGTTTCCATAAACTCGCTAAAAACTTTTCGAATGGGGAGCTCAGCTCTCTCGTTCTTGCGTCTTTAGTCGATCGGCACTCGTTGCTGGTCGCTCTCTTTCGGGCACTCGCTGAATTGGCTGCCCGTCAATCGTCAACTCGCTGCGCAGGCTAACGAGACAATTAATTTTTTTGCTATTTCAAACTGTTACCATTTATCATTAAGTTTAATTGTTGTGCTCTCTTGGTTTATAAATTGCCATTGTTCATTTTGTTGTTGGATCGATCGTACTACATATCGTGTTAATCGTATATACTCGTACTCGTAACTACTACTACTACTACTTATCATAAATAGCGACTACTATTGATTCCTTTGCCTCTCTCATTATATCGTATCAACGAGTAGTGCTCAAGTGCGTCTATGTGTGTGTATGTACAAATAATCTAGTTATTAGCTCTAGTTACATGTAACATCTAGCATAAACTACTCGCCAGAGAGACACACAGAGAGACAGTGAGAAAGAGATTGAGAGAGAGACAGTGAGAAAGAGATAGAGAGAGAGTGAGAGTCCCTCTATCTCTACCTCTACCTCTCTCGATCTCGCATTCTCTCCCTCTCTCCCTCTCTCTTTCTCTCTGTCTCTCCCTACATATCCTGTTCTGTTTCTTTTCAGTCTCTCCATTCTTAAGTAGACAGACTTTGATTGTGTTTAGTGCATGCCAGTCTCATTGCGTCTGTATGCGAGTGTGTGTGTGTGCGTGTATGTGTGTGTGACTGCGAGTGTGTGCGTGTGTATGTGGCCAGGCAGTTGTAGCAGATCATTATTTGTACTTTGTATTCGTAGTTAGCTGGCTCTTATAATTGGCATTCGCATACGTAATTTTGTTTTTGGAACTTTTTCATGATTTGATTTAAGTTTCTTCGATTTTTGGTTTTGAATTTTTCCGGTTGATTTACGTGAAATTTGTTGGATTTTTGCGTTAAACTCATTGCTCGGAATGCTTTAGGTGAAAACTTTTCAGTTGTACGCGATTGGAGCTCAAAATCTAAATCAAAAATTCCACTCTCAATATTCAACAAACAAATTACGAAAACCAAAAAAAAAAAAAAAAAAAAAATCTACTACCAATTACCAATTACAATTACCAATATACAAATTACCAATTACCAATTACAAATTACAAATACAACGATGCTTAATTTCATTACCAATGCAAGCAAATTTAAAACTGAGGACGACAGCAATGCTAAACAAATGCGAATGGCTTCAATTGATTGATTGAGACTGATTGATTGATTGATTGCTTGATTGATCACACGATTGAAGTGCCAAAAAATCAAACCAAAGGCTTTACTATTTACTCTCCACACCCAACAACTTTCCGCGCTCACAATCAGTCGAAATCTATCTCTTACTACTACTATCAATTATTATGCTCGTGCTTGACTTTACACACCACACTTGCATACATACATACACAGCTGATAATGGACTGATTGAATGATTGATGTATGTATGTATGTACGTACATATGTGTACATCATATATGCCTATAATCGCATCTCGTACAATATTCTACATATCAACTTTGCGTAGGTCAGCTTGGGCTCTCCATTCAACTGCAAAACACCTTCGTTTCCTATAATTATTTTCGCTCTTTCTCGCTCTCTCTCTCTCGCTCTCTGTTTCTCTCTCTCTCTCTCTCGCTCTTTCTGTGTTACTGCCTTTGTTTGGTTCTTTCATTCTGTCTTTGTTTGATCGAAATTGATTTGTGTTTGTGAAATGATTTCGATTATTTCAATGGCTGAATTTTTCATTTGCATGCGAATTCAGTGAACGTTGCTTTCATTTTCGTTTACTGAACTTATGTCTGAAGAAAGCGCAAAACTTAGATATTAAACTACTACTACATACATATATATATATATTACTACTCTACTCTACTCTACTCAACTTTACATGTCTCAAATCAAATTCGATTAAAATAATCAATACAATAAACTGAAACAGAAAGTACAGTACGCACTAGCACCCATCTCTAGGCAATCGCGAATCGATAAACGATAATAGCTTATAGCTATCGTTGCAGTGTGATGACCACTCTCAACATGCCGTTGCATGCCCTGAACTCACTCTGTCTCTCTCTCTCTCTCTCTCTATTTCTCTTGCGCCACACACATAAGTACACACACACACACACACACACACACCCACACACATATACTATAGTACTATAGTAGTGACTTTTGGTACCTTGGCTTTGGCAAGCATTTGCTTAGCGCACAGCGGCTGAAACATACAAGAATATCAACTCGAAAACTTGGCACCGATTTAATGAAACCCAATCGAACTGATCGCAATACACACTTACTCAGAGCAGCCTATATTTCATTAGCAAATACCATTTGGAATAGACTTCGATACCCCTGCAGTGATGAGGGAAAATTTGAACTGTCTGTGAGTCAATTGAAATATCTGTATTGTTTTCCTGTCAATATCGATAACTCATTTGGAGCAAACTGCACGGGTATTTTATCTTCGGCAAGTCGAAGTCATTTTTGTTTTTGCATTTATGGAATCAGTTCGTTCGATTCGATTTTCAAACGATCAAAGTGTGTATGAAATAATAATCGAACTTTTGCGCTCACCTCAATACTATCGCTGTCTCGCTCTTGCATTCGCTAGCTCGTTCTTAATGACCATTTAATTGCTCAGAGTCGCATTTCCAAAATACTTAATACAATACTCATAATCGTTATCGTTATCGTTATCGCTGGCTCATAGTCAGCATCTCAACCAAATGGCCATTGGCCTCAGGTAGGTTTCTCTATCTCTCTCTCTCTCTCTCTCTTTCTCTGTTTGTCTAATGCTCTCACACTTGCTAATTTACTATTTCTTAAACAAAGAAAAACTGTTAAGAAACACTTCAATGAAACAAAAAGTGAACAATTTCTAGTTGAGATATAAATGGGATGGATTACTTACAAACTCTATAGAGATTACACTTTACCCAACACACACTCACACTCACACACACACACACGCACAAACAAACCGAACACACACAGTAGGTTGTATCCTTTGATACATTTCATTTTGCGATGAATATCGCACAAAGTAATCGTTTGGTCTTTAGAAAGTTTTGAATTGCATCCGTAAGAGTTTTACAATGAAAACTAGACCGTAGAATTTCCAAATATTGTTTTCAATTTTGAATTAAATGATAACTTTATGTATAGTTTTATTAAGTTTTTCCGTTCATTAATGATCTTATCAATATGAAGCTGATGATAATCGGCATATCTTTGACTTAACTTCTGATTTTGATTTGGCGAATTTTAAAAGTGATTTATTTGTAAGTCAATTTCTGTAGAGTACTTCAAAAGAGTGCTTTAAATTTTAAAATATTAACTAAAAACTAATGAGAACTCACGCATACATATATTTACATAATAACATCTTTACTAAATAGTTATTATCAAATGCAGCTAAATTATTGAGTAATAATCATTTAAATAGTTGCAATTTAACAAACATTAAACTGGGGCACTTTAAAACTTCATTAAGTTACTGTAGTATTATATTCATACTCAGTATACTCACACTCATATACATACATATATTCGAACACACAATAATTACAAATAAACACTTTCGAGTATATATCTTTTTAAAATATATAAAACAACAACAACTACATTTAAAAAAAATGCTATTTTCCTTTTGACAACTTCAGTAAAATTGTGTAAAGAAAAAATAGCAGGAAATATCTATATTATTCTTCATAAATATATTTTATTTGATTCAATTTTTCTTTTTCTTCTATTTATATTTTATTTGTAAAAAAATGAAACGAACGACAAAAAAAAAATAAAAACAACTTAGACATCCTTATCCTTACCTGGTTCACCGTTTAACATACGCAGGGGATCACGTAGTTCTCACAAGGTAAGCGCCCAATACACACACACACACACACACTCACACACATACACATAGACACAGTCACACTCACAGACCACACACACACGTATTGTTTCCTTCAATCAATGACAGCCAATACAACAACCAGTACAATAACAATAACAACAAGAACTACAAATCGCCTTTTACCATCTCATTCATAGTCGTCTAGATAGCGTATCAAACAAGAAATGCATTCACAAATTGCACTCACTTCTCCATTCACAACTGACCCATGACTAATAATTGTGTGTGTATGTGTGAGTGCGTTCGCAAAACTGTTATACACTGACAGCCACACATGCACACAATTCCAGACATTTCTTAGCTTCTGTTTTTCGACTCTTATTGGCAAATTGTTGTATCAGATTTCGATTCTCATACTTCAAGAAATCAACGCATTTTTCCAATGATCGACTGCACTTAATTTATGTAACTGAATGTCTTGTTGAATTCTTGGTCCGATAGACGTTGAACTAAGTCAGATCAGGTGGGAAATATTGTTAAGGATTTTCACTACACATCATTTTATAAAATAATCGATTTCTGAAGGATGAAGGGCGGATGTCGAGGAAACTGTATATACGTTAATACATTTAGGATTATCCACACACACGCACCCACACACTTACACGCACTCCCACACCAACACACACACTCACTCATACACACACACACACAAACATAAATGCCCATAGCTGTAGTTGCGAATCATAGAGATACTCTAGTGAATCCATAACGTAGAGGTTAGTCTATAATCTCATACATTCTGTATACTAGGTAGATCACACACACATACATCAAAACATAGCCACTTACATACATATATATAACCTCTCGTACTATATCATCCACGATACGATTCGTGAGCTGTCATATTGTTGGGCTTTCACTGAGGCGCATTTACCATATTTGTATTTTGTTATAGTTTCGATGCGTTTACCATACTCTCCTTACAATATATGACTATATATTATACTATATATTTATCTGTTTTCATATATGTATATTTTCTAAGTATAATCGTACCTAAATTAACATACAATCTATGAATTTCTCGTCTCGTCGTACATTATTCACTTGTTTAATTTCGTATCCCACATAACATATGAGTATCGCAACTCGAACTACTCAACTCTTATACAATATATATTCGTATTTGTCTACAAACTATCTACTACGTATACCCATTTTGTTTGTTTTGTAAAATATATATCTGAGTAAATACATACCATGCCATATGTTTAATTTCGTGATTTTGTCTTGTTTGGTGTAACTTGATCTACATATACCTACATACGAGTATCTTACATGCTGTCTCACCTCTCACTCTTCCTCTGTCTCTCTCTCTCTCTCTCTCTCTGTCTGTCTATTGCTCTGTCTTTTCTGTCACTAACTCCCTATTCAATCAACTCTTATATTTCTAACTGTCACTTTGTATGTACAAACCTAAAGCAATCAGTATTTGTACTATCGGCTGATGTGTCTGTGTCTATGTGTGTCTGTGAGTGTTTGTATAATCGAGTGTGTGTGCTTATATATGTGTGTGTGTGTGTGTGTGTGTGTGTATGACAGAGTGCCTATTTCATGTTTCATGTTTTATATTCGATGACAACTTCAAAAATGTCTGTCATGTTCAAATTAATTATGTACGCTATGAATGTATGTATATATAATGTATGTAAATGTATGTGACCCAATTGGGTGTGTGAGCAAGGAACTGTTTATTTCGTCCAGGGAAAAGAGCCGCAGCCAACTTAACACAGCTACCGCCAGTGTTGCCAGATCAAGGGAAATGAACAGTTCTCACCTGCAATATGCGACACACACGTTCACTCTATATGCACATGTTTGAATCGTCACAGTCACAGTCACGGTCGCAGTCACAGTCACAGTCGCAGTCACTGTCACTGCCATACAGTCACCTTCACCGTATCTGTCACTGTCACGGTCACTGTCACGTTTCAATCGAAAGTCTTTTGTTGAAGATATACATTATTATTTTGGTAATGAGTGTGTATGTATTTAATTTACATTTTTATGTTGAACTCCAGTATGTAATCTTGATGATTGCCATATACACAGATATTAAACAGATCATCCCAGATCATTCTTATCACCATTATTGCATACTAGAGTTTTTACGATTTTCATTTGATTGAACCGCAATTCAAATTGAATCGATATCAACAACTATTTCTCTATCTCTCTCTCTCTCTCGCTATCTCTGTGTCCTTCAATTTGTCTGTCTGTTGTCCCACATTGTGTGTATACCCTGTCTGTGGGGTTCACAACGACCGCTAGGGACCCATCAAGTGTGTATGTATATGTGCCGGTTATGTCAATTACTGTTTGAGTTACGTACTTGAGTTAATTGTTGATTTATTTCTGGGTTATACAATCATTTATAATTGTTGTTATCCCTCATACAAATCATGCCAATAACTTGGCTTTTTTATTTACTCAAAAATATATATATATATTCTTGTATATCATGATATTTGCTACAAACTCACCACTTTGACAATAACTTACTTATTAATTAACAACCTAAGTACTACAGCCACCACTACAAATACTACTACTACTACTACTACTACTACTACTACTACTACTACTACTATTACTACTACTACTACTGCTACTATTACCACTATTACCACTATTACTACTACTACTACTACTACTACTACTGTACTACTACTACTACTTATACTGCTACTATTACTACTACTATTACTACTGCGACTACTGCTACTGTTACTGCTACTGCTACTTTTAAAGAGTTTGTGTGAGTTCATGTACTAACCGGTAGTTTAATCGTCAACTCGAACCAGTACACGATACGCAATGGACGTGGCCGCTTTGGAATACCCGGCAGCGATCGCAAACCGCTCGTATTGTCAACATATCAGGATGCACAGCAACACTTGCCCTATGCCGATGACTCGAACGCCGTGACGCCCATGTCTGAGGAGAACGGTGCCATCATAGTGCCTGTTTATTATGGCAACCTAGGTGAGTGCTATCGACGGCTATAAACAAACGAGCAGACGACAAAGAAGTTATATACTTGCCATATTTGCATCGCCCATCACATCGAATTGTTGTGCAACCTGTCCGCTTCTCTCCAACAGGCTCTAGACACTCATCTTATACCTCACACCAGTCCCGTATATCGTATACCTCACATGGCGATCTGCTCGGTGGCATGGCCGTCATGGGCGTCAGCACAATGACCAAGGAGAGCAAGTTGCGCAATCGCAATACACGCAATCAATCAGTGGGCGCCACAAATGGCGGCACCACCTGCCTGGACACCAATCACAAGGTCGAGCATCGCGATTACGTAAGTGCTCGAGCAAAGCGTGAATCTCACGATAATTCTATCAACGTTTTCATCGATACTGTTGCAGGAAATCGGCCTGGAGTGCACGGACGAAGCGGGCAAGATCAAACATCACGACAATCCTTTTATTGAGCCCGTCCAGACACAAACGGTGGTCGACATGAAAGGTAAGCTTATCCCATATAGTTTTTTTCTCAGTTAATGCCTCAATTCCAAATTCCCTGTCTCGCCGCCACAGATGTTATGGTCCTGAATGATATAATTGAGCAAGCCGCTGGTCGGCATAGTCGAGCTAGTGATCGCGGTGGTAAGTAACGAACTATGCTTAAATCACAATGATCTAGTTATCGTATCGTATTGCATTGCGTTCGTTCATGTTGTACATTTGACATTATGCCATTGAAAATACATACATACTCCGTATACATACATACATATCTATATATACATTCCTATATTCAAATATCGATCGTCTTGTAAATTTTCGTTTTGTTTTGTGTTCTCTTCCATGTGCATTGTTTTCTCCTTGGTTCCATCTTATCATTTCAATAACCCTCAAGATTGATGTAAATACTTAAGCAAAAACAAAACCAAAACAAAAATATAATTATAACGAAAATCGAAATCAAGTCATATTTAATGCATTTTCTTTTTGCTGTATGAATTCAATTTATAATATTCTAGACTAAGTGCCGTAACGTTTGTTCCTGTGACAACGGATTTTTCCCATAGTCTTTTCATATAACATACAATATATAAATATTTCTATTTCTATTATCCGCAAATCTGTATCTAAAATACAAACTACCAAATTAATCAATTTCGATTCCTGAAACTTTCCATCAGATATCAGAAATGTGCTGAGTGCTCCTTTTTTGACTAGAGATCAATTGGCTTCATTGCAATTTCAATTTGGATTTCTTTTTGAATTTTCCGTTATGATTTTGGTTTACATAGCGCATGAGGTTTGTGCGTTGTACGAGGATTGCCGACTGGCTAATTGATTGATTGATGGATTGATTGATTAACTGTTTTAATGGCTTGAAATATATTTCTAGCGTGCTGCATGTGGAGCATAAAAGCCTGAAAGCCTGTGCATCAGTTGATTACCCCAGTTAATATCCCCCTATTCATTTAATTTTGAAATTTCCCAGAAATGTAATCTGAGAACATTTGCTAGCAATTACAACTTTACTCACTTGCATTTACTTAACCAATACTCTTTATATACTTATCGATCTATAATTTCTGTATTCTCATTTACCCTTTTGATTTCTACTATGATTGTTAACAAAGAACTCAAGCAAAAATTAACATACTTAACTATTTTAAAAATTATACTTATACAAATATAATTATATATATACTTATATGTATACCCAAATGAATGACTTCTTTGACTCGTCCATTTTATTTAATGCCGTTGATGCTAACAGAAGAAAGCGAAAAATATGAAATCAAAAAAAAAAAAAACAAAAATACGAAAACCAAAAAAAAAAAAACAAGCAAAAAAATTAATAAAACAAAAAACAATTTACAGATCAAATAAAAGCAGCAAGCAAGCCAAACACATTCCACAAATAATAATATGATAATTTTGTACGACAAAAACTCACACATTGACAACAATCCAATTACATGCACACACAAATACAGGCACAAACACCTGCAGTTTATAATTCCGCCTTCTTGCTTGGCAATCGCCCTCAAATGTAGGCAACACTTTTTAGGCGCTTTTCGAAACGTCCTCCATTGAGCTTTCGTTAGCTTGCTGCACCGTTGCCTCTTTGCCTTTTAGCTTTAATCGCTGCTTCACTGCACAACATAACACATAGTTGCTGCCAATCAATCACAATTTTAATAGTTACGTGCAGAACTAGTCTATGCCTTAAGAAACCAAGAAAATTGGCCAAAATTGGGCAGAGAAGAGTTCTCAGCGTAAAAAATTTAGAAAAAAAAATAACAAACCAAAAACAGAGAGGCTCAAAAACACCTGAGAC
The DNA here is from genome assembly GCA_035047445.1 of Drosophila siamana. Lineage (NCBI taxonomy): Eukaryota > Metazoa > Arthropoda > Insecta > Diptera > Drosophilidae > Drosophila > Drosophila siamana. Next base: position 4,039,860 of record JAWNPP010000078.1, on the reverse strand, counting down.
ATTTGGACAACAGTAACAATAACTTATCGAAAAATTATAATAATTTTAAATTAATTTTGATTTGTTGGTTTCGTTTCAATCTATAAAACACAGCAAAGTTTGTAATTTTTACGACTTGATTTTTGACTAATTTAATACTGCATGCCTAAACTAATCTAATCTATTTAATCTTTAATTAAGTATTCTAATGACTTGTACTATAGAGTTAATAATAATGCTTTTGTTTCGTAGTTGCTTGCCTTGTAATTCGATTGCTAACTATATCTAATCTATCTATTGAATGCCTTAACAAATTGAATTAACCTAGTCTAAGTTTAGTGTACTCGTATATGATTAGAGCATGCTTTTTTCAGTAGTCAGTCACAATCACCCCAACCTAATGCAAAAACTCGTAATTTAAACATAGTACTTGATCTACATACTATATTCAAAACGCTGCGAACTGAATGCTAAACATTTGTATTGGAATATAATTCGCGCTTTAGTAGCCTCTCGATTATCGATAATAGATTATAAAATATTTTCAACTTTTCGGGGTGCAACTCAGTAATAACAACTTAGACATATACTAATAAAACATTTGTAGAATTTTCCAACTCTATTTTTCAATCTATCCATAGTCCGAGTTTCCGCCCGTTTTGCGAATTGGGGATCAGGCAGTAAACATTCATTTAACTTGCTCGTAGTTAGTTCCAGCGTGCACCACGTAGCTTAAACAGAAAACATCTCATCTCAGTAATGGAGCTGCTTAACGTAGACTAACTGAACAGAAAGTATAGAGTATTTAACAGTCGTGCAAAGTCAAAGTAGTGAAATTATTACAATTAATTGAACATTTTGTAAGCGCTCCAAATAAAAGCCTCTCTCTTTTTCGAACAAAGACCAAAATGAAGCACACCTAAACACACACACTCCACACATACACAACGACTTACTCAAACACTCTCACACACACACACACACACACACACACACTCTCACACACACGACACTCACACATAAACGACACTGTGTTTTTTCTTTCCGTTTAACCTGAAAAGCTAACGAATAATTTCCAATGCAATGAAGCTTCAAACAAAGAAAAGAAAAGAAAAATACTTTCATACTTACTGCGAAACTCGATCGTATGAGAAATCTGCTAAACAAAGAAAAAAAAAAAAAAAAACAAAACAAACAAAAAGAAATCTGCTAATCTGGCTGAGTCAAAGTTGGTCAAATCACAACTAATAACAAACTTTTGTATGGTTCAGTCTCCGTTTACTATTTCCCAACAGAGGACGACGACGAGGATGGGCCGACATTCAAAGACAAGGCACTCGAAGTGATACTCAAGGGCATCGATGTGTTTTGTGTGTGGGACTGCTGCTGGGTTTGGTTGAAATTTCAGGAATGGGTCTCATTAATCGTCTTCGATCCCTTCGTTGAGCTCTTCATCACGCTGTGCATCGTTGTGAACACCATGTTCATGGCCATGGATCACCACGACATGAACAAGGAAATGGAGCGGGTGCTCAAGAGCGGCAACTATGTGAGTATTACACACTTCACTCATGGAACTCAAGCTGACTGATCAACAATCTAATCCGCAGTTCTTCACTGCAACGTTTGCGATTGAGGCAACCATGAAGCTGATGGCGATGAGTCCCAAATACTATTTCCAGGAGGGTTGGAACATCTTCGATTTCATCATTGTCGCCCTCTCACTGCTCGAGCTGGGCCTCGAGGGCGTCCAGGGTCTATCCGTGTTGCGTTCTTTTCGTTTGGTAAGCATCCAGCTCTTGGCTTTCAGCTCAGCGGGCGATTGCATCTAGTTAGCTCAGGATCTAAGGTAGTTTTTACGTGAACGAGCAGAGATCTTAACTTAGTGTGTATGATGTTGATGGTGAAGATGAAGATAATGCTGATGATAATTCTGACTGTGCCACTCTCTGTCAATCTCGAAAGAATCGAATGATCGATCGACGAACTGCTTCACTTAACGTTAATCTGCCCGCTCTCTCTCTCTCTCTCTCTGTGACACACTCTGTGAACCCCACAACACATATACAAACACACACATACACGAGAACACACACGCTAATGTTAACCACGTTGTGCCAATTTACAGCTGCGTGTATTCAAATTGGCCAAATCATGGCCAACGTTAAATTTGCTCATATCGATTATGGGTCGCACTGTCGGCGCTCTGGGCAATCTGACCTTCGTCTTATGCATTATAATCTTCATATTTGCTGTAATGGGCATGCAGCTGTTTGGCAAAAACTACACAGGTATTAAACTATATGCCCAACTGACAACAAACCCCACAACAAAACCCCTTTTCCTCTCATCCTTGCCCGCCCGCCCCCCTTTCAAGCAAACAACACTGAACAATTAAAAAAAAAACAAAAAAAAAAAAGCCAGACAAACAATTAACCACTGCAAAATACAAAAGCAAGTTTTTCTTAGCGTGCAACAAACAATTTTTCTTAATCTAATCTTAACTTAACCTAACTAATCGTACCAAGCATTTTCCTAGTACTCAGATTTTTGCTCTCAACTTTTTTCTACAAGTTAATTCAATACATTTAAGTTATCCTTTTTCATTTGTTATTAATATTTTTCTTTTTGTTGCCAAATAGTTGAACACCTTCTTCGACAATTGACGAAACGAATGAAGAAATCAATCAAAATTTAAATGCTTTTGGGCACGGTTTATAATTTCCTTGTGCTTCAGCAATCTGAATTGACAAAAGTGTAAAACAGCGAGTTGACCTATGAATTCTAGTTGCCCAAAAAGAGAGAGTTCTTTCTTTCAAACACATATCGAAGATGAAGCAAACCCAACATTTGGGTTATCTGATCGTATACGTAATTAGTTTAAGAATATCAGTCGCGCCATAAGTTATGTACATATAGTATGTAATGCCAATTGATTGAATGAATGAATAATGCACAGCACTCGTAACTAGCACAGAGTCGACGATCTACAACCTAGAGTCTACAGTCCACAGTCCACAGTCCACAGGGTTAGGTCTACTTGTAACGCGTCCAGTCGCAAAATGCTGCGCATGATGGATATCGTTAACTACGGTCACTTCGTAGCTTCTTATTTAATTCATAGTTACAAACGTTTTTTGCATTTCCAAACCATAATGCTATATCTATATTTATATCTAAATATTTTTTGTATTCCTAATGCTTTGCCCGGCTTATAAACCAAAAAAATAAACCAAAAACAAACAATATCAAAACTAATGATAATAATGACAATGATTATAATAATTCTGATAATGATAACAATTCAAATCAATCAATATCAACATTCCCATACACTAATTGCAAATCGAACTAAATCGCATCAATTGAATGAATGAATGATATCTTAAATCCCCTTCACACACTGACAAACAATTCAAATTAAATCAAATCAAATTGCTAATCATCACAAAACAACTACAAACAAACTACATCACAACAAATCAATATCAAATTTAAATTTAAATTTAAATTCAAATTCAAATTCAAATTCAAATTCAAATTCAAAACCAATATATCGAAACGAACCAATCCAATCAAATCGAATCGAATCGAATCAAATCGAATCCGTAAATGCAGCTGCGTGTATTCAAATTGGCCAAGTCTTGGCCAACACTTAATTTACTCATTTCGATTATGGGCCGCACCATGGGCGCTTTGGGTAATCTGACATTTGTACTTTGCATTATCATCTTCATCTTTGCGGTGATGGGAATGCAACTGTTCGGAAAGAACTATCATGGTAAGTGCTCCAGTTCCACTCGCTTCAACAAACGCCTTCTATCGATGTGCATTTTATTGTTTCTCCTTTACCGTTTATCGTTTATCGTTTATAGTTTCGTCTTTCTTTGTAAATGTGTGTGCGTAATTTATATGTCATTGGGATCGGTCATACATGTTGTATAACAATATATATACGTATATTATATAATTCATATATGTTTTGTTTCTGTTTCATTATTGAAAACTCGATAACTATCAGACCGATTGCTTATTTCTTCAACGCTCTGTTCTGTAATTAGCTGAATTCGTTTAAATTTCATAATTGATAACATTTTACTTAAGTTGCAAATGAAAATTACTTAACGGTTCACTTTTAAATTACTTGCGGTATTTGACGTGTAATTAAGAGTGAAGCAAGTTTGAATTAATTGACAAAAAAAGCTTCGTTTAAATTGAATATATACTTAAAATAATTGTACTTAAACTGGTAGACTTCTTTATAACGTGTTAAATGGGGATTGCATTTGAATTTATTGACAGCATTTCGTTATAGAGAAGCTCCAATTTAATTGTATGTTAATTTATTTGCGTTTCGTGTCCATGTCCCAAGCACAAGTCACAAAACCTCACTGAAATTCTTGAGTTTATTTGAACGATTTATTGATTATTCCGTCCGAGAAAACTGAGATAGTTGTTAAGGGTTTCATTTGGTGATTGCGCTGCATCAAGTTAATGTTTAAGTTGAGTTTTGGGTCCCAATTGCCTGGTTCTCTGGTTGGCATTGTCTTCAGTAAGTACTATAGCGTGCAATGAGCAAAAAACTTTTCCTCTAGCTTAATTACTCCAAGCTCTCAAACTTTTTTCCTACTCTAACTGTACAATAACAACTATAGTTTAATCCTCAATATAACATATTAAATAATGCAACAAATTGCAAATCTGCAACATGGCTGTCAAGTTTTGTGGCCTCAAATGCAGCTCGCGATTTGTTTGTTTTTTTTTTTCTGTCTTTCGTTTCCTAATTTCCATTTTTCCAATATTATTTATTTTGATTGTGGTTTTGTGTACGAACTTTTCACGCATTTACCAACACTGTTTATGGGTGCTGCTGCCACTTTGCACTCGCTTTTTGTATGTGGCTTTAGTAACACGCAAAAATAAAAAACCAAAAGAAAAAAAAAAAAAAATAAAATGAAATGAAACCAAAAAACCGATCCTTTAATTGTGAGCACTTTACCAATTGCATCTGTGTTTGAACTACATCTCTCTACATTTCTCCATTTGTATTGTGAAACAGATCACAAAGATCGCTTTCCGGATGGCGATCTGCCGCGCTGGAACTTCACCGACTTCATGCACAGCTTCATGATCGTGTTCCGGGTGCTGTGCGGCGAATGGATCGAGTCCATGTGGGATTGCATGTACGTGGGCGATGTCTCCTGTATTCCATTCTTCTTGGCCACCGTTGTCATCGGCAATCTTGTGGTGAGTATCAGACTGACTTGCCCAGTCAGCAATACAAATGATGACAAACAGATGACTGATGGGTGTTTGCTTGCAGGTTCTTAACCTTTTCTTAGCCTTGCTTTTGTCAAATTTTGGCTCATCTAGTTTATCAGCACCGACTGCCGACAATGATACGAACAAAATCGCAGAGGCCTTTAATCGAATTGGCCGTTTTAAAAATTGGGTTAAGCGTAATATTGCTGATTGTTTCAAGTTAATACGTAACAAATTGACAAATCAAATAAGTGATCAACCATCAGGTGAGAGGACCAACCAGATCAGTTGGATTTGGAGCGAAGGTTTTTATCCACTTGTTTTCAAACTATTACAACTACTTTTAATTATATAATCTGTTATGATATATACTGCATATAATGTCAATATGATATATATATACTTATAATAATTGCGTATAATTGCGTTTAACGTTAACTTCCAATTGGCCACCAAAACATAAATGAACAAAACCGAAAATTATCAAAATCTAAATGCAAATTCTAGTTCAGCCAAGAACCCAATTCGTCTGTAACTGTAATCAAAATGTTCCAAAATCAAAATAAGAAAAACGTAAAGTCGAAATTCTCTTTAGTTAGATCTTCCACCTCCCTCAGTCAACCGCAACTCCCCACAACAATCCCAGCAAATCATTCACATGAAATCTATCGAATTATCGATAAACCGACATCTCGCCGCCTCATCTCGAAATTAAGTACCCGTTTAAGTACTCGTTCTTTTTGGTTTCCGTTCGATTTGAACATAATTGTTGTTGTTCGATTACCTCAAGAGACTATGCATATGTACATATGTATGTATGTATGTATGTATATATGTGTATGTATGTGTATCTGTCTATATATATATATATATATGTTTATATATATATATGCATAAAACTATATTTAAATCAATATGTCTGCATATATCTGTATCTGTATCTGTATTTGCTGTATTCATACTCGTTGGTATGTTCATCGGGGGTCATCGAGAGTGTGACATAACCGATAGACTCACTTCATACCCGATTCTACCTATATATCTATCGATCTATCAAATAGCTATCTATACCCAAGTAACCACCCACCACCCTAATATATATACATATATATGATAGAATCGTAGCGTTAGTGCGTAATTTAGTCGAGCAAGCGTCATACCAACCAAAAAAAAAAAAAAAAAAAAAAAAACAGAAACAACAACCAACAAACATACATGCATACATGCTACATACATAAATCGAATTCCTATTAGAATTAATAATTATTGAAATTTACTTCTTGTACTCGTACTTAGTAACTGGTCGCTCTTGTTACTCGTTACCTACTACTTCTAATCGTTACTTTTTACTTTTCGCATTCTTACTCGTCGTACTCGTTCTCGTTCTCCTTCTCGTTCTCGTTGCATTCATATTTACATACGTATGTACATACTCCAGTCTATCTCAGTTATCAGTTAGAACTCGTCGTAATCTCTTGTATTTCATTTTTTTGGTTTTTGGGTATTTCGATGAAGAAGTTGTTGACAGTTTTGATTTTTCAATCGGTTTCATGACTCCCCCGCATTCCCAAAACATCAAATTTTGCACCCTCAATTCCGATAAACATTCTTTTTGGGCCTCCACATTAGCGAAATTCTAATGAAATCAGATATATACAAAAGTCTCGATATTGCTAGTTAATTGTCAATTCAACAAAAAAAAAACAGTAATGATAACATTATGTAATAGTTCCCCATTGTAACGAAAAATTATATAAATTGAAAGTATAAACAGTGGATTTGATCCTTCATCTAGTATTACAGAACTTTTCTTTTTCGATATTATTGTTGTCTGTGTATATTGTATATTGTATATGTATGGAATTTAATTATAAAAACAAAAAAATAACAAAAAACTAATCAAACTTTAGCACTTAAATTTCATCATTAACTTGTATTTAAATGTAAAACTTAGTGCTTATGTAACATTCATGTCTATTCAAAAGGTCGAAACCCCATTTGACCTCTTGAGTACGACACCCAGTACAGTTCATTAAATTATTGTTGTGTTTTCGATAACTGCATAATCGCTCATCTAGCAATCATTATTGTCATATCAACGCTCATAAATTCACTCAGCAGCTCTTGCTCTTTAGGAGCCCTGATCAGATCACATTTTACGATACTCGTAACATACCGTATCGTATCGTATCGTATCGTTGTTCGCTGTTGTGTTGTATCCGCGTACCGATAACCAACTGGAACGGAACGTTTTCTATAGTAATCGACTGCAGTACTGTACTGATTACTGATCTCTGTCACTTTTAAGATCATCGAAAGCGAAAGCAAATCGATATGTTTAGAAAACGTGACCTATTCGTATGTTTTGTGTTTTGCATTAATCGTACTCGTATCCGTATGTGTCGTAATCAAACATTGTCAACCCAATATGATATTAATCGCATAACTATCTATATTCTTTTTCATTCACACTTTGTCATGATTTAACGAAAACCAAAAAAAAAAAAACTTAAAAACGAAAATGAAAAATAATATTCGTATTGCATTGGCTGATGTATCAACGCTTCATATTATCGAACCAACTACTAAATCAATCGATCAACCAACAACCAACGACAACCAACAACCGATAACAACGACAACAAATAACCAACAACAACCAACAACAACAACAACAACAACAACAACAAAAACAACAACAACGACGACAACAACAACTCTTGCGAACGGCAACTGCTTGCGGCGCATTCGCTGTGAATTCGCTTTATGATTTCCATCATCCCAACCCATACACGTACAATCCCACATGCACATATATGCGCACACCTTGTGTGTGTGTCTGTGTATGTGTGTGTGTGTGCCGTACGTGAACTCTCTCTCTATCGCTCTCTCAATATCAATCTCAACCTCAATCTCAATCTCAATCTCTCTCGATATATGCCATACCTATATATATATTATGTAACATGTACATATCGAAAATTAAATGTGTGTGTATATAATACTATAATATATATAATTCGCAATGCGATGTGATATTCGGATACGAAAAAGGCAAGGGCGTTTGTCGTTGTATATCTGCAGAGCATGGTGACAACGAGCTGGAGCTGGGACACGACGAGATCCTCGCCGATGGCCTGATCAAGAAGGGCATCAAGGAGCAAACGCAGCTGGAGGTAGCCATCGGTGATGGCATGGAGTTTACGATACACGGCGACATGAAGAACAACAAACCAAAGAAATCCAAATATCTAAATAATGCAACGGTAAGTTGGCCAACTCTCGAGCTCGAGGCCATCTAATATCTAATCTAACTGCTCAACTACCACCACAACTACAACTACAATAACTACAACAACTACTACTTCTATAATAAAGATACATGCGTGTATACATATACATATGTATATATCTGAAATCTGATACTTTGATCCGATCTATCCAGCATATATGCATGTGTGTGTGTGTGTATGTGTGTGTTATAGTTAACATTTGCCTATGTATTTTATGACACTTAATTATATATATACTACAACATGCTTAAACTAATTTACTAACTTTTCATAACGACAACAAATTGATTTCTGTTTTATTCATTTCCTTTTCGTTTACCTTTTTGTTTTTTCTTTTACATATAACTGTCTAAATGTGTACTGTTATGTGTGTGTGTGTATTCCACAAATCCAATCAACCAAAAAAAAAAAAAAAAAACAAAAACAAATCAAACATAAAATGATAAACCAACCAATCCAACCAACTGAACCCGACACTTGAACTGAAATCGTTCCGAAAATATAATAAAAAACAAAACAAAAAAACAAACAAAAACAAAAAAATATACCAAAACCAAATACAAAAAAAAAAAAAACAAAAACAAAAACAAAAAATATATATATGATATATGAATAATTATACAGATGATTGGCAACTCAATTAACCACCAAGACAATAGACTGGAACACGAGCTAAACCATAGAGGTTTGTCCTTACAGGACGACGACACTGCCAGCATTAACTCATATGGTAGCCATAAGAATCGACCATTCAAGGACGAGAGCCACAAGGGTAGCGCCGAAACGATGGAAGGCGAGGAGAAGCGTGATGCAAGTAAAGAGGATTTAGGTCTCGACGAGGAGCTCGACGAGGAGGGCGAATGCGAGGAAGGCCCGCTCGACGGTGATATCATAATACATGCTAACGACGAGGATATACTTGACGAGTATCCAGCTGATTGCTGCCCCGATTCGTACTATAAGAAATTTCCGATCTTAGCCGGTGACGAAGATTCGCCGTTCTGGCAAGGATGGGGCAATTTACGACTGAAAACTTTTCAATTAATTGAAAATAAATATTTTGAAACAGCTGTTATCACTATGATTTTAATGAGTAGCTTAGCTTTGGTAAGTCAACTACAACTACAACTACTTACAAAAAACCAAAAAAAAAAAAAAAAACTGAAATTTAAATTTTAAAAATCGAAGCACATATTTTTGCGAATTTCGATTGCCATAAAATACTTATGGCTATCTGTAAATTTGCAAAAATAATTCAATCAATTACAATTAAAAAAGATAAAAACAAAATACAAAAAATGAAAATAAGTAGTTAATCAAGCCTTGCTTAAACTTTACCAAAGTTGATTGCTTCATTTACTTTTAGGTTTATCATTTGACTCTAGAGTTAATTAGAATTTTGCTAGTGCAGCATAGTTTAGCCTAGAGTTTATATTATAGATCATTTTGTTCATTTCCCAATGAATATCAATGTAATTTATTCAAGTTTTCATTTCAAAATGCCACTGATAGCAACACAATTCACATTGCTTTCTGCCTAATTGCTTTTAAATACATATAATCTTTTATTTTTCAATGAAGATTGGCAAGGCAATTGTCTTTAAGTGCCCTTGCAGAAGTTTAATATTGAACATCGCTATAAATTATTAAGTTGCAATTTTAATTTACTGAAAATTTTCCATTGGAATTATACAGATTCAATTTGCTCCCAGTCTGCAAGGGTATTGAATTAAAATCGATTTGCAAACCGAATATTTCTATTTGCAGCAAACCTGCAAGCAGTTGCTATCAGTAGCGCTTCAATTAATTTCATTTATTTTTATGTTAATCGTGATTAAACGCGATATTCAAATCGTTAACAAATGTGTCTCGTGAGGCCAACTTTCGACTTGGTCTTAGGCGCAAACCATTAGTCAAACGGTTTGCGTCTTTGCACAAGCCGAAAGTGTTCCCGATAAACTTGATACAAGATGGGAACAGGCCTTCATCGAGTTTGTGTGTGCGTGTTGAAGTAATACATACTATACAATATAGTATTTTAGTATGTATTGTAAATATTGTTGAGGGTTCTTTGTGTAGTTTTAGCGTTAGCTTTTGTGGTTAGACGCTTATGCGTATTATTTCAAGAATTTTGTCTTCAATTTCTTTGAAAATTTTTCTTTAATTGCGTTTGACTTTGAGTTGTCCATAAACAAAGAAAAAGACACGAACCATCAATTGACCAAAGTTGCCTTTTTTCTTGCGTAAAATACGGAAACCCAAAAAAAAAGGAAAAAAAAAAATAAAAGAAAAGATGAAAAAAATGAAAAGTAACAAGTAATAATGATGCATATTGTTAATAAACAAGAAAGCAAAAAAAAAGAAAAACAAGAGTAGACACTGTAATATGAGTAACGCCAGTAATGCGGCCGCACTTACATTAATTACTATATACTACCTTAATTGTTGTTATAATTACCTAGCTTCTTATACAAAAATGCTTCTCTAGATTCAAATTTGTATGTACTTGTAATGCATTTCTTTTATGAATAACTTGAATATCCCTCCACCCCCCACAACAACTCTACTCCACACCACTCTACGAACACCGAAACAGGCTTTAGAAGATGTACATCTGCCACAAAGGCCCATACTGCAGGATATTTTATACTATATGGACAGAATATTTACGGTTATATTCTTCTTGGAGATGTTAATCAAGTGGTTGGCCCTCGGCTTCAAAGTGTACTTCACGAACGCGTGGTGCTGGCTTGATTTCGTCATCGTCATGGTAAGTCATCATGTTGGCCATGCTAACAACACCATCCACAACTCTTTTCGACACTCTCTCTTTTTTGGTTTACTTATCAGAATGTCAATCTGAATCTGAAACAAAAGATAGATACGTACATACTATATACTCCAATTCTCTAGAAACACCTGTACAAAGAAAAAAAAAAAAAAACAAAATGAAATGAAAAGAAAAAAAAAACATTAAAAACTACTGAAGCAAAACACTGACTGACTTTGTGGACTGGCAAATTGTATATGATTTATGATTTTGATGAAAAAAAGCGTATAAATATGTTGATACTCTAGTTAAATGCTGCAATTATAACAGTTAACAGCTCAACAGTTAGGAGATCTCTTATATAACGTATATAATGTATATGTATGTAAAATTAGTAGTACTACATATAAAATAGTGTAACAATCGATCGATTGGCCCGTAAGCAAACCATGTATAAAACCCAGTTGAACCCAAAATAGAGTTAGCCAAACAACTTAGTTAGTCATTTACTTAGTTAGTCTAAGCATAAATACCCTACAATCTGCACTCGTACTTAACTTACATATACTACATACATACATACATATAAACTACTATTATATTGGGTAGATCATTTCGTTGAGTTTTGAGTTTGATCTCTTGAGTTTCTGTAAAGTTTTGAGTTTCGATTTCGATTGTGATTTTGAGTGGTTTACGCTTCAATACATATACCATGTATTTACTACTATGTGTGATGGTCTGGTTTAGCTGTCGCTAATCAATTTGGCTGCGGTCTGGTCCGGAGCCGACGATGTGCCCGCCTTCCGCTCGATGCGGACCCTGCGCGCTTTGAGGCCATTGCGCGCCGTTTCGCGATGGGAGGGCATGAAAGTAAGTAGTGTCCATCCGGGACAGCCCCCCTCTCTCTGTCTTTCTCTCTGTCTCTCTGTCTTTCTGTCTGTCTCTTCTCGCTATATCACTCTATGTGTCTCTTCCTCTCTCTGTCTTTATAATCGTACAAAATATCTGTGTCTTGCTCTCGCTCGCTCTAACTTTAACTCTAATTCTGTTTCTATTCTCCATTTACAAACTACATGCATATTGTTGTCGCTATGTATGGGTGTGTGTGTGTGTCTGTGTGCGTGAGTGTATTTGTGTGTGTGACTAGGACTAGTTTGCATATCGATGTACATATGCTATTCAATGTTGTATCCACTTATAATTAACAATCTAACTAACTGTACTAACTGTTATACAACTCAATGCTAACTTATCTGTCGGAGCCTTCAGCTGCCAGCAGCGCTTTCCAATCGGCTCTATTTTCTCTTCAACTCTCTTTCTCTCTCTCTCTCTCTCTTTCTGTCATTATGTTGTACTTAAGTGTTATACTGCTATGTAAGCGCCGAGCTGCAATCAAAGCAAAACTCTTATACTGCTGATCTGCCGATCTCAAGCTCCGTAGTGCTGCAGCTGCTCTAGCTGTTATACGCTCTTCTAATTACATTTGCCAATTGCAATACGTATGTGTGTGTGCGTGTGTATGTGTGTGTTGATGTGTGTATGTATTTGTATCAGCTGTTATTGGTGTTGACTATGGAACTCACTGTGTGCATAGGGCGGCGCTATGCTAACTGTTATACCAGCCAGTTTGTACATTTCGTTTATGTTTCGTTAACCATTGTAACAACCACCCTCCTCTCCACTATCCACTACGCTACATATCCTATATATATATACATATATAACAAATAATCTTATATAACAGTTGTATTATACCTATTACCTATCGTATTTACAATCATTCAGCAGTCGTATAACAATTATATATTACTCTATGTATGTACCCTATCTATGCCAATACATATATCTACATGAACCTGTGCTTATTTATTTTATTGTGATACCCACGTATAATGTTGGGCGGGGCTTTATCTTTGTGGGGGTGTATGATGTATGCAATATGTGTGTACATATATTATGTATTAATCATAATGTACGTTGATGCTGTGACGCTTTAGCTTTGTATATTATGTATCCCAAACTGTTCAAACACATCGTACTACTGTTATACACATATATACATCTATATATATATATATATATATATATATATATATATATATTTGATATAAGCTCAGCTCCATACAGACGCGTAGAAGAAATTAGCAACGTAATTTAGGATAGTTAAGTCTAACTGTATAACAGCTGTATCATATGTATCTATGTATATGTATCTAGTGCTAAGTTCTTGCCGATATACAGTCATAATCAATACGTACTAGTTTACGTATGTATGTAAGTAGTTTGGTTCAAGCGCAATTATCCCCCGATCGAACAAAAATTATACTCGCCATCGTTGTTGCGTCGTACATTGTAAAGTATTTATCGTAATAGAGCCCTTAGTCCTTGCTACCCTCGATACTCGTATAACCATACCTCTTATATACGTATACTAGAGTAGTCCTTAGCGTAAATAGTAGCGTTGTCTCTTCAACCTTCCAACAACTACATGAATATACGTTTGCAAACGAACCGAACCCAGAATCCATAACCGAACCTCAATCCGAGCCCCACAAAAGCAGCTCTTACCAATAAAACTTAGCGGCACCGAATTTATATGTATGTATAACTAACTGTTTGCTGTACTTGTTGTACACGCTGATGCACCACCACTGTACAAAGACTCGAACAAAGTGAACTCCCCCTATTTTGCGAACGAAGCGTCGCCTAGTGTATGATAAATAAATACTCTCCCTGTTGTAGGTGCGATACGATTGTATATACTCGTGCTGTATATATGTATGTATTAATAGAATCGAAAAACGACAACAAAACGACAAATGACAAAGTCGAATACAAGTGCAATTGTCGTGTCAATCGACACAAATTGCGTATACGCAGTGGTGGCAGTGTTTTACTTAAATACAAGCCGCATCCAAATGAAACTCTAAACAAATACTAACCAACATTGACATTCAGTCACACTCCACGCTTGGTCTCGGCTATAAACGATCTCTCTATCTCTCTCTCTCTCCATCCCTCTCTCGAAGTAAGAGTAACTTATCTCTAACAAATTACCAACCAGCCAAAGATATCCACGACCCAATCGAGTCCGGCAGCAAAGTTTGAGCAAAAATGTGTCAATATAAAGACAAAAGCCAAAAGAAATAAGCCCGAGAAATCATATCGATGATATGAAGAAAACATGAAAACCTAGTAAAGAACGTCGCGCGGCTACACAATAGACCAAAAGGCAATGCAAACGCCATGATCACGCTAAGGAAAAATCGAAAAGCGAATTTGTATATACTACTAATAATCTACTACTACTACTACTACTACTACTATTACTACTACTACTATTCGTATATGGAAGCACCTAGTAAATGTATTTGTATCTTTAACTTTAACTGTACCTCTCGCTCTCTTTCTCTCTATCTTTCGATAACTGTAACTCGTTCATGACCATGAGCATTGCATAAACTAAAAGAACTCTTCAATCATCTTGGTCCATGTCTTTTGTGGCGTTTGCATGCCACATTTGTCCATTGTGGAGCGTTGCGCGGCCGTTAAGGGTGCAATAAAAACCAAAAATCGTATACTCTTCTTCAACATAGCTCCAAATATCGATAAGTGTGTATGTGTAAGTGCGAATTTCCTGGAACAATAGTCAAAAGTATCCATTCGTTCACTCCATCACACACTCACAGATGCGTTCCGTTCTCTCTCTCTCTCTCTCTCTCTCCCTCTCTTGGAAACACCTTTCGATAGAAACGCGATCTAAGCTACTCAACTGACAAATTGACTGTTACAATTTCTACTACTATTTACGTCAAGTAGGCTACTATTTTCGACTACTCTTTTCCTGTACGCATTTCAGGCTCACAGCCTCTCATTCTACCACATATATTTACAATAATGTATGCTACAATTTACCCCTATACTCAAACATTATACCACACTTTTGATACTACTCTCTACTCTACCCCCAATTACTACTATTGAGTGTTGTAATCTCCTGCAAGTTGTGTTGTGTATCCCTTGAAATAAGAAAGAACATTTGTAAACAGAAAAGCAACTCGAATGCTCTCGTTTAACATTTATTTATTCAGCTGTACTGTACTTGTCCAATTGTCCAATTGTAGCGTATAATTGAACCACAACTACATGCATCACTTTTATAATATTAAGTATTCTACTTGCCGTGTTCGTCTTACATATATACTCGTATATATACTCGTAATATATGTGCGTGTGTGTGTGCGTGTGTGCGTGTGCTCCCATATACTTAACTAGCTAAGTAATTACATATGTGTTTTGCAAGTACAATACAATACTCTTTTAAATCGTACTATATACATATTTAAAACACTAGGCTACCATATAAGATATCTCTTTGACTCTCTCTCTCTCTCTCTCTCTCTCTCTCTGTCTATCTCTTATAAGTCTAAGGTTAGGCTCGTTCCGTCCACTTTCTACGACAGAGTACAACTTTATCGAGAATAATAAGAAGAAGCAGCAGTTAGCAATTACATAAAGCTTATTTCAATTACATATGTATTTTACAACGATTTGAGTTATTTGAGAACAAGTACGACAGGACAAAACACTTTACAAACCCCCTTTTAAAACGCAACTAAAACGAGAATAATACATAAAAAAAGACTTGAAATGAAATTTTACCAACACTAACATATACTATATCGTATCTTTTACAAAAACCAAACCAAATACCCATATATAAAACCCAATGATAATGTTGATGATTATGATGATAATTTAAATGATAACAAAATTGTTAAACTTGGCACTATTCGAACTATATCGAAACTAGGTATCGCTTATCAACTTCGTTGCTTCACTTGTTGGAGCTGGTGGTATTCAAGCCTTCAAGACTATGCGAACGTTAAGAGCACTGAGACCACTACGTGCCATGTCCCGTATGCAGGGCATGCGGGTACGTACTTTCACACAAAAAAACAAACCAAACAGAAAAAAAAATACAACAATCAAATACTTACAAAAAAAAAAACAAAGCAAACTTTTCAAAACTACATTTCACATCAAAATCAGTATCAGAATCAATATCAGTATCAGCATCCAGTATCAATTTCAATCATTTTCGATTACAATGTTTTTTAAATACCAATAAATAAGTACCACTCTTATACGCGCGCTGTATTACTCGTATACATATTCATGCCACAAACTAACAAGCGAAATGCCACACACACCAAAACCAATAATAATTCTCTTAATTAGTTATTTATTACCAAATGTATTTAGTCAATTTATTAGTACAACTTAAAAACAAAACAAAATACCAACAATTAATTACAAAAAAAAAAAAAAAAACAAAACAAAAAGCATATAAAATAATTATCAAAAGGCAGCAGATGATATTTTGTTGTCCTTAGATATCGTTATTAGAATGCATCCACAATTTATTTGACTGATTAGCTATCTTTCTTACTCTAACTCTAACTCTAAATCTCTCTGTCACTCTCTCGCCGTCTTATTGTATTTGTCATATTCTTTGAATTTATTTTGAATACGAAAACATATTTATTGTCTTACTTATTATAAAAAATACCGTACTTAGCATACTTTTACTCTTACTATAACTCTAACTCGTACTGCAACCGCATTTAATTAATTAGATTGGCCTTAACATTAACGTATAGTACACGTTAACTTAATTGTTAAATAAACCACATTCATACTCCCACCACAAACTTGTGCGATGCCTCAGCTTTAATCAAATCTGCGCTCTCTTTTTCTCTTACTTACTTACATACTGTCTGCTCTTCTCTGCTCTCTTCTGCTCGCTCTTAGCACCAATTACCGATTGGTTAGCTCTTCTCGAAAGTAACTCCAAATTAAACCACATCTTAGGTTCTATTCGCTTCATCAACTGTAGCTTTATATTACTCATAAATAGTAATTATGTATACTTGTAATTATTTGTTAACGGATATAACTTATTTTTATTATTGTACACCTCTTGAAATTACTGAACAAACTCTTTTACTCTGGCGTTAAATATCTGAACCTTCTAAGTTACTCTACTCTACTTTAAATTTAAATGGAATGAAGACAGTCTTTTTTAAGTTATCATTTTGTTTTCTATTGTCACTACCAAAGTGCTGTCAATATGTTATACCAAGGGTAACATTTTGAAGCTCAGTAGATGCCTTCAAATGCAGTTGTGTTCTGTTAGAAAGGATTCTAAATTCCTAGCAGAGATAATCGTAATTGAAAGTTACTTTCAGTCATTAGAAATGCATTTACTCGTATTTAGTTAAGTTATACAATTATGTCATATGATAACGAGCACCTACATACTA
Source organism: Drosophila siamana (assembly GCA_035047445.1). Taxonomy (NCBI): domain Eukaryota; kingdom Metazoa; phylum Arthropoda; class Insecta; order Diptera; family Drosophilidae; genus Drosophila; species Drosophila siamana. The sequence goes on along the minus strand of JAWNPP010000078.1, from coordinate 4,022,230 downwards.
TATATATATATATATATCTTTAAACTAGAGATAGCGCACTCGAAAGTACTTTTAATTCTAATTGGCTATTTTCATTTCACACGAATGTAAATGCTATGTTGTATAGTGTATAGTGTACAGTGTATGCTTTGCTAGAATTAAACCAAACTACCATTGCTATTGCTGGAATAATGCCTGCCGCATGCTTGAAACTGAATAACATGCATATGTACTTACTTCGCAAAGGATATTTCACACAAATAGACACTGCCATTAGACACCATTTCATGTACTATATCATAACCAGCTCTATACTAACCACACACAGAAACACACTCTCATACAAAATGTACTATACCATGCTTACTACACATACTTACATACATATTTGATCAACTAATAATCTAATATAATATTATTAATTTGACTAAATAACTCTCTGCATTTATTGTATTATATTCTATATACTCTCCCTCCAAACAAAACAAATGAAAAACAAAAAATAATAACTCACTCAAACAAAATGCCATAACTCACTGCGATCCTGAAACCTGAACCAATCTCAATCTCAACCTCAAAACTCCACATCAACCTGAAAATACCTTGAAAAATGTTCCCACATCGACATCAACTTCGACATCGACATCGTTGCGACAACGACGACGACCCATCCACCAAATGCCAAATGCCAAATGCCAAATGCAATTGCGATCAATCGAATATAATACTCATATCAAACCAATGTTATCGAAACACACAAAAATTATCGATAAACCAGGTCGTCGTTAATGCGCTGGTACAAGCTATACCGTCCATCTTCAATGTGCTATTGGTGTGTCTAATATTTTGGCTAATTTTTGCCATAATGGGTGTACAGCTTTTTGCTGGAAAATATTTTAAGGTACGTGCAAACGTTTTTCAAGACAATCAATCAAAACCAAAGAAAAAAACAAAACAAAAATGAAAAACCAATTCCAAAATACCAAAAAATTAAATGAAACCGATACCCCAAAGAAACAATCAAAAACAATGACAATAGTCGAAAAGTATTGCAATTCTCTGCAAAGAGTTCTTTTGTACTATTTTTCGATTACGAAATCCAAGCAGCAATTAATTAGCAAACATAACAATTAATTCTAATTCAATGATCCAAATCGAGAGAGAAGCAAGTAGACTTCAACTTGAATAAAATGCGTATCTTTGCATCTATTTTTCGTAAATAGTTGATTAATTGAAATTGAAATTCAAATTCAAATTCATAACTACGACTATGTCGATAAAGCTCGATGGAATGCAAAAAAAAAAAGAAAATAACTGAATAAAAACAAAATTAGAATGAACAGTGTTTGTCGCCTGTATTCGTACTCGTCTAGACAAATGCCTGTGAACATATTCGTATGTTGCTGTGTATATATGCCCAACTGTTTAGCCTTATATACTCGTAATACTTGCAGTTGGGCAAACAGCATGAATATGTTACATACAACAATATATACTCGTAGTTGTATATACTTGCAAGTACATCTATCGAAGGAGTCAGTTGCACTATCTACTTACTTACTTACTACTTAACCATTAACTATCAAATTAGTACACTCTTTAGTACTAGCATTTAGTTTTGCCTTTTGCACCACAACTCGTTCCCCTCAAATAAAACCAAAGAATCCAATTTCTGGCCAAGTCTCAAGTGGCTTCAATCAAAACAAATTACAATTTACCAATTATCAAATGCTAATTAGCTGCTGAATTTACACAATGAACACACACACACACTAACATCTTATACTTACACTTCCCCCCTCCGCCAAACTAAACATAATGCCCAATTATTCAATTGTTATATGTTTCATTTATAAATTAGCTAGAGCTTAGCTATATTATACTCTTAATTCTAATTACGATAAACTGCTGCTCTTAGACTGCCGCAACAAGTTTTGCCCGAACATGTTGCTGCAACAAGTTGCTAAGAATGTTGCAAGCCAGCTGATGAATTTTCGTTTTTCTTTCCGATTCATTTTTAATTCAATTTTACGCTTTTTGAACAAGGCTGTCCACTCGCTTGCAGAAAACAACAACAATCATTGCTCCCTAAACCCATCAAATGCTTGCTCAAAAAAGGCATGACAAATTTGCGATCATGCATGCAATAAAACAATTCAACTACGTATTTCACACATCACAAGCCAAATGTGTTGTACTCGTGTGCTACATACACAAGACGGACAATATCCCCCGTTCATAGCAGCCAAATCAATTCACCCATCCGTCTTGTCTGTCGACTTGCACATGCGTTACATTCAATTGACATATGTAAATGGGCTGTGGGATATCTCCCTATCAACTAGCAACTATCAACTATCAACTATCAACGAATTGAAATAATCTGGAAATGATTTTCACATCTTGAAGCAAAGCTGATGGGTGCAGGGTATCGCCCAGTTGAGCACTCTCGACTTGTGCATTTTGTTAATTTTGTCGTTGCGCTTGTTGCGGCAGTGTAAAAGTGGCTTTACCCCCATTTGCCTTGTGTAATTTCGCATAACTGAAATACATTTTTCTTAAATTAAATTAAAAAATTCCCCCAAATAAAAAAAAAACAAACCAATTGAAAATTCAAAAATCATCACAACGACAACAATGATGCTAATGATGATGACGATGATGATGATGATTATGATGACGCTGCTGCTCTTCTCCTGATGAACGATAAACGATAACCGATAAACGAAACAAACACAGTGCGAAGACACTAATGGAACGAAGCTCAGCCATGAGATCATACCAAATCGCAATGCATGCGAGAGCGAGAACTACACGTGGGTGAATTCAGCAATGAATTTCGATCATGTAGGTAACGCGTATCTGTGCCTTTTCCAAGTGGCCACCTTCAAAGGCTGGATACAAATAATGAACGATGCTATCGATTCACGAGAGGTAATGTTGTCCAGTTTGCCTAACTTATTTCATATATACCTTTTAATACATACACTTACATACATACTGAAACCTGATATATATAAATATATCGAAATACTATATATACTATATATATATATATACTAAATATTTATTTGGTTATGCGCTTTGAAAAAAAAATCGATCTATATATATTTATAAAACGCAATTGATACTTTGAGTAATTTTCGATTAATCAAATATTTCTATCTATATATTTTTTTCTCTTTTTTATATGAACCACAACTATGACAACAACAACAACAACAACACTATACTACAAACAACAATCACTCCAACTACTACAACAACCACTGTGTATGGCCCACAACAACACTACAACAACAACAACATCAACAACAACACTGCCGTTTAACACTAAAAATGATCCATTCACCACAAAAAAAATAAAACCGATGCGAATTGCAACACTAAATTTGATATCGATATCATGGTAATCGATAACAAAAATGTCAAAAAAAATAATTAAAAAAAAAAACAAAAAAAAACAGGTGGACAAGCAGCCGATTCGTGAAACGAACATCTACATGTATTTATATTTCGTGTTCTTCATCATATTTGGATCATTTTTCACACTCAATCTGTTCATTGGTGTTATCATTGATAATTTTAATGAGCAAAAGAAAAAAGCAGGTGGATCATTAGAAATGTTCATGACAGAAGATCAGAAAAAGTACTATAATGCTATGAAAAAGATGGGCTCTAAAAAACCATTAAAAGCCATTCCAAGACCAAGGGTAAGACAACAACAAAAATACCAAAGAAAATACAAAAACCAAAAAGAAATGAGAAATATTCTTAACATTACTAAGTATCAAAAGTAAGCCAACTAACAAAACTAACCAAACTAACAAGCCAACCAATTTAAAATAATTTATTATGCATAACTACAAATTTGACACATTAAATTCAAAAAACAACAACCTAAAATATACACCTATATAATACTTATAAAGAAAATCAAAAGAACAGACTAGTTCTAGAAACGATGGGAGCTTTAATTTTTCGAATTTGTGTAATTCCAATCACAAACTTACATACATATGTATATATTTAATTCGAAATAAAGTCTCAGATAGTCTTTGTTTCAAGCCATCCAGTTAGGTATTGCTCCATCGTATGCTTTATAACCAATATTAACCAATGACATACTACTACTACTATAAAAAAATAGAAATACTGAAAAGTAACAAAATAAACACTTTGAGTCAACGTAATCGCGTAATCTGTGCCAATCGTATTTTGAATTGTATATACTTCAAATTTTTTGTATATGTGATTAACACTTTTTTCTATACGTACGGTGAAAAATGCTGCTTTTTATCTAACTGTTACACTGTTATATGGACTGTTATACATTCTATATTATGCAATTTCACTGACCGATGACGATGACAATGACGATGACGGTGACGCCAAATACCCTTGCAATCTGTGTACATTTCTTACAAACTTGTCATTACTGCAAATATATATCGATCAGTTCAAAGGCCCTGTTCTCTAGCAATATTTTGATCAAGTTGAATAATGGATCTTAAAACAAGCGCAAAGTCGAGTCGCTGGAATAGCTGCCGTAGTGTGTGGCATGCACAGCTGTATGTTTGTATATATATGCACATGCAAATATGCGATGTATACGTCAATATACTTTTGTGCATAGTGTTGAATGGTTATGGAATCGCACCCTACTGTTGCCATTGAGCGAACTCCTGAAAGCATACTATGTTCTCAACATACTACTGTTTTTCTTCAATAATATTGTATAACTATACTTAATTTCAATATCAATATTTAAGTATTGTGTCCGTTTGGTTGTCTGTACTTAAACATTTTTATGTCTGCCATTTTTAAGCTGGACGAACATGAAATTTATGCCAAAATTCAAAAAAGAAAAAATTAAACTGTTAAATAAATAAAAAAAAAATTTACTTTTATGTACATATTCTAACTTTCTCTATCTCTCTCTATCTCTATAAATATATATATCTAACTACACTCTCAAACTATTTGTAATGGCAAGCTGAATGCATGTTTCTTTTTAAACTAACTAACTAAATGGCACGTGACTCAAACGATGTTCTGGGCATGTTTAGCGTTAGTCACCCGCTCCAATTAGACACAAGTGGCATGTCGAAAAAGCGAAAAGTGAAACTAGATTTTGAGAATCGGTGATCGATGATCGGTCAACGATCAATCGAAAAGCGAATTGACTGACGTATCAGAGACAAATGACACTAGCAGCACGTTTTATACTACTACATTAATCATTATACAATTAATCAATTACTCAATCTTGAATGCTGTCTGTCCTTATGAAGTAGTGTGTATGAAAAGTCTGTTCTCAACTACAATACTCGTACAATCAATCAATCTATCTATAAATCAATGCAAGCGCACTGACTCACTGTTACACTTGTTACTCCCAGGTATTAACAACAACAACTACTTGCTACAATTTACTTCTATATATGCATACATACTATATACATGTACATGTGTTCCATTCTACGCATACTTTACTGTACATACAGGTTTTCGCGCGCGCCGATCAATGGAAAAAAGTTTGCTATTGGCACAGATCTACAACGAAACCAAAAACGAACCATAACACAATAAATCAAACGAACTAAACAATGATAACAACAAATAATAATGACAATAACAATTTATATATACAGATATTATAACGTTGAACTAACATTGCCAGCTACAAAGACTAACTAATTAACTAACTAATCAAATAAGAAACTAATTAATTAACTATGAGTTATTCTCATACATGATATACATAAGTACAAAATAACCTCATGTCTATGTACATACATGGTATGCTTAATGTCCAATAATGCAATTTAAAATAAAATGAAAAAAGGCCAAAGCTAATGCCGTATATGTACATAATCATCATTTATATACCTATATCTATATTAATACTAGTATACGAGTATGATAAATAAGTAAATAAGAGCCGTGGTTAACTAAATGTACTTATACCAAACTCTTCTATTCCTCTTTTTTTCTTATCTCTCTTCTCTTCCTTGTGTTTCGTGTGTGTTCCACTCGTTAACGTTACCGTTACCGTTACCGTTACCATTACCGTTATCGTTTCGAATACCCAACCTTATGATTTGTGTGATTTTGTGTGTGTGTTTCCCAACACTACTTTTTTTTGGTTGTGTCTTTACGTTATGATTTCGATTTGTCCTCGATTTATTCTCCTTTTTACAGTGGCGTCCACAAGCAATAGTCTTTGAAATAGTAACCGATAAGAAATTCGATATAATCATTATGTTATTCATTGGTCTAAACATGTTCACCATGACACTCGATCGTTACGATGCGTCGGACACGTACAACGCGGTCCTTGACTATCTCAATGCGATATTCGTAGTTATTTTCAGTTCCGAATGTCTATTAAAAATATTCGCTTTACGATATCACTATTTTATTGAGCCATGGAATTTATTTGATGTAGTAGTTGTCATTTTATCCATCTTAGGTAAGTAACAAAGCCAAAATTTTATAACAAACCAAACAAAAAAAAAAAAAAGCTAAAGATGCTTAAACAAATAGCCAAAAAAGCTAACTTTACCACCCAATCTCCAAACAAACCAAAATGTTCGAAAACCCTTCCTCCAAATTACCATATGACGACCGTACGCTCTTTTGCTGTATGTGTGTATGTCTCTCTGTCTCTTTCTCCCTTTCTCTTACACTTTCTATGTAATTGTCTCTCTCTCTCTCTGTATTATTTTCTGTCTAAATGCTCTGTAAAAAAGACACAGTACGCTCCTTTTCCTATATAAATACTTAATATATGTACTAAACCTTTCTAATAATTGTTACTAACTTGCTGTCGTACTTATGCGTATTCAATTGTCCAAATTGTTAATTGTTCATTCGTAATAATTCGTAATTAATTGTTGTTGTTCTCTTTTCAACAAAACCAAAAACAAACTAACTCAAAATGTATTAAAAAACGTAATCAATTTGTGTTCATGATTATTCGCATCATATTTGTGCCACTTTCACAATTCCTACAAATAAAAGTTCAACACTTGATAATACATATATGTACATATGTGTGTGTAAATTGTAAAAATATAGATGCCAACTATGATGCGAATTAATCTAATGTCGTTGTGCTTATCGTATTCCAAATGATTTGTTAGCTTTGCGAGTTGATTTCAACATGACAAGTATAACAGTTGCAATCGTTATACACGCCCATGTTAAAGTCAGCATTTTGTTATGATTTTCTCTGTTATTATTCTTATTATTATCGTTGCTTTTTAAATGTTGTTAATTAATTAACTGTAAATTTAGAAATTTGATATTTTGTATTAATTTGAAGCCAAAAAGAAACTGAAAGTTTAAACAATATTATTATCTAATTATTGGTGTCGATTTGTGTTCAAATTGCTGTTGTGATTGTTGTTGAATTATTAAGAAATTACTAAAGTATTTGTAAACATGCGAGTATAACAGTTTTCATTATTGATTATTAATTTGTGATCTCATCTCGTAAGAACAACGTACGTATAATAATGGTAATTATTTTAATTTTTGTTTAATTCTGCGTTCAGTTTGCTGCAAGTTTTCATATATTTATATACTTATTCAGTCCTATGACTCCGAATATTACGATATCATTTGGCAGACTATTGCTACAGCTTAACAATTGCGCATACGTAAGCACACAAAGAAGTCCGCAAGGAAAGAAAAACGCAAGGAAATCTAAATCTAAAGTCCAAAGCAAAAACGATTAACAGAAATACGTTTGTTTTTATTTCAATTACATTACTTTTCCTCTACTTCAATCGAACTTTTTACATACATATATATACGTCAATATATATATATATATATCTACTATTTATACTATCTTTTTTGTTCTTGTTGATCGATCAATTTTTGGATAAAGAACTATGGCTATGTGTGTAAAGCAATCGAACGATACCTGTACAAAAGATGGCTTAAAATATGCTTTACTACATTCATTTTTGCAACAGAGAGCTTCCATTTTATGTACTTGCATTTCGTACTTACGAATGCCTTGTATATAAAAGGGATGCTGTTAGCATTTCTGCTGCTGCCTCAAAACAAAAAATAAAAATCAAAAAATGAATTCCCCTCGAAAAATACCCCCCCGATGAGAAACTAGCTCGACTCCATTAGACCCGTCCCATATCCAGTGATATCTTCGTCGAATACTTCTTCTTTTACTACTACTATTAGTAATGTAAGCAATTTATTTTCGTTTTTGCCCCTTCTAAAAATGCTTCAAACTTCAAGTTAGATTTAAATTAAATACTACTACAAAACTATTGCTGCAATTTTACCATTGCTTTTGCTTTTTATGTGAGACACGCGCCAAAAATATGTTTCCAAGCGCACTTACAATAACTTTACAAACTTACCAATTCAATTGACAAATTGAAAACAAAACAAACTGCTTAAAGAGCAAAAAAAAACTTACTTACTATCGCCTTAAAGTACGCTTCATTCTTTGGCTTCGATGTTGCAGCCCCGTTGCAAACGCAGAGTGATATCCTTATAGACGAATATATTAATACACGCTTTAACAAGAAACCAAAAAAAAGAAAAAAATGAAAACAACAACAAGAGCAAAAAGAAAAAACATAAACATAACTAACAAAACTTACAGAAACTTAAAAAAAACTACGCTTTGTAAATGCTAAAAACAAAAAAGAAAACAAACAGAAAAGAAAGAGTATAAAAAGCTGAAACTAATAAGCAAATATAACTGCGAATTACATAAATAAATAATATTAAAGAACAAATGCTAATTTACACCCACACTCACACACACACACACACAAACGTTAAGAAAATGGCTTGCACAGAACGCAAATAAATGAAATGAATTCGTTACACAACACTAAAAGATTCAATCAGAGTTAGGTGTCAATGGGCATTCCACAACTCTCTGTGCGATTGTCGGTTGCATAACTCTGTCAGCTACTGCCCGGTATACAAGATCTGACGATTGTCAATGGAAATACGCCCCTGCCTCCCCCCCACTACCCACTCATTCACTCTCTCACCCACTCAAGCAAACCCCTCACCCCATTTCACCCTTCAAGCCCGCCATCATCGCCCTGTCGAACTAACCTCTCCACACTCGGGCAGCCAATGCAGCGGCCGTGCAGAATGCTTAGCAACCATTGATGTACGACAATTGTATTGGCCAAAACAGTTTGGTCCGATCCCATTTATAGTGTGTAGCTGGAACTGGACAACCACTTGACCCCAACACCCCTTTTATCATTTACATCCGACTTATATGTTGAACATATTGGAATATTATGAATATCCCAACGTGGTAAAACCACGCAAATAAATACCGTGGCACTAGCCTGAATCTTCTTAATGGTTTTGGTCCAATCTGCAATGGAGATTATGTACTTTACTATGAACGTAGTAAAACGCATATATATATATAACATAGAGTTAGCATAGATCAACATCTAAATGAAATCTCAATCCTGTAACGCGACAACTTTTAGCTAGGAACCAAATTGACAAAAAAAAAAAAAAAAAAAAAAAAAATACTAAAAGAAAAAGAAAAAAATATCTCTCATTAATGATATATATAATTCTAGTGCTTATTGTTTTCAATCTTGAATCTCTTTTTTATTTATTGGTTTCTCCATCTTTAAGTCTTTTTACTACTCTCTCGCCGCTCTCTTTTTGCCATTGCGTTCGCTATTTTACAATTGTTAATTAGCCTTTGCTCTCTCCCCTTTTCCTCTGCTCCACTCTTCTCTGTACTTCTCGAATCGACGCTTCTTTCAAATATTTCTCCCCTCCAACTCCCGCAATAGTTCGTTTGTCTACCCAGCTCTCCCCCAAACCCCTCGTCAGCATATCGCTCACGTTAGTGCGCATTTCGTTTCATTTAGCGGATGTTTAGAGCAAAAAAGAAAACCAATGAACATATTGTTCCAAATTTTTCCACAAAAAAAGCTGCTTTTTTGCAAGCAGCTCTTTCACTCGCTCACTATCTCGCCCTCGCTCTCGCTCTCTAATCTCTCTGAATTCTTCTCTCTTCTGAGCTTAAGGGGCAGCGAACGAACTTTGCTGATATTTGGCAACCTTAAAATATGCTGCGGATTATCGCTAAAGAACAAAAAGAAAAGAAAAAAAGACGCCTACGTACAGCTCACGCATACCTCTTATACCTAAACCATTCAAAAATCGAATAACTATACAAGACTAACCAAAGATCTGAAGTCAAGTGTGCAATGCCCAAAAGACAAGATGATTTCCGATGTCAACGCTCCCTCCGCCTACGCCTTCGCCTTTGCAAACGCTGCTGCTGCTTACAACGCCTGTGCCGCTAGCAAAAATAAAAAATAAATATAAACAAACAAAAAAAAAAAAACAAAAAACATAAATAAAGGATATCGACTACTGAGTGTTGCTGCTTAACGTTATCGTTACTGTTAACCGTTAATTCTAAACTTAATACGTATTATTCTGTTTTCTTTTTTTTTCTCTTTGTTTTGAATACAATTTCTTTTGATTTCATCAACATACTCATGAACTACGTATGTATTTAAAATCTGTATCTCAATTAAGCCAACGTACTTGTATCTGTATCTGTATCTGTGTTCATGTATTCGTATTTGTCATTATTCTTTTTCTTTTATTCCGTTCTTAACTTTCAATGTCTTATGGCTAATATTGTACATACATAACTGTATAACATCACATTCTATATTTGCGATTTTAATATTTATACTCGCAGGATCAAATTAAGTTGATCTCGCTGCATAGTGTATAACAGCTTCTAAATGCTTAACTGTATTTTCGGCAATCAAATCGAATAACTTTAACTCAAATCTTTGGCTGCATCAATGATCTTCTATCGAGTTTACTTTCCATTTCGCTATATTCAACGAGAGACAGCTTTTAGCTTCAGTTAAAGTTTCTTCAATTCGATTGCAGTCAGCAGAGCTCACAAGTATTTTGTTTCTTCGTCGATTATTATTTTGACAGCCTTGTACAAATGTAAATGTATATGTATATGTATACTCGCATTGTACCGTACCTTGTATTATCGTATTATTTGACTAACACACATATTTTGTTTTTTTGTTCGATCCGTTGTGTTGTTAAGAAAAAGTGAACGAAGAAAAAAAAAAAAGAAATGAAACCTGTGTCTGTACCTAATGCTTTGACTAACTATTTCAGCTATGTAAATTGTTGATATTGTGCTGCGCCCCCCTTTTTAGTGTCTTGTTTGTGCAATTTTGATTGCGCTGAGCATCGTACCCGACACCCGACACCCGACACCTGACACCCGATACCTGAGACCCGAACCCAGTCCCGAAACGAATCCGATCCATCCTACTATCCCCAGATCCCAGCCGACATTAATCAAAAACAAATTTATGCAAGTCTCAACACGATTTCTCACTTAACAACAATCTCTTTCCCCACTGCCGTCTCGCTCTCTGTGCGATCGTTTCGATCGATCGACAGGTCTCGTACTTAGCGATATTATCGAAAAATACTTCGTCTCACCGACGCTGCTCCGTGTGGTGCGCGTGGCGAAAGTGGGTCGTGTGCTGCGCCTGGTGAAGGGCGCCAAGGGCATACGAACCCTGCTGTTCGCGCTGGCGATGTCGCTGCCGGCATTGTTCAACATTTGCCTGCTGCTCTTCCTCGTGATGTTCATCTTTGCGATCTTCGGCATGTCGTTCTTCATGCACGTGAAGGAGAAGAGCGGCATCAACGATGTCTACAACTTCAAGACGTTTGGCCAGAGCATGATTCTGCTCTTTCAGGTAAGACCATCACGCCACAATTCCGTTAACGGTTTATGTTGTCTATTGTTGTTGTCGTTGGGTGATGTTGCCACACTCCCCACAACCCCCAACCCCAAGCTCCCCCAACACGCCCCACCAAAGCCTTCCAGCACCACCTGCGAGCGGTCTGGCAGGCCTGGCACAAACACAAGCACACACACACTGCGCCGTGTGGGGCAACGCTGAAGACGGGCTATTGTGCGGCCGCAGTTATCGATCGGCGATTGACTGACCAAGCTATCGATCAACGTGGCCGCTCAATAATGTTTGCGCCTTGTGTAGTGTGTGTGCGCGCTGTTTTTTCTTCTTGATTTCTCCTTAATTTATTCTTTACATATTTTTTTTAAGTGGCAACATCACAATGTTGATTCAAGCTGCGGTATTTGTTGGCAAAAGCTAAATTAGTGCGATTTTTTGATCACCCTCCTAATCCAATTCCTTGTATTATGTTTTTACATGCGTTTTGAGTTCAAACTTCTGCTGCCAGATGGCGTGTCTTTGAAACATTTCTCCTCTTGATCTCATTTACGGATCTTTCCAATTTCCAATTGTATAAAAGTTTATTTTCAACCTGATCTTTATTTAATCCTGAACTCCCGTACTGATTGATATAACAAAAAAATGCAGATCTAATTCAGCTCTTTCAACAAATGCCAAATGAAATGTTGGAATTTCCTCATGACACATTGCAAAATGAATACTTTTCGCGCGTTTTTTAAACGCCACCGAACACAGAACTACGCTACTCTCTTTCCCTGTCTCTCTCTCTCTTTCTTTCTGTCTAACTGTCTCTAACTCTAACTGTAGCCTTCTCTATCCCTCTCTCACACAAACAAACAAAGCACACATACTCGTTGTCTCTCTCTCTCTCTCTCTGTTTCATACAAATGTACACTTTAAATGTTTCCAACTCGAACATAACCTCAAAAACGTATCGAATGCTTGCATTTACCGCTACTTGTGTAGTCGGCCTGACCCCCCGTCCACAGAATTGTACATAACTGTTGTTGGCCAACTGCCAATCGCCCCCCTCTCCATACACCACACACAGCAAGCAATCGTTGTTATCGAGTTAAGAACACACACAACTGTAAATTGTATGCTACACTACAAACTACAAACTACTACTACAGTTACTATTACTACTTATACAACAACTACTACTACTACTACTTATACTACTACTACCACTACTACTACTACTACTAATACTACTACAACTTCTACAACTATTTGTCATACTACCTACTACTTAGTTTTGCTTAACCAAGTGATCCATTAACCTAACGTTTGACTAATGACTCTTCTTGTTATTGTATCTTCTGTCTTAAACTTCTCTTTCACTGCCCACACAACACACACACACACATACATACACGTATGAAAACAAATTACACGACACGACATAACCTCCAAAAAATAAACGATAAATGAACGAAACCACCAAAAACAACAAATACAAACTACAAACAACAAACTACAAACTACAAAACTACAAACAACAAAAATACCAAACACCAAACCAACCGCACAACTGCCTGCCGTCGACATGCGTTTCGTGCCGCTTTCGAATGCAATTCAAAAATTCAACTCGAAACCGACATCGATATCGAAATCGTTATCGAACGTTGATCGTTCCACGATTAACACTTTATTACGTTCGATTTCCATTGCATTCAAATAAAAAAAAAAAAAAAATACAAAAAAAAACCAATTAAAATCGAAAAAATTAAAACGAAAACGAAAACGAAAAAAACTATATCGATATATCGAAACTTGACTTGACTTGGCAGATGTCTACCTCAGCCGGTTGGGATGGTGTACTCGACGCCATTATCAATGAGGAAGCATGCGATCCACCCGACAACGACAAAGGCTATCCGGGCAATTGTGGTTCAGCGACCGTTGGAATAACGTTTCTCCTCTCATATCTAGTTATAAGCTTTTTGATAGTTATTAATATGTACATTGCTGTCATTCTTGAGAACTATAGTCAGGCCACCGAGGATGTGCAAGAGGGTCTCACCGACGACGATTACGATATGTACTATGAGATCTGGCAGCAATTCGATCCCGAGGGCACACAATACATACGCTACGATCAGCTGAGCGAATTTCTGGACGTGCTCGAGCCGCCGCTGCAGATCCACAAACCGAACAAGTACAAAATCATATCGATGGATATACCCATCTGTCGCGGTGATCTCATGTACTGCGTCGACATTCTCGACGCACTCACCAAAGACTTTTTCGCGCGCAAAGGCAATCCCATCGAGGAGACGGGCGAGATCGGTGAAATTGCCGCACGACCCGACACCGAGGGCTACGAGCCCGTGTCCTCGACCCTCTGGCGTCAGCGGGAGGAATACTGTGCCCGTCTCATCCAGCATGCGTGGCGCAAGCACAAGACGCGCGCCGAGGGCGGCGGCGGCGGCGGCGGCGGCGCTGACGATGCTGATGGCGATGCAGATGGTGGTGATGGCGACGGCGACGGCGGTGGAGATACTGCCGAAGATGGGGATGCTGTCAATGGTGATGGTGATCCCGATGAGGTTGCTGCTGGCAACGGCGGCAACGGCAACGATGATGATGCCGCCCACGATGGCGGCGGTGTTTACGATGACCCGGAGGCCGCTGGCGATGCGGCAGCCGACGATGAGCCCAAAAGCAATGTAAATAGTCCAACGGAAGGTGGCGGCGGCGGCGGCAGTCCCGGTGGCCAGAGCGCCGGCAGTGGCGGCAGCGCCGGCCGCCAGACGGCCGTTCTCGTCGAGAGCGATGGTTTTGTGACAAAAAACGGCCACAAGGTTGTAATACACTCGCGATCGCCGAGCATAACATCGCGCACGGCAGATGTCTGAGCCAGGCCTCGCCCCCCCCTCCAAGACGCACGCGAGTATTAGGAGCAGCAGCAGCAGACAACAGCGACAGCAACAGCAACAGCAACAGCAACTGATGTCGGCTGCAGCGGCAACAAAACAGCGAACAACAACAGCATAACAACAACAGTGAGCAACAGGTACAGCGAACAACAACAGCAAACAACAAGCATAATTTTCTGCTATAGATTAATAAAAATATATAACAACAAACAAGAAGAAGAAGAACAACAACAACAAACAACAACAACAACAACAACAACAACAACACCAACAACAAACAACAGGCAGCAACTCAACACCAACAACAACAACTACTATAACTACAACACCGACTACGATGACAACGACAACGACGGCGACGATGACAGCAGCAAGTGTCTACATTTAAGTTTAATTTAACTCAGTTCAAAAATAAGCACAACAACAAACACCAACTACAACAAACAACAATCATAATTAAGCAAATAAGAAAAACAAAAGTAATTAAATTTGTAAGCAGGCTCGTAGTTATACCGAAACGAATCAAATCGAATTGAATTGAATCCAATACCTTTACCGTAAATCTTAGCAACAATTCACAATTGGCCTAATTAACTAATTATACTATAGATGCAATCCAACAAATTCTCAACTATCTTAAGTAACATAATACTTATAATCCATTCACATTTTACACACTCACAACCGATACAGACTCCAACACAGCTACGAAAAAAAAACAAAACTCAACCAAAAATCGAATTAAATTCTCTTGAATGACTGTTGCGACGACACAAAAGTTTAGCATATTTCTAGGCGCATTTCGGAATTGAATGGAAATTTCGAAACGGCAAAATATGCTTGCAACAGTTTGCTTAATTTAAATCAGCTGTAACCCTTTTTTTCGTGTTTGCCACACATCCTTAAGTTAAACGATATTCATAGGATCCATAAACAAACCTAAGTGCGAGTATAACTACAATGCGAAGCTAAGAAGCGAGCAAGAGCAAAGGCATAGCATAAAACATATAACATACAACAAAATATGTGAATCACATGTATCGCATAAATTACCAATTAATAATGGATAACTAAATAATTGACTAATGCAAATGCAAATGCAAATGAAATTTAAAATGCAAACAATAAGGGCAACAAATTGATGAAGCAAGTTAAACCGTAACAAAAAACACCAATTACATGGATTACATAAATAGTATTTTATACATTGACATTTTACATGTAACATTTAATGAAGTTGATTACCAACCGTCTGAACTGCCATAAAAAGCAATACGAAATAATAATGAATATCAAATACGAAATCAAGAACATTTCACGCACAAAACATAGACACCTACCACTAACAACTAGTACGAGTATATTCAACAAAAATAATATCGAAATATAGTATACCTTAGATTTTTCATTTGCAGCAAATTTCATATCGATTCCTATTCGAATTCCCAATTTCGAATTAAACGTGCCTATCGAGTCATTAAACATTATGCAATATGTTGAAGCGATTTTTTTTTTTTTTTTTTGGTACCACTCAAATAACACTGAGACACCCACACATCTTAGGCTAAATTACGTTTATGCGATCAACTTGCAAGCGTTCTACAATGAGTGTCAGACGCAGAGGTTTGGCATAAACGTAACGGTAACGGTAACGGTAATTTGAAGAGATTTTGGAATGAAGCGGCAATTAGCAAGAAGTCAAAAGCATACTACATACATTTCGAGACACATGCACCTACTATACAATCCAAAAAAGCAAAACAAACTAAGAAACACATAAAACATACAGTTACTCGTCTAACAATCCCATATTGAACAACAATCAACAGTGCTGACAAACTGTACCGCACTCACACATCCACACACACACACACACACATTCACACAACCACACACCAACAAAAACACACAAACACTCTGAGGGAAACATTTACATTGGAGTTGGGGCGCATGAGCTTAACAAGAAACGGAACTAAACAGAACAACAACAGCAACAACAACAAGAAAATCTAAAATTAATATCAATATGATACTGAAACTGAAACGGAAACCGAAATGAACAATGACATTCAATTGCTAATTGATACAAATCAAAACAAAAATAAATAAAAAATACAAATATATACAGAGAGAGTGATAGAAAACTCAACAAAAACTTAAGAAACGAAAACTGTGCAAATGTCACATGAGTGAAGTGAGGTTATGATGACCAACAACAACAAACAAGCAAAGCAAAAACGAAAAAGCTAAAGCAAAAACAAAAGCAAATACAATACTAACAATCTGAGATGCAAAGCAGAGCAACAAAGGTGCTGAGTAAAATGTAAACAATAAATGCAAGAACAAAAAAAATTAAAATTTGCTTTCAAGGAAAGCGTGTGAGAGATATAAAAACGAAACAAAAATCGAAAGAAAAGCAAAAAGCAGAAGCAACCAAAACTAAAACAAAACAAAAACCTAAAAAAAAAAACAAAAAACAAAAAAACAATGGAGCACAAAGAGTGTACAATCGAGAGTTTTATTTGATGAACGTGTTCTCCTTTTAACTCATTCGTCTTTTTCTCAATCCTTATCTAGCAACAACAACAAACAAATAAAAAGCAACAGCAAAACCGAATATATAAAGTGCAGTGAAAAGTCAACAAAATGCAAGCGAAACATAAGCAAAAACTTTATAATTGACGAACAAAACTTAAAATTTTAAATATATATGTATATATATACATATATATATATATATATATATATATATGCATACATGCATAAGTATAAATAGTATTCAATTAAATCAAAACCCCCAAAAAAAAAAACGAAAAATGAAAAAAATTAAAAAACATGATTTTTGCTTGATTGCTTTATATAGCGAACAAAAAACCTTGCATACTTTTGAGCTGCTTTTGCATCGCATCGCATTCGTCGCCTTACGTTAAATTTGATTTGGCTTCGTTTCGCTTGAATTCGCTTCGTTTCATTTCGCTGCGTTTCGCTTCGCTTCAACTTAGTGTAACAGTATTCATTTTGCTTCCAACTAGCGAAACATTTTGTGTTGATTATTTTCTATTAGAACAATATTTTCTTTTCATTTGAGATGCGATTCCGAGACGTCTTCAATTTTGACTAAAAGCAACTAACAATGGATGAGTTAACGAGATTCAAAACTGCAGTTAATTATCCAATAAGTACATCTGTACCATACAATGTGAGGTTCCATTGCGCACTAACACACGTCAAGCACAACTCACCCACACACTCACTCACATATACTCACACACAATAGACACTAACATGCTTTGCTATTGCCAACAGAAATGAAGAGAAATGGAAAGGAATGAAATGAAGGACGCGCCTCTTTTAGTTCTGACAACAGTAGAAACATAACATACAGCATACTCGAATACTTTATAAATAGTACATACACTTGTGTCTATAATATTAGATACACCAGCCCACTTGCTCTCTCACTCTCTCTCAGTCTGTCGCTCTCTTTACCAAGTCGAGAACAACCGGAAGATTCACCCAATGTTCACACACGTGCTTTGAACACACTGCCTTTCTTCTAAACTAACTTGAACGTGTCTGTAAAATTGATCCTCCACTCAAACTAACATGCATTCACACACACAAAAAACACAAACACACGTAGAGATCAATGAAAACATATAAAATGAAATAGAGAGAACCCAGCAAACATTTTGAATTGACAGTACGTACCAAAAACGAAACGACAAACATTCACCCAAGGCAAACAAACGTTGAGCTTCAATAGCTAATTACAATTATTGTACTATACTTATTTCATTTATTCGAATCAAACGAAAAACTCTAATTTTGCAAGCTGTATGTATTATTTCGATTGTAGTTAAACATATACAAATTAATGGGCGTATAATAGTTTCAGTATTTCAGTCTACGCTTCAGTTTGAGCTTCAACTGGTTTACTGGCAAACTGGTATACCACATATTTTTTCGACTTTTACGCTGTGTAGTTGAACCCAACAATCTTTTCCGTTCTTCTTTCGATTCCAAGCCTTACCTTAAAAACAAAGCACAGATTAAATAGTATATGCATACATACATATGTATATACAAATTCTATATTGTATTGTAGTATGTACATATATTATGGGGACCAGTTTGAGCGTTGCCTTTGTATTTGAACACATAAAGTCCAAACAAAAAAACGAAAATACAGAAACCTTGTTTTACATACATATTTGTGTACATAATATGTATATGCTTATGTTTACCCAAAGAAGGCAATCTTTTCATGCATACATACGTACATAAATCCATACCGGCCTGTTGCGCGTCGCAGAGTGCTTGCCTTGTCCACGAGGGATGCGAGTGCAACAGTGCGTATACGTGACAGAGCCTGAATAGTTCTTCGCTTATTGAAATTGAATTTCTCATTTTTGGTATCTATATATTCTTAGCGCCTTTTCATTTTGAAGCTTTTGAGCATACTTCTACGTTCCTGCGAAAAGCCCATTTACTGATCTTAACTTAACCTAATAATTTCTCCCCCCACTTCAATGAAAGAAGAAAAAAAACAAACGCTTGCCAATTGCCAATTGTGTTTAACGACTTGAATATAGCTTCATTATTATACATTTTGTTGGCTGTTTGAAAAAAAATACGAAACCACGAAAGAACTTTGATATAATAACAACAAATTGAACACATTGCTAAACAATTAAATAAAACGATTAACAAAATATGCTAAAACTAATAACAGAAAATTAAGTTTGAAATTCCGTACAAAATGCATAAGTTATAATAACAAAAACATATATATATCTACTGAGTGCACTGTTATAAATGAGGGGCGGGGCGAGATTAAACAAAACCAAAACAAACAAAACAAAAAACGAAAATTAAAAGTAAATATTATAAACAACAAAAAAAAACATTACAAAATGACGTTATCAAAAAGAGCGTACACAAATTAAGCTTATGCGATTCAAGAACTATAAATGCGACAAAAACGTAAACGAAAACTAATAGCGAAACGCAAAGAACAAAGAACACTTATAAAATCAATTGTAAAATTACAATAATAATAAATTACAATTAATAAAACAATAATAATCATAAATAACAAAGTTTAGTATTAAACGAATATGACATAATTACTTAATTAATTATCAAATAAAAAGTGAGAAACAAAACATAAAAAAAGCAAACAAAAAAATAACCGTAATACCAATTACAAGAAATGAAGAACTAAGTATTTCATATTTTAGCATAAATATTTTTTGTGCCGAGGTTACGTTCGAAGCAACACGCGCATCATTGCCATTAGACGAGAATAAATTAAATAAATATATATATATATATAAATAATATATATACATATATATACCCACATATATGTATATGTATATATATATATATATATATATATATATATATATATATTATAAATATATACATGTATTGTATATATACAATATGAATATGCCTAAAACTGAATATGAAGTATAACTATTTATAATAAAATACTTATTGCATATTTTGTGCTGCTGAATGAGGTCACAACGCAACAACATAAGAAAAAACAAAAAACCAAAAAAAAAATAAATAAAAAAAAAACGATAATAAAAAATAAATTTATTATAAATCTAGAGCAATAAATCCATCTGCATAAACTTAGAAACCTACATAGTTATTTGTAAGCGTAGTGTGACCAATATTTACCGCCTGCACTGTGTCACTGCACTGTGCTCACTTGCACAGGCAGACGACAGACAGCCACACACAGACACACGCTCACATGTACAACACTTCAGCCACACACAGACACTGACACAGAACAGTGTACACAGTGCCGGCGCAAAATATGCGAACAGGCGCGACAAACTTAAACAAAAAAAAAAAAAAAGTAACAAAAAATGGAAAAAAATAAATAAATAAATCCAAAACGACATAAAAGAAAAAACAAACATTTTTTTTAGGTACACTTAAATCAAAGCGTGGAATATTATATTAGTTAATTAAAATAAATGCTTTTTTGTCAAATCACTATAGAAAAATTAACAAAAATAAATAAAAAAATACAGATAATGAAATGAACAACAACTTTAGCTTTATACTCGTACATTTACATTTGTAATATATTACATAAGTCTAGTTAATTACATAAAACAAAAAACAAATCTAAGAATGAAAATCAAACGAAGCATAGCAAATTAATTCAAAGAAAATATATGAAAAATTATATAAAAACGAACTGTAAAAAAAAACAAAAACATACATTTAAATGTAATGCAGCCAGTTATTATGCATAGCTATAAATAATAATACAGCAAAAAGAATAATAACAAAAACAATTATAATTAGATATTCTATATATAAAAATTTTACATTTCGACATTAATTTTTTTTGTAATTTTTTGTTACATTTGTGGTGTGATTTAGTTATGAATATATTGTTATGTTGCTCACATACACACACACACACAGACACATACGTACATACATATACACAGCGATGCCCATGCCAAGCAGCTGAGAAATAATTACCTAATTAATTGAAGCAAGTCAAGCCTAGAGAGCAAGCTAAAAGCCAAGAACAACAACTACACAACAACAATTATGAAAGTTGCCATCCAGCGAAATATTTGCAATTTACATCCCATGTGTATTGAGCGCATTGAGAAGCATTCCAATTCCAAATGAGATAAACAATTAAATGAATTGACGAAAACAACAGAGAAAAACATAAAAAACAAACAAAAAAAACAGACTGAAAACTGAATAAAATAAACGAAATTTAATGAAAACTGCAAGAGAGATGTCAAAATAATGCGACATGCTGCTTTTAAAGATACAGACAACATACACACACACACACACACACACCTACACCCGAACATCCACAGACCCCCACACGCACACACATGCAGTTAACTAGCAGCAGCAACGGAAAGTTGAATATACCAAATATGGAAAAGAGGAAATACAAATAGCGCCACAACAAAATGCTTGTAAACAAATTCAAATAATATCAGAAGAAAGTATATATGCATACACATATATATAAACATATATATGAATATGATATGATACGATAAATAAACGAAAAACAATAAGAAAAATGTATTTATATTTATACATTATACACAAACAAGCAAGCAATGAATAATTTAAATATACATATGAAATTCTTTTCTAAACAAGAAAAACTGTTGAAAAAATTGACAAAAAAAATGCAAAAACAAAAAGAATAAGAAGATGAGAGTCACAGGCACCGTTAGCATGTTTTTTTTATATACAAAATACAATTTAAGCAAAGAGAAAAACAAAAAAAAACGAAAACGAAAAACAAAAATGAAGTACATGAGGTAAACATAAATTAGTGAGAAACAACTGACGTCTTTGTAAAGACTTTATATATGCCTGCCATATGCCTACATATGCCTACATCTGCCTAGCTGTCTGACTACTCTATTGAACACCAAATTTATTTCTCTCGCTTGAGCACAAAACACTCACACACACACACACACACACACACACACACACACACAGTCCCAAACAAATACACTCCCATTTATAGACACACAGATACGGACAACAATAGCATACTCCATCCAAAAGCACACAGGCAATTCAAATAAATACATACAGATTTGGCGCACTTAGCTTAAAGTTATGAGAATATCAAAGAGGAATCGTCGTGTTTCGCCACGCGAATATTCTTTAATTATTTTCGATTTATTTTTTTTTGTTGTTGCCAATTCTGCGTTACATAATATAAACTGAATATATACCTTCCACACGCATAAAAACTCCACCAGTAAAGAACTCCGAAATGGAGCGCAGTGTTTTGAGCAACTCGATTTGATAGCAACTTCCCCGGCTACAAATGATTAGTGGTTCAGATGACTGTAAAAGCCCAAAAATTGTTATACTGTTATACATATTCGTAATAGTATCTGCAGCTCAAAACAAAGGAAATCCAAATAAAAATAAAATGAAATGTATGTATGTATGACACCCGCCACTTTTCTACTAAATAAATCGACTGTATATATAAGATAATACAATGTATGAGTATATATGTATTTATGTAGCAGTATAACAGTACAGAGTATGTGTTGTGCATTTGCTTGTCAAAACACACACACACACACATACATTACACACACATATACACACATAATAAACACACACACTCAAACACACGGCATAGGTCGTTGCATTTTTTCCTCAAGTTATTTATACTTTCTTTCATGGAGCATTACTTCTATTAGCAATATTCTTACAGAAAAATATATGAAAAGAAATCTAAGTAAATAAAGCAAAATAAAAATAAAGCTGTCATACTTACATCTAAATGTTTTCGCAACTCGAAAATGTTATGCATAAAAATATATGGAGAAGCAAAAAGAAAAGAAAAAAAAACCAAACGGGCAACTATTGTTATCGATTTTTTTAAATATTCGTAAACTACAAGATCATTAAGTTTGAGCGCCATTTTTGATAATACAACTACAAAGCAAAAGAGTAAAATAAATATACATATACATATATATATATATATACATTTATATATATATAATGTATGTATATATATATAAGTATATATTTATATATATATTAATGTATATACATATATCAAATATTTAACAAATGCAGTGCGACAACAATTTTGTATGTATTAATTTTTATTAATGACAAAATACACAACAACAAGAACAACACAAACATAAATTGTTTTTATAAAATTATATATATATATAAATATATATATATATATATATACATATATATATATACATTAGATATATTATATATAAAGAAGATAAACTTAAAAACAAAAGAAAAATAAGATACAAAAGACGCCTGAATTAGTTTGTTACGCAAACAAAAAATTATAATTAACTAAATTCAATGTAAACAACAAAAAAAAACAAGTACCCAAACAAAAAACTGCACAATAACATCTAAATGTAAAAATATGAATTAATTATACTTAAACCGCAATGCAAAAAAAAACTGAACATACAGATTTAACAAAAAGATGACAAAAACAAAAATTATGTCCGACGAGCGCTAAAAACAAAGTAAATCATTTTTATTTTCATTATATATAAATAATTAACGCTTTTTTAGTTCTCAACAAGTTGCATAATTTACATTCATGTATAATTTATAAAAAATAAAAACAAAAACAAGTAATAATAATAATAATGAAATCCAACTTTAAAAAGAATAACAACAAAAAAATATTGTAATGTAACAAAAAAAAAAAAAACAAAATTATATATTAAATTAAAAGCGAAATTTTTTCACACTTTAGCTTAATAAATTGTAAAAAACAAAAAATACAAAAAAACAAAACTGAAATAAAATGAGATTTAATTGAATTTGTTATGCAAATGAAAAAAAAAACAAGGTGTATTCTTCAACTTTTTAATCGTCGATATTGGCGAAAATATATCGCTATGACATTTCTTGTTACAAAACAATCAGGAGGCTTATAAATTAAAATCTGTGTATAAAATAATACCAAAAATGCAAAAAATTTACATGCCCCGGGTGAGGCTCGAACTCACGACCTTAAGATTATGAGACTTACGCGCTGCCTACTGCGCCACCGAGGCCCTGTGCCAGGCGACGCCAAAATAAGGAATACGAAATAAGATGAACAAAATAATACTATAAATAGGATTTGTATGTCTAATCATCAACTGCATCAACTGTTCTTAAATGTTCTATCACTAACTATACAATTTTCCGAAATTATGTCTCTGAAGCACTAATGATAAGCTAAGCTAACGAGAATATCGTAGCTAAAAGCTGTACAAAACAAACTCCGAGTCCTGCAAGCAAAAACGCAGAAGGAGCCATGCTAAAAATCGACTGTCGGAACGAGCAACACTAATATAGCGCTTCAAAACGTAATCAAGTCATAAGAAAAATAAGGCGCCACCATCCTACGCAATCGGTTCTCGACCCCAATAAGCTGATGACTATTGTTAATATTTAATTATTCTCATCTTTTGTTTTGGAATTTATTATAATTTACTACTAGATGTATTTATTTATTAAAATCTTGTATACATATAAATGTCATATTTTAAAAACATATAGCTTAATTTGCTAAAGAATATGAATTGTATGGAAACAAATTATTTCTAAAAATAAAAATAGCAAAAGAAACATAATTTGTACTAATTTCATATTTTGCCATAAATCGCAGCATACTTTTAGATACACACATACACACACATATGCATCCCAATAGGCTACCACGCCCACTTAGCACATCTGCCCCCTTCATTTCTTGGTCCCACGTGCAGAAATACACAACCCACCCACACACATGCACAGGAACAGCAGCTGATGTTGTTGTTGTTGCGGTTGCTGGCGACTTCGAGACACCAAGAACGGCTAAAAAGTGTCAAATCATGTGACGAAGTACCAGGCGAACAGAAACCAACAGCAAGTAAATACAGTTTTAGAATATTTTTATTCCAATTCATTTCAAACTGTTGCCAAATGTATGTTATTAACTTACCATCCTAAAAGTATGCACCACAAAATAATGTTATTTACAAATGAGCAACCCCGAAAGTATGCAACACCAGAATGATTTTAATCGACCATTAGATGGCCCATTATTTTTTAAATCTAGCTTCAAATCGTTGTGTTCCATTCCTCGATAACTCATATCTTTAACTACCAATTGGCAGAATTGAGTAATGTCATATTGAGAAGCCATGTTCTTTAAAATAACGCAAGAAATTAGATTGGGGAGTTCTCCTCATTGTTCTACACATATTGGCCTTGGTCTACTCAGTCTTTTAGCCAGGCGGTTTCTGTGGTGCACTCGTCTGAGGTTGTACCTACTGGGCGCTTCGTTGGTCGAAGACAGCGGCCAAGTTGTGATCCGTTAAAGTCTCGCACATACCACTGGATTCAGTTATAATTCTGGTGGTCCGGTTTTGTGCTACGCATATTTTGCCATGGACCTGATTGCCATATAGCGCAGCATACGTTTAGGGATTACTCAAAAGTGCTCCAAACACACACACACACATGTGCATCCCAATAGGTTGCCACGCCCACTTAGATCATCTGCCCCTCCCTCGTTAATTTCTCGGTCCTGAGTGTAGACACACACATGTTCGTGCGTTTCACACACACATGCACAGGAAGTGAAGACCAGAACAGCACCTGATATTGTTGTTGTTGCTGTTGCTGGCAACTCCGAAACACTAAGAACGGCTGAAAAGTGTCAACACATCTGATGAAGTACCAGGCGAACAGAAACCAGCAGCAAGCAAATACAGTTTGAGGATATTCTGATCCCAATTCATGCCAAACTGTGCGTGAATTTGTATTGTAAACATACCATCCTAAAAGTATACATCACAATCTTTTTTTTTAATAAATGAACAACCCCGAAAGTATGCAACACCAGTTTGATATTAATCGATCATTAGATGATCCCATGTTTTTAATTTAGCTTTAACCGTTGTGTTCCATTCCTCGATAATATAAATATTTACCTGTTATTTGACTATTGCAATGCCCTTTAAAATAACGCAAGAAATTTGATTAGTTATTGCTAATTTTCATTATGTTGATTTTTATGTATGCAACTTAGAGTATGCATCATTTATTGCGGTAAAAATGTAGTTTGTAATTCAAATTTTAAAAACCGTTAATGCAAACAGTTGTTAAATGAACTGCTTTGCATAACAATGCTGCAGTTGAAAGTGATTAACATATGCAAGTGGGATAGCAAAATTCAATCTTCTTCTCGCCACTCTCGGACGCTCTCTTATAATAGGAAAACGAATTTGACTTAGTGATAACCTCCTGGCATTGAACGGCATTGAATTCGCAGATCTGAAATGGGTTACATTATTATTCTAATAAAATCAAACAAAGGAATTGCGATGAGTGTCGCGTAAGCATCACTTTCAAGATTCATTGATTTATTAAATTGATTAATTCACATCGATTGTGATTGTATGTGTGTTTGTGAACGTTCGCCGATGATAGCTTTGATTATAAATTTCTCGTGATATTCACGTGCACCCAGATCGAGTCACGAGCTCCATCCCAAGACAATCATGGGGTCTAAATTCGCCTTATTGCTGATCAGCAAACCAATTGAGGAGTCATTTGACTACCAGCCACACAAAGTTATTGCTAGGAAAACAAATCGTGCGATACCCTGTGCTGCAGATCTGTAAAATTCAAATGCTTAGTACATTTTCATTCAATCAAATAATTTGGCAGACATACTTGCGATTTTGAGAAGTCCGACGGTTGCTTTTTGCGTATTTTTAATGCTAAATTGGCATTTATATGATGATGGCTCCATATCAAAATTAGAATGTGCAAAAACCATTACTGAGTATATTGGAAGCGTGACCGATGTAGGACAAGAGATGGCGGAAATGTCATAGCCGAATGTTGTGCAAACAAATGCGACGTCATCATTCAATCAATCAATTAATCAGTTAGGAAGTTGGGCTCTTAGTCAGTCAGTCAGTTGAACAGTTAGTTAATTTCCTTTTTCGCCCATTGCCAAACGTTCTCAGTCATAGGGGCAAACTGTGGGCACAACAGCAATAACAACAACAAAAGCTGCTATCAATAATAAACACAATTACATATGTATATATACATATATAGCAACACATATGTGGGTATATGGAACAGGGCAGTGTAATAAACTTACTTTTACATAGCATACGATTAGCATAAATTACAATTTCCACGTATGATAGGCATTCACTTACTTTGACTATTTGGAAACAGATTTCCTTTTTAATATTTCACTTATAATCTCATTTATTTTATGTGCTGATTTTCGTGCTAATTTTCGGCTGTAACTCAACTACGACGTCAACCATAAAATCGACATTTTAGTCGAAAAGTTACAACAAAAAATTCAAACACTTTTCAATGTACATAAAAAAATACATATTCTGGACACTTTTAATGTTTTTCATATAGTCATATTTATGTTACAGAAATTGCAGACGGAATCTTGGGGAATGCATGAGCTTTGAATAAAATACAATCAAAGTTACATCTATCCCGAAAATTATGAATTCATCCGTTAGTGCATATGATTCACAATTCGCTTGTTTATTATTTGTTTAGAGATGCCGATTTCAGGGCGCACTTTGCTCTGGAATCGATTGGAATAAGTATAAAAATTCGCCGTATTGGGAATAGAATAATGCGAGTGAATGATGAGCATAGATCACATTCACTTTTTATAATAATGATGCATTCTGTTCCTTTCTCCCTCTTATTCTAGGGCAAAAGGGCGATAAAGACACCCTTTGTCAATAGAATAGTTGTGCGAACTGATCAAAAATATGATCTGTGCTTTACACTACAGAAATATGTATCCAAGCCGATGCGAACTAAGCCGTTCAAGTCTCACCAGAGTCCCTGCTCAGTAGGTATGTGAATAAAACTCACTGCAACCTGAACTCTAGAGGAAACTAAACGCCCTATTTGTGAATTGTTGTGACCATTTAAAACGGAACTTTGACACTTGTGTGATAGCAATTGAGCCATTTTAAAAAACTGCTATAAGATTCTGAAAATGAGATTTATAAGCACACGGATTAAAAAGGGTTTAAATATTACGTATATTTTGATATAATTACATATTGCAATTTCAGTGAGGTAGTTAAAATGGGTATTGCAGCAAGACGCTAGCTAGCTGCAAAAGAAACAAAAACGAAACAATAAGAATATGTGGTGCACGATCATTGATTACACAGCCTAACAATAAATTAAACAACTCCTAACGTGTAAAGTAATAATTTAAATGATCTATAGTATTGTCTACACTCAATATTTAATGCTATACTGATACTAATAAGTTTAATTTGCATCATTTTTAAAGGGTATTCAGCAGGCGTGCTGTGTGAAGCCTAAAGGTGACTCTGACACCAACCACCCCCAAATTGGTGGCGAGTCTCTAGAAGATTGTATTTATGTACACAACACCCACTTACCCTCACACACACACACACACACAAGCATAGAAATGAGTACGTGCTAAGCTTATGTGTGTCCATGACAGTCTGTCTGCCTGTGTGTGGATGTGTGTGTGTGTGTGCCAACATATGCCGTCACTGACCGAGCGAGCAACAAGTAAAAGTGACACATCAGGAAGGAAATGGAGCACATGGAAACAATCCACATGCAAATCCTAAAGGCTTCTGCTTCTTACCACTTCGCTGGCTGTTCTCATTATCGATTGCTTACCGTTCCATTGCTGGGCTAGGCGGCTGCTTGGCAGCATTAGGCGCCAGGGCGGCTTTATAATGTTGCGGACCTCACATACGCATACGTATACTTATGTAAGCACGCCGGGAAGTGTGCGTGTGTGTCAACCAAAAAAAGACAAGAAACGGAATAAAAAAAAACAAAAACAACAAAAATAAATAAATAAATAAAGTAGTGAGGAGCAAACGGGCGAGCCGACCGACGAGTGAGTTTTTCATTTTCATTTTCGTTTTCAATGTTCATTTCCATTTCAGTCTCTCAATGTCGCCGTCTCCACAGTCTCCCGTAGTCGCCACTCCCGCCATGTAGCTATCTCTGTCTTTGGCTTGACGATGATTTGTTGAAATTTCGATGCATTTGGCAATTAAAAAAACTATGCATGGACAATTAACTTGTAGCAAATCATATGGTTATACGGTTATAGCTAAGGGTATTTTATGACTTGTTTAATTTCCTATTGGAAATGCACCTGCCAACAGTGGAATATGGCTTAGAAAGAAATCGCAATTCAGTAAAAACTTAAATAAAAAGAAGTCCAATTATGTGCACAAAACTAATCACAAGTAATGGTAGACTTAAATGAAGTTCACAAAAATGCATAAGTCCTTTACTTATAGTCAACATACAAGCATTTGCGACATCTGGCAACGCTCACATTTTTCCCTATGCGAAGATCTGCAAAAACAACGCAGCGAAACGCAACGCAACAAGTAACAAGTGCAAGTGCTCCCTGAGTGTATGTGTAGATGTGTGTGTGTGTGTGCAAGAGAGCAGACAGACAGTGAGAGAGAGAAAAAGAAAGAGGGGCAACAGAGCGTGCGTTTGCGCAACTGAATCAATGGGCAAATGAAGTGAAAACAATTGCGATGAAAACCAGAAGCTATGAACAATGCATATTGCAGCAAGAGGCTCTCCAACAACAAACGTTATTCCAGCCATGGCCAAGACAAAGAACAAACATGTATATAGTATGTGCATATGCATATATTCGCCTTTCCATGTGGGTGTCGGCATGTGTGTGAGTGTGTGTGCCAGCCTAAACAAAGAAACAAACGAAGGAGGAGCAGTAAAGTTCGCGACGCGTAATTAGCTAGACGGCGAAAAGTCAACGGAGTGTTATTGTTCTTGCTGTCGTTCTCATTGCCATTTCTGTTGTCGTTGCTTAGGGTTGCGCTTCTGACAAAAGTGCAGCCACACATTAACATTACTGACTGACCGGAGGAGCATTAGACGCTCTCACTCTCCCACTCTCTCTCTCTCTCTCTCTCTCTCTCTCTCTCGCTTGGCATTAGAACGAATGTCTGCTTGTGATCTTGACACACACACACAGAACACTCAGGCAGTCAGCGACTTTACACACACACACACTCATGCATACGTAAGCAACACCCATACACCCATGCACTCCTAAGCACACAGGTTCTCTCCACTCTCCATGCTCTCAGGCGCTCACCGCCGTCGCTCTCTTTGAACTACAAGCAGGCAGGCAGGCAGACAGGCCAGGCCAGCAGGCGGCAGTCAGGCTAAATCGACGGGCAGTCTGTTGACGGGCAGTCAGTATCGATTGAACAGTCGCGCGTAACACATCGAACCGATGCGGAGAGCCCGGCTAGGCCCCCACACCCCCGTTTGTAATAAATAGCGTTGCATGAAGCGACCACGCTAGCAAACGCCAAGAATACGCTCACAGCGACGGAGGCGGCGGCTACGACGACAACAACAGACAGCCAATAGAACAGAACAACAGTTCAGAGCAAGAACAGCTGGAAAATAAGTCGAAAAAAAAATCAACTCGACTACAACAATCGCGCGCCTAACAGAAAATAAATAATTTAATTTATTTCATAGCGTTTTTTTTTTAATATAAAATTCTCGCGATTTTATTCTCTCGTTGTTGCGCCAAAAAGTGCCTTACTATTTCATAGAAGATAAGAAAAGAATCAAACTACAACAACAAAAACAACTAGAAAACAGCAATTTGATAAAACAACAAACGGGAACGAAGAGAAACACAAAAGCAATAAAGAACAAAATATTACATGAACTTAAGTAAAAAGAAAGAATACAAAAAAGAAGAAATAACAGGAACAATCAGAACAATCATTAGCATAACTAAACAACAAAGTAAATAAGTATAAATAAATTAACAACTGCAAAAACACTAGCAACAACAGCAAAAACCTTGGCAGCAACTTAGAAAACCAAAACAACAACACACTTTGACAAAAAGAAAAACAAAAATTCAGAAAAAAAAACTAAAACAAACAGCAGACACATTTTCAAAGCGTCGCAATTTTTTTTTTGTACTTTTTCCTGTTCGTTTTCTTATTTTTTTCGTATTTTTTTCGTGTGCGACACAAAAATTTTTACAAAAATATAAAAACAAAATAAAAACCAAAAATAATACATCGAACGCGCTCCATAAAAATCTCCAAAGCATATTCAACGTGAAAGAGAGAAATATAGAGAGGAGGGGACAAGGCAAAGAAGTAAAAAGAGAACAACGCAGCGTTTGAAAATCAAAACAAAACTCGAAAACACAAAATAAGAAAGGCGCACAAAATCAAGACGAAGACGAAGAAGAAGAAGCAACATCAGCAGCAGCAGCAGCAGCAACAGCGTGATAAATATCCATAATACCAGCGACAGCCAGAGACACCAACACACACACACACACACACACACACACATATGTTATATATGCACTATATAGAGACGGCGCTATATATGCACATTTGACACCAAAGTAGCAGCAGCGTAAAAAACAACAACAGCAACAACAACAACAACAGCAGAAGCAGCAACGAAAAATAAGGAATCAGTCAACCAACTAAGTACAACAACAAAAGAAACGACAACAACAAAAGGAACAACAACAACAACTAAATACTGAACAATGACTACGAAACAACCAAGAAAAGTAGCACCCGATGGCGGCTGGGGCTGGGTCGCCTGCTTTGGCGTCAGTCTGGTTAATGTAAGTACATATCTACCCTTCGATATCAACACATATATAGTATGGTAGTATACTACATTAGTAATATAATAATAATGTTTCTGATACTCCAAATAACAATAGTTGTACATAGTTTACAACTAGCTCGATTGGGATAGGTTAGTTAGGTCCGCAAATTGTCCATTGTGTGGCGTTTGTCGTTAACTTGTTTACGATAAGATTTAGTGTACTATGACGATATAATGCGGGCCTGTTGTTACTATAATTTTATTTACGCTCTTATCTCTATAATACATCCGATACAAACGTGAATGAAACTAATACCAGAAACCCAATGCAAACATCTGTTTCTCCTACCTATTGGCTAGATCTACATACACTTATGTAGATACCTTTTATCTAAAGCCTGTTCGTTAGGGTTATTGCCTCAAATATCAATATACCAGTTTCTATCTGCAATTTTGCTAATAAATTGTAAACTTTCAAATTTATGCAGATGTGACATTGCATGTAAGTTATAAAATTGTCAGCAATGTAGGCTTTCGTATTCGACTACAGCGATGACAATTAAATAAGCCACAAGCCATACACAACACAATAAGATATTTAACTCAGTCCACAATCTCAATTTCTTATTGACATACAACACAAGAACATAAACCACTTGAGCACACTTTATTCTTAAATATCAGTATTATTATAGAATTTCGCAGCTTTTAGCTTCAGGAACATTTAACGCGTTGCTCACTTTATAGATAAAGGCATCGCGTTTAATGCTCCAAGATATCGTCTGCATTATACAAAATCAATACTTTTCCGATTCTCCACACTTATTGAAAACCCGAGCACACTTATTCAAATCGACTATACAAACTTACCAGTCCCATTATCTATTCTCGAGTCGTAAGAAATGTGTGATCGATATCGTCAGATCGTAATACCCGAAGTCAACGTACTTGCCATAAAGACAGCCAAATGAACGATCGAATTGTTCATAGACAACACAAGTCCAATGTATACAAAAAATGCCTTTCCCCTGGCCTATAAACATTATACCCTTTTATTGTTATCAAGTTCACCGCATAATACCCTAAATTTGCATTTGCATTTCACGATATAGATATGTATTATATTCTTGATATCTTGAAGTCGAGCACACTCGCCCATTACAGTTTGTCTTATATAAAGAGATGTATGTAGAACCCGATGGTACCTGACACATTTAAGCAAAGCAACGAAATGCAAGCAATTCTGTTCGACATTGAAAAAAATAATAATAAAAAAAAAAGAGACGAGAACAAAACAAATCGACGAAACGGAATGTAACATAAAAGAGGAATCAAAACAATGAAAACGCGTTGGCGAGTACATTTTGTGTCTGTCGCTTCCCCCGAGACAAGAACCAAGCGACCTTGACACCTGACAAGTCCGATTACCAGTCAGTTCACATTCAAGATCAATAACAATAACTGTTAACGGCCAACAGATGGTGTGCAACCACGGTGAGCCCGTAATACTGGGCAAATGCTTCGAGGATCCATATACAGATATGTATGTAGATAGCACAGATGTCACAGAAAATGATTTCCAATAGCCCCAAAAGTTGTTGGTTTTAAAACAGCACCGGAAGAACACATTTTAATCGCGAACAAGATTCTGCAATTAGCGTCATGAATTTATTGGACTATTCGAACTATTTGTTCCTCTAACCGTTCATATACATAATTGCCTGGTAACAAGCCCCATTTGATAAGATAATCATATTTTTTTATGATGGTACGATGATTGGATGATTGGTTTCACGACTCCAATGACACATTCGCATACACACATACATGTGTACGTTGTGTTACGTGTACACTCTCAAATCTCGAGCGTTCTTTGACATTTTAATGCGCAAATTAAAATTTAAAACGCTCGTAAAACTTAATTGATGTCAAATTCTACCCCCGTTTATATTTCGAACAACACAGAATCGAATAGCGAAAACACGGCACTTGTCGTATCAATATTATGCATTTTTATGGGCGTAACACTAAATGCTCAGCAAAAACAAAACGAAAACGGCGAAATCGACAAACCAAAACATTAACATTTACGTTGACACTATCATCATCAGCGTCATGAACAATCGCATGTATGTATATATACATATATATATATATAGGTTTGGTCGCTTTTTTTCTTTTGTGATACCGGCAGAAAGTCAGTCAGTAAGTAAGTCAGTCAGTCTGTCAGTCGATTATATGATCAAAGAATACTGTTCACTAATCGCACTGGTTTTGGTTATCGTTTGCAACACTTGTTTAATCACTTTTAAATCATTTACGAGGCAAATTAGCAAATCAACGGTTGAAAATCTTATACAATCGCCCTGCAATCACAACAGATAACAGCACACAAAATCCAAAATTCAGACTACATAACCAGAAATCCCAATCAATAACAATACAAGTATTGTATAATGATTGATACTGTGCGTGTTTGTGTGAGCTTTTATTAATTACAAAAATCCTTGACAGTTCTCAATTATATCCAATGAGAACATTGTATTGTGTGTTTTTTTTTTTTTTTTTGAGTAGCGCTCTTAACATTTGTAAAGGTTATCAGAAATCAAAACCCTTGAAACAAACCAACATTTATTTTTTTTCAATTGTATTTGTATTGCTGAGAGGGCACAATAATCATTTTGTAGTTAGTTATGTAAGAAGATGCCATAAATTCGAGCATGTGTTAAGTAGAATCTAATTTGTACTCTGTTTATAGATCTTATCGAGGCGCTTTTTTGTTTAACCTCGTGAGTTTGCCTATGGTGCTAACTCTGGCCCAAAAAATAAACACACACAGACCCCGCGCTCATATTTGTATTGATATTTGCGCAGACAGAGCCAGAAACTGAGACTCAGAAAAGTTGGGTATAGTTATGCTTGGTTTGCCACGCTACAGAATACTATTATACAGAATGTTTTTGTTCAGCAATAAATTCTATTTACCACAAATCCAATACCATGAAAATAAATTGCAAAAAGGTTTCATAATATCCAGCTAAACTCAGAGTAAGGGCACTGCAAACATATGATAGGCAGGAAAACAAAAACTAACTAAAAAAAATAGGTATGAAGATAACATATTCGATAAGCTACTGTCAAGCATTTGAGTGAGTCACTTACAGTTGCTGTCGAATTTGGATTGGGATTGGTTGGTTTGGTACACTTTGGTTCTGTTGCGGCCAGTGCGCAAATTGAATTGCGAATTGCATCATTTTGCATGCGAAACAAAAAGAGAGTGGATATATTTATATGAACCATATAGTATATCTGCCATTCTATATAATATATATGGTCTACAGTTTACAGTATATATAGGCGCATGCAAACACATCGAGACACAATTGTGTTTTTGTGATCTCATCGTATAATTACTGCAATCAGCCGGAACACAGCGGGTCGCGTTGATGTCCACTAGATTAGCTATATCAGTTAGACACATCTATTGTAATGGTCGCAGCCAAAAAGTATTCCCGCATTGTCAAAAAGAAAGCACAAAATTCTGCAGTCTTACAATGTAGGAGTTGAGATGCTAAAAATAATTAACATAAATCCCGGCAAAATCATTCGCCCAATAAAAGCAATTGTAAGAACGGTTGTGTAAATGATGGAGACGGAATCACTCACGTCAACGGCTGCCAATACTGGACCACAAATGAAATGTAATATTTTAATTTATACAAAGACCGTGTTCCACTGATTGAGCTATAAGACGAGACACATGTACATACATACATATATGTTTGTTTGTGTATATCGTATTTGTATATTGAATTGAGGGGGAACTACGTGTTGTGTATGGTGTTGTTTGTAAAACAAATTGGAAAAAAAAACTGAATCGAATAATTTCTGCACAGTCTTTGGACTTTGCTCGCCTTTTGTCGCCGTGTGCCAGCCAACGTTCTGCCCCTCTCTCCCCCCCCCCCCCCTACATCAGGCTTGTGTCGGTGGACTTCTTCCATATCTTTGGTTGTTTCGAGTGCCGACTGCTTTGGCTATTTACCTATAAATTATATCGATGCGATTGTCTAGCTGTCCACTTGTATTTCTCTGTGGATTCAGTGTCAATAGTGAAACTCAACCACTGTTTCGTTTTCCTTTTTTTTTTTTTTGTTGACTATTCTCTTGCTGTTTCTATTTGAAGAACCTCCCCCCCCCCCCAACTGTCCCCATCGTTCCCCTTTCATTGTGATACTGTAACTAGTACGCCAATTTAGCGACGAAATCAAAGCAACATAACAAATATCGTCATTGATTTGCTTTTGCAATTAGGTTTAGTTTTTGGTTTTGGTTTCCGTTTCGCTGTTCATTTTGATTTTATACGTATATACGTATATATAGTAGAATTTGCTGTTATCGGCAGTGGCAGTGGGTCGATTAGCACCTTGGCACGCTGGCAACTCGTCTGCGTCTCTATGGCTCGCAGATGTGATAACCAAAAATCGAATGAGTTTCGTGACTGGGCGGCGAAGAGGGGGGAAATCCAATCCAAATTTGTAGCCAAAACAAACAATCAAACGGGCCGGCAATTAAGCCCACAATTGGCACATCATCTTAATGAATAGTTGTCATATTATTTATAGACTTTGCCCGCACACACTTCCCGTGCCCATCCCCGTCCACGTCCCCATCACTCCTACTCACCACATTGCTCTCTCGATGAAGTCACTGCGTCGCGGCGAAGACAATTTCTGTCCAATTTGTGTATATATCCAAAAACAACTCATCCTGAACCCATTCATGCTGAATAATGGGCAGTAAATAAAGATAAATGCATCTGTGGTCCACAGATCATTTTAACTATATTATGTTCGCTTTGTTCAATGCGCTGAAAGAAAACGAGACGCTGTTCTAGATAAAATAGTTAATGAGTTAACAATAATGATTGTTTTCATTTGCGATCCACAAATTCGCTGATGTTTCAACGCATGCAAGGTACTTGATCACACATTAGTAATTTTCAAAAGCAAACTACCAGAATGATGATCAAATATTCCGCAAGCGTTAGTTTATAGATTGCAATCTATTGTACATGTATTGCAAAAATATTTGTTGCAATTGTTTCATATAATGCTTGTAAAACACTTGATCTAATTTTACTAGTTCTCGGAGGCAAACTATGAAAATTAATCAAATATCTAGCAATCATTACGACACTTGTATATGATATTTGTCTGATTTTGAATAATATACAATGCCTGCAAAGTACCTGATCTCACAAATTATAGTTTACGTAAAAAATCAAACTATCATAATGCGGATCAAGCGCTTTGAAAACAGCCTATTTCAAGTCTGATTTTCACAACTGAACGATGTGGGTGATAAAGTTTGTTAAGTACTAGAGTGGCGTTTTTTAATTATAAACAACAAAATCCACCCTTCCAGCACTTCATAAACATTATCAAAAAGTTGTCGATCACATCACACAAAAAACAAAAAATTATAAATAAATTCCCATATTAATAACTTACTTTAGATTCGTTTTGGGCGTTTCAGAAACTCGTATTCCGAGCTGTTGTCGACTTTTGTAATTGTTCGCATAATTGCTTGTCATAATTTTCTGTAAATGAGACGAAATCAAATGATTAGCTTCAATTTGCATGCCTAAAAGCTATGTAAATGATCTGCAAATCAACTAGTTTTTTTTTTTTTGTTGTTCGTTTGCTATAAACTATTTCAAGGAGAAACTATTCCCAAATTGTATGGCTAATTATAGAACATTGCGATTTAGTTTGCTGCTCATATACAAATCGGTATTCGGCGAATCCCACAAAGTGCAGTTAAACTGAAATCTTACAAATCCTTGCCAGAGATAGATCTAATGTAGATGCGTTTTAGTAATTTGCGCATGAAATTAATAAGATAAACACAACCCGTAAGTGCGTTGTCTGATCTCCGTTAATAGGTGCGAAAGTCTCGACATATTTGATGGCTGGCTGCGGGCGGCGGCTCGAAGATTTATCGCATGCGATTCGAATCAATTGATTTGCGCGCTTCAAGCTATTAGCATAAATATAAAAAGTAATGCGAGGCGCTGCTTGGCGACTAGCAAATGCTCTAAACAATTTATATATATAGAAGCACTAGCGCAGCCATGTAGGTAGCATTGGCTACCCGAGCTCAATTACAGGGTATTGGCGAGACAAACAAGCGCTGACGGTTAGGTGACGCAGCTGGCTTTAAATTAAGCAAATAGCGATTCGCAAGTGAATGCTAAAACGAATCTGCAGACTGATTCGGTAAAATGTTGTTAATTTAAATACAACTGGCAAAGGATGCTATAGAAAAGCCTCGAGAAATAGAATAAAGTGTGTGGCGTGTTTTGTTGTGTTGTATTGTGTGTTGTGTTGGTCCCTATTTGCATTTCGCATATTGTATATTTGGCGATCTAATGTCGGTTTCACGCGCCAGACAAAATTGCTCGCTAACTTGGCCGACGACGACGACGACGACGACGGAGACAGCGACGACGATAACAGCTGAGTGAGTGCGAGCAGTAGGCAGTAAAGCAGTAAAACAGCAGCCAAGCAGCTGGCCAAATGCCAGCACGTGCAGAGCGCTCTAGCTTCAGCTCTCGCTCTTGCTTTTTCACTCTCCGTGTCGATGTCGTTGTCGTTGTTGCTCTCGCTCGAATAATCGTGCTCAAGTTGTGTTGCCAACTGCAATGAGTTTCAATCAATGTCAATAGTCAATGCACACAAGTGACGACAACAACGACAACGACAACAGCGAGCAGTGAGCAGCATTCGCTGCTGGCCGTGGCGCGGCCTGTTGCCAATCAGGTTTTCTTTGTTGTTGCTGTTGCTGTTGCTGTGGCTGTTGCAGTGCAGAGTCATAAGAGAAGCGTAACAATAGCGGAGCACCGCAGGCAGCTGATGCTGTTGTTGAGAGATCACGTGACTTTGTTGCAAGTGTTGTTGCAGTTGTGTTTCCTGCTGCGCCCCAAAACTAGTTTGCAGTCCAAACTGATCAGCCGACCGATCACTTACAACTACACTTCTCTCTGTGCCAGTGTGTGTGTGTGTGTGCATGGATAAATCACATGATTGCGATCATGCGGAGCTCGAGTGAGAGCACAGCACAGCAGTCAGCACCCCCCACTCCGCCCCCCACCCTTGTGATCCCGCTCAAGCGTTCAATTTAGAGTCGAGTTCAGTTCAGTTGGGTTTTTGTTTTTATGGTCAGCTGGCGTCGCCCGAGAGTCGACATTTTAATTGAAATGTTTGACAGCACACAACACACAGGCAGCAGACGGACACCACGACAACAACCACAAGTCACAAGTCGCAGTCACAAGCTAAGAGTCACAGTCACAGTCACAGTCACAGTCACGACTATATGTACATATATTGTGTATACACATTTTTGTAGTGAAATGTACTTCACAGTTAATTGCCTCCAATTGCCACAACAAATTCAATTCAAATTTATTTACCATCCATCGATGTTTACAGCACAGCCAACAAGCTGAGGCTTTTTCTCGCTCACATCTTGAATTTATTGCTTTGTATTTTGTTTTATGCCCCCCACACGTCTCTCTATCCTCCTCCTCACCCCTTAGCTTGGCTCATTAAACAAAACGCATTTGTCAATTAACGCAAATGAATACAACAAATAAATGTACATATACATATGCATATGTATGTAGTATAGTAACAATAATAATAATAAGAATAATAATAATAATATTAATGAGAGATATATGGCTTGGGGGTCGCCGCTCAAGCGCACGCGAATATTCAACAAACTCGTAAAAGTACAATGTGTAAATTTGCTTTTAATTATGAATAAGTCGACTGAGTTGAGTCTGAATGCGAAGCGTCCAAATATTGAACTGCACAACCAACAACAACAACAACAGCAACAGCAACAACAAACAAACAACAGCAATGTGCCGTTGAACCGCAAATTTCAGTGGAAAAGCCCAGTTCTTGGAAACGTCTAACATCTTTATTGACTTGTTATCTCCGTTATTTGCCAGCCAATGCATCTATAGATAGCTGCAAGCTGCCTGTAAATTTATCATGAACTGCGAGCTTTGCTTGAAAATTAAGATCCCCTCAAAAATTGCCAAACAAAATGCATACTTTGTACAACAGAATTATAAAAAGTTTCACTTTTTATCAGTTTTCGCCCCCCACCCCTCTCCAGCCAACGCAAAGCAAATCTCATGCCCATCCATGACTTTGAATGGTGCAGTGTTGTGTTGTCACCTAACAATGCTACGTTACTGTTATTGTCTCGTCGCGGTTATAAATTTGTCGACTAATTCTGGGAGCACACCTAAAGCCTTGAACGAAACGGTTCCAGAGTTAGCAACAAGCATTCATCATTTTACCAGTTGCAATTAGCTGTCAAAGGTTATCTAGAAATGCAACATAAATATTTCAAGTGCATTGTTGAAATGTCTCTGCAATTTTTGTTTGTTACAATGCACATCTGCAAGCTGCAATCACGATGCCGTGCTACCAAAATTGTATTTAATTGCGGTTCACCACGACTCGTCATTTTCGAGTATTGACCTTTCGCAACAAACGTAAAGCGATATCAACTTCCGGCTGGCTAAGACAAGCCTCGAGAAGTGTAGTAATAATGGTTAATATTCTCGACGCAAAAGCGTATTTTTAGTTTGGCATTCGCGCATATTAGATCATCAATTATATTTAAGCGCTCGCCCACCAACTGCGTGTTATCATTAAAAATGTATTCGAAAAATTCTACTTTCTCGATTTGTAATGCATATTCCAATTACAAGTCCACAGAGCCTGAGCCAGGTAATTACAGTTGGTTGCATTTCAGCGTTCGCACCCCACCCCCACCCCCCTCTTGGCTGCTAAAGGACTAAAAGCAACTCCTTTTACCCATGCCACACACAACAATAACGCATTCTTGTCGGGCCAAAGACAGAGCCACAAACAGAGTCGTGAGTGATGAGACGACGACGGGCAAATTAAATTCCACATTTTTAAGGAACGCGCGCGCAGAAGCAAAAATAAAAACAAGAATATAAAATATATCCTAGAAAAGTTGGGAGCATAAAAAATGCCACGCAAAAGTTAATGGGAAATCAATAGACGATGACGTCGAGAGAGAATGACGACAACGAAAAACGAGGAACGAGGACGCCGCCAAGCTTGATTTACGACGACCACGGGAACGACGACGACACTGACGATGATGATAGCTTAAAAGTCAAGCAGGCGACAGTCTAGAACAGAATCGTTGGCTACTTACTATCAGGAGTCGAATCAGAAGTTGTGGCTCCCACATGGCCCTCAGACGTCATCGTCATCGACATCGACAACGCCGAACGAACGGACGCCGTCATCAAGCTCCCCCAAAAAGAGTGATAACGAATTTGTATATAAGAAAAAGACGTGTAACACAAGCACACATCACGATGAGTGTGTGTGAAAAAGAAAGGAAACTTACTAATACCCTCCATATCTTAGGTAGATAGATAGAAAAAAAAATAAATAAAATATATTAGAGACCGAGACCTGAGACCCACTGATAACTCTCTGCTGCCTGGAATATTTATTGAATACCCCTCTGCCCCCAGAGCACGACGCGTGCTCGTGTGCCGCTGACCACCAATCCCCTTCCCTCCCCTCCCGCCTGGCACGCAGCCCACCCCATGGCAGTAACCCCACACAAGAGTCGTTAACACGTGATCGCATAAAACATTCAGTCACGATCACGCATTATTCACGCTCTTGCGTAGAATTCGCGAGCTTCTCATTTGAATAAGCGAATCATTTCGGCTTTCGTTTCAATCAAACTGAATTGAATTTCTTGCATCTGCATTGCAGAAAGCACACTGCACACTACTTTGCTGTTTGTGATTATCACAAATCTCTGTTATGTGGTGCATTCGCTGCTGAAGCAGCGAAGTGTGCAGCCAACTTAACAACGTCTGTCGTTGCCAGATCGTCACGCAATAGAAGCGAAATGATCGATTGAGGTGTGAAATATTAGCAACTTAAAAGCAGTGATTATTTTGCCAAGCAAAAACAGAAATTAAAAATAAATTGCTTTAAAAATTCTATTAATAATTTGCACAACAAAAGCAAAGTACAAATGTGTGCTCAGTCGACAGCGTGTGCGCCACACGAAATGGGTCAACAACAATGACGACAAACAATTGGACAAATGAGCCAATTGGTAATGGGTAATGTTGGTAATCGCTACTGGGAAACGTGCCTGTCGCGATACACCCGACAAATCAAATAGCGAATAGCGAATGCCGAATACCGAATATCGAATACCGGCCAAGAAAGACAGTTAAGTAATGCTCGTTGTCTATATATGCATTTACACATGTATGGCAAGTCAAACCGATTAGACTTATATATAGATTTCGGATTTTGACTACTGTCGGCCAAACCATGCGAATGTCACGTTAATTTCACGCAGTTGAGCACAAGCAACAGCAACAGCAACAGCAACAAACGACATGCGCCTGGCGTCGAATACTTGTAAATTAGATTGGAAAATATTGCACAAATGTTTACAAATCATAAAAACGCTCCGTTCCGTTTCGTTCCAATCCGAGTTGTGCGAATTTCACACACCACTCACACAGAAAGTGCAACCAACAACTTGGCCCCTTTACCTCCCACAATCGCACTCCCTCTCCCCCTGCTCCCCTCCTCAACCTTCTTCTCGTCACCGTGATCGGCTTCTGGTGGTCGAGCAAATCAACGGCGCAAACAGAGGCAATAAATATAAATCATAAGCTGATTTGGAGTATTTGTCGAATGGTTACGCGACTTTTGCTTCGGTTACGAACTGAGTTTCTCCCCCTCCTAACCCTCACTCCTCCCCTCGCTTATGCCGTCTGATTATCGAGTTTGTTTTTCATGTTTCTGTCTTGTTATTGTTTGCCTTTTGCTGTTTTTCGCTAAAACGGTCGAGAAATAGCAAAGCTAATAGTAACAAACAAAAATAAATACAAGAAATGTGCAGAAAAACAACAATAACAATAACAATGAAAATAATAAAAACCTTTCGTCACAATAGAAAACTCAAAATGTATTCGCACATTACAAAAACCCAACCCGACGAGGGGGGTGCAAACAATCGAAGAGAAGGAGAAGGGAAGGGGGAGGAGGAAGTTTTACTCGAATGCACAAAGTTGGAAGAAGTATCATATTAATCAAGGGAGTTTTGTGAACATATTGTCTAAACTAATTGCATAAATTCGAGAAACAGTGAAGAATATATGATATAAACTTGAAGTGTAGTTGGAAAAGATAATAAAATCAATGGCATATGAGGAGAACTATAATAAAACCTAAATGATAAGAACACTCTGCATACTATATTATATAATACGGCCTCTGGTGATAAACAATAAAAGTGAGTCAGCTGCATTCACATAAATAAGAAACTATACTATAAATGAGATATATATAAGAATGTATAGTAGATCTCTACACAAACAACACAATTAAAATAATGGGTTCAGAACAAAATGTCTTAAGATTTTAGACGACAAGTCGTTCCAAGTAATTTGCGGGCAAGAAATATACAGAGAAAAAGGAATTCGTAAGCAAACACAAGAACTTATTATATAATTATGCATAAATTGAAAACAATGAGCTATAAAATAGTGACGAATCCTGATATAAATTATTATTATCAGCAAACAAGAGGAAGAGGGAGAGGGAGAGAGAGAGAGAGAGAGAGCGATAGCTTGCATAATCGTAATGAATTGAACAGGCTTTTACTTAAATATATAGATCATTGTGATAAGTCTAGTGCCGTAAGAGATCAGGCGATAGAGGGCAAGTATTATGTGCAAAATAATCAAATAAACGCACCGCGCTTGATAAGCAGCAGGAAGCCAAGGGGAAGAAGTGTGTGAAAATGGCCGGCGAGGGAAATCAAAGTGCAGGCAATTATAGAAAGTCCCCCACCTGATGCCCGCCCCGTCACTCTATAAATAAATGATTGTTCCAAACCCCCCCGCACTACCAAACTATTGGCTAGGCAACCAACTATTATAACCAAGCAAAGTCAACTAACGTGTTTTCAACTATGCTCTGCTATTTTTGGGAGAGTTTTTGTACGA
This sequence comes from Drosophila siamana, assembly GCA_035047445.1. Lineage (NCBI taxonomy): Eukaryota > Metazoa > Arthropoda > Insecta > Diptera > Drosophilidae > Drosophila > Drosophila siamana. The sequence continues at coordinate 3,978,200 of JAWNPP010000078.1, read as the reverse complement.
AAATCATTAAGCGAGCGCGTGCTGCTTTCGCTGTTCTCGTTGTTGCTGTTGTTTTTGCAGTTGTGTTTACCCCATTTCTAGTTTCAATTATGATTGCTGATAATTCAATTATCAAGCAATTAACGTTTTGAATGAAGGCGGCCATAAACATCTACGGCTAACTTTGGACGCACAGCACACGGCACACGGCTGATAGGGGGAGGAATGGGGGGAAAGGGGGCAGGCAGATGCGGTGGGGGGACGGTGGAGAGGGTGTCGCGGGTGGTGGCCACCTTTAAGTGAAATGAAAAGCGATACACGCGAATGCGAAAATCAATAACAGCACAATCAATAATAATCGTTGCAAAAGCACAAATAAAGCACTTCACGAATCATCATCATCATCATCATCAGCAGCAACAACAACGACGACAACTAGAGGAACAATGTTCGAGTACTCGACGCTCGCTTAAGGTTATAAACGACAGGCAACAACAGCCATAAAATTAAACATTTTATAAGTGAAATACTATGCAATAAATACTTCCCTGAAATCCCAGTTGCAATATAAAACCGAATTTTGTATTTTTGTTTTTCTCTCGCCACGATAATTGCTCAAAGATCAAAGCCTGTAAAAGGAAAATATCTAAATGATTGCATTCTATTGATCTTTGATCTTGCAATCCGATCTGAGCATAAAGCACATTTTATAACCATATTGGCGAAGACCAAACTGAACATCTCTTTCCTTTAATGCGTTGCGCATTATGGAGATAAACTATATGATACTTTTAATAATAAAATGGCAAAAATTTCTATAAGCAATTGCTGCTGAAATGTTTAGAGTTATGCAGCGTTTGAAGTGCAAAATTGTAGAGTTCAGAGATCGTAACGAATTTCAATTTTCCCATATCAAATTCACTAGCTTTAATGTCTTCAACTGCTGTCAATGCCAACTCTGTTAGCTTATGCTCAGCTCTAATTTCTTGCTTAACAACAACTTTGTAAAGATTTGTAGCGAGTTCATAGATAAATCTGGTAATAATATATTGTTCAGCAATCGAACAAGAAAATGGTAAGGAATGACAATTGAATGCATGCTGAGCTTGGGACTGGGACTTGAATACAACAAAACTAAAATGCGAGTACATATCAACGATTGAATACAAATGAATATCTGCCTCCGAATTCCCTAAAACCCAGTGACTAACTGGCTAACTGACTGACTGACTGTCTGACTTATTGTCGAGTCGCTTAGCTGGAAGGCCTCGGCAAAAGAGGAGGCATCAATGCCCTTCCACATTATGTGTGTGTGTGTATGTGTAGAGTGATTTTCGGGGACAAAAGAAATCACCAGCCTGCGGCATGATACAATGGAGGTCGTTCAATGGAGAGGGATTAGAGGGTGTCTCGCAATGGCAACAGCAACAGCGACAGCGACAGCGACAGAAATGTGACACAACTTCAAGTGCATTTAGTATATATCGCATTGATACTGACTTACATTTAGTGTACAAGTACAATATGTGTACATATATAGACGAGTGTGTATATAGATAGTAAGCAGGCGACAGAGTCGGGGTCTGGTCTGTGTTTTGTCCACTTAGTCAACCTTATCGGCCCCGATGATGATAATGTGTAGAGAAACGATGACGTTGTTGCTTTAGCTTCTCTTTCGAGTCCCATTCCCCAATTCCCCAGTTTTGCTGATTATGATTTGTTTGGCATGTGTTTTGTTGTTTGGCCGATAAATCACGCGCTCGCTGAACACCCGATTAGCTTCAACAAATTGGCTAATATAACAAAACAGAAAGAAAAAGGCAACGCAACACAAAAATACTGAATAATCGCGGGCTTAGCCCATAAATTATATCCCGTCGAGCGAGTAGGATGACTTATTAGCTACCTGATCTCACCGCGTAAATGGCGTCTGCCCAATTTCACGAGCTTCTCGAGTGCTGAAAGTGTTGGAAGCCGATCTTCAAACGTTTTGCCAACAATACAAAACAGCAGGATCAGGCTTGTCACGCAGCTCATAAATATAGCGATAACAAAATTGATTGATTGATCTTGTTCGCTCGATTGATTTACAAGTAAATTGCAATTGCAAGCCTACAACGAAATCGTCCATAATCAATCACAACTACTGCGAACAGTCAGCAAAGAACTCACTTCATCAATATTGAAAGCTTTGCAGCTTAAAGAATGTGCAAGATTGTTGCATAAACTATCATTTATATAAGCATACTTTTAGGGTGTATGCTAAATAATATAAAATTGTCAAGTAGTTGCACGTGTTGTATTTATGACAGCGCTACTATTCAGTTTACTATACGATTCTTTTGTTTTAAATATGAATTCGGTGTACTTACTCAATGTACATTATTCATTACTCCATTCAACTTCTGGCTGCATTCCAACGATGCTTATTTATTATTCATAGTTTTGTTCATTTTTCATGCCATTCCGCCAGCTATAATCCATTAGACAGCAACTCCATTTCCCTTGCTGTCGAGTTCAATTCGATTCCATATTGATACTGCAAACATAATATTATTTAGCGAGCTGTATGTAAAAGTATGTGATGTACTTGCTAAGCTACGATATCATTGTAGTTAAACAATTCGTTCTAACGTATTCCATAACTCACCGAGTAGCGAATCTTCAATAATTTCCAAGCAAGTAAATAAAATAAAGTATACGACATGCTAGCCAGCCGGGTTAGGTTGCCCCATCGCTAGCTTATCAATGGCTCAATGGTTCAGCCTTTCTATTCGCCTTGAAGTAAGGCTAATTAAATATGTATACGCTTCATCTCTAAACGTTGACTGAGCAGACTCATTAACTTACCCCCTTCACCTCCCTGCAGCTGGCGACGCGTTCGATTGAGCCTTCGTTTGGACTGCTGTTCGGCGACACGCTCAGGGACCTCAACGTGGGCACCACGGGAGCCGCGGTGATCATCAGCACGATGGACGTGTGCATGAACTTCTCGGGTCTGTTCGTCGGTCCGCTGCTAAAGGAATTCTCGTACCGCAAGGTGGCCATCGCAGGCTCCCTGCTCTGCGGCCTGGGCTTGGCGCTGACATCGCCGGCATCGACAATGGCCCACATACTGAGCACGTACAGTGTGATCAACGGCATCGGCGTCGGCCTCTCGACATCGGCGGCATTCGTGGCACTCAATCACTACTTCAAGCACAAGCGCGGCCAGGCCGTGGGGCTGTCGATGGCGGGCACGGCGATGGGTATGCTGATAATGCCGCAGCTGGTGCGTGTGCTGCTCGAGGGCTACGGCTTTCGGGGCGCAGTGCTGTTGCTGGCTGGCGTCGCGTTGAATGCCACGGTGGGCTCGGTGCTGTTGCAGCCGGTGAAGTGGCACATGAAGGAGGAGTTCGATGACGAGGAACTGATGTGCATCTCGGCGCTGCCAACACCGCAGCCACAGCTGACGGCCACGTCCGGCGGCGGAGGCGGCGGTGCGGCAGCGGCGCCCGAGTTCAAGGTGATCAAGGAGGATGGCAACGAGGAGGATGCGCTGCCCGAGCTGAACACGCTGCTCTTTAACAAGCATCACGGGCACAACGCCACGCACTCGATGCGCAAGAACTACTCCGAAATGGCGATGAACACAATGAATGGCGGCTCCCGACTCGGCCTGACCAAGCGTCCCACGTTTCCGCGCATCATGTCGCTGGCGGGCGTGCAGTCGGCGGATGTGGGCAGCGGCAGCGGCGGCTATCCATCCCAGGCGGAGGTGAACACCACGCAGTTGCGTTGCCGCAAAGCGTCCGTCACATCGAATCTATCCTACATGGACTTTACCGGCTCCATACTGCAAGTCCATCTCAACACCGGCGACGATGAGTTCGAGCAGAACGATCGCGAGCTGCGACGCGTCGGCACCGCGACCGGCAGCATTCTGGGCGGCCATCGCGACAGCTTCATCAAAATGAAGCCCACGGAACTGGAGAAACAGCAAACCGAGCTGGCCGACGAGGAGGCCAAGAAGAACTCCAAGAAGCTGGGCTTCTGGCGTCGCTTTGCCGATCTCCTCGACATTGCCATGCTCAAGGACAAGATGTTCCTCAACTTGCTGTTTGGCCTCTCGATTTTCTACGTCGCCGAGATGAACTTCAAGATGGTGACGCCGTTCTTCTTCGCCAATCTCGGCTATAGCAAGGCCGACGTCGCCTACTGTCTGTCGATCACCGCTATCACCGATATTGCAGCGCGTATTGTGCTGCCGCCGATCTTTGACAGAACCACGATCAAGAAGCGCACCATCTTCCTGGTCTCCATCATCTTTGTGGCCATCACGCGTTCGAGTAAGTGCTGAGAACAGAAACACAGAATAATCTTCTTTACTTTACATGCCTCGTTACTTGCGTCTTGTGCAATTTGTTGCAGTTATGGCCGAGCAAACGGAGTGGACACAACTGATGCTCTGGCTCTCAATTTGTGGCTTCTTCCGCGGCTCGGCGCTCAGCAACTTTACGCTCACCGTCTCCGAGTACTGCTCGCTGGAGAAGCTGCCCTCGGCCTTTGGCTGGCATCTCGTTGGCAAGGCGCTGTTCGTCATCTGCTTCGGGCCATTGATTGGTGAGTGCAACAGCGTTGAGTCGACGATCTGCAGCACTTATTCTCTACTCTGCCCCCTCAGGTCTCATTCGCGATGTCACCGACAGCTATCCGATTTGCATACACACGCAGAGCGTGTGCATTTTGATTTGCGCCCTCGCCTGGGGCATCGAGTATCTGGTGGAGTACGCTCAGTCGCGTCGTCGCACCGCCGATGCGGCTCAGCAGCCATCAGCAGCAGCAGGAGCACAGCAGGATGCGGCAGCAGGAGCAACAACCGCAACGGGAACGACAAATGCCCAGGATGTGAAGCTGTAATATGGCCAAAGATCAATGAAAGAGAATTGTCAGCAAATATGCAAACAAACACAGAAACACCTACACACACACACACCCACACCCACACACACATACACCTACACTTACATGCATTACTATATCTATATCAAGAACATACAACTCATAAACTACTTAATACTTAAATAGCTACTTGGCAAACATTGCAACAAAAGAGAGTATTCACTAATGATAGCAGAGCAAGCTAAAATCAATGCAACATAATTTAGTCAAGTTTTCGAAAACGTTTTCTACGATATATTTACACAGTCAATACTTTTAACTACAATAGAACAGTATTCACGGTTAAAACAACAAATGCAACTGCATAACTGAATAAACGATTATGCTGTGAATACACAAAATTACATTTCAGCTGGAAATTCGTTTGAAATTGCAATATATCGAAGTGAGTTTGCTAGTGAATACTCCCCTAATGTGGCAGCCCTTGCTTGAGTGAAAACATTATGTAATTCCCCCACTACGATTAAACTGAGCTAGTTGCGTTTTTTTTTTCATTTTGTAAATGCCAGTTTTTTTTAGCAGTCGAAGCAAATATGAGAAGAAAGTGCGTTTAATGCTAAACATCATTTATAATTATTAGTTAATCGTCTTTATTATAATTACTATTACTACTATTATTATATTAATTTTTTTTTTGTTTTAAATTTGTCTCCATTTTGTTTATTGAATGAACTTGTATGTGATAGTTCAAAGATAGTTCGTAAGTTAGCAATTAGAACATAATAAATACAAAAAAAAACAAAAAACGAAACAAACAACAAAACTAATGGCAAGCAAACTGGCTTTAAAATTGATAACAGTACCTTAAAAACAACGACACGAACCCAACAAAAAAAAACTTGAACAATATAAATGAAAAGAACTAACAGTAACTGAAATTGGAATTGATATAAAGATACTCTATCAAAAGACCGATTTGATACGCCTATTTACATATACACAATATATACACACATACACTAAATATACACGATTTACTAAACCAAACTAGACATAGTAGTAGTGAGAAGCCAAGTTAAGTGAACTGAGAATAGGAATGTTAGGACACACAGCAAGGACGGAGCGAAATTGCCAATTTGCCAACAAACGATGGAGATGCAGATGGAGATGGAGAGTTTGAACAAACCCACCAGCAGAATGAAATGAACGCGTTCAGAGAATTAACACCACGCCAATAAAATGCCAGAAAACAGCAACAACTTTATTTATTTTTTTTGTTTTTTTTTTGTAGAAAAGTGGAGCTCCAAAGTTCCTAGTGTCAGCAGGTCGTATACGCAATTTTGTGGCTGTCGAGAGAGCCTTTCTGAACCGTATTGGAAATATGCCTTATTGTAAGATAAATGAGAACAAAACGGAAAGCAATAAAATGTTTTTGCTAAACACGAGATGCCATGACCAAATAAAACTAACAGAATACAACACACAGGGTTTAATCAAATCATAAATAACACGTAACTGACAAAAACTACTATAACTAGAACTTTATGTGGGGTCATCTCACTTGCAGAAACACGATCCGAACTAGCGTAAGAAGAAGAAGAAGACGTTGATGACGACACCCACATGTTAACACACACATCCTTATAAATATAGTAGACATACCCCTCAGTATGTACTTAAGCAGCGATTAAGATCAATAAATATTTTGTGTGTAGACCTGACTTTTTTTTATATACATACATATATATAAATATATATATACATATATATATTTACTATATATATTCACAAGCTGCATATACAATTTGTGTAGATCTTTGTGTAGCTATACTGTATAATTAACTGTATACATATATTTAGATAACATTGTAATATTTTCGACATGCATACATTGACGATATTGTAGCCTTATACATACATATGTACATATGTATGTATGCATATGTATTACATACACAACCCATATACATATATATATATATATATATATATAACAAATATATCTATGATATATTATCAAATTGAAATAAAGTGATATAAAACAGAAAACACGTCTTGCTAAATACCCAGGGAGGGTATTCATAATTTCCATTCTTTGTATACAGAAAAAGAAAAGTGTGCTTGGTATCAAAATGTAAAAGCTGCTATAAATATTATCAGCAAAAAAGCCATAAAAGAATTTTTTGGAGATTCCAGTGCAGCTTATAAGTGAGCATGGCTATATAGATAAACGCCGGTTAGACAGATAGAAGAGGTCCCATAGATATGGCCCGACATAACAGGCAAAAATGCAATACACACCTTTCACCCGATTGCATAATTACAGGGTATTAACACAATTGCGATAAAAGCCGACAGAAGCGAAGTACTGCGATATGATGAGGTATTTCCGAGGAAATAGGAATGTAGATAAATTGAGTAATCACTATCTCTTTCTGTAATGCAATAACTATGACTATGACTATGATGTGTGATAGCGAGACGAGCGGCGAACGAACTGTTGTTGGCCTGGGCTGGGCGCCCATAAAAATTGGCGACGAATGCAAACAGTTGTAAACGCTGGCAATGCGTGAAGAATAAATTTAAATTTCAATAAATTACACTGCCACTGTCCAAGGGAGAGGAGCAGCAATAAATCTCACGGGGATTTGAGAAGTTCGCTCGATGCTATCACTATGTAAACTGTGCATTGTCTGTGTGTGTGCTACGAAAATTATAGTTGACTTTACTTCCAACAGCTTCTGTTTGCAATTACACAAATAACGAGTATGGAAATCTAGTCTCTAATTACATTATACAGTAGCACAATTTGAATCTGTATCTATGAATTTTGTTGATGACTTATCGTACTTACAAGAAGCTGATACAGCTTCCAAATTGTAAAGACTTCTGGGCACTTCACTACAACTCTTTTCTAGGGTATTGCCAACTAAAATGGGGCGTGGCACGGAAGCAGCAGCATCCTACTAAACTGACTAAACTGGAACTACACAACAACAGCATCTTCAGGGCCTGTTTGCACAATCTTATCAGCAGCTAGGGCTTAGATGGGAGGAGATCACCATAAAACTAATTGCTACTGTCAGCGGACAGATACAGAGTCGGGAGGAAGCCGTGTGACGGCGATGGCGATGGAATGACTCGAATCACTTACCGTCGAACGTTCGAGCTGCTAAGATGACGGCAACAGGAGCTGAGCCCAAGGCCTATAAGCTGGTGCCGCCGGACGGCGGCTGGGGCATACTGGTCTGCATCGGCATGGCGTTTCCATTTGTGAGGCATATATTGAGTAATAATCGCAACGCAGTCTTAATTTACAGCTTGATAAATGCCTCACACAGATCAGCGGCCTCTCGGCGCTGCCATCGTTCGGCCTCGTCTTTGGCGACTTCCTCAAGAGCATTGGCGCCGAGACGAGCGCGATTGCCATCATCACGAGCACCTTCTTCTGTGCCATGAGCTTCGCTGGCCTCTTCTCCGGCTCGCTGTTTCGCAAGTACGGCTTGCGCTGCATCGGACTCGTGGGCGGTGGCCTCTATTGCCTGGGCACGGCGCTGCAGATGTTTGCCACCTCGACGCTGCATCTGATCTTCGCGTTCAGTCTGGTGCAGGGCGTTGGCTTCGGTCTCTGTGTGCCCACCTGCTATACAACGTTCAACAATTACTTTGTGCTCAATCGTGTGATGTGGATGGGCTTTGCCCAGACTCTAATTGGCCTCGGTTCGATGGTGTATCCCATCGCCATGCAGAAGCTGCTGGAGTGGTATGGCTTTCGGGGTTGCCTGCTCATACTCACCGGGATTAATGCGCACGCTGTGCTGGGCATGCTGCTCATGCAGCCCGTCGAGTGGCACATGAAACGCGTGCCCCTCGATGGGGAGGAGCTGCGACTGCAACGCGTGGAGTCAGTGCAGCCCATGCGGCCGCCGCCAGTCGTTGTCCACGTGCAGCCAGAGACGCCGCTGAAGCCCATACCAGAGCTGGAGTTTACAACCATATCGGATGCACCTCGCGATTCACTGCCTGTGTCGCATTTGAGCTCGCGTCGCGTCTCGCACGCCGAGGAGCATGCTCTGCAGATTCTGCGCAGTCGCAGCTCGAGCATCACCAGCCTGGGCAACTGGACGGGCGCCATGGTGGTGACGGATGCGTCGCCGCAAATGATGCACAGCCTTCAGGCGTCGCGACGTGCATCTGTGATCAGCGCATCGCCAGCAGGAGCGGGAGCGGGTGAGGAGGAAGCCTCTGCGCCAGCGGTGGTTGTGAAGAAGAGTCTCTGTGCCACCATCGTCGACTTCCTTGATTTGACGCTGCTGAAGCAGCCCGTCTATGTCAACATCGTGCTCGGCATCACCTTCGCCCTCTACTCGGACATCACGTTCTTCACCATGCAGCCCACATACCTCTTTGAGCTCGGCTACACGAAGGTAAGTCAAATTAAAAGTTAGGAAAATGCAAAAGTGCAAATATATAGTATATACTTACTATCTAATCATTTACATTTTCACTTTTGGCTGTAGTCATGCTGGGCTGGAAACACGCATTATTTAACTCTTTTGTACACACACATTTACCCAATTGGCTTTTTCTTATGATATTCCAATTGTTAATTTTATATTGACTGTTCCAAAAATTACATATTCTTTTCTTACTTGCAATGTTAATCCTTGAAACAATCAACACAAAATTAACTTAATCATTGAATCACCAAAATAATTGCCACATGTATTTTTATCGGCCATTTTGTTTGGAGACTATAGAAATCAAATCCAACTTCCTCTTCCACTTCTTGTGCACATGTGCTTGCGTTGACAGCTCGCCATTTATAATTTCACTTTGAAAATATTTCTATACATTTAGATGCATGCAAGTATAGGGCTGAATTTCTATAAGTTAGAATAGCACCATATCAGCCGAATACATGCAAACATACAAATATATATAATATATGCAAATAATATACTATATTCTACACTTACTGACACGGACTTGGATTTGTTTCACATATTTTCCGCGTGTCTATTGTTCACATATATTTATATTTATAAGACTCAATTGGACAAATTTTTAATTTAAGTCGAATAAGTACAAATATATGGTATACAAAATGTCATATAATTAATCTACCTCGAGTATTAGGTATATTATTATTAACATACACATAAATAATAATATGTCAATACATAGAGATACACAACACACAAAAATCACACATTGGCCGCTTTGTTTGCTCGCCATTTTTATTTGTCGCTTCGCTGATCGCATGCGCACATTTAGTAAAACTCCATTTTGAAAGTGTAATGAACATTTCTAAGTATGAGGTGTAGTGACTTTTTTAAAAAGAACCACATACAGCCGCATACCCACAAACGCACACACAAACAAGGATATCCTAATTAGGACATTACTAAATTCCATGTGATGATTGGAGACACAAATATGAAAATACGAAGGTAGACATGTTGCTGCTAACTGCACACTGTACATGTTACAATCGCATTTGCAAATTTATGTTCAGCGATTAGAAAATTGTTTTTTGTTATTCTCGACATATACTTATTTTTATTAAAAAAAAACTTGCATCTACCTAACATCATTATATTTTCCATTTTCGATTGTTAAAAAAGGGGAACACGAATCACTAAAAAAAAGGCTTCATCATCAGTAATTTGACTTACTTACGTTTTAAATTCGATTAACACATAACAAAACTGCAGATTTATTGTATTTACTTAATTTTTATATTGCACTTTACCTGAAATTGAAAAAAAAAAATTTTTTTTCTGCATTTACGGTTCGCCATTTTGTTTAGAATAGTCACAGATTTAGCGTGAGCTAAACACAACATTCACTGTCGAGCGATCAAAAATAAATGACAGAATCTGCTAGACAGTTGTGCGCCATTCCTTCTTATTCTTTGACGAGAACTTTTGGAATTTCCAATGTGCACTATAATTGTCTCACTTGCACGCTTGCGCAAAACATACTCGAAAGCATCGATGCCATTACTTTATCTGCATTTGCTTTTGCACTGATTTTCGCACGAGCAACTGACAAGCTTACGCCATTTTTTGTTGTTTTTTTGTTTTTGGTAGGTGGATACTGCAACGATAATCGCAATTGGAGCCTCGGCCGATCTGCTTTCACGTATATTTTTGGCAGTTACTGCGATTTTTATTCAGGTGCCGGCGCGTTATATTTACTTGGGCGGCGCACTTTTCACCGTCTTTGCCCGATTTGGTAAGCCACGAATTGCAGTCACAAATCCATAAATGATACACATATTAAATGAAAAACTTTATGCAGCTTTCGATGGAATCACCGACTTTATGGGTATGGCGTGTATCACGGCGGTTCTTGGTTTTTTGCGTACTTGGATTCATGTGCCGTTACCTTTGGTCTTGGCTGACTATTTGCCAAAAGAGCGGTATGCCATGAGAAAAGCTTGAAACACTTGTCCACATTCACACTATTATTTTTGCAGATTTGCCAGCGGTTACGGCTTGTTTATGTTTACTCAGGGTAATGGCATGTTTCTAATTGGCCCCATAGTTGGGTACATACGCGATCGCACCCAGGACTACATTTTGGTCTTTCACATATTAAATGTGTTCATGGCGCTTTGCGCCGTTCCTTGGGTAATAGAAGTGCTGATCGTCAAGTTTCGTCGGCGCAGTAAACTTGAACGCAACAACGTCGGCGAGCAGAGTAACGGTAACAGCACATTGGCGCATTAAGTTTTTATGCTGAGTGCTTTATAAAAAACTATAGTTCCACTTGATTCAAATTACATTATATATTAGTCGAAATACAAAAATAACGTTTCACTTTTCTTCTTCTAATTCTTGAAAGCTTCCCGCAAAAAAGATGGCGGCTGCATATGACCGTAATTTCAAATTATGATATTATCGTCCCAAAATATACCAGCTTCAGAATTTCGAATGAATACTTGTAATATTTAACTTGTAATATTTAGCAACGTGTTTCACTTTTACTCAGTATTTTTAGGGTCACAAAGAGCCAGAAAGTTATACATTGAATAAATATAGATATATATTTACATATCATTCAATTTGATTTTCAAAAATATACACTGGATGCTGTGAACTTAAAAATATCGATAGCATTGGAATATCGAGCTAGGAAAGTGGGCTATGAACCAGTTTGATTATGAACTGTTTGCATTGGAATGATTTATGTCAAATCGATTCAGGCAGTTCAAACAGTAAATAAATATATAAAATAGGGCAATGTATTTTAATAGAAACTATGTGTATAGCAGCTAGCATTTGTATGGCTGCAACGAAAACAGCTGAACAGCTGTTGGCCTAGCCGCATTGTACGGTCACACTCGTCGTACACATCATATTTGTTTTGCTTGTTTATTTTCTGTGCCCACTTACTTTTGCTGTACCCCGATCCCCCCACCACAAATTAAAATAATAAAGAACTTAATTAGAAACAGAACTGAAATGGTATGGCAACAACTTAAAATGCTGCTGCTGGGCATCATAACGCTCTGCCGGCGTGCCCTCTGTTGTTTCTCGCGTCGCCGCAAGCTCAGCCACGCCGGCAACGATCAGCTGCAGGCGGTGATGGTTGGTGGCGACTTTGCCGCCGCCACCGGCACCGCCACGACAAACGCAGCGTCCAATGTGCGGGAGCGGGACTGGAACTCGTGGGACGACAGTCCGCGCACCGTCGAGGAGCACATCGAGCAGTATCGCCAGCGCATGGCACAGCCGCCAACGCCGCCCAAAGAGGAGCCCGAACCGGATTTCTTTAGTGTAAGTTACAGCAACAAATTGTTGCTCCAAGCATTTGCATTCTTTACCTCTCCATCTGTGCGTGTTTTTGTGCAGGAACTCACGCCGGACATTAAGCCCCAACTAAAGTATTATCTGGGCGATGCGACGGCGACGACAATGGCTGCGACAGCGCCAACTGATTTTTCAAGACTGAAGGCAGACGACATGGTGCCCATAAGTGCAAATGTAAGTGACACTGGTCTCCAGGCAAAGAGTATTGTGCGTAGCTACATTGCTGCATTCGCAGGCTGATCTCGAGGACTGGGTGGACGACAATGCGGGCGGCTGGGAGGAGCTGGACACCTCGCAGACCAAGCACATCATACGCGAGAAGCGCCGCGAGCTGCGGCACCAGCGACAGGGACAACAGGGACACAGCCAGGGACAGCCAAGCATTGGGGCGCAGCGCATCAGCGACGTGCAGCGGATGGCGTAGTGAAGAGACGCGACGCGACGCGATGCAATCGTAATTGCTATATATATATTGAATTGATTTTTCAATCCATCTCTTCATTCCAATGTAATTAATTTCTTTAAGATCTTGCGCTAAACATCTTCTAGTTGACAATTGGCCTTAGTTTAATGACCGTTTTCCTCGCCCTCCTCAACACAACAAACAACACACAGATACACACACACACGCGAACACACACACACACAGACATTTGTTCAGAAGTGGTTGGTTGGCCTCAATAAAGTGGCAGCCAAAATTATTACAATTGTCGCGTTGCCTTTCACTCGCACTTCCTCCAGCTGTCTTGGTTGCCGTTTCCTGACGTGCTGCGGTTAGCCAGGCCCGCTTTGCTTGCTCCATTGCCCAATCCCCACGCTACGCGACGTCGCGCCACGCATCAATGGCCGCCGCTTAACTCGAGCTGCTGCTGCTGCTGCTGGTGGCATAAATAAAACAGTGCAACGCTAAGGGACAGCGCTTTAAATCGCATAATGCTGCTGCTGCTGTTGCTGGTCGCTGGTGCCGCTGTCGGCTACGATGGCAATGTCAACTACTGGCAGGCCTTTGCGCCTGGCAAGCTGCTCCAACGCCTCGACGCACTCACTCTCGACGACGCCGCCCTGACGCAGCAGCCGTCCGGCAGCCTCGTGCCCGTGGCGCAGCCCAAGCTGGACGATGATGTGGAGGAGACAGACGACACTGAGGGCAATGCGGAGGATATTGATACGGATACGGAGGTGGATGTGGATGCCATAGAGCATGATGATGATGCCAACGACGAAGACGCCGAGCTGGACAGCGCTGAGGCGCACTCGGGCGAGGATTACGAGCGCAACTACGAACAGTTTGTGCGGCAATACTTCGATCGTGTGGCGCAGGACGACGACGATGACAACGACAACGATGACGCTGAGGAGCACGAGACGCAGCTGGACGGCAGCGTTGAGACGCAAGCGGAGGCCAGCAATGTGCAGCGCCAGCAGAAACAGCCCAAGGATCAGCGCCACGACAAATGCCGGCGCGTGCGGCGCCACGATCAGCTCTGCACCATTTGCCGCGAGCCGCGCAACAACGAAGTCTCCGAAACGTGCAGCTACTCGCACGAGGCGCAGCCGGAGCAGTATGCCTATGGCAGCGGCAGCCAGTACAAGCGCTATCGCGACAACAAGGATCCCGTCCAGAAGCGGCACACGACCATAGTGCAGCCAGCAGACGGCGGCGGCGGCAGCAGCAATAGCAGCCTCTGCGTGCGTCGCGTGCACGGCAAGAGCATCTGCTACGAGTGCAAGGATAGCGGCGGCAAGCGCATGAATCGCTGCTACGACGCGGCCATCAGCAAGAAGAGCAGCAGCAGCAAGCCCCGTGGCCGCCAGTCCGAGCAGGAGCAGCGCATCTACAAGCGCACCATCAGCTACAGCTACGCCCAGGGCGGCGACAGCAGCCACGACGACGTCCCCTTGACCACCGCAACGGCAACAGCAACAGCACCATCATCAGCAGCACAACCACAACGACAGCGCACCACCGTTGCCACCACTGTCGCTGCTGCGCCGTCGCCAGCTGGACGCAGATTCACCAAGTTGCTGCGACGACGCACCGCAGTCCCGCTTCCCACACTTGCTGGCCAGTGAGTGAGGTCCTGGCGATTTTCCTGTTTTTTTTTTTTATTTGTCTGCTTTATGTTTAAACCTTATGCGTATACATTTATATATCCTTGTAATGGATAGCTCTATCTTATTGTTTATTACCCAATAAAAGACTACATGTTGAGAATGTAAACAATCAGCTTGATTTTCTTGTTGTTCCCAGCTCTAATCTATCACACCACAAGCTGCTCTTTCTTTGCTCTATCGCATCTTTAACTACTTGAAAATAAGCGCATTAACACTTAAATTATTTATTACATAATAAAAAACATAACAAACTTTAGACAAACTATTTATCTAAGCCAATTAATTTGAATTTCTTTCGTGTATTCAATATATCTTTGGCTTTATTAAATAACCGATCTCTGTGCGATTATATAAATGATATAAATCCATTCGCTGCGAGACTATCTTGCCCCAAAGTCATGTGCACTTTGTTCCCCTAAATCTTTATGACTCTATGCGATTGAATCGCTTTAATTCGCAGCCCACGTGAGAACTGCTTATCAGAGAGATTACAAACGATTTCACATCAAATAATAAAAATAATAATAATGTGCAGGGAATGCTTGCGATATGGAAAGACGTTGGGTATTACAGCTTTAGCAAATATTAGAAGAAAAACTTGTTTGTTGGCAAAGCGATCGTTTTGTTGCCACAATTATCTGTATCTTGGGTAAACAGTTCGTAGAATCGCAATCTGTGCTCCATTTCCTATAGTTCCAATTATCGATAGCGTGAGATTATCAAAGTGGAACTGCTTCAAGCAGATCTTAAGTGGCCTATGAATCGAGCAGATAAACACCAACATTTCTCTTCGTTTTTTCGCATTCACTTTTCCACATATAACTTATACTTTTTTTATGTTTTCACTTGTTTTTTACTTTGTATTATTTTATTGTTTCCATTTCTATTTCTTTTGCAAATCTACTACTTAAGTTATTTCATGATTTTCTTCCAACCCTTCCAGCCAGCAAAGAATATTCAATTGTTCTTAATTTTTTTTTTTTTTTTTGGTTTTTGTTGTTTACTTTATTATTTATACTTTCATAATGCGTATGGTAATTTAACTTTTAGCTTTACTTTTACGTTTACGTTTTAAATTTATGTTTAGTTTTTGTATTGTGTTTTATTTTTATTTTTATTTTATTTTTTTTGTATCAAATTTGTTGTATATTTTTCGCCTCATTGCACTAAAAATTGTTGCCATTTCTTATATCAATCGATCGTTCGCTGACTCTTTCTAAGCCGCGCGATTCGTGTCGTCTCGCTCTAATGCGAACACACAAAGAATACAAGAATAAAAACACATCAATGTAATAATAATAAAAAAAAAATTGTCGGGAAAAACATAAACAAAAGTGGCTTCAAATGTTGTTTTGTTGTTGTTATAGTTGCTTACAATTAGAAAAAAAAAGTCGCCGCAGTTTGCGTCTTTTTGTTGATGTTGATGTTGTTGTTCTTGTTGTGGTTGTTGTTGTTGTTGTTGTTAATTCTCTTACACTTTTGTCCCTCTTGTTTATCAGGCAACTCTTGATGCAAAAATAGATATATACACATTTGTATATATAGTATGTATATATATGTAGGTATATGTATATGGTTTATGTATATAAATATATATTACAAAGTATTTATATAGTTAGTTGTTAGTTGTTATTAAATATTATGATTACAAAAATTTCCTTTGCACGAGAGGGGAAAACAAGGAGACGGAAAAACTCGCCGAATGTGGAGTTAGAGAAAGGCAGACCAAACCTTTATTTATAAAATAAGGTTCCATATCATAATTTGTATAATTAAATTATTTAAAAAAAAAATAGTAATATTAATTTAAAGTGCTGCGATCTCGTTTTGCTCTAGCAAACAAACAAAATAATACAATAGAAATGTTGTAGAAAAAAGCTTGCAAAGAACAGCAGCAGCAGCAACAGCTGCTGTTGTTGTTGTTGTTGTGGTTGCGCCAAATGTTTCAAAGTTGGTTAGTTGCAGTTAATTAGCAAATACATATGCCTATGTATGTGTGTGTGTGTGTGTGTGTTTCTTTTGTTTGTTGTTTAATTACTTCTTTTCATTTAAGTAAATATAATTGAGTTGTTGCTCTGGTGGATTTTGATGTTGTTGCTGCTGATGCTGCTGCCGCCGCTGTTGCAGACGCTTCAATTGCTGTTGTTGCTGTTGTTGTGGTTGACGCTGTTCTGATCGACGCTGTCCATGTTGGGCACGTAGTCGAGCGCCATCATGCAGGCGAAGACGGTCATCACCATCTTGGGCTTCACCTCGGTAATATCCTCGGGCAGCGCATAGACGCGTGCGCCAATCTTGCGCGCCATCGATATGGCATACTTGGCATTGGCCAGATTATCCTGCAGACAAGACAAGAAGAACAAGACACAAATGAAGCAGCATTCACATCGAATCACATCGAGTCACTTACCTCCTGGGTGCCGCTGGTGCGCACCAATTCATAGTTGATGCTGCCCTCCTTGATGGCATCGATCAGATCGATCACAATCTTGCCATCGGCAATGGCCGGATCGTTGAAGTTGCGCAACTGCGACTGCTTGCCGGCGTCGGCGAGACGCGTGTTCACCCACTGGACGATCTCCTTCTCAATTATTGGGTTGCCGGTGTTGGCCAGACGCGACAGTATCGACAGCGTGTAGGCGCGCATCAGCTGCCAGATGAGAGCTGCAAGCGCGATTAACTATGCAATCATTTGTCGAATGAAATGAAATGATCATGGACGTACCCAATGTGAGCGTGGCATTGCCATCGTTCAGATCCTGGCCGGCGATGCCGACCAGCGAGAACTTCAGCTGTTTGCCCAGATCGACGGCATAGTTGCAGTTCTCCAGCTTCTCCATGAACTTGCGCAGCGGCGTGAAGCGTTTGTGCACACGGCTCCAGTTCACGATGCCCGGTTTGATCACATCGAACAGCTGGAAGATGACCAGACCGTCGGCCAGATCCGAGTACAGCCAATTGACATGCGGCGCCACGCCCATCGAGTTCATCCAGTTGCGATAGGCTGCAGAAAATAATGCGAAATGCATTTCAATAAACATCGTGGTGTAAATCGTGCTGGGAATACTCACTCTTCTCCTCGCGCGTCTCCTCAATGGATTCGAGGCCTTCGATCTGCTCGGGCTTATCGAGACCGGGATGATTGTTGAACAGATTGGCCACAAAGGCCAAGTTCAGCTTGTAGACACCGTTCACGACGTCCTGGGGCGTCAGGAAGCTGCGGCAATTGAGTTTCGCCGCCTGTTGCAACATAATCTCGGCACGCTGCTGCAGATCGGATTCGCGCAACGCGTCCAAATTGACGTCGGCCTCGTTGCCGGCAATCTGCTTCAGCAAATGCGAATAGATCTCCGAGTCGACAATGTCCGACTGGAAGTTGGTGCAGCGACGCGAGATGCCCGCACGCTCCAGATGATGATTGACCCAGCGCAACAGAATCGCCTCCGGCGACATCTTCATGAGGTCCTCGAGACGCTCGTTGTCGAACAGCAGACCCGCCAGGCCGGGGCAGCTGTCGAGCGTGATGTGACTGAAGAGACCGATGCGAATGATCTGCCAGAGCAGGCCGAGCACCAGATGCGGTTTGCCCTTGGCCAGATCGTGGGCATCGATGTTGACGATGTTGCAGCCGATGGCCTGCGACGAGACGAGGGCCAGCGTCAGATTCTCGAACTCGCGGTAGACGGTGAGGTTCTTCTTGTTGATGGCGCGCTCATCGATGGTGTCGGGGCAGGAGTGATTGATGATCTTGCACAGCAAGATGCCGTCCTTGATCGACTGATATAGACGCTTGCCCTCCGCATCGATGGGCAGCAGGTGCTGCAGGTCCTTGTCGTGGCCCAGATTCGAGTTGATCCAGTCGGAGAACGCCAGCTGCTCCTCGAGCCGCACCGAGTGCGTGGTGCCCTCGGACGATATGCTCGACATGCCGCCTAACGTCTCCAGATTCTCCTTTTTCGACACCACCGTCTTGAATGTGCTCGCCACATCCTTGGACTTCAGATCCAGACAGAGGTTCTCGAACTCCTCCAGATTCAGTTTGCCCTGGTGTGCGGTGCGCTGTTTGCTCTTGAACTCATCGATCATCTCGCGCACCTGATAGCCGGCGAGCTTGAAGCCCACCTGATTGAGGGCATCCTTCAGTTCGATCAGATCGATGAAGCCATCCTTGTTGGCATCCAGCTGCAATGCAGAGAGATAGCGATAGTTTCGATTGGTATTGGTCGGGTCAGTAGTGAGTAATCCTCTGACTCATATCTTGGTCAATTTCCCCCGCCAATTGATGATGAGTCAGCGATCAATTTTGCATGCAAATCGACATCGAAATCATTTCACATGCCCCATTCTCCATTCCACATTCCCCCATTTCTTTTGATCACCGCCCGTAGGCAATATGTTTTATTTGCAATATCTCACCCCTCACCTGTGTCTTCTCCCCTCGCTTCCTAATCAGTTGCCATCTGGCTGTTCTCGTCACTATCTACATTCGCACTTGCTCTTCATCAAAAGTCAGTTTTCTTGCTGCTTATCAGCTTCCACACAACGCACTGTCTGTTGATTAATTTTGCCCCGTTTTCCCCGCATCACAGTCCCATTTTCTAAGCAATTAGATCACTGGTGAGTAGTGAAGGTTCTTCCTGAAGCGCCTGCATATCATTTCGTTGTGTAGGCAAAGCGAAATAATTGATTATCTAGCGTCGGGCGCCTGACGTAACCCGGTTGTCATTGTGACAGGCTTTGCTCATAAATTACACGCAATCGTTATCGATATCAATTATGTATAGAACGGGAATCGTGCGATCATCAGCAATAAACAGAGTTGTGTAATGCTCAAAACATTTACGGTCCATGATTTTGTAATTTTCACAGTATGACAACATATTTGACTTTACTATCGATTAGAGCCGCTACTATCGATAGTAGTTTACACTGTAGTGTAATCGCAGGCAACGAAAATGAAATAGAAATTAATACCTAGGCATACGATTCACTATTTTAAAGAGAAACTGTCAAAAACTAAAAATGGCTAATAATAGCCATAGTGGCGAATGATCCATTATTTCGCTAAACGTAATTATTTTCGTAATGCTCGCTGGCAATAAAGCCTCATAAGGCTATGGCAAATAAAACTTGATAATAGAATTCTGAAAATACCGGCAATCTATAAGGTTTTTAGACTTAGGTATGCATACCAGCATTTCTAGAGGGTTCTATCCGTTAATGGGGGCGAAGGAGAGGTTTTTGAGTTGTGTTTAAGTTAAGATGTTGTTAAAGTCGGGACAAGCCCCAAATGGAAAATACTTGTCGACTTTGACTTTGTCTAGCGGAGCTTGTAACAAATGAAAAGTTTGCCTATTCACCCAAAAGTGCAAACATTTCGCCAAAAAGGAAAGGAGGGGAAGAGCGTTGTTGTGTGTGGGGTTCTAGTGTGAAATTCACATCATGGCCATATAGTAACCATATAAGTATCTGCATACATACCGCTCATATATGGTTGGTATATTGTATGGAATTTGTGTCGGTCGTTGGTCGTTGGTCGTCGGTCGATGATGATCATCATGATGGTGACTGACGATGATGGTGATGATGACGATGATTATGATGATGGTGCTGGTTGCGTTTGCCACGATAAGATAAAGTTTTGTGGCAAAAAGGCAACAAAATCGAAAATAGCAGCAGTTTACGTATATGGTAATGATTACGTGCCAAATCATACAGAGGGCAAAGAGGGCCAAGAGCTGTGGGTAAACAGCATAGAAGCGGGAGAGTTTAGGGAATGGACACTCAACGGCCAACCAAAAAAAAAAAAAAAAACCCAAAAAATGTGTGATAAGCCCACATATGACTGACAAATAACGGAAGTAACAACAACAACAACCACAACAAAATGTATTAGTTCGTCGACAACTGTGGCGAGAGTTCACTGTAACCGTGTGTGAAACACACTGTGAAGCACTTGTGTGTGTGTGTGTGTTATCGATTAAAAACCATAAAGTGTGCCGACAATATAGGGAACCAGAGCAAACACTTTCTGATTACGTGAATCGCGGTGTTGTCGTGAGTAATAAAACTAAAATGCAAAGAACGAGCAAACCGAACGAAATTTGCCCAATGTGGCGCCATCTGTAGGAGCGGGATACGTACATCGGGTATTATTTCCTCCAGGTTCTGCTTGAACTCCTCGAGCGTCTGCTGCTGTTCAATATTCATAATATCAGCCATTTTCGATTTGTTTGCTGTGTATTTATCGATTTGGATATAGTATATCGACGTGGACGGGCGGTGGCGGCACTTTTGTATATAGTAATACTCTAAGTAGAATTCAATTTGGTTGTTTGTCTTATTGCTTGCTGAGCAAAAAATAAACAAAACGAAAACAAAAACAAAAATTATACTTAAATTAAGTAAATTGATTTAACACACACACAGTACACAAACACAGGCACATACGCGCACGCAAACGGCAAACGCAAATTGAATGAAGTCAATGCAGAAGGAGAGCGCGGACACGCGATCGCTTTGAGAATGAAACGGAACGAAACAAACTGAACTGAAACGAACTTCGCGAGTTCAACGAAGGGCGAAAGGCAACCAAAAAGCACCGTTATGTACACATTGGCACCGAGCGCACGATTGCGAGAGCGAATCACGAAAGAGCGTTTGCGTGGCGAAATGCACGAAGAGAGAGAGCGAGAGAGAGCGCGTCAAGGATTTTGTACCTGATGTTATGCGGGCGAATATTGAATATGCAGCTGTTGGCGCCGCTGGAGGAGCTGTACTACTAATAGAGCGCCTGCTGCAGACCGCACTATTTATGCCTTTTCTTTTATCTGCACAAAAAAACCATACACACACACACACACTCATACTCACAACAGTCTTCCACTCCCACACGCACTCTCACTCACTCACTCCCTCCCTCTCTCACTCTCTGGCGTGCATACAAATCGAAGGCGCGAGCGAAGTATTGATAAGGCTGGCTGGCAATTGCGGTGAACATTATTCACTTGACGGGGACGGGGGGATTGGGGAATAGTGAAGGGAGTCGAAAAAAACCATATTGAAGAGCGCCTGTTTTTCAGCCCTGAATCATGTTTTATTTATTGTTGTTACTATTTCGCTCGCTCGCTCTCATTCCTTGCTCTTGGTTAGTCATTCATGTTTGTTGTAAGCCAAAAGCTGGCTAACTATTTAGTTAGTCATTCATTGCATATTTTCAATTTTCAAATTCCAATTGTCGATATCGAATCCAATTTGAACTTTAATTTGCATTTTTAATTTTCGATTCTCAATCGACAAAAGTCATATGAGCAGCAAAAACACACACAGCAATTGGCCTATGCAGGTGTGTTGTCTGTGTGTGTGTGTGTGTGTGGTGCTCTACCTTAGGGTATTTTGGTCAATTGCGCTGATAAGGCAGAAGGCAACCCAGAGGGCGCTCAACACCAATCAGGCTGGCATGCAGGCAGGCAATCAGTCAAGCGAGCAACCGATCAACCGGGCAACAACACAACCCACCAACCGCCAATGCGCTCGGATCGACACCTTGCTCCACATCAAATTCAAAGCGACAAGTCGACAGTCAGTCAGGCAGTTAGTCAGACTGGCAGTGAGACGATTAGTCAATATCGATTAGGAATATCGGATTACGTTCGATTAGCGTATAGTGTAATAGGGTTGTCAGAGCGTCGCTTGTAGCTGTTCTACTCTTAACTGATCATGTTTACAACTTGAAGTTCCAACTGTCGATCAAAAATATCAATTGCATGCTCTGAAACAGTATATATTGAAAGAGTTCTCACTATTCTTCGAGTCCTTTATCGATATGGTTATTCCTAATTTGTCTGCTAATAACAATTAAATTAATTTGTTAGCATTTAGTTTCAGATAATTGACAAATATATAATATGTTTGTTCGAACATTTCATTATTGACTTTTCTTTGAAAACGTGGCAGCTCTTGTATTGTCAAGTGCCAAAAACCTTTTGGTAAAATGCTTACGCATCAACATTTTTCTTTTTTTTTTATTAAAAATCATACAAACTTACGTAAGTAAAGTTTTGTGAGAGCGAGAGAATAGCTTGGAATCAGAGAATAAAAGAGACGGAGAGAGAGAGGGAGCGAGTACAGAAGATAGTAGAGAGGGAGAGCGAAACATGACATTTAAACGTAATTGGTTTTTTAATAGCCATTGTATCAGCTAAGGAATTATGTGCCAATTGCCTTTTGCCAAATGATGTCTTGTTAAACATAAATTTAATACTATTTGGCTAAAAAAAAATATTGAATAGATAAGGAAATACCTTGATAACAGACTGAAATTACATACACACATAACCAAATCGATGACAGTTATAATTTAGTATTTTCTTTGACATATTCATGGGTCTCAGTCGCCGTCGCCGTCGACGTCGTCGTCTTCATCGTCTTTTGAGGGACAACTTGTGTCCACTTCAGTCCACTTGAGGCTTAGTCATCGTTGATCGTCAATCGAATCGAATGGGATCGGACACAAAGAGTGTGCATTGTTCAAGGCAAGGTCTATACATATCGTATTATGATTTCTTTCAGCTGTGCAAATGCATTTTCTTTTCATTTTTTTAGTTTAGTTTAGTTACTCGATGAGCTTCAATGCATGTGAATTAATACATTGTAATGATTCGTTGCATCATTGTTCGCCAGATTATTTCCAGCTGACAGCAGAGTTGCCTCACAGCGCATATATCACTTACAATCTGAATATTTATACAGCTTTTAAATCCAAGTCACACGCTCGTTCCACTTTTAACCGTCGAGTTATCGATTGCATTTCGATAGATTTAGTCTTTCGACATTGCTTTAAGCTGCCGCTGTTGCTGCTGCTGGTCTTGAGACGGAATTTTCCGCAAATATTACCGTTACCACTATCGGTTGTAGGCCACAAAAGTTATCACCGTGCCAAGCTGAGATCGTGAATCAACTACGTCTTTCAATAGATCGCAAATGCTTGCGCTTAATGATTCATTTTAATGGATCCGTATAATAATAGTTTTAATGAGTCATTCGGCACATATTTATTTATACCGCATCAAGTTCAAGTTCGGCTCGTGGCCTTTCCACTTGGCATTGCCAAAGAATAGTCGTAGTTGTCGTAGTAGTTTTTTTCCCCCCTCGGATTTATTGTGAGCCAAAAAAACAGGTAAGTTAAGAGCAGCAAAGGCAAAAAAAGGTCAGAAAACAAACGGCAACATACACAAGCCGTAATTATGATTATGATTATGACAAGCAACGCAGGCCGCGAAAGTTTTGTTAATGAACTTCGTTGTCATTGTCATTCCAAGTCAATTTACGGCAAATGAAGTTCATTAGCAACCCGAAAAAGCTGCTAAACGGTGTTTAGTTTGTTTGTTTGTCCCTTTGTTGACTCCATTCTCCACTTTTCAGATCGCCAGCCCCACTGGATTTGTCCACAATAACTGCGAGACGATGCTTCTTATCCAAAAGTTTCCACAAGCACCGCAGCTTAAGTAGAATTACCACAAGATCGTGAAAGAATTTTTTTGGTACAACAATTTAGAAATATTTCTTCAACGAGGAAGTAACGCATTTCTCTTTTGAATGAGCATGTAATTTGTAGTCAAGAAGGCGCCAAATGCGATCGTGGCCATGCAATCGATAGACAAATTTCATATGCTGGACCCATGTTGCGTCGTGCTCGTGTCACGACTGACATAAGCAACAAAATGTCAACGAAAGGCGAGAAAACGCTTTAAGCCACATACAGCAACAACAATAGCAATAAAAAGAAACAGAAACAGAAACACAAACACAAACAGAAACCGTAACGACAACAAAGTGCCCTCAGTTTCAGCAAACAAAATACAAATGCAGGTAAGTTAAGTTAAGGTAAGGTAAGTATTATATCTATGTGTTATGGTTTGTTATGCTCTTATTGTTATACTTGTTGTTGTTGTTATTATTATTTGTTTCGCTTTCGTTGAACCGGTTTTCTTAGTTGTTGTTGTGTTTTCTGTGGTGGCCTGGAACCAGTTCACTAGTCAAATTCCAATTGCTCATGCCAGGCACGAACCTTTGTTAAGCCCGCAAACTAACTGAAAGTGGAGCATTTGCTGCTATTGCTGGTGACTATTTCAATGTTTGTCTAAAAACACACACACACAAAATTGTTTGTGCAGTTTGTCGATCTCTAAGCTGGAGAGCTGGTAGAGCCCGACCTCGACAACAAAGGCGGCGGCATTACATCAACGCAACATTAAAGTAGTTGACGTTGATTGAATTGGCGAGCAGTGAGTCAACAACATTCAAAACATGTTAATCAGAAATAACAACAACAATCATAGATCTATAGATGGAATACTGAGTATTTCTTCGACTCCGACTTCGACGCGTCGATCGGTACCTGAATCGATCGTAAATTTAGGCGCAGAGGAAACCAATTGAACAAAAATTAATAATGAGAGTCAGAAAGGCAACCCATTGATTATGTAGATGCCACCAACCAATGTGTTTACAGTTGCTTTCAGCCCAATGGAGAAGCGAAAGGGGAAGTGGAAGGGGTATGAATGGGTTGATAGACAAATCAGTTGACACCCGACACATGAGCAACAAGTCAATTTGCATGCCATGGTTATTCACCATTCACGACTCGGCATTCAAATTGGGAGACCGCAAAGAAGAAAGACAAACTGATTAATTGAAACTATACACCCTGTCTATTCTAGTTTCAATTCGCATTCTATTCAATGAATTCGAAATAGCAACAATTTATAGCAATTGGAATTCCATTGGCTATAATCAAAAGATGCTTAAGTTGAGGTGCATGCATTACTCATTAATTTATTTGCATAATTTCCAGCAAAATGGTCTGCAATCCGACGTCGCCAAGTATTTCTTCTTATTGCGTATCTATTATTAAAATAATTGAAAGGCAAATAAACGGAAACACTTAAAAATAATTTGTTATTCAAAGTTTATGGGCTTGTCTGCCATATTATTGCCATTATTATTGTTAAAAGCGTCCATCTTATTTAATACCTGGGTAAATTGGTAATAAAAATAATAAACAAAGCAAATATGATGAATCTTTTAAGTTTATATTCAAATTTGCTTATAAATACATATCATAATTCATCAGTTGTAAATGTGTATAATTTTAAGTTCAAGCTAGCTTTAAGCAAATTCAAATGACAAATAAATCAACTATTATTATTGTTATTAATATTCTCTGGTGCAGACAAGTTCTTTTATAACAACTTTTACTGCATCTGTTGCATTTACGAACTTGACACTTTTGTCACCTGCAGTGTCAGGCCAAAGTATTCATATGTTGTCATCTTGAACACAAAGTAGACGGCGACGTTGCTGTTGTTGTTGTTGTTGTTATCGTGCAGTCAATTGAAATTTGTAACACGTACAACAAATTTGACTTTGCGCATTGTCTCTGCGCTCTGAGCTTCGAGTACGACTACAATAAATTTTTATGTAGAAATTGGCAATGCGACCAACAACATTTGTGTGGCTGTGTAGTTGTAAGCTTAAGTGAATTGTATAATCAGCAGAGTGACACATATCCGCCGCATAGACCAACCGAATGTCCGTTGAAAATGCTCGACCCCATTCCACGAATGTCAAAAGGGCGTGGCAAACAACAGACTGATTGCAATATGATGTCGGAAACATAATACGTATGAATGTACGTGTGCGTGTGTGTATGTGTATATTAGTCATAAGGATAAATAATATGTACACAATTTTGCAGTTGCGGTGCGATGAGTCAGCGCTTTTGGGAACTACGAGAGCAAGAACAACAACTACAACTACTAAACAAGTCAGAGAGACGACAACAACACACCTTAAAGGCGTGTATTAATTAGCATAGCTGGGAGCTGGGGGCTACGCTGTCAAATTAACAGTTAGCGCAGGCACAGTGCTGCCACACTGGCAAATATTGATAATGAGGCAGTAAATCGTTCAGTGTCACTGTTTGCATGTCTCCCTCTTTCTATCTCTGACTATGTCTCTGTCTCTTTCGCACGACAAGTCTGTGCAGTTAAGTGAAAACCTGCAAAACATACAGACGCCTCTAATTACATATGTATGTGTGTTATCGCCCGCCTGCCATAAAAGTAACTGGTAATCCAGGGTTCAAGAAACTCGGCACGCAAAGCAAATGAATCGCATCGGATCGAACGAAGAAAGCGGCCAAAAAATACAAATTGAATAAAAAGCACTTTTTGCATAAGGACAAAACGACAAGTGGCAACGCCAAAAGCTGACAGTTGCATGAGACGCAACGCAACGCATTAAAAAATCACTTTCGCCTGACACGCTACAGTGGTGCAAAAGCAGTGCAAAACTGCAACCAAATGTATATCGAGACTTTATCACGTATCACTTGAATATTTGCAAAACAATTTGCACTCCACACGGTACGTGTGTATGTGTGTATCGTCAGTTTATTGCTTGCCATCGCATTCCATGCAGACTGATGTCATATTGTGTTATCTCTCTCTCTCCCTCTCTCTCTCTCTCTGACAATGCATTTACCACTGTGCACGACTTTTGAGTGACACTGTTAAATGCTCAGCATATGCATTAAATACAAACGAATTGAACGTCCATGGGGAGCTTATGCCTCTAAATGCAAAGTATGTTTAAGTGCATTCATAAGTAGCCTACCCCCACCCCTCGCTCACTCACTCTCTCTCCCTCTCACTCCATCCCACTTAAAGTGCACTTGATAAAAGCCAAGCGCAGCTACAATAACAACAACAAACGGTGATGTTGTTGTTTTAGTATGTGAATGGGCACAAGAAAACGAAGAGGAAGAAGGAGAACAAAAACTACAACAAGAGCAGACCTAATAAACGCAGCCCAATGAATTATGTGACCATCCGCTTCACTCATAAGACATGCAAGCTGATAAACATTGAAACGATGTATGCACACACAGACACACACATACAGATACATATATACATTTTTATTCATATATGTATATTTCACACAAAATGCAAGGCTTTGCGGCAATTAACACTCGCAACTCCCACGCGAAAGAAATACAAAAACAAAAAAGCACAAGACAAAAGACAAACAAGCTTTGCTGTTTTGTGAATGTATGGCAACGCTGTATCTGTGTGTTTCTCTGATTGACATAAACAAAAGCAGAATAAGCAAATGCGGAACCAAGCAAGCAAAAGCATCTCTCCCACTCTCGCTCTCTCCTACTCGCTGCATTAGTCATCTGAGTAGCATCATCGTAGCCTCCATCCAAGGCATGCTTACTGGCAACAACAACAACGCACACACAGCATCAGCAACAATAACAAAATCCACTTTCAAGTGTCAATCAGTGCGAGAGAGTGACAAGCAACCCAGTATATGTAATTTAGCAACGCCTCGTCTCGCACCCGCAATAAAAACAAGCAATCAAGCAAGCAAACCAACTCGAAGCTCACTTTGACGTCGACGCCTACGCTATGCTGCGCTCTCATTGTCACTGTTAAAGCAGTGTGCATGTTTCTGTTATCCTTCTCATCGTTTCGTTTGCCACACATTTTCATCAGTTAGCGCGCGCGCGCGACGTTTGCCGAACAATACAGCATTGTGTTTTGATTAACGCTTCGCGCGTGCGCTGCTGTTAACGACGCAAAATTGCATTGAATGAGTGGGCGGGCAGCGGTTTGAAGACGAATTCAATGCAATTACAGTTACAGGCAAATGCTGCCACCTGAAAACTATTAAATGCGTGAAGCAACTAACTGACTCTTTCTCCTTCTCGATCTCTCTCTCTCACTGACTCGTTCGCTGTGTGGGTAAAGAAATTGAACAACGAAAATTACTGCTGCCCCTTTGAACTGGGCAGCGACGTCGCGTCGTTGAGTTAAGCTGCTGCTGCGACGTCGACTTTAGCTGCTGAGTCGTAGTTTTTCACGCTCTCCATCTTCTTATTGTGCCTGTATGTGTATGTGTGAGTGTGTCTTTATTTTAAGCAGAAACTGGTTTTTGTTTGCCTTCTTTGCCGTCTCTTGCTGAACGTTCCGTTGTGTTGTCATACTATGAAAATATACTTACACACACACACAACATTCTCCACTTGTCCGTATGTGTGTGTATTATTCAAATATTATTTTCGCGAAATTCATATGAAATTCCAAGTAAAGTGAAAGAAGCATGCGTTGTTGCTAGTTTATTTTGATTAGTCATGTATGCGTGTCTGCCTCTATCTGTGTGACTCCCAGTGTCTGTGTATGCGTCTGTGCGCCTGGCTGGAGTGGGGAGTGGAGGAGAGGCAGACATTGAACTTGTGCGTCAGCAGCAAAGCGCATGCGCTGCTGTCGCTGTGATTTTGCAGAAACGCCGCGTTGCGTTGCTGCGTCGACTGCGACTGCATGCACACCAAGACAGTTTGGCGTGGCCACCACCCAAGGGAACTCGTTTTCCCCCATGCACTGCGCTCCCCCACACACACACACAAGCACATCATGCTATCTGTGCGTGTGTATTTGGTATGTATGCATATATGCTGACTGGCTGGCTGGCGCATTACCGTTAGCTGTTGTTGATGTTGCTCTCTTCTTCATGGGGGGTTGTTGAAGGCCATTGTCGCCGTCGACGTCGCTGCTGACGTTGACGCCCACATGCACCGGTTTATGACGCCTCAAAATGACTCATGGAATCGCTATATACAATTTATTTAAATAATTTCTATCCCTGTCTTTCCAACCCCTTTTGCAGTTGCTTCAACCCAAAATATAATGCATTACTGCTTACACTAACGTTTAATGAACATAGACATGGTAATTTCTGTTAAACGTTAAACGGTACTTTTAACATTCTGCACTCACCTCTGTAAATTTCTCTTTTATCTCCGCCTTTTCATCAATGGATAACGTTTTTGTAAATTTGTTTAGTGTTGCCATTTTGTTTATCGTCGTTGTGCTTCTATTGTTGGTGTTGTTGTTGCTGCTGCCGCTGAAGTTGAAGAAGCTGCTTGTGTTGATGCTGTCGCTGATACTGTCGATTCGCTGTGTTCTTCTCGAAGCGCGATGTCTTAATTGTTATATTGGCTAGTATTTAAATAAATTATAAAAGTTAATTTCACTTTATCGCCACACAGTCAATGTCGCCGTTTCTTATTTGTTTTTTTTTTTGCCGCTCTCTTATTGTTTTTGTTGTGCGAAAAACTGCGCTGCGGCGTAGCGTCGCTGTTTTGCCGTTGTTGTTGTATTGGTGGTGGGTTTGTTTGCTGGGGAGATGATGGTCTTTCAGGGGGGCGGGGGATGCGACGACAACGGTGACACTTTCTTTTGGGTGGCGTTGGTGGCGGCGGCAACTTTTATTTATGGCTGTTATTGTTGTTAATTCTTTTACACGCTACTGCACTGGATAATTGCTATTTTGCTATTTCTATATTTTTTTTGTTATTACCGCTTGGGTTTCTCCTCTTTCTCTCTCACTCTTTATGCTTTTTTGGCACACGAAGCACGACTTTAATTTGCACTTAACAAAATATGAACCCACAAAATCTGGTCTCACTTTATGCCCTCCCACTCTTATTTACACGTTTGCGGTAAGCTAGGCTTAGACGCTTTTTTGTTTTTGATGTTATTTTTGGCGTTGGCGGTTTTGCCGGCTTCGTAGTGTTTGTAGACTTTGTTATTTGTTAATCAATAACAATAACTCGACAAGTTGATTTAGCGCTTTGCCAAGGCATACGAACAACCACGCGCAAGAAAGTCTGAATTAAAACTGATAGAGCTCGCAATCAGCGTGACCCCAAAATGTATTGCAAATACATACTATT
The DNA here is from genome assembly GCA_035047445.1 of Drosophila siamana. Taxonomy (NCBI): domain Eukaryota; kingdom Metazoa; phylum Arthropoda; class Insecta; order Diptera; family Drosophilidae; genus Drosophila; species Drosophila siamana. The sequence continues at coordinate 3,947,600 of JAWNPP010000078.1, read as the reverse complement.
TTATGTCGAAGAATATACCAAAATATACCTCACTTTCGAGATTACTACATGGTTACACTTCAACATTGTCTGTAAAAAGGTGCGGCTTTTCGAATATCTTCTGGACTTTATGTTCATTTGAAACTTAACAGGAGTCTAACATAAATTCTAAAATTGTTGTGAAGGCAATTTTTAAGCAATTAATATAAAAAAAAAGGAAAAAAGTTCATTGGTTAATTTTATATACTTATAATACAAGTGACAAATAAGAATGTATAATGGCGCAAAATATCTTTAACTGCTGTTAACGCACTTTGGAGACACATGAAGTTGGCTGCTGAGGCGAGAGAGTTGTCGCACACGAAAACAAAACGCTCGCATACAACAAAATTGGTGGCAACCCAATTTGCTGGCGCAAATAAAAATATTGTGGCGTATCTGTTTATTTTTGTGTGTGTTTATGTTATAATAAAATGCACATTAAGCAGGTGAGTAAACTGATGCTAAAAGCGACCACTGCTCTAAACGAAATCATTCTGCAGATTATTATACAAGGCTTCAAAAGTTACAAGGACCAGACGGTGGTGGAGCCATTCGATAAGCGTCACAACGTCGTCGTTGGACGCAATGGTTCAGGCAAAAGTAATTTCTTCTATGGTAAGACAGTGTGCGCAGTTGTAACTGTTTCAATTGATTCTAATTGATGTGAATCCCACACCTGACAGCTATACAATTCGTTCTAAGCGATGAGTTCACACATCTGCGTCCAGAGCAGCGTCAGGCGCTGCTCCACGAGGGAACCGGAGCTCGCGTCATTTCGGCCTACGTTGAAATCATATTCGACAATTCAGACAATCGTGTGCCCGTAAGTCGTTGTCAGAGTCATATTTAATCGATATCCATTAATCAATTTACGTTTCGCGCGCTCAGATTGACAAGGAAGAGATTTACTTGAGACGCGTCATTGGCGCCAAGAAGGATCAGTATTTCTTAAACAAAAAAGTCGTGCCGCGCAATGAGGTCGTCAATCTGCTGGAATCCGCCGGTTTCTCCAGCTCCAATCCATACTATATTGTCAAACAGGGCAAAATCAATCAAATGGCCACCGCAGCCGATTCGTATCGCTTGAAACTATTGCGTGAGGTCGCTGGAACTCGTGTCTATGACGAACGCAAGGAGGAGTCATTGAATCTGCTGCGCGAGACCGACGGCAAGGTGGAGAAGATTAGTGAATACCTGAAGACCATCGAAGATCGACTACAAACGCTCGAGGAGGAGAAAGAGGAGCTCAAAGAGTACCAGAAGTGGGACAAAACACGGCGCACCCTCGAGTACATACGCTACGAGACAGAGCTGAAGGATACACGGCGAGCGCTTGAGGAATTACTCTTGCAGCGCAAATCGTCATCGGACAAAAAGAAGAACTACAACATTGAGATACAAAAGGCACAGGAGAAGATCAAGGAGGTGCAGAAGAACCTCAAGGAGGCCAAGAAAAAGGTGCTCAGCACGAAGGAGGAGCGGTCCGTGCTCATGACCGAACAGCAGCAGCTGCTGCGCGAAAAGACCAAACTCGATCTAACCATCGTTGATCTGAACGACGAGGTGCAGGGCGACAACAAGTCCAAGGAGCGTGCCGACCAGGAGCTCAAGAATCTCAAGGTAACCATTGCGGAGCGCGAGAACGAGCTGGACGACGTGAAGCCCAAGTACGAGTCGATGAAGCGCAAGGAGGAGGATTGTTCACGCGAGCTGCAGCTGAAGGAGCAGAAGCGCAAAGAACTCTATGCCAAACAGGGACGCGGCTCACAGTTCTCGTCTCGCGAGGATCGTGACAAATGGATACACAACGAGCTGAAATCGATAAGCAAACAGACCAAGGACAAGATCAATCATCACGCCAAGCTGGTGGAGGACTTAAAGAAGGATGCGACCAGCGAAAAGGATTTGGGCACCAAGATCGAAGAGCATTCGTCCGAACTGGAGCAGCTGCGGCTGCAGATCGATGAGCACAACAAAAAGTACTACGAACTGAAGAAGACCAAGGATCAGCATCAGTCCATGCGCAACGAACTGTGGCGCAAAGAGACACAAATGACACAGCAGCTGCAAACGCAAAAGGAGGAACTCTCCCGAGCGGATCAGGCGTTGCGCAGCATGGCCGGCAAGCCCATTTTAAATGGATGCGATTCGGTGCGCAAAGTACTCGACAGTTTCGTGGAACGCGGCGGCCAATCGGCGGCAATAGCGCGCGCCTATTACGGCCCGGTGATTGAGAACTTTAGCTGCGACAAAACCATCTACACGGCGGTGGAGGTGACGGCGGCCAACCGACTGTTCCATCACATTGTCGAGTCAGAGTACGAGGGCACACAAATCCTCAAGGAGATGAACAAATTGAAGCTGCCGGGCGAGGTGACATTCATGCCACTGAATCGCCTGCAGGTGAAGATACACGACTATCCCGACGATCCCGATTCCATACCCATGATATCGAAGCTTAAGTACGATGAGCAGCACGACAAAGCGTTGCGCTACATCTTTGGCAAGACGCTCATCTGCCGTAATCTGGAGCGTGCCACCGAGCTGGCCAAGAGCACGGGCCTGGACTGTGTGACGCTGGATGGTGATCAGGTGTCGTCGAAGGGTTCGCTCACCGGTGGCTACTTCAACACATCGCGTTCGCGTCTCGAGATGCAGAAGAAACGCACCGAGTACACGCAACAGATCACCGAGTTCGAGAAGAAGCTCAGCAAGTTGCGCAACGAACTCAAGTCCACCGAGAACAACATCAATTCCATTGTCTCTGAGATGCAGAAAACGGAGACCAAGCAGGGCAAGTCCAAGGATGTGTTCGAGAAGGTGCAGGGCGAAATACGGCTCATGAAGGAGGAGCTGGTGCGCATCGAGAAGTACCGGGCGCCCAAGGAGCGTTCGCTGGCCCAGTGCAAAGCATCGCTGGAGGCGATGAACAGCACCAAGTCCAGCTTGGAGGCCGAGCTGAAGCAGGAGCTGATGTCGACGCTGTCGGTGCAGGATCAGCGCGAAATTGATCAGCTCAACGACGATATACGACGGCTGAATCAGGAGAACAAAGAGGCCTTCACACAGCGTATGCAGCTGGAGGTGCGCAAGAATAAGCTCGACAATCTGCTGATCAACAATCTGTTTCGGCGACGCGACGAACTGATTCAGGCCCTGCAAGAGATTAGCGTGGAGGATCGCAAGCGTAAGCTGAACAATTGCAAAACCGAGCTGGTGTCGACGGAGAAGCGCATCAAGAAGGTGAACGCGGACCTGGAGGAGATCGAGAAGCGTGTGAACGAGGCGGTGCAGCTGCAGAAGGAGCTGCAGCTGGAGCTGGAGACACATGTGCGCAAGGAGAAGGAGGCCGAGGAGAACATCAACAAGGACAGCAAGCAATTGGAGAAGTGGACGACCAAAGAGAATATGCTCAATCAGAAGATCGACGAGTGCACCGAGAAGATTGCCAGCCTGGGTGCGCTGCCCCAGGTGGACGCCGCCTACAGTCGCATCTCGCTGAAGAACATCTTCAAGGAGCTGGAGAAGGCCAATCAGCATCTGAAGAAGTACAATCATGTGAACAAGAAGGCGCTCGATCAATTCCTAAGCTTCTCGGAGCAAAAGGAGAAACTCTACCGTCGCAAGGAGGAGCTCGACATTGGCGACCAAAAGATACACATGCTCATCCAATCGCTCGAAATGCAGAAGGTCGAGGCCATACAGTTTACGTTCCGTCAGGTGGCGCAGAACTTCACGAAGGTGTTCAAGAAACTGGTGCCGCAAGGCGCCGGCTACTTGATACTGAAGACCAAGGACAACGATGGCGAGGAGATGGAGCAGGAGGTGGCCAATTCGGATGCCTTCACTGGCATCGGCATACGCGTCTCGTTCACGGGCATCGATGCGGAGATGCGTGAAATGAATCAGTTGTCGGGTGGCCAAAAGTCGCTCGTTGCGCTCGCCCTCATCTTCTCCATACAGAAATGCGATCCGGCGCCGTTCTATTTGTTCGATGAGATCGATCAGGTGAGTTACCTGCTAGACTGCTGCATGTGTGTGGAAAGCATATAAAACTCTCTTTGTCTTTGACAGGCGCTGGATGCCATGCATCGTAAGGCGGTAGCCGACATGATCCACGAACTGAGCGACACGGCGCAGTTTATCACGACCACATTCAGGCCGGAGCTGCTGGAGAACGCGCACAAGTTTTATGGCGTGCGCTTCAGGAATAAGGTCAGCCACATTGATTGTGTGACCCGCGAGCAGGCCAAGGACTTTGTCGAGGACGACAACACACACGCCTAAAGAGAGACAAGTTGAGGCCACTTCCCACCACGCGTATATATCTCCCTTGTCCTTGTCCCTATTCCTGTCCCTGACCCTGTCCTTATCCTCTGTCCATATCCTCATCCTCACATTCGAGCATTTCTTAATGATTAGCACTTAACTGTTTATTTTATTTGTTTTTTTTTTTGCCTCATTCTTTTTCCTTAAACATAACAAATGAACATTTATTTAAAACAAGAACAACAACAACAACAAATTAAACCCTTAATTAAGTCTTTAAGTCCTGTATTGTAATTGTCCAGCTGCTGTTGCGAGGGCAGCTTCAATGTTTATCGATGTCAAAGAGCGAAGCCATCGCAGCTGCTTCCACGTACCACTCAATAAATGACACAGAGAAATCTACAAACTCTGACGATCTTTGTGTGTGTTTAGATCACATTAATTATATATTCGCCTGGCCATAATTTCCATTTCCATTTTGCATATAAAAACGTTCAATTTTATTGAGTAAAAACATCGCGTGGGATTAACAAGTCAATGTATATATATATATATGGTATATAATATAGAAAAAGGGATCATCAACTCTTAATTAATGTTTATATATATATATAGATATATATATATATATGTAGTATATAAATATGTCTCAGTGTTTCTTGTGCTAAATGCAGCATCAATTCATCCATCAATCATATTGTTTAACAATATATGTTTTGTTCATCATCCTCGTAAGAGTATCTTTGTCGTTGTCATTATTATTATATTCATCATCATCATCATCTCGTGGTTGAATTCTCGATCAACTCTTGGCTGGCATTGATGGCAAAGATGATGGTGAAGCACATGCCCACGGTGTCCACCTCCAGGCGGCTGATGTTGAAACGCAACGTTAGACGCCACAGCACAAAACGATTCAACAGAACCAAGAGAGCTAAGCCCAGTGACCACCAGTAGTCATCCAAGATGGCTACGCGCCACAGACAATAGATGTTCCAGAGCACACACAGCGTGTGATTGAGGCGCACCAACCGCGCCAGCAGCTGACCCGCTGTTGACTTCTCGCTGAGGCACAGCTGTATGCCGGACAGCAGCAGGATTCCGCTGTAGAGCGCCAGAACAATGTGACACCATTTGAGGCCAGCTACGAATTTCAGTTCTTCGCTGATGCTCTGCATATGGCCAATGATGAGGCTCACAAAGATGGCCGGCGAGTAGCGTAGAGATTGCTCGCAAATGCGTCGCTGCACCTGGCCGGGATTAGGGTGCGTGTAGCGTAGAATGCAGAACACGCTGTGCGCGAAAAATAAACCATAACCGGCAAGCGCATGCCGGTCAACACTATAGTGTTTGAGGGCCCATCCCGCGATCACGGCCAGTACGAAGTTGAGCAGGCCGAGCGAGAGTTTCGAGGACACAGTGCCGACGGCATTCGAAGCCATTGAGACAGCTGCTGGTGGTTGCTGGTGCCCAAAACAAACCACTAAAGTTGTTATTATTTTTATTATGATTATTATCGCTAGCAGAGTTGCCGCATTCAACTATCGCATACCGAGATTTCGATAACGTGTAGCAAGTGTTGGACAACAAAGAAAGTTTCAACGAAAAACCGTTAAGCGGTGCCATTGGATGAAATTATGCTATTTATCTGTTCTTACTTATCATAGTTGTTTAGCTATTTTGGTATGTTAAACAGCAAATGTATGTATTGTAAATTTTGTATCAAGTGTTGCGCTATTTTGTTATAGCTATTTTGGTAGTGTTTTTTGTGGTATATTCTGCAACGCCAAGTGCGGTCATACTTGCAGCGATCATTTATCGACGCCCGCGAGAGATTTGTATTTGTTTTATTTTGTTGTTTGTGTGATGCATTTTGTTACTGCGCTTTTCAACAGTTAATTCGAATGCGACGGAAAAGCACAAGATGGCGGACGAGAAGAACGTATTCAAACTGTTTCGAACTGTCGATCCGTCCACAGTCAATGTGCCGATAAAAGACAAATTTGCCAAACTGACGCTCTCCTCGAACAAGAAAAAGCAATTGGCAAACGAAAATACTGAAAGGACAAACAACGCAAGCAACGTTAGTCGCCAACTCCTGGCCGAGCTAAGTGCAAATACCAATCAGCAAATATCCGAAACACGCTTACACAAAAACAGAATGGGAGCGGAACAAAAAGAACCCAAAGCCATGCAGGACGAGAACACACAACTCGATGTGTCCGATTATATGGAAGTGCTGCAGCTGAGCGGCGATGGTTGCACACAGCGCACGGAAGACGTTGACGTCGATGTGGAACGACTCTCCAAACAAGTCTCCAACATGACAATGCAGCCCAAGGAAATCTCCATTTGCATATCCTCGACAACTGAGGAAGCATCTGATAATGACGAGGATTCGTGTATCACGATATCCGACAGTGAAACGGAGCAGGAGCAGGCGGAGAAGGAGCAGCCTGCGCAACAACCAGAGGAGCCACACAGCATGGCCATCAGTGATCAGCAGATCCCGAGAACTGAAGCTGCTGCCTTGCCTGGCAACAAGCTGCAACTAATGGAGGCTTTTCTCCGTGACGTGTCTTTCGAGCGTCGCGAAATGCAGCGGCGCGGCATTGTGGACATGTCCATGGATCAGCTGTTACACTCGCGCATCGCTAGCGCCGACACGGAGTCCATGAGCCAGGACATCGACATTACGCGGTTGTCCTCGTGCTCACACTCTTCGCGACCACTGGACAGCAGCAAGCTGCTGGCCGACAATGAGACTGAAGTGAATACGCTGTTGGAGGACAGCAGCAAAAGACTGGCGGACAATGAGACGGAGGCGAATACTGTGTGCTCTGAGGAGCAAGTGGAGCAGAGCTGCCGACGGCTGGCGCAAGATGACACTGAAGATCAGCCGCTGTCCGATCATACGACCGTGCACGACGACACCATTCCCGAGACCTGCAGCGAATCTGAGCAATCTCCAGTGCGATCAAGACCAGTGTCAGCGAGCAGCGCAGAGACGGAGGCGGAGAGGGAGATGGAGCTGGGCACGCCTGCAATACAAGTGAGCAGTATCAACATCTCGGCCAAGATCAACATTAAGATACACATTGAACATTCTAACATAAACTTGAGCTCAGTGGAGTCGGAGTCGCAGTCAGAGGACGATGATCAGCCAGATGAGCAGATAGAAGAACAGACAGATGAGCGGGCAGATGAGCAGCCAGAAGAGCAGCCAAAAGAGCATAAAAAAGACAAGCAAGCGAAAGCGAAACAAAAGATGGATCAACAGCGACAACAGAAAGATCACTCTATACTACAGAACGATGCCTCGGAGGACGAGCAATTTCTGACGAATGCAGAGCAACTGCTGAATCAACTCTACGGCAAATCCTGGCAAACACCCGACGTCATACGCACCTTGAAACGCTCAAGTGGCAGTGGTGGCAAGATTGCTACAGCAGCGGGAGCAGCAACGAAACCAGCAGCTACGGAGCGCACTCCATTGACTGAGCTCCGGCGTCAGCCCAAATCGCGTCCAGCTGCTGCCACCACAGCCAAGAAAAGGCTGCCAACCGCCAAGTGCAATGAGAGCGGATTGGGTGACTTCAGCATTTGTAAGTAGTCCCAGACACAACGTAAACAGCTAGCACTTAAAGCGACTATATCGAATCACATGAGAATATAGACTCGCATTTGTCACCATTCAAATAGCAATCATCATACAATAACTATACTACTGCTAATAATTCATCTAATATCTAAATTATAACCGATCTGCAAATAAGCCGAATCTATAAACACTTGCTAACTTACTCGAATTTCTTTTAGTTAAACGTGCCTTGCATGGCAACAAATTGAACTCAACGCATTTGCCATTGGCGCCGACGACAGCAGCAAAGGTGACAGGAACGCGAAGCGCTCGAGTGACCAACAAGCAAAAGCCGCGCACTCGCCACATACACGAGGACCGTTGGCGTGCACTGGTGGACTCGGACAGTGGCAGCGAACCGAGCTTGGCCAGTGACGATGAGGACGCAGATGCCACTGATTCTAGCAGCGATGGCAGTAACGATAAGGAAGGTCATATGACCTATTTGGATCTGACCAAGGCCGAGATACAAGTGGTCAGCAGTCCCGACGATAGCAGCGACGACAAAGCGCGCAAATGTAAGTGTCATAGATCCCAGTTTGTCTCTTAGAGATTTATAAATTCTTTAATTGCACAGCTCCTGGGTTTCCCAAGAAACTGGACGATATTCTGCGCACCTGTCGCGCCACTGCGAAGCCCAAATTGGTCGCGACGCCTTCAAACGAGCAGATGCCGCCCACACGTCGTCAGCTCTTCACACCCAACTTTGGCTACGAAGACGAGGATGCGGCAAATGCGATTGTAGCGCGTGCGCTTGACATGAATAATTTGACAGATCTGGAGATCTATCAGCCCGGCAGTTCAGTGCACAAGCGTCTGCAGGAGGTGAAGCGTCAACTGGGCATCGAATCGCCCAGAGGTCGGCCAGTATTTCAGCTGCCTACCACACCAAAGACGACACCCTCTGTCACCAAAAAGGCTGTGCCACAGCCAAAAAAAGCAACACCTCAGATGCCTGCCAGCGGTAAATACAGCTTCATGAAGTCCCTGGAGATGGATGTGAGTCGTGAGCTGGCTGACAACGAGGCTTACTTCTATCGCGAGAGCTTTAAGCGCAACAAGGAGCAGCTGGCCACGCGTCTTTACGACATGTTCAACGAGCTGGTGTTCAAAAACAAGCTGGATGTGCCCATCGTCTGGTCAAAGACGCTCCGCAATACAGCGGGTAGATGCCGCAATAGACGCAGGTAATTTCAACCGAGAGCAAATGCTAGACTGTGAAATAGAGATAATAATGCCTACTTTTGGTTGAATTGTTTAATACACTATACATTGCTAATAATTCCTGTAATCCTCTACAGACTCGACCAACGCATGTGCTTGATAGAGCTGAGCGTGAAGGTGCTAACGAGTGCTGATCGTTTGCGCTGCACGCTCATTCATGAGATGTGCCATGCGGCGACGTTTATCTTCAACAATGATAGCGGCCATGGAAGTACCTGGAGGCAATGGACATATCGCGCCATGTCGGCGATTCCCGATCTGCCGCCTATCGGTGTGTGTCACCAGTATAAAATCGAGTTCAAATACACTTACCGATGCACAACTTGCAATGTGGGGTAAGGGATGATGAGCATGTTATATAGTGGCTACTTGCCGTGCTTAATGTTGATAAATTTGCCTACCTCTTCCAGTTCCAATGCTCATTCGCGCCATCGTAAAGTAGATGATATACGCTGTCGCATCTGCTTGGGCCCCATCCAATTGTTCATTAACAAGAAGGACAAACAAGGCAATATTCAATCGCAACCGGTGCGCGAAGCGACGGGATTCGCCAAGTTCGTGAAGGATAACTTTAAGCACCACAAGCAACCAGATCTCACAGCCGCCCAAGTGATGCGCATACTGAGCGTGGAGTATGCCAAGCAAAAGGGGCAACAAAAGCAAGCGACAACAGGAGAAGCAGCGGCTCCGGACGCCTTGATTGTCGATCAAGTGGAAACTTTAACATTAGATAACTAGACGCTGACGATCAGGATGACGACCAAGAACAAGATTAAGTTCTAGACAAACTAACGAGTACAACCATATATGTATTTGTTTTATTTTAAGTTTTATGCTTAAGCGCCGTTGCCAGTTAAAATAAAATTAAAACAGTTTCCAAAACCAAAGAAACGAAGCGGTTGCAATTGCGCTGTTATCTGTGCACTAACAGTGTTGGGTAATTAATCGGAGGATGTGTGCTATCGATATTGTACAAGTAGAATATTTGTGACGTCACGTTGATGGCATGCAGTGAAAATCTTGCCATTTGTTGAATTAAATCCGTAAGCAAACATTTAATATACCGCATAATGTCACAATAAAAGAGAGTACAGGCAGGTAAATGCATTTCTATGTGATTTTGTGGCATTTGAACGTATAGGCAAGTCGAGCTATTGTGACGTCAACGATAGATTTGTCGGCACTGTTGCCATCACTAGCTTGCGCACACACACACGCACGCAATCGTAAACATTTAGTTGGAGAACCGAACACGTCAGCTACGCGGATTCGAACACACACAAAACAAAACAAAACAAATTGTGGTAAATTCGGCAATAAGTTGATTCTAATTGCACTTGCTCTGCGCATTGCATCTACTGGGCGTCTCTAAAACGTTAACACTGTCCAACAACTAACAATTGCATTAAAATGGTAAGCAGCACACACGTACAAACACATAGACAAACACAGACACATACAGTTGCACGTCGGCGATTTTTGCTAATCTCGAAAATTAATGTTTTAACGTTTGCCATTTTACAGGTACTCGTTGCTGCGGCAGTCTGCACAAAGAATGGCAAAGGTAAGCATAAAATGATAGAAAACATTAATTGTATTGTGTTTATTTATCGCTAATTTCAACTATAACCTAACACACGCATACGCAGTCATATTGTCACGTCAGTTCGTTGAGATGACAAAAGCTCGCATCGAGGGGCTGCTGGCGGCATTCCCCAAGCTGATGACGGCGGGCAAGCAGCACACGTATGTGGAAACGGACTCGGTGCGCTACGTTTACCAGCCGATGGAGAAGCTCTACATGTTGCTCATCACCACAAAGGCTAGCAACATACTCGAAGATCTGGAAACGCTGCGTCTCTTCTCCAAAGTGGTGAGAACTGCTAATGTAGCAGTCTATACTTTTCAATACATACAAAACATCTGAACTTTGCAGATACCCGAATACAGCCACTCGCTGGACGAGAAGGAGATTGTGGAGAATGCCTTCAATTTGATTTTTGCCTTCGATGAGATCGTCGCATTGGGTTACCGGGAGAGCGTCAATCTGGCGCAGATTAAGACCTTTGTGGAGATGGACTCGCACGAGGAGAAGGTCTATCAGGCGGTGCGACAGACACAGGAGCGTGAGGCGCGCCAGAAGATGCGCGAAAAGGCCAAGGAGCTGCAACGCATACGCATGGAGTCGATTAAACGTGGCGGCGCCTCCACGGGCGGTCTGGGTGGACGCAGTGGTGGCTTCAGCTCCGACAGCTTTGGCAGCAGCGGCGTCAGCACCAGCAGCTCCGGCGGTGGCGGCAATGTGGGTGCGCCATCCATTGAAATGGACAACAAACCGTTGGCCAGCAAGGCGGCACAGTAAGTGCACCACAACAACAACGTCTCTTCACACTCAATTCTATAATAATTACTTTCGTTTTGATTTTATAGAAAGCCCGCTTCGCGCAATGCGCTCAAGCTGGGCGGCAAGTCCAAGGATGTGGACAGCTTTGTGGATCAGCTGAAGAGCGAGGGCGAAAAGATTGCCAGTCTGGCACCAGCTGCTGCCGCTGGCGGCGCCGGAGCAGCGGCCAGCGCCAGTGCCGCCGCCAAGGCGAAAATCTCTGCAGACATTCATACAGAAAGGTACAGTTCTATATATAGCGACATGACTGTATAAATATTAATTTCTCCTCGTTCTTTCCGTTGTAGCGTTCATCTCAAAATGGAGGACAAGCTGGTGGTGCGTCTGGGTCGCGATGGTGGCGTCCAGCAGTTCGAGTTGACCGGTTTGCTAACGCTCCGGATTACGGACGAGAATCTTGGACGCATCAAAGTGAAGCTGGCCAACAATGACACGCAGGGCATACAGATGCAGACGCATCCCAATGTCGACAAGGAGCTGTTCAAGTCGCGCGCCATGATTGGACTCAAGAATCCGGCCAAGCCGTTCCCCCTCAACACCGACGTGGGTGTGCTCAAGTGGCGTTTCATCACACAGGACGAATCGGCCATTCCTCTGACCAGTAAGTGATGCGGCAGCTACATTGCATCCTCCTTCTCAACCACACACTAACGCTTTCTCGCTCTATTCCATTATCATAACTGCAGTCAATTGCTGGCCCTCTGACAACGGCGAAGGTGGCTGCGATGTCAACATTGAATACGAACTGGAGGCACAGCATTTGGAGCTGCAAGACGTGGCCATTGTCATACCATTGCCGTGAGTAGTCCTGAGTTCATCTTGTAGAGACCTTACGTTTTAATTGGTTTACTTTGCGACACAGCTTGAATGTGCAGCCCTCGGTGGCCGAATACGATGGCACCTACAACTATGATGCACGGAAGCATGTGCTGCAGTGGCATATTCCCGTCATTGATGCCGCCAACAAATCGGGCTCGATGGAGTTCAGCTGCAATGCGTCCATACCGGGAGATTTCTTCCCCTTGCAGGTATCGTTTGTTTCGAAAACACCGTATGCGGCCATCAGTGCGCAGGATGTCGTTCAGGTGGAAAATGATGCGTCCGTCAAGTATTCAAGCGAAACGATTCTGTTTGTGGAGAAATATGAAATTGTTTAAACCGCTCCCAAAAAAAAAAAAAAACAAAAGAAATACAATACAATAACGGCAGTAGTAATATATATAGTATAACTTTATATTTTCGAGCGGTTTTCTTTTTCATTATTTTTTTGTTTGTCGTTAGCATTATGTACGGTTATATGAATGTTAAACCTAAAATATATACATACACATATAAATATTATACACAAATGGGCCGCATCTATGCTGTGTTGCGCTTGTTGCAAGTTGCAAACGCGGTCGATTCGCAAATATTCCAAATGTCGTGCTCCACACACACAATCCATCATCATAGCGTCTAACACATCAAATGCAAAATGGAACTACTATTTTGCTTTGAAATAAACAACAAAGATATGAATAAAAACAACGAATTTATTTACTGAACCAAGGAACCCATCATGTCCAGCTCGCTGCAGGAAGGCCACCACCACGTCACGTCCGGTGCTGGACGCAACGTCGGTGAATACTTCCGCGGGGACTATGACTTTGTCTGCCGACTTCTCCAGCCACCATGCGAGACACACAATTTCGAAACTAACATAATTTTGTTTTCAGAGCAGAAATCTTAAATAACGAACGTCCAGCATTTTTTTTATAAATCACGAAATTAACATAATCATTTAAAAAATCGCGCCATTCTGCACATGTTTTAAAAATATACTAAAATGTTAAAATAAGATTTTGGGATTTTTTATATTGTCATATTTTATATACTTTGCCTGTGGTCACACCCAGACACTGGTGTCAAACAAAGAATAGTAAATAAATGAATTTATATTGTTGGGCTACAAAAACATGGAACAGCAACTGGAAAAAGTGTTGACTGAAATGTGAGTGTTGTGCCGCATTAAGTAGATTACCATACTACAACTTTATCTCCCTATCTCTCGTTCTCTCTACCAGTGTCACACAACAGGACACAGTGGGTGCGCTGCTAGCAAATCGACAGGGCCTTTGTTTGGGCGGTGAGTAGTAAGCCTAGATAAACAAGCAACTATACTGTATAAATAATTGTTTGTGTAGCGAAAGGCAACATCAATCCGAATGTTTCCGGCATCGGCATGGCCATATCGGAGCAGGTAGCCAAGCTGGAGCCCAACAGCAGTGTGCCGGCCACCATATGCCTCTACAGTGGCAGCAAGTAAGTTATGGCACACCACCAATATCAACAGTCGCATTTTACAATCGTACATATGTTGAACTCTTTCACAGACGCTGTGTCATTCAAAAGGATGGCGAGATAACGGGCGTCATATACAAGCAGGCCACAACAGCGTCGACTGCGGCCAGCAATTAGCGGCTGCATTCGCTGCCGCCACACACAACAATCTTCCAAGAACAACAACTATAACAACACCAACAACAACACCACTACTAGTAGTAAACAAGAGCAACTAAAGCAAATGTATAATCATTGCCGCAGGGAATATCTTTTATTAAGCTGAAACTCTGCTTAATTCAGCTTGAAATTTCAATTTACCCCGCATATTGTTTTTTATTTTTTTTTGTTATCTTGCTATATATACTATAGTCGAGCCCTTCCCGCAAATATAATGAAGCGACACACATCTACTTACAAAAGAAATTAAAAACCAATTCAGTATAATAACTGGGATATCGGTGAATCAAATTATCATTGGCCCCTCGTTATTATCGAGGGAAGGGCTCGATGTGTGCAACGGTTCTATTGTTTTGTAGCATTAAGCCACATCGAGATACAAGCTTAATTGAATGTTTAGCCATCACCATGTATATAGTATACATTTTGTAAGATTAAGCCTGAAAGTGATCAAAAACAATATATATGTATATGTATAATCTGCATACAATTTAAGCCTTTCCGAATTCCAATTTCGATTGCGATATGCTTGCTATCTATTTTGTTTTGCCACATTCAAGTATTCGAAATGAACATAAACAAATTATTCAATTATTATTATGGTAATTGATTTTTTTCATACATTTTGTCTCAACATCATTTTTATACCCGGTCACCAAGGAATGGAAATGTTGTGGGATGTGTTATAATAATGTTTAAAATGGTTTAATTCAATTTAAGATTGTTCAACATTTCCAAACTATGCACATCGGGTATTTTGGCAGTCGCGTCTAGTCAACTGTAGCTTTCTTCTCAGTTTTTGTTTTGTTCACTTTTTCCAATGTGCCGAATTCGGAAATGGCCCAAAAAAAAAAAAAAAAAAAAAATATAATGTAATAACCAAAAATGCTGAATTTACAATTGGACTTGTGTTAATTGCCCGACATTGAACTTTTGGATGAAAATATGGGTTTCATTTGTTTAATGTGCGAACATTCAGATATCCATGGGACACGTCACAGCTCAAGGTCGCTAGGAGGTGGAGCAGCGAGGCGCGGGTGCGTTATCAGCACTCTGCATAACCATCGCACTGGTTCCACTGTGCATTAAGCAAATGAGCTGATTATCGATCAATTATATTAAGTAATTCGCTTTAAAGTGCTTTCCATTGCTAATGAATTGAAGCATGCTTGGCTGGGCAAATGTTATCCATACCGTTCATACCAGCATACTATATATACATGTATATACATATATATATATATTTATAAATATATATATAACTACTTTAGTGGCTATATAATCGCTTAACGATTTTCATGCGGAAAACTCGTATGTTTGCTTGGGATATTTTGTACTTTTTATAATAATTATGCCATGGCATGTGTAACGCATTTAGAGAGGCGTGTCCAAATCTTGTTGAGAATAACAAAATAAAAGGGCTGCATTTAGTCGTAGTAAAAATATATTGAATTCGATTAAGACCTAAGATTTCAGTTCATGTGACGAGCTAGTAAATCAAAGGAAATTTACAAATTTCAAAATTTTTCTCATCTTTGTATACAAAATTGTCGCTACTCATTTATTGCTCACACATCAAAGCACAGCCCAAAGGGGGAAAGCAAGTAGACTGAAATATTGACACGACAGTTGCAAAATTTCGAACGTCTTTTAGTAAAAATCATTCTAAAGGTGCTTGAGTGCTATGCACTGATGTGTCGTGGATCATTCAGTCTCGCCACTCTTTTTATATAGAAATTAGAAGAATACACCATATTTTGTGGTTTATTTTAGATAGTTTACATAGTGGTTCGAAATTCACATTTATATACATAGCTGGTTGTGTATAAAGCCCGTTGGACATGTGCCGATGTAAAGTTTCTCTTAAACTCATCTGCAAGTTATCCTAGAAAACGTCCATCAGATATTGCAGCTGTTTCTTCAGATAATCCCTGAGTTAGGGCTAGACAATCAATAGTCCCCCCCAGTCTGCTTCCCAGCGTTGCCCCCAGCGAGCAGACAAAAGGCAACCGACGACGACGACGACGACTCCGCAGTCGCTTGCTAATTGCGAGTGTGGGCGAGTGATTAGAGTCCAATCATTTGGCTAGTCATTAATGTGGGGGCCCCATGTCGACATACATATGGATGAGTATCTATTGTGTGTAGTATTCCATAATTACTCAATCATAACGGCGCCTGGCTTGTTCGCTCGCTCCCTACCCCCCTCGCTGCCCCCCTTGGTGGGTTGTTGTTCGTGTTGCACGTTGGCGACCCCTCTGAATTTTCCGGATTAGGCAACATTGAGGAAATGCAGCGGCCGCCTACGTCATAAAAAGTGAAGAAAACGGCAACGAAGAAAAATAAAAACAAAAAGAGATACGTTGTCGTCATGCAAGTTTGCAGCTTGCCACATGCAACATGCAGCAAATTACCCGCTAGTTTTCTATATATTTTTCTCATTTTATTACCATTTTGTGTAGTTTTACTAATTTTTGAAAGTCGTATGACAACCTATCGCCCAATGTGCGCGTTTCGGATGCACAAAATTGCATTGACTGGCGCCATCTGCGGCTGCGGCTGCGGCTGCTGCTGCTGTTGCTGCCACATGCGGCCACATGTCCGCCTGGTGGGGCAACCAAGGGACGGGTTTTTCTTCTCTTCGCCTTTGAGTGAGACAGCGTTTTTTATTTTATTTTTTTTTTTGCGTGTTTTTATATCATTATTATTTGTATTTATTTTGTTTTTGCGCTATCCATCATAAAGTAGAGATCTTATCGGTGTGCTGAGGGCAATGAGAGATTCATTTTGTGGTATGTTCGAGTCGGAGTTCCGGTTACCCATTTCGCCATATGGAATCTGGAGATATTCGACTGATTATTAGATGTACATTAATTAAAACGTGTTAAATATCGGTTCAAAAACCTGCCCGAAGCCTAATTAAACAGCCAAAGATACCAAAAACTCAAATCGAGCAACACACACAAAAAAGTAAATCAATTCAAGTTCTCTGCTTTTGAAACTGGTTCAAAAACCAAAATTTTTGCCAAATTGTCGTGGGGCAATCGAACTCATCAAATATATGTGTGTATATTTATGATATTATAATGATATATATGGCCATATCTTTAGATCTGGACACGGGAGATTGAAAGATCGCCGCCAGCAAACAAATCAAATCGCTGCACAACAAATCAATTACACAACAGAAATCGAAACTTTTAATTAATGACAATGCCCGAAATTGGAGCATCGTGGGGGTAATACAGTGAACACTTGCTGGACGAACCAGAAGACAGAGAGAGGGAGCGAAACTGCTAAAGAAACGAGGGACTTAAGAAGCGTTAAAGCCTGTCAAAAAACAAGAAAAGATAAGTATGAAAGTAAGTAGTGAAAATAATAAGTGTTATGAATGAATGTAATGACGCCTGCAAAATGAATGTTGTGAAAAGCTTTAAAAATAACGAGCAAAAACTAATGAATATGCTGAAAAAGCAGCAACGAGGCGTATGCGTAATATTACAGGCAAGTAACAACGGGGAAAGAATCACAAGTATATGAAAAAGTGATATCCAGAGCAAAAGAATGATTGAGCATACAAAAATACGAAGATGGCTGATGAAAAAGGAATGATGGTGATTCAGTCGATGCCGATTTGAAACTGGCGATCAACGCAACGAGGCGAATGCGTAATGTGTAATATAAATGTGCATATATTTAGAGGTAGAAACGTTGACAGACAATTAATTGAACTGAACTTTAATTGTGCAAAGACAAACAACAAGCACACGAAAAATGCAGGCGGTGTTTGAACCCAGAGCATGGCAAGCAGCAGCAAGAGGAGGAGGAGGCGGAGCAGAGGAGATGAGCAAGAGAAGTTCGTTCGTTGGCAGCGCACAGGCAATTTTCTTTATCAAAGAGCAATATTTAAACATGCAGCCAGTGTGCACATATTTATTCATTTTATAATTGTTGCTGCTGCTGCTGCTGCACGGCATCAACAGCCTTGAACTTTCACCAACAACTGCGCAGCCAACTCTCCCAGGGGCACAAAGCTCGAAGCATTGAAGCTACGGCTGTCGCTGCTGCTGCTGGCGGCGACCCACGTGGCTGTGGCCCAGAAACCGAAACACGGTGGGCTCAATTGTTATTGTTGCTGCTGTTGATGGAGTTGTTGTGGGTGTGAAATATGAAAAAAGCAACAACAAGAAGTTGAACAAAAAAAAAACGCGGCTTTTGCGCGTGCAAGGCAAATACGCTGACAACTCTTCAAATACATGCGCAGCTCCTATAAACTCGTATAATCAAACAACAACAACAACAACAGAAACAAAAGCGTCAAAAAACCAAAAAAAAAAAAAAACGAAAAACGACACAAAAAAAAAATAAATAAAACAACAACAAAGCTGATAAACAAATTGAAATTGGCAGCCAAGGCGGGTTTATTTAGCCGGCCAAAGTCATTGAAAGCCTTCAACTTGACTAAGCGTTCAGCGGAGTTCACAATAAATGCGACGACCCGCCTTCGAAAGCGGCTAGAAATGTGGGCGGTGTGGGGGAGGGGGTTGTGGTTGAACATGCAACACGTTGAGGCCGCTGCAAACAAGTTGCAGCACTTTCGTTTTTATGCCGCATCCGCCCCGATGGATTGCTAAAGAAGTCAAGACCAGAGTATTTATTTTAATGCCAGCAGAAGAAACTTTGGCAGCGCAAGAGACAAAACAACAGCAAGCTGAAGTCGCAGCAGGTTTCGATGCCTTTCCCTTTTGCTAAAGAGCAACAGCAACAGCAACAGCAACAGCAACGAAACCAAAAGCGAAAGTAAGAAAGGCAGCTGGGAATTGGAAGCTGCAGCAAGCGGCAAAGCCAACAACTCAATAACCGGCAGCACAGTGCAACTTGCCTAAGGTGAACACCGAATATTGTGTCTAAGTTCTGTGATACAAATATGCAAATCTTTAAAGCTGTGAACTTTACAAAACTGTCTACTCTATAAAATGTTGTACAATCAGTTTTGGCTGCAACATTCTTGCAACTTCTTTTGCCGTCGTTCTCGCTAGCCAAGTGCCACTGTACGTATACACAGCGTTGCTGCAGCGTTGTCCCAAAAATAACGTGTAGAAAGAAACCAAGAAAAACAAAAAATGTGTTGCGCTGTCGCGGATCTTGCAACATTCTTCGCATAGTTTTCGTTAGATTTGTGGCCACTGGAAATGTTGACTTTTGACCAAAATTTTCGCCTCTACCCCGGCTGATTTATAGGCGCCTTGTCACCAACACAGTCACACACATACATATATATATATATATATATTTACAATTAACAAGCTGGGTCTGTGCGTCTTTCGAGGGCCTCTTCCGAAGAATTATGTGACCACAATTGCCCCCTGGTCGACTTACCGTTGAGTTATGTCAAACATAAACATATTTTCATGGCAATATTTTCCAACAACATGATAAATCTTTTTCAGCTTTGTTTTGCTTTTGCTCGTTTTGTTTTTTAGTTATACTTATGGTATAAGTATATGGCAAGTAGTATATGCTTAGTCGAAGGCCCGTCGTGCGTTCAACGCTCCTCCCCTGAAACCAAAAGCAACAACAAAGAAAACAAAAAAAAAAAAAAAAACAAAAATTAAGAATATCTGACAACGACTACGTGACTTCCATACAATGCAGACTTATGTGCTAAATCTACAATCTGTATGTGTTACCTCTTGGCTTTATTCTCCGCTGTACTATTTGCTCATTTTCATTTTCGATTCTCTAGTCTTTTTTTTTTTGGGTTTTGTTTCGCCAAACTTTTGTTTTGTTTCACTTTAAGCTATTGCATTTCAAAAATCTTTCTTTAGCGTTCAGTTGTATTCAAATTTTCATATGTTTGCATCATTCACATATTCATTTACAATCTGCATAAACACAATATTCCATTTTGCTTTTAATAATTAAGTAGAAATGCGTGTGAAGTGTTAGGCGTCATTCATTTACAAGTGTGAATAAATTTTGAAAATCAAGTTCAATCAATCTAAAATTTTGAAATGAACTAGAGCAATTTTTAAAAATGTAATTTGTAGTTTTTCAGCAATTTTTGATGCCAGCGAGTGGCGCAACATTCTCGAATATTGTTTGAATATTTTTATATAGAAAATCATCATAAATTTTCATTTCGAAATCTTGTAAAATTGCTCAATCTATATACACACATAAAAACGTTTTTTTTTTTTAATTTTTGACCTAGACACTTTTCCATAATCATTCTGATTTTCCAAAATGCACAAAGCTGCGGCGAAAAAACCAATAAAAAATCCGTTCATTTGCGTAGCGCTCACGTCGAGATTTATTAATCACTTTGTAAATATTTATACGAAAATAATGACGGAATGTGAACTAATAGATATGTTTGCATAGTATATATACTTAGTAATAATGCTGCATAGTAGTCGATTAACTGGCAGCTCAACTGAATGCACTTGCAAGTTTCGGCATGGACAATTATGTCACCACGCCTCCCGCCTGCCGCCCCTCACGGCCAGTTCCCCCTGCCCGTCGACGGACGACGGCAAGTGAGATATCGTTGGCTTCACTAAAAAATAATCACGTCATCAAAGACCAAAAAAAATGACGACATTTGGCCGGCAACGTCAGGTTCAGTTTCGGTTTCGGTTTCAGTTTCAGTTTCAAATATGTACATAACGTACGATATAGCATACTATATACTATAGTTGTGTATGTGTGTGTGTGTGTATGTGCCGATATTTGGGTATTGTTTACAGTTTATATTTGTTTTGGTTTTCAATGTTGTTGAATAATGAATGCTAGCCCCAGCATAGGCGCCAGCAAATTGCAAATGCTCACGTTCTGTCAAACCTGAAACAGGTACTCGTTGCCGCACTCACTCGTACAACACTCGCCACATGCCACTTGCCATCAGCATATGGTCAAATTGCAGCTGGGATATCACTAAATTATAGTTTAAAGCGTACGTATGCAAGGCGTATTCGATATACAGGCACATAATTAATTATATAACTGGTGTATTTTTGTTCCTATGACGACATAATCTCGAAGAGAAATTGAATGGAATGACAGGCTGGCTGGACGGCTGGCTGGCTATCTTGATTCACATGATTCATGCCGAACTCGTCTTTTCCAAATTTGGTCAAATCGAATATTTATTGAATTTTTACACAATACATACGCAGCGCGCACACCACACGGCGTATGATGAATCACAAGGTAAATTTTAGCCATATGCTTAATGAAATGCCTACGAATTTTTTTTATATTAAATAATGTTTTTGTTTTGCTTGCGTGCGAGTGTTTTTCCATGAAACCGTTGAAATATTTTTGGCAGCGGGTAGCATCATTCTTTCTTTTTTCCATTCACTTAGCACTTCGTTCAAATTGCGCGCCAAATGCACCCACGCGACACCGTCGTTGCTCAACACTGCAATGATTGCATTCAAAGAGTGCAGCTTTTTTGTTTTTGTGTTATCGATAAGTCAACGGACATGTATTGCACTCAATTGCGGTGCCATTTTGTCAAATTTGAAATGATAATTTGTGCAATTGATTGGCATATGCATGTCTTGGCTGTCAATCCATTAGTTAATCAAACTACGGCAATTGTAATTAGCATATTGCACGCCATTTACTGGCAATGATTTCGAGCAGACCGTGTTTTTTTTTTGTTTTATGATTATCCTTGGCAAAAGCATTCCAGCTTGTGTAATCATTTGCGTATTTCTGCACATTTTCAACAGATTGAAATTGCATAAGCCATAAACATACATTTATTTACACTATGCAGATAGTGGCGAAGCAGAACAAGCAGTGTTTACCATGCATTATTTATTCTGTTTACACTCTCCGACAGGGTTGGATCGTTTCGCTAAGAGGAAGCTGTTCAGCTGTTCGGCTGGACAGCTGCTCAGTTGTTCATTGTCATTGAAAGAGTGCAGTTTTGTTATCGAGCTACTTTTCCCCATATATGATACAGCAGCTAATCGGAATATTAGCCAATTATTTGAAGTGTATTTCAAATTCGTTGCTCTGCTGCTATTTTTTTTGCTTTCTTATTTCGCTGTGAATTTCTTATGCGCCATTCGTTTGTGTGTTTGTATGCGTGTGTGTGTGTGTGTGGCGTTGCATAGAGTGGGCGGTGGGGGCGTCACAGTTGTATATACAACACAACTACATTCACATTCATTACAAATTAGCGATCATATGGTGATATGGTGAGTATGCGCGTGTGTGTGTGTGTGAGTGCATGTGTATCGCCTCGATGGGGTAAACACATCTTTCGGACATGTCTACTGTACAATTAAAAACAATCGATGCGATTTTTAGCACAAATGTGCCAAGCACGAACATTCAATTTATATTTAGTCGATCGCCTTCGTACGTCAAATGATAGCGCACATCAGAACCGTACCACTCTCCCCACCCCCTAATCCCCCGCTCCCCCCCCAAAACGCCCCCCGTTTCCCTCACACTCTCCTACGGGTTGCGAGCAAGTTAGTTGCACGTTTGTCACGCCAACAAAATAATACAAAAAACAACAATAACAAATTAATTGAAATCAAACCGAACGAAAAAAAACTGAAAACGAAAACAAATAAAAAAAAATGCGATCACACAATGTTGTTAAAATATATACTGTATATATAGACATTGTAGTTATACACAGTATATAGCGGATACAGTTTTGTAATGCGACTTTGCTCTACTTTGCCCCACTGTCAGTGGCAGAGCGACAGCCGGCAGCTAGTTTGAAATTTCGTCATCTGGATCACTTTCTACTTTCACTGCACACACACACACACACACAGACAGTGCATGTAGCCGAAATTGCAGCGTCATCGTCTGGTCACACAGCCTAACGTCTCCAGCGTTAACCTCAGCCAGCTGTTAACCATGCACTCGAAATCAAGATCAGCAATACTCTGTAAATAATGCAAAGCCTACGGCGGGCTATGAAACTTTAATACTTTCTTTCCCCTTATTAAATTCACAAGATAGCTTTAAATTTAACACGACAGTTTTGGCTTAAATCTACCACTTACCCCACAAACTTAGCGCAGAAGTTATTATGGGTTCATTTCTATTACGAACTTATATATCTGCTATCTAGTTGTCCTAGGTTATATGCAAAAGCTACGACGATCAACAAAGCGGTGCAGAAGTCTTAAGAATTCATTTTACAAGCCATTGCGGTACATAATTAATTCCATTTGATTTATTTGCTCTGCGCTAATATTACAGAGTATGTGTTAGTCGTCTAGTTGCTGGCTTAACACTTTTATACGTGCATGCGTCGTTATTTTTGGCTGGTTTTTGCGATTCATCGCGGCTTTAACACTTCCTGGTTACTTAGTTGAGCAAACATTTGGCGGCGCATGCGGCTCGCTCCGTCAGCTGTGCACACAGTCCACACGCATGTGGCAGACGCTGTAACTACAACTACAGCAGCGACTCTGACTGCGACTGCGACTGCGACTATAACTTTGGCATTACAATGACAGATGTGCCTCGTTGTTGTTGCTGTTGTGGTACTTTGAGAGCCAAGTTTGTTGGCTCTGCGCTGCTTTGCTGCGGTTTGCTTAACGCGTACTTTCATCTCGCATTGACCCCAAAAAAAGCCGTCTCTGTGTGTGTGGCCCAGTTCGAGCACGCATTGCCATGGACTTGAAGGCGACATCAGCATGGTCACGTAACAGCTGCAGTTTATCGAGTCTGTACTCCCATTGATCAGATTACACAGCGCATTGAAACAAATTATTATGGGTATTGAGCCTAATTCAACTGGCATCTCATCATTTAGTGATGTGTCCAAGCGTTTTGGAGCATACAGATTGATTGATGGATGCCATTCAGCTTGGCGACGCGCTAGTTTCATCATAATCACAGCTTTGGCTTTGGCTAGAATTGATTGATAGACTGCTTCGTCCCCCCTCCACCCCTCTAACTGCCCCCCAGACTGCCCCATGTAATGGTGAAATAAGAAGAGTGTTGTTTTTGTTTTTCTATAAATGTTAAATCGTTTGAAAACAAATTAATGTTTCATTTATTTTCTGCATCGTTTTTCATTTTTGTTTTGGTATTTTTGTTTTTCTAATCATTGTTTTTTTTCTTTTTTGATTTCTTTGTTTCTTTGTGTGTGTATGTGTGTTGCATTTGCATTTTTTTTGCGAATGCATTTGCCGTATATTTGATATTCAATACAAAAATACATATGGGAATACGTATGACGTATGTACATTACGTATACGTACGGTGTGCGCTAGTTGCTGCTAGGAACATCAATTCTACATGTTGGTGCTGTTTGCTATTCGCTGTTGTTATAGCTATTGTGCGACACATAGAACATATGCATCTATGTTATGTATGTACGTGTATATTATTCGTTTCTCTCAGCATTCTTGATTGCCGTCGAAACAATCGTTACATCATTACAATAGTAATAATTGTTACAAAAAAAAAAAAGAAGTATATATAGTATATCATCATATCATAATCGTAATAATAATATTAATCATAATAATAATAATATTCATAATAATTCTAGTAATAAACATTACAATTGCTTAAATCTTAAATGTTCACACTTATATGATTATTATATTATATGCTTCTCATTATCATTGTGTGTTTGTGGTTTGTGGGTTTTGTGTGGTTTGTGTGTGGTTTTCGAATGCGATGTTGTTCAATGTTAAAAATTATACACTTGAAGAAATTTTCAATGAACTGAATTGTGTGCATTTACGTTCGAATGCAGTTAATTGGCATGAATTCGTAATTAAATAAATAAAGGCGCGCGCGATTTCGTCCTACAAACTAAGACTTAAGCAAATTCAAAAAATGAAACCTAGAAAAAAAAACGTTTTCATATTTCTTGATGATAATTGGAAAGCTAAACTTATTCGTTATGCTGAGGTGTGTGTAGAAAGTAATTGAAAAATTGTACTTTTTCCCAAATCGGAAAAAATAAACTAGTAAGAGTAATAAAAAAAAAAAAACGTTATATATGAGATGCTTCATTCGTATTTCAACTCTGAACTCTGCGAACAGCAAATGGAGTGACTTCTTTTCAATTCTTTTCCTGTTGGTTTTGTTTGTCGAATCGTGTAAATATCTATAGTTAATATAGTTACATTTTAGTTTATTTTGCTTTTCTTTTTTTTTTGTTTTTGTTTTTGTTTGTTGTGTTTTATATACTTTTCTTCATCGTCTTCCTCTTCTCTCTTTGTATCATTTCTTTTTTTTTTTGTATTTTCTTTTTGTATTTTTTTTTTGTTTTGTTGTAAATATGTGAGAAAGTGAAAAAAACATCACAGCTAAAACTTCAGTACATTTTTCTTGTGGTTCGAAAACAAAATTATAAAAAACCAAAAAAAAAAATAAAGAAAAAAAAAAAAAAAAAACAAAATGTGTGTGTGTACATAATTTCTTTATAAATATATGCTTACAAATAGAGATGTATATAGGTATGTGTATATGTACATGTATGTACCGAGATACATGCATGCACATATACACATAGATACACGGTAGATGTTTGCATTGGTTTACTTCTGTTTATGTATGCGTGTGTCTATTGTAATTATATATCATCATCATTCATCAATCGTATCGCGCCACAAATACATATAGCGCGCTTTTGTTTGTTTGTTTTTCTTTTCTTTTTTTTTCTTTTTTTTTGTTTTTTTTTTGTTTTTTTTTTTTTTTTTTGATTCATTTTATATCGATAAGCAACATTTTGTCATTTTTGTTTTTGGGCGTTTCTTGCTTTCCTTTCGCGCTCTCTGCTCTCGCTCTCTTCTCCTGGATCCCTCGCTGCTGCTGCTGCTGCTGCGGCGGCGGCGGCTGCGTGTTGCATGCTGCGTGTTGTAACTCGCGACAGGCGGAGGCGAGAGAAAAATGAAAACTACGAACTAGCAAAACGGCTTACAGACTACACAAGTACTTTGCTGTCCTCCCCTCCCCTCCCCTGCCCTGCCCAACCCTGCCCTACCTACCCACTGTGCCCCTTGTTTCCCCCTCTCCCTTTCTTCCCTCCCGTCTACCCAGGAGATGCCAAGGATGCGCCCCGCCCCTGACTCCTCGAATCGCACAAAGTAAACCCCACCACACGCCCCGTGCAGTCGCTACACATTCTATGCTCTATGCTCTCTGCTCGCATCCTCAGAGTCTCCTCTCGCAGTGCATCAATTTACAGCCCCACCCCGTTTGCTGCCTTGCTGCCCGCCTGCTGCTGGACTGCCTAAAAAAACAATAGAAACACACACACTCCCTCTCGCTCGCTCGCTCGCTCTAACTATCTCTCTTTCTCTCTCTCTCTCTCTCTCTCTCTCTATCTCTATCTAACTAACTATCTATTTATCTTCCCTCTATCTCGCTTACTAACTAACTATCTCTCTCCCTCTGTCTCCCTCACTCTCACTCTCACTCTCTCTCTGTCTCTCTCGTTAATCCTCCCAGCTGCCGTCAGAGTCGAGTTCGCAGCGAACACGCCACAGCATCAGCTCCATGCAGGCGCGCGAGTCCTCGAAGCTGCTGTGCCCGGTGGCGCCGTCGCCGCTCTGAATCTCGCGATTCAAATGCGTTTTGGTCAGATGGCGGAGGGCACGACGATAGGGAAAGCCGCTGGAATGGGGGAAGGCGATCGAGGTGTCGATCAGCGTATTGTGGACCAGCCGCAGCGCACGCAAATCGTTGTCGAGCCCATGGCCAATCAGTATGGTGTCGGCATCGATCAGCTCCAGCAGATCGCGCTGCACCTCGGCCAGCGTCTTGACGCCGCACGACCTGAGATCCTTGGCGGTGACGCCCGAATAGCGTGTATTATAGTCAACAATATCCGCATCGGGTCGCACATAGTGCTCATAAACCAGCTGCCCGTTGAGCGCCACCAGCGACACCTTGGTCACATCGAGTCCGCGCCCCGTGTAGCTCATCTCACAGTCGAGCGCATAGACGGCCCGCTGTTGTGGCTGCGACTGTTGCTGCGTCGTCGCCACCGCGCGGCGTCGTGTGTGGACAAAGTCGCGATAGGGACCGTTGACGCCCACCACCGACCCGGTCCAGACGTGCAGCTCGTGACGCGTGCAGCCGGAGTCGCTCTCGTCGCTGGCACTGCAGCAGGTCCAGCGACTGACCCAGGCGCTGCCGTCGTAGCAGCGATGGTACTTGCCCCAGTGGTAGCTGCACTCGTCGCGCGTCAAATACTGGCCGCTCAGCTCGTCGACCAGGAAGTCCTGCTTGCAGCGCACACACTGCTTGGCCAGGCTGCGCTCCACGTGCTCGTAGTTGCAGTAGAGCTCGAGGCCGGCGCTGGGCGCCGATTCGCACTCGCTGCCGCTCCACTCGCCACCCGACTCCGAGTCGAGGGAGCGCGGCGAGATGTTGCCCGAGTCTGTGGAGGTGCTCGCCGGACTGTTCTCAATGCCGCACTCCTCGTTGGCGCTCTCGCTGCTGCTGCTGCTGCTGCTGCTGCTGCTGCTACTGCGATTGCTGTTGCTGCTGCTGCTCGTGGGCTCCTCGGGGATGCCGCGATTGTACTCAAAGTTGCTGGTGTTGAGGCCGTCGTGGCAATTGATGACGGTCAGCGCCGTCTCGGTGATGGCCATGCAGTGGGCGGCAGCGAAACTCATGTGTGGCAAGCACTTGAAGATCTCAATGGCGCCCTCGTGCACCACACTCTCCACCGGGAAGCCGTAGACGCGCAACAGATGCGGCTCGATGAGGTAGCGTTGCAGCTGCTGCTGCAGCGCCGCATCGTCCAGCTCGAGGCGTTCGTATTGTCGCAGCGGCGGCACCAGGAAGTTCGCGTTCAGTCGATACGCCTTGTTGTTGCTGTTGTTGTGGTGATGCTCGCGCTGCCAGCTGGCTGCTGCACTCAAGTGCCCCATGTTGCCGTGGCCGTGGCTGTTGCCGTGACTGTTGCCGCCACTGTGGCTGTGACTGTGGCTGCTGCTGTTGCCGCTGCTGCTGCTGCTGCTGCTGCTGTTGGGGGAGCTGCCCGGCGAGCTGAGCGCTGACGAGGAGTTGCTGCCGCCGCTGCTGCTGTTGTAGTTGCCGCTCGCCTTGCTGCTGCTGCTGCTGCTGCTGCTGTTGCCTCCGCCTCCACCGCCAACGCCTCCGCCTCCTCCTCCTCCGCCGCCACCAGCGCCGCCGCCGTTGCCCGTTTGCTTGCCGTTGTTGCCGCTCTGGCATTTGGGCTGCTTGGACTTGTTGTTGCCGCTGCTGCTGCCACGCTTCTGGTTGCCGCTGCCAGCGATGCCACCACCGCCACCGCCACCGCCGCCATTGCAGCTGCTGCCGTTGCGCCACTTGCCCTTGCCGCTGCACTTGCCGCCCGGCTTGCCGCCCGTCTGCTGCTCCACCAGCTGCACTTGGCCCTGGGCCAGGGCGGGCACCTGCAAGGCGCCTCTGTTGAGCACCTGCTTGACCGCCGACTGCGCCTTCTGGCCGCGCTTGGGGCGCGATTTGTTGCCGTTGCCAATGTTGGCGCCGTTGGCAGTCGTTGCATTGCCGCCGTTGCCGCCGTTGCTGCCGCGATTCTTTGGCTTGCCCGGCTGCTCGTCGCAGGAGTTGATGTCCTCGCTGGTGGCCTCGCTGCTGGTGCTGTTCCGATGCCCTGGATTGTGCTGCCCCAGAAATTTGTCTGCAAGAAGACAAGCGAAAAAATGGGGATTGTTTGTTAGTTAATTCGAATTTAATAAATAGTGTTTAGTTAAATGCAATAAGTGTAGCGAAAAATGCGGATTGTTTGTCACTTATATAACATTGAACAAATTGTATTTCTATATTAATTAAATGCAACTTAGACAACTTCTAGTTTAGTTGCAATTAATATTTAAAATTCTGCAATAAAATGAGTTTCGTTTGTTTATTCAATAGTCTTGAGTTTGCTATATATATGTATTAAAAGGAACTGTTAGTTATATAGCATTTAGTATAAATATTTTAATTAAATGCAACTCAGACAACTTCTAGTGCCTTTGCAATTAATATTTGATATTATGAGCCAAATATTAAGCATTAATTTAGCTTCATTTTCGCTGCTTTATATTATTATTTTTTATTACTTTTGATTAAAATGCAAATTTGAGAGCGCCGCGAATTCTAGTTCAGTTCGAAACTAGTTGGTTAATGAACCTCCACAAATGATTTGCATGCAAGAAATTTGCAATTTTTAGTTTCGGAATAGTTTTTGCAGTAGCAAACTTGTTCTAGTTTTCGCCCAATTCTCTATTCAAAATAGTTTGCAGCCGTTTGCTGGCCATGCATTTTGATTTGATTGTCGATGGAATCGTTGATGATGCTTCCATCTATAGTTCGCTTGATTCATGCTTCAGTTGGGGGCAAATGCAATAATTTATTTATGAATTTATGTATGCTTTTGAAGGTGTAGTAAATTGAGTTGACGTCAATTTACGTAGCTAATTTGTGCGCTGATAGCGCAAAGTGAGAACTCACACACACACACACACACTGTCGCACACACACACACATGTGTTATGTTGTGTGTGTGTCTATTGAAGTCGTTATCAATACGCTGACGATCGTTGCTGGGCCACGTGCTTTTTGCGTATACTTAATATGAATTTTGTTTATTTATTCGCCCCGAAATTGTTCTCAACCCTTGATACCCTGCAGCGCGACGCCCTCGACGGGTATATTGTTGCTTTTGTTGCCACATGTTGTGCGCCAATGTGTGCAATTTTTAACGGCGTGCTCTCTTGTTGCGTGAAATTACAGGGTATGCGTGCGTTGCGCACCATTGCGCTATCGAACGGAAGCTACGCATGACTGCAAGATGATGGGCCGATTGTGTTTGATTTGCGGCCGCTCGCGGCGCGTGTTCGCTGTGTTTTCATTTGTTTTTCTTATTGTTTTTGTCTTTTTATTTTTTCCATTTGTTTTTTGGCTAATAAAGCGACGTTCGGTGGGGGAGGGGGCGGGGGGGGCGTACAGGCGACAGCTATTACAAATACGCGTATTACTCATTATCAACATAATTATTATAAATAAATTTGTGACTTCCGCATCGCAGCGAGTTGAGCAGGGAAAGAAAGAGAGCGAGAGAGGGAGGCGTGGTTGTCAAGCGAACTTGTCGCCATTGCGGGGGGTTGGGGGGGGGGGGGGTTGGAGTGGGGAGGCGTTAAACTCGTTTCGACGACGACACGTGGCAAAGCTCTGATTTATGCCAAGCTCATCAAGCTATCATCATAAAAGTTAAACATTTACTTAGCTGCTGGCTGCGCGAACGCGACAACAACAAAAACAGCAGCAAGAATGTAAAGAAAAGAACAAGTTCAAGTTCAGGTTCAGGTTCAGGTTCAGTTTGAGCGAGAACTGCAAACACAAGAGGCTCATATCTGATCATATATGTTAGTGTCTATCAGAGACGATCTCTCAGCTATTTGGCCGACCATTGTTATTGTTATTGCTGCTGCTGCTGCTGCTGCTATTTGCGATTGTTATTGTTATTGTTATTGTGATTGCGATTGTTATTGTTATGTGCTTGTTCATTTCGCATTTCGCAGTTCGCATTTCGCATTTCGCATTTCACAATGAGGCAATGAGGCTGCCGCCTATCTATCAGCTGCATTTGACGCCGCTTCCTATTTGCAATGCCAATTTGCAAACATTTTCCCCAGACAACGCATTTCCTCCATCGACTAACTCAACTTCAACACTCTGAGTACTCTGAGCTCGCTTGAGTTTGTTGACACACACGCTGCGTCTGCCAAGTGAAGGACATTCGCTGGCTCTATTTGGCAGCAGCAGCACGTGACCAGAAACAGCAATTTGGGGGCCCAATTGATAGGCTACGAATTGGCAAAGCGGCAATTTCTCCGCACGAAGCCTTAAATCACGCATACGCCGCATTGCGCTCGGTGGCAGGTGGCAGCAATTATTGTTTACATATGTGCAACACGTACTTAAACATACTACTACTTTACTCCACTCCACGCCACACACGGCAAACTGTTCAACTGTTTGGGGCCCAGCGATTAGATAAACGAGCACACACCCTCATGGCGTCGAGCACAGGTCAATAATGTGGCCAGTGTGCTTTATCAGAGACGCACACAAACACGCGCCAAAATCTTGAACAACCTTGAAAATCTATATGAAAATATGTGTGCATACAACACACACATTTAAACGCGCTGGCGAGTAGCACATGTGATTAAAACGTAAACACAACATAATTATGCGAGGTGCGTTCCACATTTATACGCCGAGACCTATAAGCCATAAGCCATAAGCTATAAGCTATAAGTCGCTAGCTACAAGTTGGTGGAGAGCACATGGCGAACGAGAAACGAGTCGCAATCACAGCAGGCTGCCTGAAATATTGTTTAGTTAAAACTGATTATTGTAGATAGACTTTCTTCAAATCGTTTCTGCAGTTCGCGATAAATGCGACGGGTTGAAGGTCGCAAAAAAACAAAAAAAAAACCAAAAGAAGCGTATTATCGAGATCTGATTAATGTCATTCTAGATTAAGATGCCACCAAAGTCATTTGCAAATGAGCTTACAATAGATTTGCCATTTGCATAACTTGGCAAATGTTACAATACCCAGCAACAACAACGGCGACGTCGACGGCAATGAGAACTATTGAAAGTCCCTGATAAGATTGCAAAAGGCGAATCAAATGCGACTACTGTGCCTGGCTAGCGCTCCGATCTGCTCGATGATAATCTATGTACATATTTACTATATGCTGAATATGTACATAACAAATTCAAAGTAACTATAAACAAAATACACACATATAGTTGTGTATACGCACTATTTAATTTGGCAACTGTTGTTGTTGTCGTTGCTGTTGCTGTCGCACTTACTGCGTGAATAACAAAGGAATGACAAGAAGGTCGACACTGATCGCCGCTCAGATACCTCTTGCAAATGTTGTGAAATGATGAGCAAACTCTGTAATCTCAGCGAGAGAAAATTCGCGAAATTCTAGAAGGTTGATATACCCTGCTCTGCGCGTGTTTTACAGGGTAGTTGCAATGGGAAACCGTGCGCTGTGGGGCGTGAAATGAAAAAGTGCATGCAAATGATGTCGACTATGATACAATTTAATTGTGTTCTATTCATTTAATTTCATATTTGTTTCACTAATTACCCAACCAAAGGGAGCAACACAAATAACACTATTTACTTAACTGAACTGTCAGCAAATTGTTTGACAATTCCCACGATTATTATTAATGTGTGCAATAAATATGAAAACGTTTCGTGCGCTGTCTGGACTCTGAGACACATCCAGGCAGACGAGTTTTGCTATTTGGGGCGCGTGCTTTGAGCAGTTGCCGGGCAGCGATAAGATGTTGCCAATACCCTGCAACTGGCAACAGTGAAAAGCAGTCGAAACAAACGAAACAAACGAATAAACGAAACTGCTAAAGAGCCCCATTCGACTGTCTGCAGTCGTCAAGTGGACGGGGACTCGCGAGCTGTGTTTCCATGCCTCTAATCAGCATTCAGTTGCTACGACGGCTATCCCCAAAGCATACAAAAAGAAAAAAAAACCAAAACCAATACGAAAACGAAAACACGCAAGAAGTTCACAAATAAATCAAGAACAACATGACAAATCGCAGACGCGGTTAAAAAGTCATTGTTGCCGCCATCGCAGGCAGCTTTGTGGCGACCCCGGCTGGCTGCTATGACACGCAAAGTGTCATTACATCTTCTCAATAGCAGCCGAGAGTATCGATAAACGATAATCAATTCGATTGCACATCGTGGACGCACTCTAGCTGTCTGCTATGACACACAAGTGAAATGAAGACTTTCTTTTCATCGACCCACATTGACAACTGCCCAACAGAACTAGAGAGCATCGAAAGGCAATAATCAATTCAATTACACATTATCATCATTATGAAGCATCTTCATTATCATCGTCATCATCATGTGTGCGTCTGCTTCGGCTGGGCTGACTGAAAGTCGTCGACAAATCGTCAATCGGCAACCAAGTTGTGGCCTTCAAGTGGTAAGTGGCATTGTCAAATGGCAAGCGACGGGGCTCGCTTCCTGTGCGCCGGCCCTAGGCCAACACACAAGAGTCCACAGATCAAATAAAAAACACAACAAAACAACAAAACTTAATAACAACAGCCAGAGCCAGACGAATGAACGAACCATCAAAAAGTTGCAGCTACAAATGTCGAGTTGAGAAAAATAAAATAAACACATGACAGTCGGAGAGTTAATGTTTATATGGGAATGGTTATGGTTATGCTAATGTTTATGCAACTAGCAGCTGACTTCGTGCCTATAACTGTGTTTGTGTATGTGTGTGTGTGTGTGTGTGTGTGTGTGTGTTTTTTGTACGTGACAATGTGTTGTACTTTGGCAATAGGCTCGCTTGAAATGTTAACTAATATGAATATGATTTTGATTTATTAATGAAACTGGTCAAGCGCAACGGGTCGCAAATTAGTGATGCACTCGCAGATACCCTAGGGGCAGAGGTGGGTGGGGGTGCTTCAAAGATTTGCAGAACTTGCCTCGAAAAGTTGAAGGCAGGCAAGAAAATAATGCTTAACATTTCAATCAACGAAGTTTTCTCTGCATGATTCTGGCACTTTGTCTTTGCGACACTTAGCTTTTTACAGGGTATACATATATAAAAAAGTGTGCATGCCAAATGGCCATTGAGGTCAAAGCGCCAAGAGGCGACAACAGCGACGACAACGACGACGATAACAACGACAACGACAACGATATTAGAGTTAATAGCCAATTGGCTAAAATGCGAGCCGTAAAAAGTTGGCAATGTTTAATACGAGTACAATCTGTATAATTTGAATACTACCAACCCCACCCCCTCACCCCCCGCCCACCCTGTGGCATGGAAAATACGATTTACGTATGTGGCCGAGTCTCAGGTGCTTGCACGCAATCTCTGGAGGTTGTCACGAAACTCCGCTGACTGAAGGATTGTGGGACAGCTGCTCTCTACTCTGTCATTCATTTGATTTGCATGTGCTTGGCCCAAGATAATGATAGATGCTAGCAATGGTGGTGGCATCCCCACAACGTTGTTTCCGGGTATTACAATGCATTATTTGTGGTTCTAAGCACAACTTTGTTGTGTGTGTCTGGTGTAATTATCTTGTGCAGATCTTGAGTGATCTTTGATCGCGATCTCATCATCATTATGTGCGCTCAAAGGCAAACGGGTTAACCTTGGCGGCAAAAAGCAGCGAGCCAAGAGCCAGACACACACACACAAGTGCAGATCTCAGATCTGAGATTCGAGACGGCGAGACGATCTCCGAGACGGACCGAGAGCTTCGCTTTGAAGTGGCATCAAAGGAAATTACGTTTTCAGAGGGGCCGCATAAAAAAAAAACACACACACACACAGCGGGAAAAAAAGAGAATTGCCGGAGAGCGTTTAATAGGTTAATAATGCGACTGCTCGACCATTGTATCTGTTTCTGTTTCTGTTTCTGTGTCTGTCTCTGTTTTCTGTGTGCCACACCGTTAGCTGCTCTCCACAACATTCCACATTGTCTGGGAGTCGCCGCTAAAAAAGGTAACCGAAATGAGTTCAAGTTGTTCAACGCTCAAGCCCCCAGCTACAATTGTATCTGCATCCATGATTTTTTATATACTATATGCGTATGGGATTTTGTAAAACCGCCTAACCTTATTAAGATGCAACGAGGCGTGAATTGTGCGGCGACGGCGGTGGCGGTGGCGATGGCGGTGGCGGCTGCAGTGTGGATAAATAATCGCATCACACACACAATTTGGCGTCTTGGGCAAGTTGGCAATGGCTTAATTACAGCGCGCCGCACAAGGTGAACCATAAAAATACGTTAATTAGATATTGGTAACTGAGGCCATAAACGCTGCTCTCCATTACGGAAGAGGAATGAATCTCTTGGCCCGCAAAGCAATTGCCACACACTTTGTGTGTTTTTGTCTTGTAATTAGCTAAGAGGCGACGCGCTGCGCAATCATAAATGCAACGTTCTGGGGCGAGTTCGAGAGCTGCAGAGCTGCAGAGCTGGAGCTGTTGTTGTTGCCATTGGCTACGATGTCCGGCCTGCTCGACGACTCCCAAGTGCTAATCAATGACACAAAAACATGTGACTTATGTAATTGTGGCGCTTGGGGGGCGCAAATCTATAAACTGATTGTCGACTTCTTGGCTATCAGTTGTGGCGTTTAGTTTAAGCGCTTTTCGCTTGCTCATTTCGCTAGATTGCCTTTTGCTGGTTTTTTTTTTTTTGTTCCCTTTCTGTTTCAGATACCACAAAAAAAACGGAACAGAATTATTGCGAATGGACTTGAGAGATCTCAATGCTAATCAGCTGATTCTACGGCTATTGCGTCTTAGGTTGCTGTTGCTATTATTGCTGTTGACATTGCTACTATAAATAAATGCTACATATGACAAAATAATGCTGGAAAGTTTTGCTTGCAAACGCGAATCTCAGGAAAAACGATCGGCAGATTATTCAATACACTTCGTCATAATTGTGGCGAACATTTAGCAATGTTAAACTCATAATACAATCAATCAATTGGCTTTAATCTCAAGATTCAGAGCTGGCCTGGGGGAGTTTTCGATGTTTTTCCCCCACAGCTTGTGGCTCTGTATAATTATAGCCATTATTTCATACATATAAATATATATGTATATAATGGCAAATTTCCAACGTTTACGCCCTTGATATCAGCCCTAATATGGAGTCTTATCATCGTGCTCTACTCGCTATCTCGGCTCTCGATCTTTTTGTGGGTCTGTCAAAACTAAGTTTCGAGTCGGAACATTTCCATTCCCTGATTTTCGGGTTTATTTATTATTTTTTATTGTTGTTGTGGTTGCTGCTGCTGCTGCCTCTTGATTAGTTGTATGGGAAGCTTTCTCATCATCACGCTTTTTGTTTATTTGTTTAGCTAATGAAGTTTTTGTTGGCTTCGTTTCGTTTCGTTTCGGCTTTTGCCATTCTTTTGATTTGGTCGCTTCTTTCGGTCGGCATTTTAATTGATTCCCCACAGCGCCCCCCGCGCGCCCCCCGTCAAGCCGCATTGAAAGCGAAAGTCGAACTAGAAGCGAAGCGCCTCTTGACATAATCGACGCGCTCCATGGAAGGTATGTGTTGTAGTTGTAGTTGTACTACATGTGAATTCAATTGTGTTTGTGTTTGTGCCTCACGACTTTCATTAAGGCTGTGACGATGAAGCTTAAGCGAAGATTTCCTGCAATTTTCTTATTTATGAGTCTAGAGTGCAATTGAAATGGAAACGCCGACCGAGGTCTCAAAATAGTTGCGCGAATCAGCCGATGAAGAAAGCGAGTAAAAGGCCCGCATAAGGTTAAACACATGTGATTGACCGATTTCTATATATACACTATAGTTATATATATATATATATACATATATACCTAAGCATTTGTTTCCTTATTCTTGTCTTATCGCCATGTAAACCACAATAGAGAAATGAAAAAACCCCAAATACGAAATCGAAATTCTTCCTACTTGTACTTTAATTAAATATTCTTATAGCCCAGTGGCTACTTAGGCACAACCCAAAATTGAAGAGCCCTTTCTGTCACAAAATCAATGCTGTCGAGTGCTCTTGGGTCTGTTATGGCCCCCAGATAGCGAGCGCCACTTTGGAATCTACTCACGATATAGATAAAGGTTCGCTATATCAAAGTAAATAATTGTAAAAAATGATTGTGCGCGACTCAACGAAACTGCGTCTTCAATTTTCCATATTCCTTTACGACATCGCCGCCCCTCCAAACAGGGTGCCTCACCATATAGATTCTTTATAGCTCCCGTCATTGTTGAGGTGTCTTGCAGTCGAGTCGAGTCGATTGTTATTGTGTGTTTTGCATTTTTCTATCGATCAGTCAGAGATCTGCACAGCAGATCAAATGTATGCGTAATGCTGGCTGCCAGTGTGACCAGCTGCGGCTGACCTAAGGCAGCGAAGAGTGCAGGAATATAACGGAGAAAAGTGACAGACAAACAGACAAACACACAGACAGACAGACAATCGATGTGGGTTGCAGTCGTAAACATTGCTGTGGTTTTATCTCTCTCTCTCTCTCTTCCTCTCTCTCTCTCTCTCTCTCTCTCACTCTCTCTCTCCCTCTCTCTGAGTGTGTCTGAATGTTTTGAGTGTATTCATTGCGGGACAGCAGTTGGCCAAAAGCAAAAAAAAACCACACAAAGCTCTGATTAAGATACGTTTGGAGAAATCTGACGATGACGTTGGCCAGCAAATTTATGAATCACGGTGTGAATGGCGCGCGATTTGCTTGGAATTTTATAAGCGGCAGCAACTTGTGAATCAGCTCAAAAGCTGTAACAACTGTAGTTGTTGTTGTCGT
Organism: Drosophila siamana; assembly: GCA_035047445.1. Taxonomy (NCBI): domain Eukaryota; kingdom Metazoa; phylum Arthropoda; class Insecta; order Diptera; family Drosophilidae; genus Drosophila; species Drosophila siamana. The sequence continues at coordinate 3,910,174 of JAWNPP010000078.1, read as the reverse complement.
TGCTGTTGCTGTTGCTGCTGCTGTTGCTGGCACGCTTCGTGTAAATGTTATTGCAATGCGGGTTGCACTCACCTTCGATGCATGAAGAAGTTACAAAACGATGCCAGGACTGGGCATCGGGGCCGGCGACAACATTCGATCGCTTCTGTTGCATGTTGTAGGCGGCGTTGCCTTCCTGCCGCTTGTTGTTGCCGTTGTTGTGATTGTAGCGCGCCTTGCGTGTGGCATTGTTGCTCTTGCTGTTGCTGTTGCCGTTGCTGTTATTCTGTTGATAACTGTTGGCAATTGTGGCTGCCGCTGTGGCGGCATTGCCAGCTGCTGTTGCAGCTGCTAGGTTGCCGTTGGCGTATTTCTGTGTGCAACGCTTGCCACTGCTGTTGCTGCTGCTGTTGTTGTTGTTGCCATTGTTGTTGCTGTTGTTGTTGCTGTTGTTGTTGCTGTTGTTGTTGCCGTTGTTATTGTAGCGCTGCATTTTGTCATCTGGAATGGAAAAGAGAGAGCGTCGACAAAATGAGCACCAAGTTGCACTACTATTCACTATCACATCGAATCGGTGGCGCCACTCACAAATCTTTTGCAGTTGCACTTGCCACAGATCTTCGAGATACAAATACATGTTGTTGTTGTTGTTGTTGTCTGTGTGTTTGTGTGTCTTTGTGGCACATTAAAGAGAAGAACACTTCCAACAAAATAACAAACAAAAAAAAAAACACAATAATAATAAATATTTTCAGTCGCTCTTGCTCTTTGAGATATTTTTTTGCGCGCCCGTTTGCACTTGCAGTTCGAATCAAACTAAACGTCGCGATTAGCGCCGAGCGCGATATAAACAACAATAAAAACAAACTGCAAAGACAAGGAGAACACACAGAAAAAAAAAAAAACCCAGTGTACGCCGAACAACACAAAACCCAGAGTCCAGTCCGTAATGCGATTCAATTCTCGCTCTCTCGCTGCGCCGCTGCGACGGCTATCGATGACGACACAGTGAGACAACAACAACAACAAGCCAGTGAATCACCAGCCATGAATCGACGCCGTCTGACGACAGCGGCGAACAGCACGCTTGATAAGTATGCGCACACCACAGGTTTGAAGCTTGGGGTAGCACACGTTGCACGTTGTTTCCCCCCCCCTGCTGGGCTAGTTGCACGTCACAATCACGACTGCGTCGCGTTTATCGAGAGGGCGCAAAGCACGCGTTAAACAGACGCTTTCTTTATCTGTCACTTGTTTATAAATACAACTACGAATTGCGTACTTAATTCACTGGGAAGTCGAAGTATCTTTAGCTAGTTTAGTCGAGTTTCGTTTGCATGTTTAAGCTGCACACTCGGAGCATCTTTAGCGGGTTTAGTCGAGCGCCAGGTGATATATAATTAGACCATAAATACACAACAGGCAGATAAATATAGAAATGCGATATGAGGCTGGTGAAATGCAACAGCTGGCTTTGGACGTGTGGAAATTATATTATACAATATCTGCCCCATAAGCGAAGTTTCCAAAAATAAATACTCGATGCGAGTGTTTATTTTGAATTGTGTTTTTATAGATTGTTGATTCATTGCTCGATTGAGTTGCATGCCACAAACACTCACACGCACATGCCCCAGAAATAGCCCAGCACATTTTTTTTTGGCATTTTTTGCCAGTACATAAATTTGGAGCTCATCAACAGTTTTGGGGCGGATGCGAGCCACGCCCACTTTCGACGCTTAGACTTGTTGCTTTCACTTCATTGGAATTTCTGCAATTTGTTTATGACTTTTGCCTTTGGCTGCTTAGAAATGCGCGAATAACGGCACATTGCGAGCCACTAACAAAAACGCACGTTTAATAAACAATAGCAGCAAAAAAAAAAAAAAAATAAGCAGACGAGCAAAAAAAAAAAAGTGCACAGCAAAACAAACAGAATGAAATACAACATACAAATGACAATAAGAAGAAGGAGAAGGAAAACAAAAACAATCGGCAAAGTGACCAAATAAAACAGCAAAACAAAAAGGAGAAGAAAATAAACTCAGCGAAAAAAAAACAAACAAAACAAATGAAAAAAAGAACCGAAAATTAAAAATTAAAATAAATACAAGAAAAAAGCAAGCCAAACGACTACAATAAACAGGTACCAGCTCGTGCCTAGCGCCGCTCCATGTGATTGTCCGTTCGTCTGTTCGTCTGCTTCGTTGTGTGTGTGTGTGTCGGTGTGTGTGTGTGTGTGCTGCTTGTACCCCACCCACCACGCCTAGCCGCCGCCGCCGCCCCCTGCGCTGCCCGTTCGGCTGCTGCCAATGCGAAAGATACGCTGAAATTGTAGCGTAATTTTTGGCGAATTCGAAAACATTTCGAATTCAAAACAAAAACCGCTGCCCTTACTCTCTGCTGCCCCTCCCCTCGCCACCGCTGCGACCCTCCGGCATGACTTCGATAGCTCTGCGCTCCGGCCGGCAGTTATCGACCGTGATTTATGAAAGAAACAAACGACACAAGACGACCGATCGCATCGCATCGCATTGAAATGATTTTGCTGCTTGAATGGGAATTGCGTAGTGGCTGAAAAGCAATAAAAGCCCAGCAGCTGGTCACACTGCTGAGCCACAAAACACCCTACGAAAAAGTTGCCAATACCCTTTTACTATGCAAAACGAAACTAATTAGTTTTTAAATGCTGTCTGCTTCCCCACGTGTGAAATCCCCACACACCGCAACAGTCAAAATGGGGCGCAGCCAACTTAACTAGCAGCTTTAGCAGGCGTAGCCAACTTAACAAGCTATTTGCTTATTACTCGACAAGGGAATAGACGTCAATAAATATGCATTTAATAGTACACTTTGGATGCTGTCAATGTCGTAAGAGGCTAAAATTACCATAGTTAGGGTATTGCGAAATTCGAGTGTGTGGCGAATTTATTTTCGCTTTTTTTGTTTTTGTGTTTGGCTAAAACTGTTTCTGTATTCCAAATCAATGCGAAAGCGGCGATTAAAATGTGTCATAACTGATGCAAATGATATCAGCGCGAGTTCGTTGAAACCGATCGCCTGATACTACAGACAGATAAATATATATTAGAGAGCATGTGGATGAGAGGGAGAGCGAGAGAGAGAGAGAGAGAGAGAGAGAGAGCGAGAGAGCGAGATGGCAACCCTGGCAGGCAATTGGCGTTGCCAAAACGGAAATGCATCGCAATGCGATGCGAAGCGATGCGGCGCGTGTTGCTATTTGTGGCAACAAAATGCATACAAACAAATGAACACAAATCGCCAACATGATGATGACGCTGACTACTCGCCAGCTAATGATCATTGGCATCATTCATAAGTTCCCATAGACTGTGACTTCTCACAGTGTGCGTGTGTGTGTGTGTGTCTATGTGTGTGTTGTGTTCGTGTGTGCGTGACCAAAGTTGAATGAATTCCACGAAGACGTAGACGAAGGCAGCGACAACAGCAACAACAAAGCGAAGCCATCGAACCAAGCGCTCGAATTACAACGAGCAGAAGCTGCCGACGGCAGCCAAGGGGATGAGGAGTGTGTGGCGGGGCGAAGAGGGCGGCAGGGGGAGCTGTGAGCTGTGAAGTGAAGCGAAGCCAACAAAGGAGGATCATTAGGGGAAGAGCACACAAAAAGGAGACGCAGAAAATTGAGCAAAAAAACGCGGCAATTTTTCGCATGGCAACACACAACATAAAATTGCTGATCATCATGATTACCACCAACACCACAACGACGACGACGACGGCGATGATGATGATGATGATGATGTTAATGATGATGATAATGATGAGCGCATGCGCGCACGTTTTGCGCCGCGTCTCCCTTTGGCTGCGACGTCGGCGTTTGGCGCGCAATCGAACCCGCATTGATCATCAAGGACAATTGGCGACAACGCGCCCAAAACCACAAAGAAAAATAAACAAACATGTTGCCTATGCGGCCTGTACTATTTAGCATTTAGAAGGCCTGCCAACTCGTCCAAAAAAAAAACATGAATAGTCAATGGAGGCGTAGAAACCAGTTTTGGGCCATGCGTAATATGCTGTGATTAATCTAGGGTATTTGCCGCTAGTCTTGAGGGACGGAAATGCATTCGCATTCGCAAGAAAACTCTATATTGTCTATATGCTGTCTTTGGGCTATCGTTAAACTGAAAGTCTAGAGTCGACTCGCTTTGCGGTGACTTGCGAATCTTTCGCTTTGTGGACTTCGCGCTGGGAAAGACATTTGGGGTTATTTAAGATTCCGCTTTGGACCCTAAACGTGTTTGTAGTTAGTAGCATTTATGCTGGGGGATGGCGAGGGGAGAGCTACTAGACCAAATGGGTTTAATGCCTTCCTTATGCTTACATATTTCTCGCTGTCTCTTTTTAATTCTAGGGGTGCTGAACTTCAAACTTGTTTCGTGTGTGTGCACGTTTTTTTTTTTTCGGGGAGTTCAAGCGCACGTGGAATGTGATATTTTATGGCAAACATAAATCTTGCATGAAATACTTGAGATTATTTGTTGCTGTTGTCGTTGTCGTTGTCGTTGTCGTTGACAGTGTATGTAAATCGAGTGTTTTAATGACAGAGTTTCGTACGCTCAATTGCGATTAGGAAATAATTGTAATAATTTAACCGATTTGCCCGCCAACAGCGGGCGTTTAGAACCGGAAATTTAAATGCCGCTTTAATGTATTGTATAATTGTGGCCAGGCCATAAAAATAAATCCACTGAAAATGAAGCCATTCGCATTCAATTACGTGCCCCAGAGATACGACAGGCGGGCGGACAGACGGACGAATAGATAAATAGGCAGATTTAACGTTGACGGTGACGGTGACGGTTTTTGTTTCACTTATTTTTTTGGGCAAATGAAATTAGATTTCATGTAAGACACATACAGGAAGAGTTTCACTGGCATTACGTGCAGCGTTCGTCTTTCGACTTGAATGGGTTGGCGAGAAAATGGGGAAGGGAAACTCAAGTGCGGTGGACGATTGGGGGGGGGAGTTAAGCGGGGTCGCGTCGCCAGCGGTGCTGACGTGATTAACCGGGCCAAAGCAGCTGCTAATCAACAATTTGTTGTATTCGTTGCTGTTGCTGTTGCTTTGTTGCTTTTGCTTTTGCTTTTGTGAAGGAAGAAGCTCACGCAACTTAGCGCGCGATGACGCTAGTCAGCCAATTATTTATTTAATGCTCGACTGGCTGCCCGGCCCCAGTTGCCATCCACAGTCGCAGTTCCACTCCCAGCCCCAATAGCGCATATGCTGAGTGTGTGGTAGAAATTCGCACTCGTGTATTCTGATTTCACGTACAATTTTCTGATTACAATTAAATAAAACACACACACACACACTCGGCGGGGAGGGGCGGGGGGAAGGCGCGTCAATCAAGCGCGCTTGAGCAGCGCTCGCAATCGCATTTGCCGTTTCTAGCAAATCGATAAACAAATCACTTCCGATGACGACATTGAGCACATGGCGTATGCGCAATGCGCGATAGCACTCATACGCCACCGCCACCGCCTCGACCACCGCCAGCACTGATAACCTTCACGTAAGGGATCAGAGAGCCGCGGAAGTTGTGCTAGGCTGGCCCAGTGCATTCATGCGTGGGAATTTGCTGCTTATCGTGCGGCCCAAAAAAAAAAAAACAAAACAAAACAAACAAAGAGCAAAGACTTTTGATAACTTTGTCGACTAAGCAAAACAAACGTTCGTTCGCTTGTTCTATTGATAGCCATGTGGACAATTGTGTTTGCCAGCAGGTCGGACAAGTGAATTACACCGACTGCACTCTGCATGCCATGCAAAAGTTTGTGGCTTGCAATTAGTAGCATAATCTTATCTACACCACACACAATTTATGTGCAGTTTGCCTGCTTGTCGGCGGGTGATCAATTGAACAGCAAAATCAAGCCATAAAGATGATTCAAGTGTTGTTTAGTCGCCAGTTCCCCGGAAACTTGTCGCTAATCACCACTTGGGGAACTACCTCAACTATGCAAAGAGAGAGCATAGAAATAGCTTTATTTACTTTCTTTTCACTGGGGAGAGAGATGGTATCAAAGGGCGATTCAATAATGAGTGCATTAAGGCACAATAAGCATTTCGGCATTCCGCATTAATGAGGCGAACGAAAAGTATTGATAAATTATGCCGGGCGCACAAGAAGCAAGGGGCAGCCTGCGTCATTGGGGGACGTGGGCGGGACGTGGGCGTGAGTGTGGATGTGTGGCCAAATATTTCGCATATCATTCACAATTGTTATTAATTGGAAACATTATGAGACGTTGTGTTTACACAAACTGAGCAGCAACGGCAACAACAACAACAGCGAGAACAACACAATTTCTTGCAGAGCTGGCGAAGACAACGAGCTAAAAGTAAAAGTGCCTGCGTGCCACACAGAGCGACAATGACGACGACGGCGACGACGACTGGCAAATACCCTGTGAATGGCCGAGTTTTGCGATACATACCAACATGATTGTGCTTCACCTTGAAGAGCTTTGAGATCCATGTGATGATTGCGAAAGATATGCCCATTTTTGTCATATATGGTGTTTATGTATACAATATATATATATATATATAAATTCAAAAAGTATCTAATTGTCGGGATGTTTTTTTTTGGTTTTAGTTTTTGATTGTTTTAGAAAATTTGTGTGCGATTGAAATAGTACGTTGTTTTTTTTTTTTTGTGTGTCTAACGTGTGTGTCGGCGTGTACTTTTTGAATTTAGCCTGAAAGGCAAAACTTCTCAACACCCTGTAGTAGTAGGCCAAACAATTTGTAAACACACACCGAACGAGAACTAAACTGAGAACGAGAACGAGATGGAAACAAACGGCAAACGGCAAACGGCAAACGACAAACGACAAACCAAACTAGCAGACACAATAGGCACAACAAATGACCGCGTGCTGGCTGTCAGAAGTCCGCACAGCGTTGTTGACATTTCATTTTGTGTGACATTCAACGCAAAAGCTGAACACAACTTCAATATGAAAATATTGTATTAGGCGCGTTCAACGCTGTCAACCGAAAGCCATGAAAACCCCGATCGCCACCATAGCCGAGAGAAAGAATACGAAACTTTTGCAGGATTGTAACTGGCGCAGGAAGAAGCGATTCCCAGCGAGCTGTAAATCGGGTAATTAACTGTGCTTACAGTGTTTGCTCTGCTGGCTATCAGAGCGTTAAATTGAAGTCTGGCAATATGAAATGAGTCTGGCAACGTCATGTCGTAAGCGCCGTAAGAGAGAGCATTAATATTATTATGGCTAACAAGTTAATAACTTGAGATGGGTGTTTCATTTAACTTATCTAACGAGTTCATCTGTGTTATTCAATTACAGCAAGTGCTTCTGAATCTAATTAACGTTTCTCTCTCTCTCTGGGTCTGGGCAAAGTGTTTTTTTTTTTGCCTAGAATTCGAAGTGGGGCTGTTCGTTTGCTCCATTTCCAGTTCGTTGGCTGCAATTAACGTGGCCGATGAGCATCTCGAAGTAACGTTAGCTCGGACTCGGGATGCGAAATTCGGAGCACGGGTTCTTCCCCCGCCCCCCTAAGGAAAAACTCCATGGATCGATCTGCTAGCTATCGACGTGTCTAGTCTACACATATGCATAGATACGTCTTTATATCTGTAGCTGTTTCTCAATTGCGCGCCGCCCACGGCAAAGCAAAAAAAAAAAATATAGAAAAAAATATATACAATGAGAATGTTGCTCAGGTGGCACAGCGAGTCCCAAATGCTACGTAAGAAATGTTATTTTGATTTGTGCTCATGACAAAATGATTTCATGCTTTGGCTTTGTGCGAATTCTCTGCTCTGCTTCTTGCAGTGTTTATCGACGTCGTTGCTTTCGTTCGTTCGTTTTGTTGTTTTGTTGTTTTGCTTGCGTTGTTTGTGGCTTGTTTTGGGTTGCCAAAATTTCATATTCATTCATACAAAATGTGCACGCAAAATGCTTTATATCTATAACCGTTTCTACTAATGCCAAATCATCGATACTATGACCACGTCTATGTGTGTGTGTGTGTTTGTGTGTGTATAATGCTTAATTATTACGATTATAATAAAATAATAATACTAATAATATAAAATAGCACTAAGTATTTAGAATAATACATACATAAATAATGCCATTAAATGCTATTTCTGTTCTTCCTATCGCTGACGTGTGTATATTTATTCTGTTGCTGTCATTCGTTCATAGCTACATACCCTGTACTTTCCCCATCGAACTCGGGAACGCTCCACGGTAGCGCTAAACAAACTTGCTGAGCAAATGCCGAATCACTTTACTAGCAAACGTAGAAAATCTTTTTGAAATTTTATGATTATGATAATATTATTGAATTTCAAGGAGCAACTAGCAGTTGATCATTTTGAAACTTGGCACACAAGTGTTGTGATATTTTCTTTAGCCATTCGTAATTTTCTTCTATTTTTTTTGTTTGTTTGTTTTTTTTTTTTTTTTTTGAGAGCGATCGTTACAGGGTAACTGGCAGCGAACGAGGCTCCGATGATAGGAGCTTTTGCTGGTGTCGCAGCATGAAAATGTGTGTGGCACATAGTTTTGGATTTATGTAGATATTTTCAGCGACATGGGGGCATATTATTTTGAGCATACAAGTATAATACAAACCGCAGCCGCAATGATTTATTTGTGCACAAACGGAACGGAACCAAACGGGCAAATAGGCGAGATGGGCGAAAAGTAATCAAAGTAATACAAATGAGCGCACAATTTATAAAAATAAACAACAAACAAAAGAACACCGAAGACAGACAGACAGCGACAGCGACAGCGACAGAGACAGAGACACAGAGGAGGGGGTATTGTGACAGTAAGCATCGACATCGGCAGATCGGCAGCAGCAGCAGCATAAGAAGTATCTTTTGTGTCTTTTGTATCTGCAGCTGTATCTTCTATCTTGTTAAATACGCAGCTATGGGATCTAGTTGAATGCCTAGAACAAGGGCAAGTTGGCTAGAAAAATTGATGGCAAATTTTGATGCATGCCGGCAGCTGTGTGAAAAATAAAACCATCACAACAACAATACCGCAGCAGCAACAGACAAAGAAAGAGAGAGCGAGAGGGCGAGAGAGGGAGAGTGAGGGAGAGAGAAATAAACGTTGTGCTTTGGCTTTGGCTTTGGCTCTATTTGCATGCGTACTTATTTATTTAATTTTAAATAGAAAGTAACCTCAATTGCACTTGTGAAAAACATAAGTAAATAAGTAGCATGAACAAAATGTATGTATATATGTATGTACATGTATAAGAAACGAAAGAGAACCAGCAACCAAGAAGAGGCACAGCAAGCAGAGGAAGAAAAGGCAGCGAGCCGAGACGAAGTAAACATGACCATACCCCGTTACCCCAAAAGAGTTGGAAGAAACAACGACGACGAAATGGTCTAAAAAAAGCAGAGACCGAAACTCACTGAAGAAACAAAAAAAAAAAACAATTGTGAACTGCTCGGCTCGATTGTGAATGCGTTTTGCGAGTGAAAGGCCAAGTGGCAAGAGGAAGAAATTACATGACGACAAAACACGATGATGACGATGATGACGATGATGGGAAAGTACTGCGCTCGCCAATAATACTGTTGGGCCCCCAGAAACAAAAGCAATATATGGCTTTCATTTTGTATTCATTTGGCAGTCAAGGAAGTGTAATGCACCAGGATGATCAGCAACACAACGATGATGAAGTTCGTTTGGTGTTCAGAAACACACAAAAAACAAATGCACCAAGCTCATCAAAATTCAAAGTGCGAGAGGCAGAGAAATGATAATACGACTGCTATGCGATATAGGAAGCCGATCCCATCGCAGTCGCGGATCAACTGCAGATGGAAAACTGAGCGGGGATTGCGGTGTTCTTATCTACAGAGAGATATAACGTTCATAAGTCATGAAATTTGCTGAACTTTTTACTTTGCTTGAGCTGTCAGCTCAATGATTAGCATCAACAGAGTTTACGACGAAACTCAACGAATTTGTTGTGGCTAAAATATGAATACTTAGAAGCAATCTTGAGCGTGATTTAAGCACAAAGTTGTGAGTGAAAAACCAATGAAAATTAATTGGCTTCAATATCAATATTTCCTATAAAGATAGTCATGCATAATGCATACATATATACATATATATGCAAATACTATATAGTGGGGCCTGTCACAGGGCGCAATGAGTGTGCGAATCAACAAGTTGGCGCAGAAAAACCGCAAAAACCAAAAATGAGGCAAAACAATGCAATAAAGCAAAGAGACCAACACCAACAACAAAAACAAAAACACAGGTATCATACAAAAGGCACATGTACATATATACATATATATATATATATGTATATCTGGTGTATATATACTAATAATGCAGAGCGAGTGTCGCTGCATTGTGTGGACGACAATAAAAACTGCATAGAAGCCGAGAAACATAAATGAAAATTCAAAAGTTTTTGCAAATTTGCTGTTTACGGGCTGTCAGTGCAATTACATGCATGTATTTCAATTCCACTGAATGAAATGTCATCAGAAAAATGGGACAAACGACAACAACAACAACAAAAACAGCACAACAAAGATCACAAACAAAACAAATCTAATTATAGAACTACTTAGAAGCGAGTCTACACCCCCGAACAAAACGATGATTTCGTGGCAAGTATTTACTAACATACTACGTCAAAATAGCCAAAAAAAAAAAAAAAATAAAACCGAAAGAAAAACAAATGTTAGACAGAGAATAACATTGAAGCTATTAACAGGCAGCTGTTAACCCAAATTGACAGAACTGAAACACTTCGATAAATATAGAATATGCGCAAAATATAGCGTGTCAAATTGGAACAATCATTGACACAGTATATATGTATATATTCCAGATTCCACATTAGGCACAAAAACAAAAACAATCCTCCCCAAGCCGGCACATTTAATTCAAGCACAACACACACGATTATTGTCTGCCTAAGGAAATCCAATGAGTCTCGAGTCTATAGTCTTGATTAAGTTATGCAGCAACACAAATGATATACGTCAGATTACAGCATATCGCAAAAAAACGAGTATGATAATGAGACAGAAACTTCCACAACTGCTGCTACACGCATTCATTCTAATAGTTTCTAGTTGTTTTATTTGTGTGTGTGTTTTTTTTTTGTTGATTTGGATTTTGTTTTTGTTTTTGTTCGTTCATGCATATAGGTTTGTTAATTTATTTCGATAAAATTTATATCAGGTTAATTCCCCGGCTGAATGTTGTGACTAAAATTCAAGGGAATAAATAAAAGAAAATCAGGCGAATTCCAAGCGCAAAGATTAACACACAAATTTCACGATTTATGCCTTAGATATACTCATAAGCAGCTACGTATATACACAACATACATAGTTTCATATACAAGTACATATACATATATTTCGATGTGTGGCTCGTGTAATGCGAAATGTTGCGATGACAGAGCTGGCAACATGTTGCCAGGTTGCCGGGCAACAAGTTGTGCGCGAGAGTAAAAGTGCCTTCAATTAGCCTCAATTTTGTTTATGGTTTTCACACTGGCAAAATGTGACTCGGCACTAACAGCAAAAATAAATACAAATACGTATACAAATGTTTAGCACTCTTGACTGTGCCTTCATCTGTGTGTGTGTGTGTGTGTGTGTGTTGCAATTATGTGCGCGTGAAAACGTGTTAACAAACTGCAAAACACAGCACACACAATTTGAGTTATTACTTTGAGCTGGCCAAGCAAACGACCGGCAACAGCTAAGAGCCGGCTGGCCAACTGGCCGGCAGACAATTGAATATGGTCGGCTGCTTGGCAGACTATTCCACTGACTGACTGTTCGACTGACCCTTGACAAATGTCTGTGTCTAAAGTGTTGTTCGGCTTTGGATATTACCTAACAACGTGACGCGCCAGTTGCAATTGCTGCAGCATCTCGCCAGCACAACAAGCAGCAGCTGCTTCAGTTGCTGTCGTTTTGCTTGCTTGGTCCAAATTGGTCTCACTTCATTTGGGGCATGCGGCGACTTGTATAACACTTGTCAATACACACACAGACACACACACACACACACACAGCGACTTCACCTTCGTCGGGTTTCGTTTCGTTTTTCACATTTCACATTCAAATGAAAGTGCCAAGCAACAACAAGTGCGTGTCTTTAGGTCGCCCAAAGAAAGTGTCGGAGTCAGCAGCAATATGAGGCAGTAGTCAGTCAGTCACTCAGTCAGTCAGTCACTCAGTCAGTCAGGCAATCATTCACTCAGTCACTCAGTCAGTCAGTCAGCAAAACACCATCAGCCGCGTCACAAAGGCCATCAACGAAATGTGAAAAGCTGCTAAACAATTTCACCAACAAACACAAAATACTCGTCTTCCCGTCTCTAATTTTCGCTCGTTTCTTTTTTCAATGTAATTACTACTTGCATCTAAACACAGAATTTCTAATCCCCATAAATCTGTTGCTAATCCTCCCTCAGCTTTGCATTTCTGACATCCTGCCAGCGATTTCTGCACATTTTTGCTTGACCAATTCAATAATTATGATTATTTATCGCTTGCGCTGCAACTACTGATTAATTGCTGCTCGAGAGAGCAGCGAAAATAATTTGTGTTGCGATTAGAACAATCAACGGAATGAGTCAAAAAAGAAAAAGGCCTGCTGAGTGTTGAGTGAGTCTCAAGTGTGCTGCGGCTGACAATTAGATGATCTATGCAATGTCCAATCGTCTAGGCCCCGAGAAGCTATCTGGCTAACTGGACGGTTGCGATCGCCAACAGCAGCTCATTCATCAAAGGCTATAGCTATGATTTATGTCTATATAAACAATATTTGATTATTTACCCTACATATGTATATATATATATACATGTGTATATAGTATGTGTATCTGTTTTGTGTGTTATTTTTAAGCATGTTTTGCTGGCTCTTTTTTGTTTTTGGAATTGCGGCACGTTCAATCAAGCAAAGCAGCAACAGCAACGAGCCAAAGTGAAAACGAAGCCAAGTTAAATAAGAAGTTAAAAAAACAACAACAACAACAACAACGACGACGACGACGGCGACGAGGGTAAAAAAAAAAAAAAAAAACGAAAAAACTTTCGCTTTGGCTTTGGACTTGGCCATCAGCAACATTGGCCAAAAAGAAGAAAACCAACAAAAGCGAAACAGATGATATAGCTCTCTATACACCATATGCATGCATGTACGAAAATAAAAAAAAAAAACAAAAATAAAATAACCCAAAGTTGGCTGGAAATGGAAATGAATGACGAGCGAAGAAGCAGGTCTTCTGCTGGTCTCTTCGATGTGTTGGTCTCTTGGTCTGTTGGTCTGTTGGTCTCTTGGTCTCTTGGTCTCCAGGTCTTGCCATGACAATGGTGTACGACCTTTCTTATGTCACGTATTCGGCCATGTTTATATTTTGTTGCTTCTCCACTCTGCTCTTCTGTAAGTTTTCGTTAGTTGTTGTTTGCTTTTGTTTTTTTCAGCGAATTTCGGAATTTCTTTTACTTTTCACTTTTGTCCAGAGTTTGCGTTTTTTTTTGTCTTTCGTTTTTTTTTTTTTGTATTTAATGCTAATTTATTATCTTAATCGCATGGCCGATTATGTCACGACACAGAGCGAGCGACCTGCCCCCCTGTTGCCCTACACTCCACACACACACACACACACACACACACACACACACACCCTGTATACTAATTGGAAATGCGTTAAGGCCACAGCAGCTGCGTGATTTAAAGATTATATGGGCCACAGCGGCTAGAATGCTATTCACCAAAAAATACTAGTTGGATATTCTTGAGCACAGCACGTGGATACCCTGTAGGCTGGGCGACTGTCGGGTGGCTTGTGGGCAGGCACTCGATGTCTAGGAGGCAGTCGAAGGGGCTGCGAATACCCGCTAGTGATGGGTTGGATGAGTGCAGGGTATGTGTTGTATATATGACAGTATAAATTGTGTTCTAATATCAACAAGAAATGCGACTAAATGCCAGCAAATTAGCATAAGAGTTCAAATAAATTAAATAAATAAACGCGCAATATGAATGAGCATAAACAACAAGAGCAGCAGCAACAATATCAACAACAACAACAACAACAACAACGAGAACAGCAGAATCAACAACGAGAGCGCTTTGAGATTGAAGAAGACAAACATGTTTTTGGGGCTGATATCAATAATCAAAATCATATGATGATGATGAGTGCCTCGCAAAATTGTGTAATAAAACTAAATGCCAAAAATAACATTAGCCACAAATTGTGACCACTTTTCGAATAGATTGATGCCTGATGCCCACAACGAGCATCCCATCAGATAGATCGACAGTGACTGTCTAGCAGTGTCTAACAATAAAAGCGACGACAGAACAATTGACGATTCGTTATGCAGTATTATCGCATCGCATCGCATCGGATCGATTTGAAAGTCGCAACGCTTGGCATAATTGCCCCGTTGTACGGTGCGTATGATTGATATGATGACGGGGCGTATACTTGACGCTATTAAACGATTCGTTGATCGCGTTGTCGTTGTCGTTGTCATCGCCCATCGACCATCGCACACACCTCGCAATCGACATTATACGTTTTACTTATAATTACGACACATTCACCATTTATATTCAAAACGATTTAGATTAGAAAATCTATTTAAACAAATCAGCCCATCTATTGTCGGTCGCTTGAGGGACTTGGAATTGGGTTCACACCAATATTGCGCATTAAGCGCACGGCATTCACCAAAGTTATTGAGTTGCTTGGAAAAGCAAAACAAAAAAGCCGGCAGTAATTAGTTATAAATACGGCACTTGATGGGTGACAGGCATGCAACAAAGTTGCACAATGCGAGTGCAATGCGAACAAGAACGAACTAAAAGCCATAAACTACAAAATAATAAATTATAATTAAGACTTCGCGTTTACCAAATAACGATAAGTTCAAATTGTTCAACGCAATTAACAAGCTCCACTTATCGCAACAATTTCAACTCAAATTATGGCTGAAGAGCAGTTGGTTTAAGTAAACTGTTCATCTGCCTGATAGCGGGACTAGAGATCGTTTATATTGGCTCATTGTTGAATGCAAAATGTGTTTATTAATTTATTTAAATATTGCTAGTTGAATGCAGCGAATTTGATACTGACAAAATCGTCAATTTTTTCTTTTCTTTTATTTGTTTTTTTTTTGCACATTCGGTGCCCGCTTTCACCGCATAATTTTTGAGTAAATATTAATAAGCGATTATTTGTGAAATCATTAATGGAGGACGAGATGGTGGAGGAGGAGGTGAAGGAAGAGGAGGGTAAGCTAATTTTTGGCAGTCACTGTTTGCCTAATGCCAAAAGCGAATGCAACGCATTTATTTCTATTTTATTTATTTATTGAAATTCATTTACTGTCTCTCTACACAGCTTCAGGCTCTGTCTCGCTTTCAGTGTGTGTGTGTGTGTGTGTGTGTGTGTGTGTATTTGTGTGTGGCACACATAAAAATAAATAAATGAACTCAATTTGAAAAGTCAAGCAGCAACAACAACTACAACAAAAACAAAAACAAGAGCAAGGCAAAGACAAAGACAAAAGTCAACAGCGAAAATAGTTGGCAAAAAGCAGATACGAAAACAATAAAAATTAAATAAAACTAAAACAAGAAAATAAATAAAAATACAAAACAACAACAACAAGAAGCGAGTAAAATGCTAACTGGGCCTGTTCCAAGTATAGCTGTACTCTTTTAATTATAGATCAAAGATAAGCGAACCTCAGACCTTTCTCAACCGAAAAGAAAGTAAGTCAGCCTCTCGACTTGTGCTAATTTCAGTTGTTGTTTTTTTTTTTTTTGGCGACATTTCGCGTATTGGAATGAAAGTTACCTAGATGATCGCCCGCTTCGATGGATTATATAAAGATCCAGTTAGGTGTTACACTCAAAATAAACAACAACAACAACAACAACAACAAGAAACTTGTTTATTGCTCAACCACGCGGTTGACCATCATCTGTGGCCTGCGTCGCCATTTATCGAGTGCGCTGCTTCGCAGATACTCTTTCCATGCATGTAACACGACGCCTGATTGCCACCTTGTTCTGCTTAATTAATTTCAGATATTTGCTCAATTGCTCAAACCGGGAAGACTACCGATTTCGAGTGCGACTGCGACTGCGACTGCGAGTGTGAGTGTGAGTGTGAGTAGAAGTCAATATAAAGTATATACAGTATACTTATATTTATATATATATATTGCTTCGGTTTTTTGTTGTTATCATTCGAGATACTGCAACAACGACGACACAAACATTGCTAAAAACAGAACACAAATTGTGTGGGATAGGTCGGGAATATAATTCCGCGACACTTCTCGCTCCGTCTCCCGACCAGCGCTGCACACGAATATAGCCAACTATATATGCGTACCGATTAGTCGCCATTTCAAATTACTTTTTTTGAGGGGGTGCCTCAACTTCCCCCCAATTTTATTTATAGATCTTTCCAAATTCCCTCTCGCTCTCTCTCTCTCTCGTTTAAGACAGTCAACTCTTCTCTCGTCCAGTTTATAAATACAGTTCAGAGCACAGTTCTGAGCCACGCAACGCGGGGGGCACGCGTCACCATTTCAAAGAGTGGGAAAGACCCAAGCGCACAATTTTATTTGCCTCGTATTTGCAATACACGCGAATACTTCGCAGCTGTTATAACTTGAGGCCTGTCCGTCTGCCCCTAAAATGGTAGTTGTATGTTGGTATTTCTTTTTTTTTTTATTATTTATTTATTGACTCTCCTATATCGCATGTGCCACATTATCCTAAGCGTGCTTATTTAGGCTACCAAATGGGAGCAACACTCGCATCTGGCGCATGTGGAGCGCAGACTCTTTGGAAGAAACTATAAATAGCGTAACTAGACTACTGACTTAAAGAGGCCTAATCCCGAAGTTTCTCTTAATTATATAAGAGAGCATAAACCTCATAGTGGATAACTGATAACTTTTCCAGCAGCGACTCAATTATTTGGTTGAGAAATTTCACCAGATTATTTCGCCGGAATAGTAACAACTATTTGCATTTTATAGTCATTCGTTTCGCTGCAAAGTAGACATTATGTCATTGTCCGCAACTGCTTAAGATGGATGTAAAATACGTTTATCGCGAGTATTTCCATATACGTATCTGTCCAGTTGCATTCGAAATATCTCATCGACAGAATTAATTATGGATGCGTCACACAAAGTATAAGATGTGTGTATACAATTTGCAACTCTCGAATTGAGTCATATTTGTTAAGCAGAAGTTACACACACACACACACACACACACACACACACACACTGGACTGATACATCCAGACAGTGAGTGTGAGCGAGAGCGACAAGATGCGATTAACCGTTAGTAATGGCAATTGATCGATAACGCAACATATCGATTGGACGCGTTTAAAATGACGTGCACTTACTTTTGCCTTTGGCAAGTCCGCTGGCCACTTGCAGGAATCCGTAGACGGCGATGATAACGCAGGGAAGCGCTATAACGCCGAAGGACACGTAATCCATGTGCTCAAAATATTGCGTGATTTGCTCCATTTTGATGGTGATTAATTTTGTATTGTTTTATTTGTATGTGTATGTTAAACAATTTATCGTTGTCACTGCACAACACTTAGCACATAAAATAAAATAAAATAAAATACAATGATTTCGACAATCGTTCATCAAATTTCAGCACTCTTCAATTTTCTGATGGTTGTATTCTTTTTTTTTTCTTCTTAACTTTTTAATATTTTAATATTAACTTTCTATATATTTTGTCGCTGTTGCGCAGGCGCGCAAACTACAGCGTGATTTTCCTTTTGTTTTTTTTTTTTTCTTTTAATTTTTGTTATGTTTATTTAAATTAATTTTTCCGTTTTGTCGTTGTTTTCCCCCAAATTGTTTTCTTTTGAGTTTTCTTTTTTGCCTTTACTTTTTGTGTGCAAATTTCGTTTTTCACGTTTCGTAAGAGTTTCGCTGTTGCTGTTGTTGTTGTTGCTGCTGCTGCTGCTGCAACTGTTGTTGTTGCCTTAAACGTTCCTTTTTCAATTTGCTTTTGCGAGTTCCTCGTTCTGCTTCTGCGCTCAGCTCTCATTCATTTACTTGTGTCGTGCCGCTCTGCATGTTGTAATTGTTGTCTGTGGCACACTGTGCAGTTGCTGTTGCTTTTGCTTTTGCTGCGTATCCTTTGGTTTCGCGTCGCTGTTGTCAACGTGCCTGTTGTTGTGATGCGTTATTGTTGCTGTCGTTCTTGTTATTCGTGTTAATGCTGTCAGTCGTTGTTGTACCGCCATGTTTTGATTTGCATGGACCCCCAAATATGACTGAGGCACCCGTCCACACACACACACTCTTTGATTGCGGTGGACCCAGCAAAATTGTTTTCCAACTGCACGCGTTGCTTTCGCCGCAAAATAACAAAATATTTGCAGATTATTTATTTTGTTTTGCAATAAACGAATACACCGCGAATGTTAGTCGCGACGGGGACGCGTTCAGAATTATTATATATTTTATTTGCAACGGGCAAAAAAAAAAATGCACACAAAAACAGACCGGAATTAGGAATCACGAATTACGCTCGTTCGCATCGACCGTTACACGTCCGTCTCGTTCGGCTTTGTTTTTGCGTCTGCTTCTTCTGTTTCTCATGTTAGCGCTCAACACTCAACACGCTTCTGTTATTGACTTTGTTGCATCTGTTATGTGCGCTGTTAACTGCGCAAATGTTAAATTCAAAATAGACGCACACACACGCAACGCGCTGTGCGAAACGTCCGAAGATGTCTGTTAACGCAAGCACATGTTAATGTTGTACTCAAATTGGCACTGCACAGCCACCAAATGAGAATAACATTATGTTAAGTTTACTCAAAAAACCACGCGCTCTACAGCTCTCTCTCATTTTCGCTCTCCATCTCTCTCGCGGTGTCTAACAAAAGCGAGCGCGTGAATCAAAGCGGCAAAATGTGACAAGAACCGCGAAATGCACGCCGCGCACAGTAGGCGACCAAATAAACAAACATATAAAGATAGATGGGAATGTTATAAATGGATTAATGTAATGCCTAGTTTTATCTAATCAGACATTAAAATGTCACCCTTCTACTTCTACCAAATGTTTACTTAACTCAAGAGTTGTATGCCCAGAAGTGATGTAATGTACGCCATATGGCGTACGGCGTACCACTGTGCATCGCAATGATTCAGCTTTTTGCATTTGATTGCCGCTCACGCGCTCTCTCTCATGCTCTTTCTGTCCCTCTCACCGTCTCTGGCTCTCTGGAAAATAGCACGCGGTGTCGATCAGCAACAACAAAATGCCAAACAGCACGTGAGTCGAGCGGCAGCCAAAATTTTGTAAAACTCATTGTCCGTCGTCCGAAAATGATGAAAATATTCAAATCATCAACGCAACCCCCTCTTAGAACGTAATGTGATGAGGAATACGCAAGAATTGCCAGCAAAATCAGGCAGTCATCATCGTGCATGCAATGCAATTACAATGCAGATCCATGCAGCAACGAGCAGAGTTTATGGATCCTTGTGCCCAATTGGTCGCGCTGCAAGTGTCCACTTTGTCTTCGTTCCAATTTATGCAATACGCAGAATGTGGAGCACTGCAACTCAAGTTGAGCGCATGCAAAATCAAAGACAATTACGCCTGCTGCTGCTGCTGTTGGTTCCACTGTGCGCGAGAGCAAAAGCTCTACGGCACAAGGAGTTGGGCAAACTTCAAAGCGCTTTGATCAAACAAAAGGAAAGCAGAGCGAGCAAAAAAAAAAAAAAAAGAAGTTGATTTTTTACATGGGGTGCAATCTCGACGATGGCCAGCCAGGAAGCGACTGTGGCTGCTCCGTGTAGCAGCAAATAGACACGTACACCACGTCGTGCGCTGCGCCATTGTTGCAGCCTGCCCACAAGGGTACGTGCCGACTGCACAGACACACACACAGACACACTTGCAAACACACTCAAATTCACACAGACTGGCTGAAGAGACACCTCAGCATTTACAGCAGACGCATTTGGGGTTCGCTTTGGCCTTAGAAACCGAAACTTTGCCGACAGTTCGTGTTTTTGTTGTTGTTGTTTGTCGTCGGTTCCTCGGTTCCCCTTTTTCCCTGTGCTCGCTCTTGGCAATTAGAATGGCATGCATACATGCATAAATATACAACTCCCGACGTCTATACACACATACATACACAGATACATATATGTATGTATGTATTGCCCCCAACTTTAGCCACGTCAGCTCTAAAGTCGCCGCCATAAAAACAAAACAAAAAAAAAACCGTATAAAAACAAAAACAAAAAAGGAAAAAAAATGACTTTGGCTTGTCGTTTGAGGGTGGAAATTGCGTCTTGTTTTACGATTCTGCTATATAGAATTAAATGTCTGTGGTGAAATCAATTGAAATGATTGCAAAACTTTGGCATTGTCTGCGACGTTTGCTTTGATTCGGCTTTGGGATCCAATTGATTTGGCGGACTAAGCAAAATCGATTCACATTTTTGCGATTTGTAATTGAAATGGTTCTGCAAAATGCCATACAATTAAGTGATTGAATTTATCAGGTATTTGGTATAACAAATATGGCAAATTTTCAATTTGTTTCGCTTTGGGGAAAATTCAAAAACAACTAGTTCAACTATCAAACAAATTATGCTAACGGGATTTTCGTTGATTATATAAGTCTAACAAAGCAGCGAAATAAACTGGGGAATTCGCTATCGGATATAGATCGGAACGATAAACTAGATTGCACCTCAAGCATTTGTATTAAGCAACCGCTCCCAAAACTACGCTCACGGCTGACTTGAAGCATAGTTAAAGCGAGTCGACGAAACTGGTATTCGTCAACATTAAGATCTCGAGAGGCAGGTGTGTCATTCGCACCTGAATGTACTTGGTGTGCATCCCAAAGGCAGCAACAACAAAAGGGAAGATTACTGAGACTGGGCATCGCCATCTTATCGAACAACAACCCCGTCCACAATTCACAACACGCTCGCTGTCCTCATGGCAAGGCAGATGTTCATTCGCACATGTCCTTGCACAATACCCGATTCACCGTCTCCGTCTTTTGGCATTGCCCTCGCTCGGTTGGCGATCTTTTGTCTCTCGCTTCGGTTGGCTTTTGTGTGTTTGCATTGTGTAAACAGTTTCATCATGCGGCGAGCAGATGGCGAAAGGCTAACAAACATGTGTCGCCAGTTTTGTATCTGAATCTGTCCCGCCTCTCTCTCTCTCTCTCTCTCTCTCTCTCTCTCTCTCTGTCTCTAGCTATCTCACTCGCCGCTGTTGCGCGCTCTCTTCCTGCCGCTATCTGGCTTTAGCTCAGGTTCAACGAAACATTGCTGCCAAAATGTTAATGACTCGTCGCGTCGTTTTTGCATCGCTCCGACGCGCAATTGCAACCCCCAAAACAGGCCCCGCTCTTTAATCTCCAATCTCACGGCTCTCGCCAGCTCCTCCACAACACACACACACAACACACACATACTTATACACATAGTTGTCAGTTGGCCCCCAAAGTTGATTTTGCTGCCGCTGTTGTTGCTGCTGCTGCTGCTGCTGCTGTTAATTCGATAGTCACACATCTGGCTGGGCGAGTTTTGGCCGTTGAACCCGTTGCGAAGGACTCCATTGACTCCTTGCCTCCCTCCCACGTTCCCTCTCTCTCTCTCTCACACACACACACACACACCCACATTTCCTGTCATTGTCATTGTTATTTTTGTCGTTTTTATGGTTGATAAATTCGCTCAAATTTATGCGCTATTCGAAAATTATACAAATGCAACAAGTTTCACATTTAATTATATGTTGCTCTCGTGTTGTTGTCTCTTCGGCCAATGCGCAATTTCTAACGCGTTTGGCATCATAAATAATTGCACAATATTTGTGGTACGCTTTCGAGGCGTGGCGCATTCACAAAAATCTCAGCAGGTCGACTTACCCGCCAACAAAATTAACGTTCATTGAACGATCCAAAGAATACAAAAATATTGAACTCACCTGCAAAGAGAGAAGAAATACAAACAAACAAAAAAAAAATAGCAAATTAACAAACGATTTGATCAACAACATTAAATTGTAAACTTTTGGTTTTTTATTTAATTTTTTATAATTTCCTAAGATTTATGAATGCAATGGAAAAAAAGCGTGTTAGTTGTTTCTAGGTAATTGCTCGCAAAGTGTTGTCTTTTATTGTGATAAGCTTTATGCGGAAGTCTTTATGGCCATATCTGTCCATCAGCGAGATAAAAACAGGCTGAGGCAGGAGTGTGCGTTGCTCAAGTGAAAGTTGCCAAACACACAAACAAGAAGCTCGAAAGCGCGTTGCTGATCATGTCGGCTAAGGGTCGCTGAAGCACAGCACTGTGGAAAGCTGCGCAGCAACAATAAAAGCAGCCCCTGCAGAAGAACAGCAGGCAACAGGCCAACAATAAAGTATGCACATCAAAAAAAAGCTTAGCGATGAAATGAACCATCGAGAGCAAGCACAATAGAGAGAGAGAGAGAGAGCGAGAGGGAGAGTGAGAGTGCATTTAGAAATAAAAGCTAAGCCAAGGCAGAGCAGAGCAGAGCAGAGCAGGTGCTTGAACTTTCAGCTGCAAGTGCCATTTGTCTGTCTGTCGTGTGTTAACCCGATGGTGGTGCAATGACGACGGCATGGGCAGGGGCAGGGGCAGCGGCAGGGGGCGGGAGTCATTCAGCAACTGTTGCGCGTGCCGCAGGCGAACTGTTGGGCAACAGCAGTTCGTTCAACTGGCGCAATTTCGCAAAATATTAGGCACAGACACAGCCGCAGTCGCAGTCGCAGCCGCAGTCGCTGTCGCAGACTCGGGCACGGGACTCGGGAGCAGGTTGATTGAACGCACGCTCTCCGTCTCGCTCTCGCTCTCGCTCTTGCTCTGTCACGCAGTCACGGCAACAGCCTTAGCCACGGGCGCGTCTGTCCTTGCCTTGTGACAACAGCGACAACGTCAACGACAACGACAACGACGCAAATTGTTGGGGTAGGCGACACTTCGACTCTCGAGTCAGCGGGGAGAGTGCAACAGTGAGCAAGAGAGACAGGGACAGGGAGGAAGCGCGGCAGAGTAATGCGCTAAATAATTAATAAATTGCAAATTATCATCATATTTATAGTCGCTGCTGTGCTGTGCTGTGGCTGTGGCTGTTGCTGCCGTCCGTTGTCATTCAATTTGCATTGCGTTGCGTTCTTGGCTCATGGTCATGCATTCAACAAAAACAAGAATCATTTTTATTATACTCGTATTTATTATTTTTGCATGTTGTTTTGCAGTTTGCTCGCTTCCTGTCTCTCTCACTCTCTGAACCTCTACGTCTCTTTGTTCATCTGCCGTCTACGCACAGGAAGTGGCGAACAGCGACTGGGAGAGACAGAGAGAGAGAGAGAGAGAGGGGGGGAGCTGATAATAAGCTATTTTGTGGCGCCACACATACCGGACACCCGCAACGCGAAGACGCAGACGCAGACGCACCTGACCCCCAAACCAAAACTGATCTGTGGCACGTGGCAAACTGTGCATTAACTGTGAACTCGCAACTTGCGGAAGTGGGGCCGGAAGTCGCAGTGCAACACTCATACTTAATGCATTTCTCACAATGCTCACTCTTATCGCATCTCGCATTTGTCAGCTCTCTGTATGTTATTAATTGAAGCACAACACAAGTTAACGACTTTTGTTCCAAGACATTTGTAAAGTTTTATTTTTAAACTCCATATTAATTGAGATTTCGCAACTAAATCCATAATCACAAAAATGATCTCGAATTTATTGCGATTTTATTACAACACACAGAATTATTTCCGCTCGCAAAAAGCTTGCATATACAATGGAAACACGGTGCGTATGCGTAATGTAGTTTCCTTATAGGGAGCTACCGTATATCCTACATATGTATGTTTGTGCATCGGAATACTAGGAAATTACAAATGAATACTGACAGAAAA
Source organism: Drosophila siamana (assembly GCA_035047445.1). NCBI lineage: Eukaryota > Metazoa > Arthropoda > Insecta > Diptera > Drosophilidae > Drosophila > Drosophila siamana. The sequence goes on along the minus strand of JAWNPP010000078.1, from coordinate 3,886,143 downwards.
CCGGTTTGCAATTTTCGCCACTGTACCATTTGATGATGAGACTCATTACAAAATGCTTATCAAAGACACGCGGCGTATGCGTATTATGAGTAGTGCAGGTTATTATCGTTGTGAGCTCGCGATAAGCTTTAATTAAAGTGAATGACAATAAAAAGACTTGAAGCCGCCGACCAACAAGCAAATAAAAACAATAGTAATAATAATACGAATAATGACAAGATTTTGGTCGAGCAATGTGCAAAAGTTGAATGAGCAACTCGCAGATAAATAAATAAATACGAACAAAAAGAGTTTGTCCAAGATGATTACTGAAATGTTGAGGTAGCACGACACACGCACACATACACACACACACACACACAGGCAGTGTGCACAAGAGTCTTTAATTAACATTTCCGAGTGCAAGCAGCGCCAAGTCTTAGCAGAAGTAGAAAGCTTTCGCCAAAAGCTTTTGCCTTTGCCACTTTACGTATGTGTCTGTGTCAGTGTGTGTGTGTGTGCGTTTGTGTGTGTTTGTGTGTGTTCTCGCAAATTGAATTCTACTGCGTGTTAAGTGCATTGAACCTTTGGTTTATTTAATTTTGGGCAAATCATTTGTGTGTTTTCGATATGAGACGCTAAGCAAAAACTGCTGATATTTTAGAACGATAGCGAGGCAGGGAGCAAGGTGAAAGCGATAGAGAGTGAGTGAGTGAGGCACAGACGATGGACGGGTGAATGAGCGAACGAATGGCAGACCCCAATGTCAATGCCAATGCCAAAATACCCAGCAACGATAAACAACAACAGCAAGTATCCCTCGTGTTGCCGAAGCTACCCTAAAACCTCTCGTCTCCTCCACCCCCCCCCCCCCCCACACACGTTCCCCATTCCCCTCGTCGGACCACAAAAAAAAAAAACGGGACGGCCGCCATTCTTACAGTGGCGCTCGGGAGGCATATTTAGCCTCGAAAACAAACTTTTGGCTTTCAAGTTCATTGCCGTGCCTTAACCTTACGAGTGCGTTGCCTCTTTCTTGTTATTATTGTTATTGTTGCTGCTGCTGCTGCTGCGGTTGCCGCTGCGACTGCTTCTGTGTGTGCTTGAATGCCGGCGCATTTAATGTGCCTGCATTTATGATGATCATGTTGTTGATTATTATTATTATTTCGCCTTGTTCGTCTCGTTTAGATGTATCTACTAAATGCTACCACTAAAAAAAATATTACCATGTTTATACATTTCTCCAGGCGCAGTTTGCAAATGTATGTACATATGTCTGTATGTATGTATAAACAACAACGAGCGCTCAACGTACATATTCCATTTAAATGTCTTGCTTTTGCTTCTGTATTTGTTTTTGTTTTTGGTTTCTCGTGTGTTTTTGCCCCCTTAGCCAGCTTACGCGATAAGCCAAAAATAAGCTGAGTGATATGTACGAGAATTGCCGGGAAAATAGTATATATGCATATACTACAAGTGGCCTTTGTAAGTGATTCAATAATTGTGCTTCACCAGAAATGAATATTATAAACTAATTAAAAGCAAAAAAAGCATAGCACGACATTTTGCAGAGACGCTAATCTGTTCTATCAATGTTTATGATGCAATCTCGGTCTCTCGTGAAATCCCTATACTGGGAAATACTCGGGGTACTTTGGGCTTGTCAGCTCTAGCAGGTAGGCAGATATGCGTATGAAATCGCGAACTGGTTTAAGTTAAACGGAAACCAACATTTCCGAGTACACATAAAAGTAAATGTAGGTGAAACTACAATCTATTTGGTGCTATTTACAGATGTGCAATAATTAAACTAACATAAACTAATTGGTTTCCATTTCATAAGTGACTACAGACTGCAAGTCTCAATAGAGTTTGCACCACGGTGCCTTGGCTGTGCAATCAGCTGTTTTCAATGCAGGCGTGCAGCTGTTAGCTGTGTTTTTGTTGCTCTTCTTACTCTTCTGCTTCTTTTCCTGGATGCTGTTGTTGTTGTTGTTGCTAGGGCAAAACGTGCAGCGCGATAAACTTGACGCTGCGCTTGAGCAACAACAAGAACAGCAGCGAAAGCATAAGAATAACAGCACAAAACAATAACGAAAAGCGACTCACATGTTGCTGCTGCTGCTGCTGCTGCTGCTTCTGCTGCAGACGCTAACGGCGAATGCTCGTTGAAAAATGTCGTTGTCGCTGCTGCTGTTGTTCCTGTTGTTGCTGCTGCTCCTGGCGTTGTTAATGTGATGTTTGTTATTGTGTACGGAGCCCTGCCCCAAATCTGACGCGGTGATAAATTGTAGTACACTTTCGTCTGTTGCTTTTGATTGTAAGCAAAGTTGTAGCTGTAATTGCTGTTCATGTTGCAGTTGTACATGTTGCTGCCGCCGTCGAGCATTCGTCGGTGCTGCTTGCGTCGCAGCTCTTGCTGCTGCTGCTCCTCCGGCTGCGGCTTACGCTTGTGGGTCACGGATGCAAACACAACACCGGCTGTGGCTTCCACATTCACTGCATCCAATTGCATTGTGTTTGCTGTTGTCATCGATAGGTCTACCAACGGTGATGATCGTCAATCGATATACAATGTGAAATCAGTTTCGATCACTGCGCATAGTTGAAAGTTGAACAGACGACTGCCAAAAAGTCCGCCACAAGCCACAAAATTCGCTTCTCAATCGCGCACACTGACGTCAAATATACACTCTATGTACGTACATTTATATAGTACATACGATATATCTATATATACATATATATAATATTGTTGTGGCGCGCGACGCGAAGATACGTTTTGTTTTTGTTTTGTTTTACGCAGCACTTGAACGAAAATGCGTTGTTTTTTAGCCAAACACAATGAAGCACACATGAAACACTGTTTTTTGTGTTTGCCGCCTTTTGGGTGCAATAAAAAAAATGTATATCACTGTTATATGTGTATGCCGTGTGTGCATGTAAATCACAAATGCGTCTCGTAAATTAAATTGAAAAGTAGCGCAAGAAATTGCACGCCCAGCTGCCTAACTTGTTGACCAGCAACAACAAAATAAATGTCTGCGGTCCCCGTGTATGATTAAAGCTCAGAATGGACTGGCAGAGCGGCAGCAACAGCAAACGCAGCAGCAGCGCGCTAGCAGCAGCGCACCAGCAGCAGCTTCTCACACACACACACACACAGACATATTGTGTACGTGTGTGCGCGCCTGCCTGTTAGTGTATGCGTTTGTATTTGTTTGAGCGAATGAACTTGCCAGCTTCTGTTGTTCTGCATGTGTAACTGTAACAGCGACGCCGGCGTCGAGGTGCTTGCAAACAAAGAAAAAGACAAGCGCTTTGCTGCGCAGCACTGCGCGACTTTGCTCTCTGCTTCAGTCGCTGCCGCTGTCGCTTGGTTGGGTCTGATGCTGACGCATGTCTCCAATTGCGCCTAACCCAATTCAAGTGTCGTCAGTGTGCTTGGTTGTGGTCATGGAGCGTCGGCAGCAGCAGCAGCAGCAACAGCGCTGAAAGCTCCCTTAAGCTGCAGCCCAGTGTGCGCGCCTGTTGTGTGTTGAAAGCTTTCGCCAGTGAATTGCAGTGATCACTTGTGAAGCTCTCTCGGTCTCACTCACTCGCCTCTAGTTCTTCGTTTCTATGTGTGTGTGTGGGTGTCGTATGTGTTTGCACTTTGAGTTTTGGTTATTTAACTTCCGCGAGAGACAGTGGTATTAAAACATATGTCTAGGAAATGCTAATTTTAATTTCTTTCTTCATCTTTTCCCTCTGCTAAGCACTTGAGCAAATAATTTGTAGCGCAATGTTTTTCGGTGGGACATTAACGATCGTGCGGGGATAATCACACTGTGCTCTCATGACGCTGAAGACATGCAGGCATACGTATATTTTAACTAATTGATGAGTCTTGACAGTAATATAACATGTGCATGTTTATTTATGTAAAAATGTAAGTTCAGGCACTCGAGCACTCAACAGAAATAAATCAAATACATTTTACAATTTCCCGTACGCAATTATATGATAGATTTGACTTTCCTTATGTTTATATTTATTGCATTTTATTTACGTAAATTATTCATTACAATACATCTTTTTTTTAAATATATCTGGCGTCAATGTTTGCTTACCATATCCTTTATAATAGTCATAAGAATATAAGTAATAAGTTGTCATTTTGAAGACAGTCGTTGATTTTCACAAATTTAAATATTCAAAAATTCCGCGACCAAAAGAAACGAACCACACAGGATCAGCACGTAGAGTTAACTACACTCCGGCCGCCAGCGTGCTATCACATTTATAGGTCTCAAGGATTTCGCGCCGCGGCGCAGGCAAAATTACGCTTAGAAAGTGATTAAAAACACATTGCAACTGATAAGTGAGTAGGCAGGCAGGCAAGCGGCCCGACAGGCCGCCGAAATGGGCGGGCAGTTAGGTAACGACAGTCAGGACACTGTGCAGTGACGTCGACATGCAGACGCGTGTCGCCGTTTATTTCGCGTCTGTCAATTCGCTTGGTTTCTTTGTTTTTTTTACCTGCAGGCCAGCATTGAATTTGACTAGCGAATTGCCAGGCTGCGCGTCACTGTGCAGCCAGCCGACAGTGCTGTGAAGGCTGCCAAAAAGCTTTCTAATGCTTTCCAAGTTTGCTCGAGCTTTGATTTGAAACTTGGCTGTGCGTGCTTAAAACTCAACGGCTGATAACTCAACAGTCGTTGGTGTCTTGTTGTTGTCATCGTTGCTGTTGCTTCATTTTCGCTCTGCGCTTTGTGCTCCACATTCTAAACAGAATGTGCATGTGCGCATGTGTGTGATTGGAGAGTCAGAGGCGCGCTCGAGGCAGCTCCAGGCACGTACGATCTCTTTGACGCCGTCTCCCAGCGTTCATTCTCAGATACAATTTGCATGCGCATCCAGTGGCTACAGATACAGCACATCGCACAGCAGTACACAGCGCTGCAGTGGCAGGCGAAGCAGGCGCGCCGAGCAAACAAACAGACGAACAGACGGACGTTGGATGGGATTTGTCAATGCCATTGCCAATTGCGTTTCAATTTCAAGACTTCTCCAGCGCCGCCGTCGACTTTATCACACACTGAGAACATGAGCCAAATGCATACCCGGCCACTGAGTCACGCTTAACTCGTTCCCTGTCGCTCCACTCATCCCCCCCACACCAGTCCACACCACTCCACTCCACTCCACTCCCTAGCTCTCTCTGTCTCTCGTCTCTCCGCAAAGTGGAGCGCACACAAGCACACAACGCTGAAGTGGCGTGGAGTGTATCACAAAGACGATGCGATGAGACGCGCAGATCGCGACGCGTGAGGTGCTGACGACGCTTTGCAGAATGCAGCTAATTGTGTCACCGTGTCATGTTTGCCTTACGGGGGCGATACAGTCACACTTGGGAGACGGGCAGGGCGGGGGAGAAGCTGTCGCTTACCGTTTGGGCTTAAGCAAACGTCGCTCAACTCAATGCAAATACCGAAAGCAAGGCAGGCAAATAAAAAACAGTTCATAAAAACCGATAATGCGTAAATACAGCTAATGCTTTTTTGGCCAACTTGTTTTTGTGGCGCTCGTTTTCATGTTCATGGCAAAGTTCAAGTTGAGAAGTCTTCGAAAAACAACTTCATGATCAGCAGGCAGTTAATGGTTAAGAATTATTTCAAACGAGATCAAATCAAACGACAACAAAATTAACATGAGTTCAGGAAATCTCTTTAGCTCGTCTAAAAATCCACAAACTGAATCATCAGCGCGGCAAGCGCTGTTTTCTTTTATTGACTTCCATACCTGCTCCCATTCGAAATGCTTGCAAAGGGTGTTGCGAGGCATGAAGAGGTATTTCCGACCCTTGCCAGCCGCGTCTTTGGCCTGTCCCTACCACCCTCTACCCCGTGATTTGTCTGGCCGCCTGTCTGTCCATCTTTCCGTCCTTATGGAAATTTCAATTTCGGTCTGAAAGATGAGCCTTCCATGTAACACACACAAAATTCGCGGTATCGAGCTGAAGCCAGAGCTGCCATAAACTGAGTACAGCGTAAAACATGTTCAAGCTGTGTCAACTGTACCGCTTTCACTTATTTGAAAATAATAAGAACTGATTTAAAGCTTAATATACTATGTCCAAAACTCTACATCCAAACTCTTTACACTCTCTCACACACACGGAGTGAAAGTGTGTAAATAACTGAGAAATCACAATATAACAATATACTTGATTACATCTCGTCGTCAAGACGCGCGCGCGCAGATGTTTTAATTCCAGCATGAAATCATTACTATAAATTTGGCAGACGCTTGTAAGCCTTAAGTGTTAGTTAATCAACAAAACAACGAATAATAATTACAGCTGCGACGCGAACTTGTAACTTGAACTTTGTATACCTTGTAACGGGTTCAAGATTGAGGCTCGTATTCATTTCCAGACTTTTTCCATTTCCCTTTACAGGGTAGCTGGCAGGCGAGTCGAGCCGTTTTCGCCGCGTGTGCTATTTATAGACATTACATGCAATTCTGTTGCCACTGTTTCAGAGTTATTCAAGCATTCTTCGAACTATATAATGGTTTTGATAATTATTCTGAGTCACTCACCTAGTTGTTGGTTGTATTCAATGTTATCACCCGGATAGTTGCTGGCCTTTATCCTTCCGTATGTGAGGAGCGTCTACCACTTTAGCACTTTCCATAACCGATTTCCCAACTTTTCGACTTTCCGACTCCCGACTTCCCGACAGATTCTCGCGAACGTTGAGCTCTACGCGTATTGCAATTGTTTTGTTGTTTTGTGGCAGGTCCGCTCTCAAGCGCGTTCGTTTATCAACTAAGCGGCGACGTGAGCTTCAATGGTGCAAAAAAAAAAAAATAAATACATAAATAAAAACAACAATAAAACACAACAGAGAAAAAGAAAAGAGAGGAAAGAAAACAGACGAATAATAACAATAATAAATGAAAAATGAAAAGCATCGTGGTGTGTGCATAAATAAGTGTATGCAAATAAATACAAGTACAAGTAAATCAACTTCACGCGCCTTCGCTGCCATTGTTGATTTTGTACTTTTGTGGTAGGTCGTCGATTCGAAATCAATTCATTGTGCGCATGAAAGAGTTAGGAGTGCGCATTACGTCTTCCATATCTTTTCAGCGCTTATCACAATAGAACGAACCTCTGTAGAGCCTATCCAAGAGCATTTGCAAGGTTCTTGATTGTTCCAAGCACTCTCAGCATCATTGGAATTCAAACACACAGCAATTGTGCATTGTCCTTTGTTTTACATGCAAATGTGTTGGGCATTTAATTACAGCTTAATCATAAGAGTAAGCTATATAGTTTGTAATCGAGAGGCAAGTAATGCGATGACTTAACTAGCTCGTTTCAAATGTAAATATTTGCAATTTGTAGCTATTGAATGATATCTATTAAATTTACGTTTTTTTTTATATAAATTCTAGTTTTAAATGTAATGTCTCAAGTGATCTGGTGGAAATGCAAAGTATTTACAATATTGTAATGCCAATTTGTTTATGGATAAACAAGTATATTTTGTATCTTGCGAAATTTGGCATTTGCACTTTTTATTTTTCTTGACACTTGATAAATTGAAGCTGTTTTTTTTTGTTTGGATTAGCAACTTCGGTCCCGTTGACACTTCAATCAACTCGCAACTAGATTACGTGCTCCAGGATATGCTGAGAGCAGCTCAGTTTTAGTCGTGTCGAAGTCGAGACAACCTCTCAATTGTGCAGTTTCGTAGGGAAGCAAATTGAGAATCAGGAAACGCCGGACAACTGAAATGGACTTTATTGCCAATGAGACTGCAGACATTTGGATTAAGATCGATGATTAATCAGCTAAATTTTGTATTCATAATGCAAAACAATCCTTAATCGAAATGACTTCTTTATATTTGCTGAAATTCAGTGGTTTTAAATGTATTTTTAATTGATAACTACACTCAGCTTAATAGGCTAAGTCAACATTAATAATGCCAAGCAATACTTCATTCATATTTCTGCATTTTAGTTGTTAAAATTCAGTGGCTTTTTCAATAGATAGTTTTAGTTTACTCCGCTGAGTAAGCATTAAAAATGCCAAGCAAATCTTTGTCGATATTTCTACTTGGAACTTGGTGAAATTCAAGGATCTTTAAATTGAATTTTATTAGACAGTTTGAGTTATACTGAGCTAAGTCAGCATAACAAATTCTTCATCGATATTCCTGTCTCTACTTGTTGAAATTCAGTAGTCTTTAAATTGAATTTGAAAAGATAGTGTTGGTTGACACTCAGTTAAAAAAAGTATTATTTATGCCTAACAATCCTTTGTGGATATTCCTACTTTCTACTTGTTCAAATTCAGTGGTTTCCAAACGCAATTTCAATTGCTTACTACACATAGTTCACTGAAATAAGTCCTTATTATTTATGCGTAGCCATCCTTTGTCATGTTATGATGTCACATCAATCCTGCTGACATAGTCGAAAGTATTTCAGAGTGCAGTGTGTTACAAGGTGGTCGCCATTGATAGATAAACATTTTTACGATTAACCACTCAAGAGCTGTACCCAATACTTTGCCCTTGTCATACCCTAACACGGGGTATAATCACTGACTTAGTTTGGCAAACTATTCACAACTGAATTAAGCAATCTAGATGCAAAATTGCAACTGCTTGAATTGCATAAAGAAGCGTAGATATTTTGCTGACTGTTTGCAGGGTATTTGAGCGTCGTTGTGGAGCTGCAACTACATTGTTGCGCCTTCTGCACTTCCATTCAAGTTTAGTGTGCACTTTCGAAATAATGCGCCACATTTAGTTCAAGTTTAATGCACTTTTGGGCCGCAATTAAATTTATTGCCTATTGATTCTACAAAATAATCATCAACTGCTCGTCCCTCTATCTGTACATTTTATTATTTCTATCTGAAAGCTGGCGGCACGCCGCTGATTCCACATATACATATATGTAGCATATGGAGTGTATATATTTTATATAGTAAATAGACAAAGTAAATATGGCGATGCTACTTGAGTTTTGACACAGTTCGAATTCGTTTCGAAATTGCTAGAAGACGCAGCGCAGCAGATTAGTCATTGGCATTCGATTAAGTCAATAAACAAACATTCGCGACATGGAAACTTCTTTAACTGCCTTAATCTATGAAGTGCGAGCAAAGCACGCTTCTTCCACTTGGACTCTCTCTCTCTCTCTCTGTCTCTCTCTGTCGATCTCAATCAATCAGTTCGATCAGTTGCATTGTTATTTTTTTTGTTTATTTTCGCCCCGAGATGTTTGCACTCTTGTGCAGTGTGTGGCATTTATGCCAAGACAAGCCCAAACAACGCCACTCAAGTGGCCGAAGGCTGAGCTAGTCTATAATATTACGTATACGTCGCTGGTTGCTATCATAGAAGTCTGTCGTCGCTATGTGGAGGAGTCTCATGTGCGCTGTGACAACTCAAATGACCTGAGATCTTTATCTGGCGTCTTCTTCTAGTTGCGCACACACTTGGGCGCTAGACTTTGAACTTTGCTGCATTCTATGAGTATATAGAATATATACAGTCCATCAGACTCTGCAGCAGTTAAAGCACGTCATTCAAACACAAAGTGTTGTTTAATCGCAACATTTAGTTTCTTATTTCATTTTCTAGTTTACAATTCATATATATTGTTTACAAACATATGCCAATATATAATATTAAACTAATCTATTACATTTAGGCCCCAATTAATCGCTTAATCAAGCCATTCAAGCACTAAGTGTTGTTATAATTTCAAAATTTAGTTTCTCACTTAATTGTATAGTTTACAATGCATATATATATAATATACAAACACTTGCCAATATATAACATTAAACTAATCTAGCGAGAATGCAACATTTAATCAATCAACACAATCAATCGCTTAATCAAGTCATTCAAGAGCTAAGTGTTGCTATAACTGCAAAATGTAATTTCTTACTTAATTTTGTACTTTACATCACACATGTGTATTATATACAAACACTTGCCAATAAATGGCGTTCAACTAATCTATCGAGAGTGAATTTCTAACTGATTCAAATGCAATTAGTCACTGGATCAGCCAATTAGCCAATAAGTTAGTTATCTTTCAATCATTTACAACTAATCAATCAATCACTGGCTAGCGATTAGTTCAATGCGTACTACAGATGGCTGCCCCATGGAATCTCTCGCCCATTCACAACAAGCAACAAGCTTCGCAGGCAGATAGCAATTGAATTGAATGTTATTTGCTGCTGCTGGGTTCCTTTGTGATCAATCTTACAATGCACGTTTTGCATACGACAACGACGACGACGACGACGACGACGTTGTTGTTGAGGACCACGCGTCGGGCTGCTTTGATATAGCGTCACCTGAATGACCGTTGCACAGACATAGAAAGCCCAAAGTATACGTATTTGTGAGAGTTATCAGCTTCGTGTAGGGAACAGTGGGAATGAGCCGCTGTTCGCACCTCGCCTTAGTCAAGGTCAGAGTCAGAGTCAGAGTCAGATTCAGATTCAGTCGGATTTGTAGTTTACTGCGCCGTACCGTACGTCATGGGTGTCTTATAAATAGGTACAACGACTATGCGAGTCTGCGAGCAGACGAGAGCTCATGATTGCGCGCTTATCAAGCGGCAGAAAATCTCTGTTCCCATGATACATTTGGCAGTCAGGCAGTAGTAGTAGTTTGACTGAAACTAGACGTCGGCCAGACTCGACTTCAGTTATCACACAGATCACCCAGATCACACAAAGCGTGGCGCGTTGATCGCCGATCGTAGCGGCAACAGCGCAATCTCTCTCTCTCTCTCTCTCTCTTTCTGCCGCTGACGTTGTATGCAAGTGTGGCGAGTAGTTGTTGCCTTTGTTGGAACACGTAGTTGGGGCTGGAAAGAGTGAAGGCGCCACTCGACTAAGAACTCAAACTCAAACTCAAACTCGAACTGCTGTTGAAGTCGTCGCAAGCATATCTGATCAACATTGCGGCACGAACTCGTTTCCCATTGCACTTTGCTCGCAGATGACGTAATTTGCACTCACCCTGCCCCCTCCCTCTCCCCCGCCCCGCCTTCGGCCTACCGAAAATTGTTTATGTTTATTTGCATTGAGCTCAATTTCAAGTTCGATTTCATTGTCGTTTTCGCAGAAAAGCACAACAATGCATTGAGTAATTAAAATCCAAATGAAAACAAAGCAATTGCTGTAATTGCAAGCACAAATACGAGTATCCCTGCCTTCTGTCCGCTTCTGATCTATTTGCTTATTGCTCCCGAAAAGAAGAAGCAGGACAAGGTCATCAAGTTGATGCCACAATCTCAATCGTTGCGACGCCAAGCAAGCACATGGTCGGTCTTAGGTTATCTCTGCAGCAGCGTATTCAATGCAATGCCATATACTACATAGTAAGCGTGGTGTACATTCAATGACAGCACGCAGAAATCAACGGAAATTAAGCAAAACAGAAAAAAAATGATGTATCTATAGCATTTCTATACCACCGCCAGATATAATGTGGCACACCTGTAAACTGCTCTCTATCACAATGCCTCAACTTTATTTCCGAATCGTTGCGTAGCTACGAGAGTTATATCATTTGATAGGGCCGCTCGTAGTGCCCTCAGACTTGGCTGCGGATTAGATAAAGAGTGCAATGTGGATTGTAACTATGCAGAGCGGAATTGCAGTATTGGAGTATCGGGCAGGTGTGGTTCAAGGTAATCGCCAAAGTTGCTAAGGGTCGTAACTGATAAGTTCCCAAAAGGCGCCACTCGTGCCGAACCTAATCGGAAAATAATGCTTTCACTATATCTATGAGGTTGGGAGAGGGCAAAATGTGATAAAGAAGTAGTAGGCGTGGTCGAAAGATAGAAACTATATCCATATCTATATCTATATCTATATCTATATCTATATCTATATCTATATCTATATCTATATCTATATCTATATCTATATCTATATCTATATCTATATCTATATCTATATCTATATCTATATCTATATCTATATCTATATCTATATCTATATCTATATCTATATCTATATCTATATCTATATCTATATCTATATCTATATCTATATCTATATCTATATCTATATCTATATCTATATCTATATCTATATCTATATCTATATCTATATCTATATCTATATCTATATCTATATCTATATCTATATCTATATCTATATCTATATCTATATCTATATCTATATCTATATCTATATCTATATCTATATCTATATCTATATCTATATCTATATCTATATCTATATCTATATCTATATCTATATCTATATCTATATCTATATCTATATCTATATCTATATCTATATCTATATCTATATCTATATCTATATCTATATCTATATCTATATCTATATCTATATCTATATCTATATCTATATCTATATCTATATCTATATCTATATCTATATCTATATCTATATCTATATCTATATCTATATCTATATCTATATCTATATCTATATCTATGTCTATATCTATATCTATATCTATATCTATATCTATATCTATATCTATATCTATATCTATATCTATATCTATATCTATATCTATATCTATATCTATATCTATATCTATATCTATATCTATATCTATATCTATATCTATATCTATATCTATATCTATATCTATATCTATATCTATATCTATATCTATATCTATATCTATATCTATATCTATATCTATATCTATATCTATATCTATATCTATATCTATATCTATATCTATATCTATATCTATCTCTTTATCTCTCTATTTCCTATCTATCTATCTATCTACATATATCTATATCTACTTATATCTATATAGTATATGTTCTGCTTCAAGTCGGGTTCAATGTGCAAGTGCTTTCACCTCTCTGAGTTCCGGTTAGTTCTTCTACTATAGCAACGGCATCATGTGAATTGGGCAAATCATTATCAGCTCCCCATCCCGTGGACTGTTGCGCTCTGTTCTTCTGTCCGTCTGTCCGTCTGTCTGTCTATCTTTCTGTTCGTTCGTTCGACTGTCTGTCAGTTCGTCTGCTTGTGCATGTCGAAGGTGCAGATGTCTAAAATCTTTATCACTTGATTGGATCCGTGGCATCGCTTGGCACACGAATACGTGCTGAGCTTCGATCGCAGTCGTAGTAGGGGCCGAGATTCGATGTATTCGATGTAGTCGATGTCGTCGATGCCGCGGCTCCCTGGCTGCTCTTATAGCTTGGCGTGGCGTGGCGTGGCTGGCGTTGCGACCACTCGACGGTTTATTTAATAGATTAATTGGCAAATATTATGATTAAAACGCAGCTCGATTCAATTCAGTTGAGTGCATATACTTTTAAGTGCTGCTTGTATATTTTGCGCACATACAGACACAAAATAAAAAAGACAATATATAATATAGGCGTAGACTATATAGATTTGTATATACGACTATAGGCGACTATAGGGCGATATCATGTGCATTAGACTTAGCCCGTATCGGATCGTCGATGCCGAACTCGACACTCGTGCCTAGTATGTCGGGCTGACTTTGATAAGAGCAAAGGCAACAGCAACAGCAACAGCAACAGCAACAGCAACAAAAAGTCGATAATCAGAAATCAGAAATCAGAAATCAGACTATATTTAGGAGAGTCGCCTGGCGTGGCCACAGTTTTCCAAGCGACGCGGTCCAGTGCACAGTCCTTTCGGAGCGGATACACACAGCACACAAGACACAATCAATCGCAGGACACTCAGGCAAGCAAGCAAGCAGAGGATCAGCATGAAGCTGGAGAGCGAGAAACGCGTCAACCAACCGCCAAAGTATCTCAACGAGGACTTCTTCAAGGCCGCCCTCGAGGATGGACTGCGCGACATGCGCGTCGACATCAAGAAGATCATTTTCGCCGAGTCGAGCGGCGGCGGCGGCGAGAACTATTGCAGCAAAATCTATCGCGCCAAAGCGCTCTACAGGAGCAGCAAACGGCAGCTGGACGAGGAGCTAGCGCTGATCGTCAAGAGCATTGCCATCACGCCTGCGACACAGTTCCTCGAGGAGCTGGCCGTCTATCTGCGCGAGAAGATCTTCTACTTCGATGTCCTCGGCAAGCTGGAGGTGCTGATCGGCGATGGCTCCAAGTTCGGCGCCAAATGCTTCTACACAACGCGCGAGCCCATACAGACGATCGTCTTCGACGATCTCACACAGTACGGCTATAAGTTGGCCAGCCGCCAGAGCGGCCTCAACGAGGAGCACTGTGTGGTCATCCTGCAGAAGCTGGGCAAATTCCACGCCAGCTCCATGCTGCTGGCCGAGAAGGTGAGTTGCTTGGGCACTGCAAGTACATGAGGTGCATGAATCGTTGTTTCGTTGTTTCGTTGTTTCGTGGTTTAGGAGCCGAGCGTGCGAGAGCACTTCACCACAGGCATGCTGGATGAGAACTACATACGCACCAACGAGCGCTTCATCAATTTCATGACGCTGCAGCTGAACACGCTGGCGAACGTCGTCGCCAAGTGGGCCGGCTACGAGCAGCTGGCGGCGAAACTGCATCGCCACTGCGATAACATCAAGGAGAATCTGGTGATGACCGGCCGTCCCATACCCGGCGAGATCACCGTGCTCAACCACGGCGATCTGTGGGTGAACAACTTCATGTACAAATACCACGACGAGCTGCCCACGAAGCCCATCGATGCCATCTTTGTAAGCAGCTGAGCACTTAGCGAGTTAGTTACCAAGTTATTTTCCATTAACAATTCCTTCCTCGCCTTCGCTGCTCAGGTGGACTTTCAGAACAGCTTCTTCGGCAGTCCGGGCTGTGACATCAATTTCTTTCTGAACAGCAGCGTGCAGCTCGATGTGCTGATCCATCGACGCGAGTTCCTCATCCAGACCTATTACGATGCGCTGCGCGACAGCTTGGAGCGCATGCACTCGGAGTTTGTGCCCAGCTTCGAGGACATCCAGCACGAGATACGATCCCGTGAGCTCTACGGCTTCTTCTCGTCGTATGCGTTTCTGCCCATGGTCACCATGAAGAAGGAGGACTCGTACGACATCAGCTTGGAGGCGCTGACCGATTCCGATTTCGCCAAGAAGAAGGTGCAGCTGATGTTCTCCTCGAATCCCCGCACCACGGACACCCTGCGCTATGCCCTGCGACGCTTCGATGAGCTGGGCATCTTCGATTGATGGCTGCCATGGCTGCCATGGCTGCGGATGCTTAATTTATATTTATACAATTGCACTTTTGCCTGCACTACTCCTTACCTTATACTGCTGACTATTTTTTTTTTATCGCCATCCTACACCTAAGTACCTTGTTGCCTTCTAATCTTAATGCCTCCCATTAATTCAGTTTTGTGTTATTTTTTTTTTTTTTACTCGTCTTTTGTGTATTTAATTTAAGCGCATTTGTCTACCTTTTATATACTTATTTCTATGCAAAAAAAAAAAAAAACAGTACGGAATGTGTGTTTGTCTTCTTCAGAACTCCCAGGTGGACATCCACTTGAGGTTGTGCATCGTCGAGTTCGCCTCGTTGGCCAGGGGGCCGCTCATGCCATAGGCCAGCGGGGAGAAGAGCACAAAGCTGTAGGCGACCACCGAGAGCAGCGCTCCGAGCAGCGCATGCTGCACCCACTTGGGCAGGGAGCGTATGATGTAGTTGAACATGATGCCTGAAAGAGCATCAAAGGGAAGAAGTGAGCGTTAGTCGAAAGTCGTTGAAGGCAGTAGGCAGTGAATTAATACATCAAATGTATGTCAACAGAAATTGAATTGTAAGCGTAAAGCAATCCCCGGAGTCGTCAAGTTTAATTGAAAGTCAAGCGCTTTGCAGCTATTTTCATTTTGATTCGCAAACGCAACGGGCGCGTGGTTCACAGTCAGTTTCGCAAAGTGCTTCGCAAGTGCTTCGCAAGCAGCCTATTTAGTTGAGGGCCATCGGCAGTAACCAGTAATCGGTTCGATTGATACGAGTTGAGCACTATTATGGCATTCGAAACTGGTTAGCGAGAAAGTTGTGAGTGGCTGGAAGAGTGCTTGAAAAATCAAAACTAATCCTGATAGCAAATTCATATTAGATTTCTAAGCAGTTGGCAAATAGCTCTGCATTTAACTAGTGCTAAAAGTAGCTAAACAATTTAGCTGCACT